>JALJCO010004337.1:90000-1292178 GCA_023101725.1 Atherinomorus stipes
GTGAGAACATTGCAACGTGAGCCAGAAACGGTCGCTTGGTAGACTGAGGCAGAAGCTTTTTAATGTGA
The DNA here is from genome assembly GCA_023101725.1 of Atherinomorus stipes. Classification (NCBI taxonomy): domain Eukaryota; kingdom Metazoa; phylum Chordata; class Actinopteri; order Atheriniformes; family Atherinidae; genus Atherinomorus; species Atherinomorus stipes. The sequence continues at coordinate 90,069 of JALJCO010004337.1, forward strand.
AAGGTGTCAGTAATATGACCACATATGTCAGAATTTCAGCCCGGTAGGAAAACGGCACCAAATTACTGTTTTAAGTCTCAAATAGTAAATTTCTGTAATAATCTTTAAAACGTCATCTAGCATTTGTATTCTGGTTTACATTGATTTGACACTTTAATCAGATGGCAGCAGGTTTTGTTTTAACCTCGACCGAATGGAGTTGATCTTAAACTGAATAATCCTCAGAGGTCAGATGAGGGTCGGTACTTAGAAGTGTATAAATAACAGTTTTGCGGACTTCCCTCTGAGATTCTGCAGACTTGCCTTTATGAGCAGTTATTTCTTCAAACCAAGAGCAGCAATGAAACTGTGCTTCTAAACCTGTTACAGTGACTTACATACAGCCATGGCTTGAAAAAAGTGGCTGATAATAGCTGCTTGTGTTTTCTGACAGCGAGCTGTGACTTGGTCTGGTGGTCAGAGTGGTGAAGTAAATGGACTCGCTGGAAGAGAGGCTTCCTTCAGAGCCCGAGAAATGAGGTCTTTGTGAATTTTGTAAAAAGTGATTATTGATAGACGAATAAAGACTCAAATTGTCAATGTCTCTATAGTTCACTGATGAAGTCATGTAAAGTTTTTTGTGCATAGAGTTGCATTTGCAAACTCATCAGTGGCCACCAGGAGAAAGAAAACCTTTAAATGTAATTATGTTAAAATACTGTGTAAATGACAAGCAATGGAAATGTTTTAAATCTTTTACATGTGTGAAAATATTGAAAATGAGCATTCTTTCATTTATTGTAATCTTGAATATACAGCATTGTTCTTATACGTGATCAGCCTCGTGATGTTTCATTTCAAACTTTTGATAAAAGTAGAAGCCCATTTCATTCCAGTCTTTGCACTGGCACCCTAAGCTGAATATCAGCAGTGATCTTTAGACCCTTAAACTGCATTAAAACAGACGTGATTCTGTTGTAGATCTTGATGCATCGGGGCAGAAGCTCTTCAGTGAACACAGGTTTGTTGACACATCCACAAATGAAACTTGTAAGTACTCTGCAAAACAAGACAAAGTGGAAAACTGCCCTGTGTTCTGACCAATCAGGGACATATAGTTCATCGGTGTGCAGCTCAAAAGCTTTGAAGGTTTGGGGGCACATTAGATTTAGAATCAACACTGAATGACAAATTTTTGGTGCAACATTTATTGTAACACAGAGAATGACTTTTTTTTTTTTTTTTAAATGGAAGAACTTATTTCAGCAAGTCCAAACTGTTTTCCCTGCATATTGCACCAGAATGTGTTTGTTGTGCTAGTGTGCTAAACTGGCCTGCCTGCAATCCAGACCAGTTACCAAGGGCCAAACTCCGCAGGAGAAGAGTGAAGCACGGAAGTAAAGGTAAAAAATTGGAGTTCTTTCTTCATCCACTTGGGGCTCCAAAACAGAGCAAATCTCCATAGAACCCCATAGACTCCCATGTTAAAAAAACAACTTCACAGCAGAAATAAACATGTTTACAGCCTGGTTCAAAACATCATTTTAGGTTTAATAGGTCAAGTTTACCTTCATGCCAACTGTGAGGGTGTGGATTTTTTAAAATTTTTTTTAAAACTCATCTGTTCAGATGTTATTCAATCTTAAAATGGCACACAATTAGGGGCGTGTCCTTTTGATTGACAGGCAGCAGACCGGGTGCTGATTTTAGCCATGGAGGCTAATAGTTAGCTCCCTGCTAGCTTCCAGGAAGGCCTCAGCCTGTAGCAGAGTTGCACAACAGTGGTTTTTAGCTGGTTTAGCTGGCAAGTCTGAGCGCGTCTTACCTTTAACCCGCCTATCTTCGTTCGTTCCTGTTCACTTTGAATTACCTCAATTAGCATTAGCTTAGCTGTCAATCATTTGCCCTGCAGCTCGGAGCAGCCTGGTCTTTGCCCATTTTAGTATTTTCTGGGAGTGATGACACACATGACATGGATGGCGACGGTGGGAAACTCCCACCTGGCTTCACTTTCAGCTCTTCAGACGTGACCCTATACTATGTCCTTTTTTTAAAAAATTTCTTTTTTTGCCTGTTCCCCAGTAATGTCAAACGTAGACATGCGCGATATTATCAGCCTGATATAGTTATTGGCCAATATTAGCTTTACAACTGAATATCTATATTGGTCCAGACATCATGAACTGATATATAGCAGGTACTGTTTGGTGACAAACCCATGGGATGCTGTTTGTTTTTTTTTCTCTTTTTATATCCATGGGGTATGGGAACAACATATTGCGGCCACCATTCAACATTATTTTATTTTTAGAATTTTTGAGGCTTTAGTGGCCTTTGCTTGATAGTGGATAGACAGGTAAAGAGGGTCAGAGAGAGTGGGTGAAGACATGCAGCAAAGGATCTGAGGCTGGGAATCGAACCTGGGCTGCGCTGAAGACAAGTAGCCTCCGTACATGGGATGGCTTTCCAACCAGTTAAGCCAAACACCCCATTGTGAAACATTATGACGTCTCCAAAAACTGGATCTAAGGCAGAAGCTTTTTTTCTAATTTTGCACAAGCAATGAATATTACATCATTTCAGCTTTAATATCTGTATCAGTTATCAGCCAAATGAGTTGTAAAATATCAACTTACCAGATATCAGCCAAAAAATCCAATCTTGAGCATCCCAACTGAAATGGCATAAGCTAACAAAATGCAGAGTAACTAACACCCTATAAATTCAAATTTAGATTTGTATCGTACATTTAAAACAATCTCTGTTGCCCAAAGTGACCACCAAATTCATCAAATTCTAAATAAGCAGATTTAAGACAGATTTAACAGTATCTTAGCATTTAACAGTTTGTCTTTAGTTGCATTTTAGTCAACTTTTTCTTTTGGAACAAAAGTTGCTTAACTTTAATAGCAATACACAACCTGATTATGGATTTATTATGTATATTTTATGGCTTGTGAAAGATTGTAGCTGTGGAGCAGCGTTTCCTCCTCATGAGATAATCAGAAATCATCTTTCTCGCTGATAACACTTTCAGCCAAGTTATGGGGATTGTTTTTAAAGCATTTTCCCAAATAGCTGTTTCAAATTAAGGACAGTGGCTTTAATACCTCTCTAAGAAAGGTTTGGTGATATGGCCTGCACGTCAGTTCCTGCCTCATCTTTATAGTTTTCTATACGATCTTGTAAAGCACTCTGGAAGCTCTGCTGCGGACAGCTCCTAAATATTTCATTTATATTAATGAGGTAATCACCTGCAAAGATGGAAGACTTGATGCACAGAGGCCCCTCTTGGTCTGGACATGTGTTTACTGAAAATATAAGAATATTTACCTTAGCTTTACTGACAGTCTTATCACTGCTAACACTCTTAACAAAGACACGACAAGAACTTATAAACTTTTAATTGTAAAACCCATCCAAAGAATTAACCTGAAAGACATACATGTACCTGGTGTATCAACATAAATAGAAAAAAAAACATCCATTTGAATGCTAACCATGCCCAAAACCTAAATCTTTAAAAACCACGATTGGAGGTCGTAGGAAAGCTTAAAATTCTGAACATGCACACCAGTATCAAACCTCAAAGAGGGAGTGACACAGAAGAGGTAGATCAGCTTTGACTGCAGGGATGAAGTGGTCGATACAAAGAGAAGTAACTTAATCCTACTTTAACATCCTCCTGAAAACAAGTTGTGCAGGGAAGAAAGAATCAAAAGGTCACATTAATGAATACTGAATGTGGCTAATTTTAGCCGATTTTTAAGCACCACTTCCTGTTACCAACAGTGTGAGTGGTAAAACACAGTTGCCCAAATCTACAGGAACTCAAAGGTATTAACTAAATTTCATCACATGCACACAAACAAATGAACTGTCTCCTTATCAACTACACTCAAAGTAAAAGAAAGCTGTAAAAATAAAAAGGTATGATCATAATTTGACAATTCAAAGCATCAGAACATAAAATAACTGCCTAAGCGAAGGCATATAAAAAGTACAAAAATAAAAATATGGCACAGTAGAAAGCTTCACAGCTAAAGCAGAACTCATCAATAACCCTCAAGACTAAAAAATCTTACTTCTTAAAGCAATAAACAATGTTGAATCTATGAACATTTCCTGCTTTGCGCAATCTGAATTTTCTCAAGTTTAAATTTTCTTGGGTTTTAACAAGCGGTCAATATAGACAGAGATCATTTTTTAAATCAGAGCAAGTACTACAGATAAAAGTCATAGTATATGTAACATTTGTGAGAGTTCAAGAAGAAAATTCCTGGTATAAAACTTCCCAAAAAACATAGTTTGAGTTCAGTTTTTTCAACTAATTTCAAAGTTGAGTGAGAAAACTGTTTGTATGTTATAACTTCAAGATAAAAATCTAGCTTCCTTTAAAAAGAGCAACTTCTCAGAGGTACGGAAGAGGATTTTTGCCACTGAAGAAAAAAAATAATGAAATTCTGAAAAAAAAAAGTCAGAATTCTGAGATTAAAGACACAATTCTGACTTTAATCTCAGAATTCTGACATTTTTTTCAGAGTTTTATTATTTTTCCTTCAGCGGCCCTAATCCTCTTCCGTACAGAGGTTGATGTGAGTAGCTGGAATTATTTGTCTTGCATTTCTGAAGGTCAAAAATGAATGAAATTATGAATACTAGATTTGTGGATAGCATGCATTGCATGGAGATTTCAACTAACCTAATAATGATGTTATGCTTTAAATCTTGCATCGCTCCTTTTACATCCTTAAAAGAAAACAAAACCTAGGATGAAGTTTGACACAAACATTAAATGGAAGGTGCTAAAAATGCAAGACAATGGATAGATTTTGTCATAAAACTGGAAAAACATGCATTGGTTGACAGAATCTAGAGCACCTGAGCCTAAAATAAAGCAGCAGTATCTATCAGACTGTATCAATAATGTTTTCACTCATGTTCGAACCTGCATGAGTGTCGACACAAGAGGCAGCTTCCCACTCAAAGGCAGAGTTGTGGTCACTGTAAACTGAATGGGGTTCAGACGAAATGGGTCACGTGTACGTATGCATTTGTAGTGTGTTTTTTAAGGTATGTGTGCTTCTTGGTGTGTATCTTGGTGCCTCAGCAGTTGAGAATCGGCCTGTTTCTGTCTGGTCTGAACTGGAACATGGAGCTTTCGGAGTCTGCCCTCACTCTGTGGGGACCCAATGTAGCTACAGCCTGGATGAAAACACACACACATAAATAGCTATTAAAGGATGTTCGCAAACACTTTAAAGGCACTTCTTTGCATGTTACACACTCACCTTTCTGATAGCTGTCCAGTCTTCCAGGATGTCCAGATCAGGCAGCATATAGACGATATATGGGCGTGGTGAGGGTTAAAGAATAATAACACACAGGGAGCAGGCACATCAGAATTTCAGTATTTGGGATATATCAGTGTTCTTGCAGGTTTCAGCAAGTTACTGTAAGTTTAAGACCTTTTAAAACCTTTAGAAGTAAAATCTAAGACCTACATGATGCATTATTAGAAACATTCAAATAATCCCAGAAATTTGAATTAGGAATTGATTAAAAAAAAAAAAAAAAAAAAACTAATTACAGGGTATGTAATTTATCAATCTTGATTAATTGCATCACAATTATGGCCCCAAAAAATAACTTTTTAAAAAAGGATTTTAGTGGAAGACTGAATCAAATAATAGACATAGACAGTAATATTGTTAACTCAAGCTCTACTCAAGAAAAAAATGCATCTAATTGTACATTAATTAAAAAAAAAACTGAAAAAGAAATTGACCTTTCAGAAAGATGGACAGAATCAACTTCTGATACTTTATTCAGCGTATTCTGTAGCCAGTGCATACAGGAATGAATAAAAGTAAAAAAATAAGATCCTGGATGAAAATAATGTCCCTTTTTAAGACCTTAAATTTTAAGTTCTGAATTTGAGTCATTTTTAGACTTTTAAAGAGCCTGCAAAAACTCTGATACATACATTTTAAGCAGTAAAAGAGGAAAGACTCAACAGAATCAAAGTGAGCAAATCAAGAGATTCAAGGATATCAGACACCACAGAAGGTCGCCTCCTCTTCTTATCTGGACTTAACGCATCTCGCCTTTTCTTCCTCCCCGACAGCTCATCATTCCACAGCTCTGAACGAGGACACAAACCAAGAGTCAGATGTGTTTAAGCTGTGGTATTAAGCACAATCTAATAACTGTGTTACCTGATGTTATATCTATGCTGTGTCTGTCCTCCTCCAGTCTTCTAATTTTCTCCTCCAGTTCACTCTGTACTGTGTCAAACAGCAGCAGCTTTTCACTCTGCACAAGAGAACCTCTATCATGTTAGTGATACTTAAAGATAATGCACAAGTAATTCAATTATCAGTGTGTGTATGTGACTAACCTCCCAGTGTTGGCAAGCTGCCTGGATCTCACAGTCATACTTGTTCTTTACAGACTCAAGACACAATTCTCTATAGATACCTGACAAAGACAGGAGAGACATGAGAGTGAATATGGAGATTTTAAGTAAAACTTTGAGTGCATCTGTGTGTTGAACTTACCTGCTACCTTAGTGCGGACCTGCATGTTTTCCAGCAGCACTGCCAAAGGCTCAAGATATTCTGCTGCCCTGCCAGCCTCCACCTCAGCCAACTTGCTGTTCACCTGACTGAGTCTCTCTCTGTACAACCTGGGCACATCACAGCAGAAAATAACAATACTCAGGGTTCCTAAATGCTTTTACAAGTTAAACTTAAGACTTTTTAAGACCATTTTAAAACAACTTAGAACAGAATTTAATGCCCATTTCATTTATATACTGTGATTAAAAAAGAAGTCCTTGTAAGGTTGCCTTCTTTCACGCGGAAATAAAGGTTTCCTGTGTTACCCGATCATTTCTACCTGCAAAGTCAACAATGAATTGGTTCCAAATTTCATTATAATGGTCGAGTTGGAGAAGGAGGAAATTAAGTTAACTACTGTCACTTTGTAAATGTGCGTGTCAGGTATTTCTGACTCTTCTGACTGGCTGATATGCAGGCTTTGTCAAGATTTACTGGTTGGGAAAAATTTGTGGATCTGTTTGTTTTTCTGCCCTGATGTCATTTTTCCAAGTGACGGAAATTAGTTGTGTCGTCACATTATCTAAGACCTACAATATGCAAATTAAGACCAAAACTGTCAAATTTAAGGACTATTTAAGGTATTAAATGCAGTTTTGTAAATTTTAGACTCATTAAGATGGCGCAGGAACCCTGATACTGCTCATTGTTATTTGTAACCTTTTGAGACAAACGTGAGTCTTACTGGTCTTTGAGGTCAGTAAACTGTTTTTCCAAGTTAGACATTTCATCCAAACACTCCATTCTCCTTCGTTCACAGTCCTCCTCGTCCATTTCTGAAAGAGCAGAGCATCAAAAACATTACACACACACAGCTATGTATACATGTCATGAAATTGAACGGTGAGGAAAAGGGCAAACACCATCAAATCAGAAGTTCATCACAATCATTCAGCATTGATGTCTTTTGTAAGAAAAAAAAATAAAGCTTATTTTCTGCGGTTTTCTCACCAGAACTATCTCCATCTTCAGAGACTGATGAGGTGTCAGAATCTTCCTCATCTGAGCTGGATGCCTCGTGTTCATGCTCCTCCACCTCCATCTCTTCAGCTGTGCTCTCTTTCTTCTCCCGGTCACGGTGCACCGGCATGGCACCACGCAAACTTCAGAGCAATGCTGTCAGATAGAAACCCGCATTACTCATTAAAAGTATTTTGCCATCCCTTACTTAATAAGAGATTGCCAGGGAAATGGGACATAGGTGCAACGTGTAATTGAAATATATGCAAACATAATTGGAAGTGCTGTAATTAAGGCAAAAAAAGGATTTGTAACAAGCTTGATAGTCAATATGTGTCAACCATAGACTGTAAATATACAGTCAACACATTCCCTGTTTGGAAGGCCGCCTTGAGAAATTCTCAACTCTGAAATACAGTATGAAATAATTAATTCAATACCAATGAAATACTTCAACTTACTGATCAACATTTGTCCGATAAAAGCAATTAACTGAATAAACACTGCTTTGTTATTAATGACGTAATTACACATGAAGAACTTCCACTAAAGTTAGCATTTTGTTAGCATATTAGCAAACTAGGTGGGTGGCATGCATGCAACAAATCACCGCAGTTTAAGACAAATACATTAACAACCAAACTTTAAACTACGTCATGACTCACAAGATGGTAAAACAAAAGACGTTTGCAAGCATATAAACAGAAAAAATAATATTAGGAGAAAAATATGTCAAACTTCCTACTCTTCGTTCAGTTCAATTTCACTTCTGTGTCTCAGCTATGCTAAAAACAAATCTCGGCAGAAGGTTCTGTTTGTTTTGGGAACTGTAGTTTTCTGTGTCATTAACGTCGTTTGATAAGAACGTGATTGAAACTATGCTACCCATAATTCAACACTTTCAGCTAAGGCGGACAATTTAAGCTAAAAATTAAAGAAAGGTGTTATAGAAGCTTTTAATAGATTAAAATGTTGTTGTTTTTTTATTAAAAGTATATATTTTAAATTGAATATATGTATGACTAAGCTCCGACAAGATAACTAAAGTTAAATAAGTGTTGAGCAACGTTTGCGTTGGATTTATCTGGTATCTATTATTTTGTTTTTTACTCCTCCCTTCAATTCTCCGCCATGATGTTTTCTGAGTGGACAGCTGAGATAGCTAACCAGCCAGTTTAGCCCTCAAGGCTGCGGACTACAAGGGAGGTGCGATGGATGGATGCGTTACCCCGCTACGTTGTGCATATTTGTCTTTAGTTTAAACATAATGCGCCCCTTACGACCGACCATATCCCTAAAGATATTCCGCGCCGTCGCGGAGGGCTGCTAATTCTTAGCGCGGCGTTAATAAATTATCCGGGAGCCAAGGTTTTTTGTTACAGTTGGAAGATTAACGCTAACTGAGGCTGTTTTAGTGGCTATACAGCTAGCTCCTCCTTGCTGTCTACCGTCGCATTCTTGTGTCTAGTGCCTCAGGAATGTTCTCAAAAAAGCCTCATGGGGACGTTAAAAAATCAACACAGAAAGTCTTGGACCCAAAGAAGGACGTGTTGACGAGGCTCAAACATCTCAGAATAGTCATAGGTAAGTTAAAAATCCCTCATAAGCGGCTAAGATGTTAGCTTTTACGTGCCAGTTTGATCACATAGTGAATGTCAACCTCGAAAATCTTGAAATCCACGCCAAGAGATATTAATCTTTTTTATCAAAATGTCACAAATTTGCTATTGTGTTTGTTTTGCAGGATGATGCCCTTTAAAGTTATTGACTTTCCCTCAGAATAAGAGTGCACAGGCTGAAAGTGTCATGTAAATAAGAAATGATGATAAATCAGATTTTTATAGCGCTTTTAAAAGAACTCAAAGACGCTTTACAGACCAAAATAATAAGATAACACAGATGTGACAGAAGGGAAAACAAACATGGTTATGAGTGGTATGCACATTTAAACAGGTAAGTTTTGAGCGATTGAAGGTGGTGCTTGTAGAACAAGAAGGTTAAAGGGGTTATTTATATTTTGTGCAAATGCTAGTTTGATAAAGGATTGTGGAGTGAGGAGTCTGATGTTTTGTGTGTTAAGGTGACTTAATGATGCTACCATTAGTCAGGTTGTTGTGATTACAGGGGCGCGCCTGAATGTTGGACAAAAGACCTGAAGTGAGAAATGCTGACTGTTTTTCTTAACAAGATTACACAAAACATATTTTAAATGTGTGGGAGAGATGGGAGGATGACCTGGTATTAATAAGTGATGGAAGGGTGAGTGCTTTAATGTGTGTCTGGCAAATAGCTTGGTGTACTCAAACAGACCGGAGAGGGAAATAGCCTCTTGTATTTCCTCTGTGTCCAGTACAGTAGCTTAACTTCCTGCTTCTATTGTTGAGAGCTACTGGGCTCTATGATTGTGTGTGTGTGTTTGGCAGAAAGAGAAAGGGGTGTGACCCCTCTCTGTGGTCTATGGGGAACACAAGATCACGATAACAACCACAAAGACACGCACTTTTGCAGCAACGTTGGTTTTAAGGGAACACAGGAAAGTAGCCACTGAGCTTTAGCAATCATGATGCTAGATCTCTTGAAGAAAGAGCTTTAGTTATTGCTAAACTATTCACTGTAGCAATGCCACTTTAGAGAGACGACAGCCCATATTAGGGCTGGACGATTATGGAAAAAATTATAATCACGATTATTTTGACTGATATTGAAATCCGATTAGTATACACGATTATTCATTGTTTTTATTTAAAGTTTTTATTGAACCACATAACTCAACTTGAAACATAACTTTTAAAAAAATTAAACCGAAAATAAATTAGAAACATGTGAAGGAGTAAAATAAGAATATTATTCAAAATAATAATCGCAATAAAAATGAATACTAAGTCTACATGCAGTCCTGTTCTATGCTCCCTGCAGTTTGCTTCCTATAACTCCACCAGTCTGCTCACTTCAGGATTAATTGTTTTTCTTCGATTACAGTGTTTTTATGATTTTGTAAAGGCAAAATTGAAATCACGATTAAAATTCGATTAATTGTCCAGCCCTAGCCCATATTTGGAAATGCATGTTCATTTTGTTCTTGTAAATGATGATTGCTGCAAATATAGGTTGAAATTTAACTGTTTTATGAACCTATTATCTTGCTGGAAAGAGGGAGCACTAAAAGACTGTGAAGCTAATTTTTATAAGGTACCTGCTTTGACATAATGATTCAACAAGGAGCTCTTGCACTGTTTTGCACTTTGTATGATGCAATCTACTGTTACTTGGTCCTGTGGGCTGTGTTGTTAAATCAACAGTATCAAATATGTGGCCATATTTTCATCTTTTTGGATCATTTCAATCTACCCATATCTATACAGAATAAAGATATAAAACTAGTCTGAATAAGATGACACATTTTGTTGTTTGTGTTTTATCTGACATCACAAGGTTTAATTCTATTATTAGTAATCAGACTCTTTAAATGGGTTGAGCGTTAACAGTCAAGTGTTGATTAATGTGTTTGAAAGTCAGTCCCAAGAGGAAGAGATGGAAAACCACTCAGCGAGACCACAGAGACCTTACAAGGGTAGTCATTCTGGGACAGACGTTCTCAGTGTGTCTGTGAGTTCAGCTTTCAGGCTTCATATAAACAAAGCCAGAGTATCACCAGAGGCTCCTCTGAATGTCTCTTTATCTCTGCATAAATGTGTGTGTATCAGCAGGAGCATGATGTCTTTCTTGCATATTTTCTCACAGTTCTGACAGTGGTGATTGTACAGTATTGCTGATAGGGGTTGTGCTTCTTTTTTTTTTTTTTTTTTTTTTTTTACAACTGAGTCTATATGTCTTTCCTGTGTAATGACAGCCAGCAGCACTGAGATCCAAATCACATGAAGGTAAACTTCCTGTTTTATGTTAAACGGTGGGTGGAAGCTTCTCTGAGCCGTGTGCCTTTTCCACTCCCACTTGGTTTATGTTTAGAGAACTCAGATACAGCAGCGAGGTTACATTTGTCAAATGTGCTTCATGTGATTAAAAACTCAAACGTTTGGTCTTTACAACATATATTTAGATTTTTTTTTAAATTGTTAGTCTGTTGACAAAAACAGAAGTTATTACTTTGTTTGCATGTTAGTTAAGTTATCTTTCCCTCCTTTTTTATTGTGTTTGTGACTTTACTTTCCCTTTGGTCTGACGGTTTCATGGAGAGGACAAACCCGTCACTGTTTTCTGCACCAAGAAATGTTAAATTTTGAGGGAAATGAAATAGAATGTTTTGAACAGTTTGACTTTAATTCCCAGATTTATTAATTCCCTTTTTCTCTTTCTTATCCCCCAGAAAACTCAGAGGCTCCAGATCTAAAGCAGTTTTTTGACCTGTACTATTCGCATATCTACTATGTCTTCTTTGAAAACTTTGTCACCATTGAGGTCAGCCTCAAACAAAAAGGTACATTTATTGATTGTTCAAGTCACAAAAAGTGCTCTAACAGAAATCACAAATAACCACCTGGCTCTATTGTTTTGCATTGTTAAAGCTAATCTGTGTTTTTCAGGTCATAAGTCTCAGAGGGAGGAGCTGGACTCAATCCTCTTCATCTTTGAGGTGACAAAATCTTTCAAATCTCCATTAAATCTTAGTTTCAGAGAAAACTGTTGTATTATGAGTATTATTGCAGATTTCATTGCACATTATTTCTGGAAACAAATAGCTGAGAAAGATTATTGAAGAGGACTGTACCTGGTTCTGGACTCACTGTGGTTACAGAAAAGAGCTCTAACTTCCTTTCAGTCTGAACCAGAACACCAGCCAACACTGGCATTTGTCAACAACTGAGTGTTGGTGGTTTGGAGTAGCAAGGATAAGATATCTGTGTAGGTGCTGCTGTGTGTGTTGTTGACCTCCATTTGCCCCTCAACAGAGTTAAAATTCAGAACGGGGCTGAAACACACAAATCAAGCTAGAAGAAGCTGCTTAATCCATTAAGACCAAATGCAGCATTTTGGATGTTTGCTTTGTTTTCACTTTTTGGCATTAATAAGTAAACATGAGTTGGTTTTTTTTTTTTATTAAATACTTAAACAAGGATTATTCTGTGGTAAGACAAAGGCAACAACTTGCAATCAAAACGTAGAGTTGAAGCTCTGACAAGTTTTTATTTTAAGTGTTTGTTTTGGGGATGCACGATCTTGGAAGTTGGAGTTCAGCCATAACAAAATGTCTTGAAACATTTTCTCTTGTTCCCTTAGAAAATTCTCCAGCTTCTGCCGGAGCGAATCCAGAGCCGATGGCAGTTCCACAGTATTGGTAACTCTCTAGTCTTTTCTTGAAAACATCAGATTTTAATTCTGTGTTCATCTCATGTAAATTTGAAGACAAAACATGCAGTAATATTTTTTAAGGTCTTTATAATTCACATTTTCCTTTAAAGGTCTTAGATGCAGGATTAGAGTTTTTGTTGTGAAATTTGATTGATTTGTTTGATATGACGTGCATTTCTCTCTCAGGGCTAATCCTCAAGAAGCTGTTACACACTGGGAATTCTCTAAAGGTACAGTTCTTGTTTTTTAAAATTGTTAAATGTCTGAACATTAACTTAAACAAAAATCTGTAGTTAAGTAGGATTTTCTCCTTGTCACCTCTTTCATCATTGTAGATTCGTCGGGAAGGCGTGCGCTTGTTTTTGCTATGGATGCAGGCCCTGCAGAGTAATGCAGAGCGTGAGCAGCTCTGCATGTTCGCCTGTCTGATTCCTGGTTTTCCTGCTCCACTCTTTCTCGGGACCCCACGCACCCTGGACACTCTGATCAACCCACCAATCAGTTTGACAGAGAGTTAGTAGAAAACACACAGCTGTGGATTTAAAGTCATAGATGAAACTTTGCAAATGTTTTCCACAGTTAATACCAAGATAAAGTATATTTTGCTGCATTTTTATTATTATTAATCTCCTTGTATTTCCTCCCTGCAGCTCAGGTGACACCAGAAGAAATCACACCATTGGTTGCTCCTCAGTCAGGTGACAAAAACCAGGAGGACCTCACTGCCTACTTTCTAGAAGCTCTTCTGAAATACATGGTAAACCAGGTATAATCATCAGTCTTTACTAACACAGTTAATACAACATGATCACACTCTTGAAATGCAGCAATGCTTCACTAATACCACTAATGCTTAACACATGGGAGTAACCAGGTGTTGGGTCAGTCTCACATTTGAAGGTACACCGAGTATCAGATTCCTCTCTGGAATCATTAACTCTGAAATGCACTCTGCATCCCCTGTCGGCACACATTTACTTTGAGCTTGTATTTTTCTTCTTGCTTCAATCACACATGCATGGAGGCATTCGCACACTGATAACTTTCTCCCCTGAAACAATGGTGCTCCTCACCACTCGATCCGTGTTTGTGTGTCTAACAATCTCTTTATAAACCAAGCTTTGTGTGTTTGTTTGTGTGTGCGTCAACTAGGCCAAGTCTCTGGAGTGGCGGTGTAAAGAGAACCATGAACGTGGCTTCAGCTTCCTCTTTGGTCACTTTAGGAAGTTTTATCTTCCTCACATATTTCCCAACTTCGCAATGGAGACGAGCCTCTACAACCCAATGCTAGGTGGGTAAACATGGTAAACTGGAATAGATCTACTGAACAGGGATCTTAATATTGTTGGGGATCAACCGATACAGATTTTTTAGGGCCTATGCCAATATTTGGGGGCCGATACTGCATTTAACCCCCAAATTGATAGAAAGAAGGATACAATGAAAAGTATTTTAATATATTTTAATTTTAATATAAAACAAGTATAAAACACTTTAAATAAATACAGTCGTCTTCAAAATTATTCATACCCTCCAATTAAATTAGGAAAAAAAATCACCTGTCCATGAGATACGATAAAATTGACAAAAGTAGTAATAGATAAAAACTCTATGAAAATCATGATATTGATTTTGAATTGTGGTTTGAAAAAAAATATTAAAAGCGAACACACAAAAAAATAAAACAAGTAAACAAGCACAATGGGGCTCCGAAGCAAAAATTTTGTGGCGTAACACTTTGAGAATCACTGCAATCAGGTGTTTTTTTGCAACATCCACTCAGACTTCTGCACCTGTTGACAGGTATTTTGGTCCACTGTTCATGGGATAGGATAGGAGCTCTAATGTGTCTGGGACAACTTTGTTTGTTTGCTTTTTAAATTTTTTATTTCCAGCTATAATTTAACATCAATATTTTATTTCCCAAAATCATAATTTTGTAATTTTTTTATTATTAGTTTCTTGTTATTTTAATTACTATTGTGAATTTAGTCGTTTCTTTATTGGAGGCTATGAATAATTTTGAGGGCGACTGTATATAAAAAAGAAATGGCACATTGTAAACAAATATTAAATAAAAACATTAAACTTGTGATATAAAAAAAGAATGTAAGTTATGCCGAGTGGGGGTGTTGGCTAACACAACTGACGTATCGGCCGATGCTGGTATCAGCAAAATACACCAATATCAGCCGGCCGATATATCGGTCTGTCCTTAAATGTTGTACAAATGAATTTCCTCTTGCTGATGTAGATGTGCCTCCGATGCGTCCTAAGCCATACTACAGCGTTGTACGCAGAGAGCAGGATGGTGGGGAAATACTTTACTGCACCAAGGAGAGTTTCCTTCAGGCCCGAGTTATATTCATCCGCTGGCTGGTTTCTTTCTGGTTGGAACCAAGACCCAACACGCAGACTCACATCCCAGGAACGGAGGGGGAGAACGTCCCAAAGAACATACAGGTAAGTTTGTTCTTGTCTGAAATAAGAACACTCAAATTGGAAAAGAAAAAGATTATTAAAAATTTACTTAATTTGCTCTCCCCCAGCGAGCAGCAGCCGGCCTGGTCGCTCGCTCAGCAGGGAGCTCAGACGACAGCGGTGGAGGCGGGAGTCGCTCTGACAGCCACCTGGAAGGGAGCGGGAGCTCTTTGGGGCCGGTAGGAGGTAATATGGGGATCTGTGGAGGCCCGGGGGGTCCAGGTGAACCTGAACAGAGTCACTCCAACACGTCTACGCTGACAGAGCGGGAGCCCAGCTCCTCTTCACTCTGCTCCATGGACGAAGAGCAGCTGACAGACATGGAGGTCGTGAGGAGAGTCCTGACCAGCTCCAGAACCAACGTTAACTTCATCACGGAGATCTTTAGACAGGTAAAGGACAGGGTTATTTATAAGGGAGTGGGTTCATGGTTCAACTGATGGTTTCAGTGTGCCAATCATTTAAAAGTCAAACCTTTATTTAGGATACTATTAAGTTTTTAATATTATTGCACTCACAAGTATCGTTTGTTTGGATATTAGCTACAGGCAAGAGGTTGATAAGTTTTACTTTTCCAGTTGCCAAACTTGCTCAAAATGGGAAAATGTGAATGTTTAAAGACCAACAGGAATTTGGCCAAATGTTACAGTTGTGCTTTAAAGTTTACCCTTCCATTAAAGACAGAAAAAATCATCTTCCACTGAAATAAGTTGAAATTGACAAAGTAATAATAAATTTTAAAAAATTATGAACATCATGACATCTATTTTGTATTGTGGTTCAACCGAAAGATTGAAAACAAACAAAAAATAAAAGGAGCGTTTTGGGTGTTCCTGGGAGAAAATTTTGTTTAGCAACACTTTGAGACAATCACTGCAACCATGTATTTCCTCTAATGTTCAGTCAGACTTCTGCACGTGTTGACGGGTATTTTGACCCTCTGTTTAGGAGCAAGGTGCTCTAATTTATCTGGGACAGTTTTGTTCGTTTTTTTTGTTTGTTTGTTTTTTAATCATTTTTAAACAAAAATTCAAACTTAACATTTTAGTTTACTAAATTATAATTTAGTCATTTTTTTATTTAGCATTACTTTTTTCAGTTTTATGTATTTGAATTACTATTGAGTATTTAGTCTTTTCCTTAATGGGATGGTATGTAAACTTTCAAGCACAACTGTATATGTGCAATATTTTAATGGGCCTCATTAATGTGTTACAAGTTGGGTAAAGTCCTGCACTCATCAGTGCTGGGTTGATGCATAAAGATTAACACAGCATCATCAGACAGCTTCATTGTTGCAGTTGCCTATTCGACGGCTCTTTGCACTGGATGATATTTGACTCAGAACACATCTGATTTTTGGTTTCATCTTAGATACTAAATGTGCCACTCAGATGTTGATGAACTCTCTCAAGAATAATTCCTTTGTATGGAATTCCATACAACGCGCAAATACACGTCAACATGACAGCCATGCATGCAACCACAGCCACATTGTCAAGCAGACCTTTGATGGACCAAAGATTTGTTCTAGTTCGTGTTTAATAATGGGTTTTAGAAACCATCTCTATGCAATATCTCCCTTTGCAGTTGCTTTTTGTGTTGATAATAAGAAATGATTGGTGTATCAGCTTTTTTACACCATCTATTGTTACTTTTCTAATTTGAAGACTATAAATGCAAGGGTTTATATGAAACAGAACGTGTCCTGTTTCCACCTGTACAGGCTTTTCTTCTTCCCATGTGTGAGGCAGCAGCAATGCGAAAAGTGGTCCGTGTTTATCAAGAGTGGATATCCATGGAGGACAAGCCGGTGTTTATGAAGGAACCAGAGGAAGGCCCCTATCCTATACCTGCAGCCACCAGTCTGGATACAGGCTCTCAGCTGGGAGATAAAGAAGATGAGGTGGAAATTTCTTGAAACCAGCGATATAATCCAATAAACTATTGAAGTCAATGGTTAGCTGTGTTAACCATGAATGTCTGATCTCTCTTTCAGAGAATGAGCAAAGAGGTTGACAGTGAACTGCTGGAGTACAGCGTTCATGCTGGAGTTCAGACAACATTCCAGGCACGGCTCTAACACTGCTCTCTTCATTTTACTCATGCTCACTCATTCATGCAAATTTTCACAACCTGTCCAATCAGAAATAGATTTTTTTTTTTTGTCACCTCTTTACATTTATCGGCCATGTGTCTTTATATTTACTGGCCATGTGTCTTCTCCAGGTATTCATCACCCACTCCTCCAATGTTTTCCTCCTGGAACCTGCCAATGACATCAAGCCCCTTTTGGAAGAGCACGTCGACATGTGCAAGCGAGTTTTGAACATCTACCGCAGCCTTGTCATGCATGAAACCATGGACCAGAAAACATGGTATAAAAGAAATATCACTTATCATTATCTAAATAAAGGACAAACATTTAAAGTTATCTGCATGCCCTTGACTCAATAAGTATTTTAAGTTGTTTCTAACAAGTGTACGTTTGTTTGCAGGGAGCAAATCTTGCTTGTTCTGCTGAGGGTGACGGAGTCTGTAATGAAAAGACCTCCATCCATCATGCCTCCGGGCAAGAAGAACAACACGCTTTCAGGAAGACTGGCTGGGCCCATCTTTCAGGTATGTTAAATTCTCCATTTTTTTTTTTAAACTTTCTTTTAATCTTACTGTCAGTTTCTGAGACAATTGCAGTGTTTTAAGTACCTCGTATCTACAGTAATGGTTAGGGATGTCTGGAGACCATTTTTTTGCCGACCAAATACGAGTACTGGTATTTGAGTACTTGCCGATACCAAGTACCGATCCAAGTAATTAATAGGGAAAAGTGAGAGGCATTTCTTTTTTTTTTCTTTTCTTTTGTGTTTGTTTTTTGGATAAAGAGAAGCATCTCTGCGTGCTCAGGTGTGATGGAGGCATGTTGCTGCCCTTGCACAACATTTAACTAAATCATCTAATGACAGTCGGTCTTCACTAGAGCAGAAATAAAAAGCTTACAAGACATTAGAAGCTTATAAACAGCCTGATGCAGCTGCGGTTTGCTGTATTTCAGCAAAGCATTGTCCTGATTTTACATATTCAAACTTATACCAGCTCGACAAAAATCTCTCGGGAAGCGTAGGATGATTTGGCAGGAAACTTACCACCGACAAACCGAATCCTGAATATTATGTCCGAAACTGTGTGTGGGGGTACCGCAGGTCCAGTCGGAGGGAGTTAGGGAGAGGGAAACTTGGAAAAAGTCTGCTCCAACCACCTCAAACTTTTTGAAAAGCATCCCAGGGACATGATAATGATACAGGGCAGATGACGAACGGTATCGCGTGCTGTCACGAGTGAGTAGTTGACGAGTACAGCAAAATAGGCCATTATTGGAGCGAGTACCGGCATCGGTATCGGGACATTCCTAGTATTGGTGCGTGATAATTCAGTTTTATTATTGGCCTTCCTCCACAAGGGTGCAGCTGTTTTTAATGTGATACCCCTTTAACCTCTTCTGTACAGACACTGATAGTAGCCTGGATTAAAGCCAACTTGAACGTCTACATAAGCAGAGAGCTCTGGGATGACCTCCTCTCTGTCCTCTCCTCCTTGACCTGCTGGGAAGAACTGGTCACTGAGTGGTCCCTCACCATGGAAACCCTTACTAAGGTACTAAAGGTTGCTTTCTGTGTGGATTTATGGCAGAAACATGAGCAGTGTAGTGTTTAAACTGTATTTCTGTATTTGTGTTTAGGTGTTGGCAAGAAACCTGTACAGTGTCGACCTGAACGAGCTGCCTCTGGACAAGCTCAGCGAACAAAAGCAGAAAAAGCACAAAGGAAAAGGTTAGTCAGTCGCCAGAGACCTGCACACATGGTTTCTTAACAGCAGTTCTGCAACACTGCCAGCTGTTTTTGACACCACATGACTGCAGCCAAGTGCAACTCTGTAAAACGGTGATAGTCAGTTTGCACATTGTGGTTCTTCAGCCTCATTCTTAGCATGCAACAATCAGGTCAGAGTGTTGATTCTAAAGCTTATAATTTTAGTGTTGCTTAAGAAATACCAGAACAAAAACACAAACTCTAAAATGACCTGACTGTGAATGTGTTTGAACTGCTTTCAATGAATTTTCCAGCTATTGGTTCCGAGGGCCAGCGGCAGATCGTGGATCGTTCCTTCTCTAAAGGCTGGAGCAGAGACCAACCAGGTCAGGCAGCAGCCATGAGGCAGCGGAGCGCCACCACTGCTGGCTCACCAGGTATCGAAAAAGCCAGGAGTATTGTACGTCAGAAGACTGTAGGTCAGTATCATCTCTTCTTCACTATCTGTCCTTCCTCCTGTCCTCCTCCCTAATGAAATGACCCAGGTTGTTTTGTATGACTGTTACTCTGACACTTTGTCTCTCTTCCATCATATGGCCTGGCCTGGCTTGGTTCAGTTTGACTCTCCTGGTTTTCATTGTTGACACATACCTCATGTTCTCAACCAAGGTTTCAGGCAAACATTTTTTGATTTATCGGTCCTCACCTGTGTGTATCAGCAGTGTCTCTTTAGTCCTGCTCACACAGAAACTTTCTGTTCTCTGAGGAAAGAAGTGAGCATGTATGAAAAGCATTAGGGCATCCATGTGCATAAATTATGAATCCAATATTATGATGTTTACGAGCAGATGGTATGGATTTACACATAGCTCTTCCTCTGCTGAATGGAATCAAAGTTTATGATATAAAATGCTTCTCAACTCAAATGCAAACACAAATTCTTATAGTGTAATGACCATTCAACACCTGAAATGCTTTGTGAATTTATTGCTTTGTGAATAAAACAGTTGTCGAGAATTGTAGCTTCAGCTACATTTTTAGATGCTCTGAATATAGTTCCACCACTTCCATAGTAAATTTAGTCCAATTATGCAAACAAGCTGCATCACTGTGTAAAAAAACATAATCCAGCTCTTATTTCTCTATAACTTGCTTTCAAAAAGCCTGATTTTCTTATAATAATGTAATGGTGTCTGAAGCAATAGTATTATATTGTCATGTTCTGTGTTTTTCTTCGAACATTGGCTGGTCTTCACCCATTGACCAGTTTTCCAGGAATGTGTCTTGTTTTTTGTAAAGCCGTTTACCATTGACATCTAAATCATTTGACCTTAGAATGGTACTTATCTAAAGGAGTGTTTGCTTATGTAAAACAAACAACTTAGTAAAGAATCTAAAGTTGTAAAGTTTGTTTACTCTTGTGGAAACTGGACAAGTGGCGGCCAAAAGAATTGTCAGTGTTGAGATGGAAATAATTCTCTGCAGAAAACTGCAAGTATCTTAAAGTCAGGTCTTGGAAAATTAAGGAAAATTAAACAAAGACTTGATGCAAGATCTAAGAGATGCATCTTGACTTTCAGTTGATTTATGTGAGACTTATCAGTTGATAAGTCTCATAAATAGTCTAGATGGAAAGGTGGCTGGCAAGGATTTATTCTTGAGGAAGGGAAACAGCAGAAAAAGCTGAGATTTGCTGAATGACACACTAATTCAACTGAAAATCAGTGGCAGAGGTCTGATGAGGTGAGGCATCCTCCCCAGAGCCTAGACCTCAACACAATTTAAGCAATGTCAGAGTATCTGGAGAGGGAATGGAGCAGCCAAGCTTTGGAAAGTCCTGCAAGAAGCCGGGAAAATAAGTCCAGAAGGCGACTGAAAGAAATGACAAGAAAGGAAAATAATCATGTCTTATATTAACTTTCAAACTTGTTGCAATTGTGCAAGTTTGTTAGCTCATGTTTAACTAATTCCCTGCACCGATTTACAATTTTCCCGACTATAAAGAAATGAGGGATTGGTCAAGACTTTTGCACAGTCCTGTTCATGCAGCTGTTTTTGCTAATTCTGCCTCTGCATTCAGAGATCACACTCGAGCAAATGTGTATCACACACAGAGACGTGCAGTGTTTCTGTTTTCTGTCAGGAAATTTGAGATGCACAGAAGTCCAAGCACAGCCTCTCACTGTCTGTCCTGCTGAGCTAATCCTGTCCACTCGTCCCTCACAATCCCTGTCTGTCCTTCTTCATGTGACCCTGAAGCCTCTTCACTAATTTCGTGTCTCTCTCCTACAAACTTTGATTCTGTGCTTCCTCTTTATCTTATAAATAGCATTTATTTACTTTCACAAAATCTGTTTTCTCTCTAAATCTCCCCCCTAACCCTTTTGAACTTTTATCCTCTTTCCATTTTATGTTTTTTTCTATCGTTTTATTTCCTCCATATTACTCATAAATCTTTCACCTTCTTTCTCACTTCAAAATACTCTTTCGTTTGCTTACTTTTCCTTTCCCACACTTCCACCCTTTTTCGTTATCTCTTCTATTTCTCTTACGACTTCTTCAGCCCTGCGTAGCTGTTCTACGGGGGACTCTCTGCTGTCCTCAGCCTTTATCCGCAGTGCTAAGAGTGCTCCTGCTCTGGCTCCGCCTCTTCCTGTCCTCCTCCACCACCACCACCCTTTTCTACCCCCCCTTGCCGACCATCTGGCAGGTACACTCTCTTTGCACTACCTGCCTGCTGCCTGGAAACTGTAGTGTCCTACGCATCTGTCTGGTTGTCATTAGCGTAGCATCAGGTTGCATGCACCGCATCATTGCAGAGCCCTTTTCTAATTGGATTTCATCTGATATTAGCAGGAAAATGCTCATTAGCAGGGCTCTAATTTTGCATGTGGCAAACAGAGGGCCATACGTACTATTTTCATGATCAGTTTGTCTCCTCGTTATGTTCTCAGTTGGTTTTTTGTTTATGATATTAAAGTATCCCAAGAGACATGTTTTATCCCACGAACAGTCTTCAGTCCTGAACAAAATCCAACATTTTTGTGGGAAACCATGTAGCAAGAAAACACTTTTTTATTTTCAATTGTCTTTTTTTTATATTATAATAGTTTGGTTGGAAAATTTTCTGTAAATTTATCTAAGCTTAATGTAACTTAATATATTAAAGTATATAAGAAAAGGCTGTTCGTAAGGCTGTAAATGAAATGATCACAGTCTAATGCAATGTGTTATAAGCAGACATTAATACAACAACATTGCTTGCAAAGCACCAGATGAATCGGAGAGATGAAATGACTTTGTACTCGCTGACTCTGTGAGTTTAGTTTTCCCTCGAGCACATTTAGTCTACATTATCACATGCAAGCAAAGCACATTTATTAAAAACAGAAGTATTGTCCTAATAGTATGCAGAAAAAACTGCAGTATACATGGAATAACTTGGCTGACTGCATGCGTTTTATATAAGTTGTTTGCTTTAAAGTGATGGGGAAAAAACAGTTCTTCTTAATATGTAATTATATAAGCAATTTAAAACATAGATGTTAATATTACATTCAGTTTTTGCATTTAGATTGTTAGAAATGTTGCACATTCGGCAAGAATCCAACTAATTAATCTATGCATCTAATATCTCTCAATGAATTCTAGATAATTATTGTATCAAATGTTTGCTTTAGGGGTTTAGAAATAATTAAATGCGGCTTATTTAGAAATTGTATTTGCATTTAGTGTGACTTACTTTGCAAAAAGATTTGCACCACTTTATTTTCGGCATTTAAGATTATTATTACGACTATTACTTGAGTTTTTGCTTTAAAGTTTTTCTCTATAATAGATTGACGTCACGCCTTGAACAAAACAGTGCTGTAAATTCACTTTTTTCAAGTGAATGACAGAAATTTATTTCCCTGTTCATGTTGCATACCTGTCTGCATGGTGCTTGCATTTCTGTCCTGTAACCTGCATCTTTTACTTTTCTGCTTGCAGACACTTTCCCCTTTTCCTTTTGGTGAATCATGCCTGCTATCTTTTCTTAAAAGAAGCTATTTTCTTTTTTCTGCACTCCTCTTATTTATTTCACCATTATTGGTTGTTTTGTCAATTTGACAGACAATGAATTGTAATCCATTAATGTAATCTGTTGTTGCTGTTGCTTTCAGTTGGACTCCTTCTGTCCTTACTGAGAGCAAAACTTATTGTCTTATTTTATCTTTACATGTACATTGTTTTTTGGTTTTTCTTTCATTTTTTGTGTGTTTGTGTGTGTGTGTGTGTGTGTGTGTGTGTGTGTTTGCTTTTGTGAATGTTGAGTATTAATAGCTCAATGAATGCATACATCCAGTCAAGATAAACAGCTGGTCTACTCCATTTAGCACATGTGACTACAATAAAAGCAACATATTCTCTCAACCTTCTAGTGTTATTTTAAACAACCCCCCCCCCCCCCCCCCCCCCCAAAAAAAACCATATCAATTCTGCTGATTATATCTTTTTCACCTGAACATGAACACATAAATAATTCCAGCTACTTTTTTTTCTTTGTTAGTGACAAATAACGCCATAAATTTTGATTGCTCTGACAGATCATGCTAGTTTTATTAAGGATTTCATAGGATACAAAATCACATCTGATCCATCTGATTTACAGGGTTCTTGCAGGGTCTTAAAAAGTCTAAAAATGTCTTAAATTCTAAACCTTAACATTTAAGGCCTTAAAAGGTCTCTAAAACAGCCAGCTTCTCCAAGGTCTAAAATTTGATTTAGACCAGTCTTAATTTTTTTACTTTTACTCGAGTGTCGGCCACGTAGATTACGCTGAATAAAATTGCGCAATCAGATATTGGTTCTGTTTGTCTTTCTAAGAGGCTTGGATCACTACGAGTGTTTGTATATGTGATTAAACTACCAATCTTGTGATAACTACAGGCAAGTAATGGCCCAGTTTGCAGCTATGAGCAGCACCAAACTGTCACAAGCATGTGTTGGTCTAGAATGTGAACCTTTGTCAACTTGATTTTACAGTTTAAAGTTTTCTCTCTCAGTTTTTCTTGGACAAATATGTCCTGCAGTTATGCTGACAAGCCTCAGTGTTACGGCAGAATATAGACAGATATTAGTGTTATTGTGGGAAGGTTACTTGGGATAAGAAGGTAACCGTTTTATATCAGTGAGATCATTTGAATGTTTCTGTTAATGCATCATTTTGGTCTTAAATTTAATTCATAAAAGTCTTAAAAGGTCTTCAAAAAGTCTTAAATTTAACTCTGTGAAACTTGCAAGAACCCTCGTCTTACCGCCTCTTCATAAGTAATGGTAAGTAATAACCACAATTTGACTTAAGAAAAACAGAATATATAGCCTGAAGCATCCTTTTGGATGTTGCTTGCTGAGATATGTGTGAGGTTTTGTTCGAATTTTTTTTTTTTTTAAATTTTACCCCCACATCCACTGACCTCCCTTTTCTTTCTTCATCTTCCTTTGATTGCCAGACCTCGAGGACCCACCAATCTCCCTGACATCTCGCACCTCTCGAATGCGCCATTCATCCCAGAGCGATGAGGCCCCTCCCACTTCCTGTTCTGAGGTTTTCCAGGGAGGGCCTTGTGACCTAGATGCCCCGTCCTCCCTCGCAAGGAGCAGCAGCGCTTCTGACATCATGGAGCCTTTCATCGCAGAGCGGGTCAAAGGTGAAGACCCTCAGAGGGATCCCCTTTCAATCCCCAATCCTCCCCACAACCACTCCACAACTACCTCCTCACTCGCAGCCAACAACCACACAGCTCAGCCACTTTCACAATCCCTCACTTCCCCTTCTCCCACCCCTTTTACCCTCTCCAATGGTGTTTCCTCATCCTCAGAGGCTCAAGATGATGGTAGTGTTTATGATCAGCCCTGGCTCCAGGTTAGCTCTCGAAGCCGCGGTTCTAGTTCTGACTGGGTGAGTGACTGGGACTCTGCCTTCACCTTTTCATCTGAAAAGGAAATCGATGTAGAGGAGGGGGAAGTTGGGGCTGAGGCAGAGGAAGATGATTTATTCTCTTCCATCAGGGACTACCTTACTCACAAAGGAGGTGAAAGAAAGGAAGAGATCGGAGAGAAAGATGGTCCTGGTCATGCGTCTGTACATACCTCACCTGCACAGGTGCAAACAGGGATCGCTAGATCTCAATTAGAACATGTAGGATCGGTAGGAGAAGCAAAGCAGGTGATAAGGGAGGATAAAAAGGTAAGTAAATCAGTGAGACACAGCAGTGTGGATTCCACGGAAGAGAATGAGGTAGAGCAGCGGAGTATCTATGAGTGCTTGGAGTTGCATGATCAGTGGCCTTCACCCATCAAGGGGAGTGCCAGTTTAGAAAGAAACAATGTAGAGAAAAAGGGATTTGAGGGAAATATTAAAGCAGGGTTAGAAGGGAAATTTGATATGTGGGGTCAAATAGGAGAGAGACAAGATGATAAAGTCGAAGAAAACGACAGGTCAAGTTTGATTCCGCAAGATAGTTGCACAGTTGAACCTAGCATTGAGTCGACCAGCCAAACCTCAGACCCTGCTAAAGCAAAGACGGCCCGCAGTAGCACCAAGAGGCACCACTCTGGGGGGGTTCACGTCAGCTTCCGGCCCTCCACTGAGTCTGTCCAGTTCCACAACCCTCTTGAGAATAAAGAGGCCCATTGGAAAGCCAGGCTTCGGCGTCTCAGTCACTTCCACACACACAGTCACTCGGCTGGGGAGAGGACGGGGGCTGGAGCTGGGGCAGGATCAGGGGGCAAGCTGGGAGGAGGGGGTGCAGGTAAGTTTGGCTCTGTGGCTGGAATTGGCCACAGAACAGGGGCACATGAGAAGTTGTCATCTGGGACTGTGCTAGACAGCAGCGGGGCAGGGGCCACAGCCGGCGCTGGAGGTCTGGAAAGCAGGTCTGGGACTGGAGGGGACAAGGACAAGCTACACTCTGGATCCTGCGTGGCATCCAGTCTGGGCCCCGAGTCCCACTCAGAGGTTTTGTCAAGCAGCTCAGGTTCCTCAGGCGTGTCCTCCGGAGTACGTGGGCGCTTAGGACGTTCTGCCTTGCGATCTCGAGTGTCCCGCTCACGCTCCCAGGAGCCCGGCAGCACTGCCTCACGCCACCACCAAGGGGCTCTTCTTGGGGGCGTCTATAAGACTGTTGTCCACGCTCTGTCCTCTAAACCTCGACCCAGAGGTCAGGGCTCA
This sequence comes from Atherinomorus stipes, assembly GCA_023101725.1. Taxonomy (NCBI): domain Eukaryota; kingdom Metazoa; phylum Chordata; class Actinopteri; order Atheriniformes; family Atherinidae; genus Atherinomorus; species Atherinomorus stipes. The sequence goes on from JALJCO010004337.1 coordinate 116,435, forward strand.
TCCCAGGGCTCATCGCCTCAGCGGCAGGGTCGGGCTGCCATGGGTGACGCATCGCTAAGGGATCTCTACTCCCACGTCCTGGGCTACTTTGGACGAAAGACGACTACGCCAGGTGAGGATTGCAACGAACGAAGTGCTCATAGAGGACACAACTGTGGAAAGAAATATTCACCAACACATAAAAAAACAGCAACTTTCTTTCCCTTTTGGCTGTTTTTAACTGGTTTGTTATGACGGAATGATATTTTTTTGGCTGAAACTCATCATCTTGCTGCTGGACTGAAACTCAAACTCCCTTTGATGTGTTTTCTCTTGAACGTAGCCCCTCCTCCAGCCTGCCTCCTGTTAAGGACCCCACCTTCTCCCATACCTTCCCACTTGTTTCTCTCGCCCAGAAGTTCCCTCCCTCCTCCTGTCTTCTTTCCTCTAAGGGTTTTGGGGATTTTAACCTTCACACCTCCTATCCCTGTTCTCCACCTCCTCCATCTCCTCAATATTGCATGCGGCCTCGTTGTGCCTCCTTCGCCTCCTCCCAGGACTTTGGGCCCCTCTTCAGCTTCACAAGGAAACAGCAATCTACAGAGAAGTACCCATTAAAAGATAAAGGCACCAACTGGCAAGGCTGTGCCCCCGTCTAAGAGCAGCCAGATGTTTATGTCTTTAGACTATTTGTTTTTTGATAGGAAGAAAATAAGTATATTTTTGCAGTTCATTTTCTTGCCACTAGATAGCAGCATTAACATTCATGAGAATGGCCAGCTAGTTACAGTGGTTGACTTGCAGAATTTGAATGGATAAAAAAAAATAAAGGTATGCACTCTGAAATGGTTATTTGCCTTATACACTACCAGATGTTCATTGAAATTGAAGTCAATACCATTTTTCTATTCATTCTAATTCTCTGCAGCAGAATTGGTGTTGCATGATTTTTTTTTTTTTTGGTGCAGATGTTTTACAAGAGTACTGTGATTCATCTGAATCTGTCTTGATGTGGAGTTACTGTTGCATAACTGAAACATTTGTTTTTCTTTCTGAATTCAGGTCTTTTTCCTTCCCTTGGCAGCATATATCCAATGTATGTTTAGTTTGCTTACTTCTCTGCCACATGAATAGTGCAGCTGCACCCAGAGCTATTTTAACAAGAAGGTTAAAATGTCAGCATGATCCATATTAACAGCAATTTTACGTGTATATTTTTGCATATTGAATTTAGTCGGCTTTAGTTTTTAATCTGACTCTCTGTTCTGATTTAAACCAGGTGGTATATGCTGTGATTGGTTGTCTGTCTGGCATTGTGTTCAACTCGTTAGGATTTGTTAAGCATAACTGTTGGTCTATGAACACAGCTGGAGCCCAGTGTTGGAAATGGAACCGTACACCATAGTCTGGTCAAGTACTGTTTGCATTTTTGTGCCATTAGATTGGACTTCAAGTAGCTTTAGATGCTGCTGAATATAAAGAAAAGGGGGGGGGTCGGTAATAAGGAAAAAAAATGGGAAAAAGGAGGAAAGAGAAGGGAAAATATAAAATAAAGAGAGGGCCCAGTTTTGTTAACCTCAGATTTATTCCCGATGATTTCCGTTAATTCCCATGTATATTTCTGTTTATTCCCATTTATTCTAACATATTTCCATTAATTCACATATATATTCCTGTTTATTCCCGTTTATTCTCATATATTTCTGTTAATTCCCATGGAAAGTTTTCACGTTTCCAACCCTAGTAAATGTCAGACAGCTCCGTTACTGATCTTGCTGAGTTGATTTGGCTCTCAGTTGTCCCTCTGTGGCAGTCCAGGTAATGCCAAAATGGTTCATCCTGCTGGGCTAAACCCATACAGAACATTTAGATGTTCTGTGTGCATAAAAAGCAAGGGAAAGAAAACAGGGATGTTCCATTTGTATAATCTGCCCTGTAATGCTGCAGAGCAGGTGGGAAATGCATTGCAAATGTAAGCCTGTCACACTTCATTAACTTAAAAGTCAGTGACCCAATAATACCACTGAAACTTGATGTTTTTTTTAGGTTTAATGCCTTACTCCTTTCACTCTTGGTGATGTGATGGCAAATAACCATTACAGTGATTAATTTATAAATATTCAGACAGATTTGTTGGTGTGACTGCAGAAATGTTTTAGTTAACATTTAAGAAGAGAAATGGTTTTGTTGGTTAAGTTTATTGGAACAGCAGCAAAAAAGAGCAGCTTATTGAAGTGTCTGTTGGCTTTTGGTTGCTTTGTAAATTCTACCTGGGGGTACATTGGTACATTTTGAACAAAGCTTGTCTTGTTTTGTGGTTAGTGCTCATTGTGTTTAATATCATGCTGGATGGTAGCAAAGTAAATAGTTATTCTTTTTTGTTGTTGTTGTTGTTTTGTATCTGAAACCTTAATTGACCAAAGTCCTTGCTTTTGAGCTAAAAGTAACCAAGTTGCAGATTTGCTGCAGTCTTTGGATTCATAGATGCTTTTGTTATCAAGCTTTGTAAAATCACGCTGACCGCTGTCACTGCATCCAAGCTAACAGTAATTTAAGCCATAGAAGCCTAACAGCACTAATATAGATGTCTGGTTCGCTGCTTGTTTGGGCCTAACAATGTGATATTATCTCCTACTCTTTGTGCATGATGTGAATTAACTCCTGCATTGCTTTCCCGGTGGGGTTTGATGTGCTTGCTGATGTGGCTTTTTTATTACTATTATTATTATTGTTTTAATAACCTGAATGCTCACAGTACATTCACATCAGGACCCTCTTACAGTCAAGAGAAACATCATCATTTTGACTTGTTTGAATGGATATTGTGACATTTTAATGTACAGTAACAGCTATGTTACAGATCAGATGGGCTTTATTTTCCACATGCTTATAATGTTTTAGAGATAATCGTATCAGTCTGATCACAAAATGAATGTCATAATATCCATATTTTAGTCTAAGCCAGGGTAGGCTTTTGAAAAGTTAGTTATAATTAACTTGTATTCATATTTCTTTGTCTTTTGAGTTGTTTGTGCAGGTGAACATCAGTTACCTTCTTCAGCTGTTTACACAAGTATCTAAAAATGAGCATTTGCCCATGATGCTTTATTTTTCTATTATTTCTTTGCATGTGCATTTAATTTTGTCTTGAACTGTTAAAACTGATTCATGTCTGAAAGCATGTTTGTTTGTGTGTAGCCAACAAAGAGGAGGTGGTCCAGAAAGCCCGTCCAGTCTCCAGTGATGTAGGAAGCAGCAACCCAAACTTCTCTGACCTCATGGATGAGTTCATACAGGAGAGACTGAGAGCCAAAGGGACGGGGGTCAGTGCAAGCTCGCACCGTTTTGTTATTAAAATGCAACAATTGATCATTACTAAAGAATCGACTTTGTCTACGCTACGCAGGGTCGGCGTGGGAGCAGCCCGGGAAGTTTGGAGGTTCCCAGAGACCTGCCAGAACTTCTGGAGGCTGGCCAGAGTTCTGGGTCACGGCTCACCGATGATCTCCGGCCTGCTGATGATCCCGGGGTTCCCTCTGAGTGGACGTCGCCTGCAAGCGCCAGCGGCTCTGATGTCATCAGCTCTGACAGCCAGTCAGACTCCTTCAATGCCTTTCAGTACTCCACCTGCAAGTTTGAAAGTAAGAAGCCAAATGTTAATTTCTAACAGCCCGTTTCCACATGTAGAAGTGCATGTCAGTAAGCTTTTTTTAAAATTCATTTATTTATTTATTTTTTTCATGTTTCCCCACATAAAAAATGGGACGGGTGCCAGAATGTCCGACTCGTCCCACATTTTTTTGGGGCCCTTTTGTTGGGGTCCCAGTCTTGCCAATCCGACCTATAAGAGTGGAGCTTGTGTCATTGCAGTGTGTTCATTGGTCAAAAGAGATGTTTGGATCTTCTTTGATATGTTTCAAGTCAAGATTATAATAGTCTTAGTTTTTATTTCGTTTTGACTTTTTGTTTTTAATTCAGGTAGTTTTAAGTTGCTCGTGCAGAGGCCATTTTCTTTCGGAAGGTTGTGTGCGCGCTGGTGGCACATCTTTCTGCGTGACTCCGACACCTTACAGCATTTACTGTCTTATGAGAAATTTAGTATACATCGGTGCATGATCGGCAAAACAACAGCGATTATTTTGAAAAGGGCTTTATGTAATTGGCCGGCTGATCTATCATTTCGGCTTTGCATTACCTGACGTGTGCTGTGGTCTGGATCAACAGGGGCTCTAGTGCTGAAATAAGGTTATTCATGAGTGTAACTCAGCCTTTCTCCAACCTGTAAAAATTGTGCATAATTGCAACTTTTCTTTATTTTTACAGTGGTCTCTAATTAATAAAACATTTAGAACTGTTGTTGTTATATAGAACTGTTGTTTTTCTATCTGATTTATTAAGCAGTTTTTTCCCTTTTTTTTTTTTTTTTGTTGTACCACTTTGTTCATTTAAAACTGAAAAATAAAACACACACACAGTGAGAAAAGTAGCTGCATAAGTTTGTAGAGGATGCAGTGTGTATACCTCAAGCTTCTCTTTCAGCTGCTGTCATGTTCAGGTTTTATGGACAGAAATGAATTAATGTCGCTAAAACTCAACACTCGTCCGCTCGATCACTGTCGTACAAAACAAACAAAACAAAACAAACCGTTGTTCGCAAAGTCAGTTCTCACACACTTTGTGTTAAATTGCATATTTTCAGCCTGTTTTTTCTTTATCTACCTCTTCTTTTTTTTTTTTTTTTGGTAGATTTTACCTTTAATTCAGATGCAAGTGGAGGAGGAGCTGGATCTGGAGGAGGTAGTGGAGGTGGGGGCCGAGGAAGCTCATTGGACCAGGATAGCCTAGGTGGGGGTGTGGTATGTGAAGAACATGAAGTAGCCAGTTTGACAACGCTTCACATTGACTCGGAGACCAGCAGCCTCAGCCACACTGTCACTGTTACTGGTATGTACATATGAAGTACTCCTCTATGGTAAAACAGCAGCATTAAATTTCGTTTAGATGACATTATATAAAAAACAGATCTGAAGTTTATCAGCAGAACCTAAAAAACAGAAACACACAGCAGATGATAAATCAGGATGATTTCATGTTTCTTCTCTTCGTGGCGTGTGCTCCTTCTTGTCTAGGATCAGAGAGTGCCTCGCCTATGCATTCCCTTGGGGGCTCCCGTTCCCAGACACCCTCTCCTGCTACTCTTACAGCAGAACACTCCACTCATGCACACTCCCATTCGCACACACACTTACAGCTGGACCAGAAACTCCACAACTCTGTCCTGCAGACCCCTGATGATCTGGGTAATCCTCCTGCACAGTTCACAAATAACAGGGTTTTTATGTCATGTTACCAGATATTATTAACGATCCAGTTAAATGGGTTTTCTTCACTCATGCCTCAGCTTTTAATAAGAGAAAAACCCCTGATTGATTGATTTATTGATTCCAGAAACAAGCGAGTTCCCCAGTGAGGACTGCAGTGTGATGGCAGGTGGTTCTCTAACTGGATGGCATGCGGATGTTGCCACGGTAATGTGGCGGAGGATGCTGGGTATCCTGGGAGATGTTAACAGCATCAAGGACCCAGAGATTCACGCTCAAGTCTTTGACTACTTGTGTGAACTGTGGCAAAATTTAGCGAAGGTGAGTACTGAAAAATGCAGTTGCTACACATTTATTACCACAGATGTTCTCCAGTGATAACGAAAGTAAATATGGACATTTTTCTTTTCAGATCAGGGATAATTTGGGAATTTCCCTGGACAACCAGTCGTCTCCCCCACCTCCTGTTCTGATCCCTCCGCTCAGAATCCTCACTCCTTGGCTCTTCAAGGTAAATGTGATTGAGAAATACCCACTCTTTTATGCTGGGTTATTGGCTCAATTATTTTATAGCTGTATTTGAGTGAGCTCCTCAGATTAATTAGGGACAGAAACACATTTGTTTGCTATTTAGTGTAAAAAAAAAAAAAGTGCATTATGTTTTGTTTTACTTGTGTTTTCAGTCATTTAAATGTTTCCTCTCTTAAGGCCACCATGTTGACTGAACGCTACAAGCAGGGGAAGCTTCACGCCTACAAACTAATCTGCAGGATCATGAAGAGACGACAAGATGTTTCCCCAAACTCAGACTTTCTCACACACTTCTACAATATTATGCACCAAGGACTTCTTCATCAAGACCAGGTAGGTGTGCACAGGTGACATAAATGACATGAATAAAAATGAATGGACAGAAATATTGTTTTGGTTTAAGATATAGTAGCAAGTATGTTTAGTATCCACATAAAATCTAAATAAAATTGGTTTTAAATGTCGTAATTATTCATATTGGTTGTTATTGGCATGTAAAATATCTATTGTTTTGAAGTCATTCCCATAAAATGATTGTATGTTGAGTCTGCATTAGGAAAGCACGATATACACGGCCCCCTATTGGTATCGGCCTATATCGGCCTTAAAACTGAGTATTGGATATCAGCCACCCCACCGATATTTAACCGATGTTTAGCCAATCAGCCCACTGTTTCTAAAGTAAAAAAAAAAAAAACTAAACTTCTTCCTCTTCAAAAAAGTATTTTTTACAGGCTTTAAAACTTCTAAAGACTAGGGGTGGGAAAAAATATGGATACACTGAAATATCACAATATTTTCATATGCTGATATCATATTGACATTTAAAAATGCCAATGAAATCTAGCGATATTTCATCGTTCTGTTACGAAATCTTGCGAGATTTTGATATGCTAATATCACACTGACATTTAAAAATGCGATATCGATCTATTTTACTAACAAAATCTTACGATATTTCATCGTTCTGTTACAAAATCTCACAAGAATTCACAAAACATTGTAAGAGTTTGTAACAGAGTTTTGAAAATCTTGTAAGATTTCGTAAGTAAAATAGATCGATACCGTGTGTTTAAATATCAATTTTATATTGCCATATAAAAATATTGTGATATTTCAGTGTTTCGATACTTTTTCCCTTATTTTTCAAAGTATCGGAAACGGATAACAAAACTGCTATTTGCAATGACTGCTTATTTTTTTTCAGCCTTAATATCGGTATTGGTATCTGTTATCGGCCACATGAGGTTTAAAATATCAGCATATCGGATATCAGCCAAAATTCCAATATTGTGCATCCCTAGTTTGCATAACAAATATGGCAAATGTTTAAAAAAGTTTTACTCTTGCAGGACATTGTGAACACCATCATCAAGCACTGCAGTCCGAGATTCTTCAGCATCGGCCTACCAGGTGCCACCATGCTCATCTTGGACTTCATCATCGCAGCTTCCAGAGTCACCGCCTGCTCATCACTCAATGTAAGAAACACTCTTGTAAGTTTTACGATGACTTTTTGAAATATTTGAATTGACTTAAATATCTTGCAAACATTGCTCTGAGTTATGAGCTGATTCTTTTCATTCTGGTGTCAGTTTTCTTTTCTTTTTAAATCCTCTTCTCTCCTTTTTTTTCTTCAAGGCTCCAAGAGTTGAGGCCCAGATCCTTCTTGGATCTCTGGTGTGTTTTCCCAACCTGTACGGGGAGCTTCCAGCTCTCCATCCCACCACAGCTGACATGGTTTTAACCAAGTTTCCTGATGTCAAGGTAAATGGAAGTAATATTACAAGTTGATGTAGCTGTCACAGGTCACAATACAAATTAACTTCTACTATATCAGTATTTTTATTACAGTATTGTGCTTACAATGATACTGGAAAAAGCTAGAACACCTCAAACACCTTGATGTTTTCTTTAAGCTTGCTCTAAGTAGTTGATCTTCTCTCGATCTGTATAAGCCACAGTTAAATGTGGAAGAATACATAAAGACATGCTTTAAAACTTACATCTTTTATAATAAAGGTTCAAAAAACTTTATCTGCTTTGTGTGTAATCCAGGCCAGTAACTCCTGTCTGCAGTCTATAGGTTAATATCTCATCAGCTATTCTTGGAAGCAGCTCAGGGCTGTGGGAGTAATGTTGTTTTTGTTGTTGTTGCTTTGTAAACAGTTAATGCCATGCGTGGCAGCACCTCAGGCTTACTCACTGGTTTCTTACGAGAGAGGAACTTGTTTTGAATCACTAAGCAGCCGTTAACACCGACTGAAGACCAGTGATTGTGTCTGAACTGTGACAGTGTCCACATGTGGTGCAGCATATGTCTGAAGGATATACAGTGTGTTAATATGGTTATTCCTGACATGAGTTTATTTGTTATCTGAATGCTTAAGGACTGAGTCTCTTCAACACACCTGGTATAGTCATTCAGATATTTGTACACTTATTGTTCTGTTGTTTTTGGTCACTTAACTGTCTGTGTACTTTTTATTCTATAGGAGCACATCATCAAAACCATCCTGACCTCTGCCAGAGATGAACCCTCTGCTCCTGCTAGGTATGTTTTATGTCTTTGAGTGTAAATCTCTGAAAGTAATTCAAACAGTTCTTCATGTACTGCAGAAACTTCACTACCTCACACATTTAAATATTCGTCGGACCACCTTTAGCTCTGATTTCAGCATACATTTTCCTTGGAATCTTTTTTTCTCTCTCCAGTATTGCATTAATTTTCCACCAAGATCTTGCATTAATGGTTAGAAAACTGAAAAATTGTGTAACATCTTGATTACATCCCAAAGATTTTTAATGGAGTTAAAGATTTGATTCTGTGTTGGCCATTATATGTGTGAAATGGAGTCTTACAGTCCCTGAAATGTTCTTTTTCACCAACCAAGGCAACTACAGACCACTTGCTTTGTTAGTAAGTTCACTTTATTAAAGACATATATGGATCAATGGCAAAAGGAAAGGAAAAAGAGGAAGGATATGTTAAACAAGTGTTTTTTATAGTGTTGTTTTTTTGTTTTTGTTTTTTTTTGCCAGACTAGTTATATCATAGGGACACTATTTTATTATTTGCTGTTGTGCCATATTTGATAAGATGTATTTTAACAAACAAATTATTGTGTATTTATTGTGAGCTGACTTGCCAAGTTTGATCATATAAAAGTACAAAATCTGATATGTTTTTGTGGTCACTGCCTGTATTTATCACTAGCTTTTCCTTCTCTACATAAAAGTGCAGCTTCCTGTACAGCCTTGGCAACATCTGCAGTTTGGGTTTTAGGTGTTGCTGTTTGCTCACACTGTGCTTGTTTTGTTAGGTGTGTTGCTCTGTGTAGTCTGGGTATTTGGCTGTGTGAGGAGTTGGCTCGCGGAACTCAACATCTACAGATTAAAGAAGCTCTCAATGTCATCTGTGTCACCCTGAAGGTAGGTCACCTCTATTTCTGTGGACATAAGTCATTAAATTTTCAATCTTCTAAATTCCCAGTAATAACGTGGGGGGTTATGAATCAATAAGGGTGCATTCACACCAGGATAGCCCACTAGTCTTTGGAGATTGGGGACTCAGTCTTTTTTGGGGGTGCAACATTCTTCACACTGCACTTCTCAAACAAATCAGACCTTTTAAATAATGTATTCCCAACTTCATCAGTGGTGGCGTTTTATCTACAATTACTGAAGGCGAAGATGAGGCACACAACGAAGAAGAAAACTCAGCTATCTATTGGTTAATACAGAAAAAAATTATGTTTCTACCACATCAGAGCAAAATATGGAACTGCATCAGATCCTAGAGGTCTTAGCTTGATCAGGTTTCTTTTAGAAATTTTACCACATTCTTCCACGCCTGATCAAGAGCGATTTCTCACAACCAGAGCTGCCTATCAACCCACATGGGCGTATTTTGTTTGTGTTACCCCATAAATTAAGCAGACTTTCCAAGCAATTGGACCAGGATTCGTATCAAAAAAGCTGGTGTGAATGCGCCCTAAGGCGATACAGTATATCCAAATAAAAATGCCAAAAGGCTGAGACCAAAAAGATGAGCACATGTCAGACATGAACCAGTTTGAGTGTGCAGATTTGGTCTGGACTTCTTCTGGTAATGCTGTTCACACATATGTAGTTGACAGCAGGAGGTGTGATAGAGCATAATGTTTACAGCACAAAGAAAGACAATGTGGGAATCAGTTCCTGTACAACAGGTTGTGAATGGGCGGGGCTTCTTTTTGTGCTGCTTTTTGTGCATACAGGTCTGCAGAAAAAGTGAATGAAGCTGCAGCTCTTACCAGCATGCAGATGTGATGTTTATGCTCCAGAAGATGGGCTGCTATGCTTTCACATGTCCCACTCCATGATCTTTATTTAAAGATCAGAGGGAGTGGGTAGCGTAGTGGTAATGTTGCAAGCTGTGGCGCGGCAGACTCTGGTTCAAGTCCCTGACACAGCACCCAGGCGAACCACCTTAACCCCCACCAACTGCACCCACCCTGGGTGCCCGAAAATAGGTTCTCTCAGGTTCAACCTGAGATGTTAAAATGCAGAGAATGAATTTCCTAATTGGCTCACTAATTAGGATTAATAAAGTATATCTTATTTATAATTTTGCTAGTGGAAAATCTCTCCAAGATGTGTTTATTCAAGTTTGCAGACATTAACTTTCTTATTTGCAGCACCTCTGTAACCTCTCAGGAACATGTCAGGGTGGCAGTGGATGTGTGAAAATGACTGTAGAGCAAAGAACAGAAGAGTTAAAGGAAATATGATAATGCAAATCATTAATAATGCATTAGTATGTCCATTGGTAATTTATTTTTTAAATTAAAAAATCATGAAATTGGCCACTGCTGTATGATTTCCAAATGATCAGTATAAATCTACACATACCCAGATGATATTTTCTAAACTAATATAGATCCATAAATCTATGGTCTTAAGAATAAATTTTCTAATGAAGCACGGACATACAATGTGTTATAATATTAATATTTTTAAAGAAATAGCAAATCAACTGTTCAGATTTTAGTTATATATCCTTATGTGGCAGTAAAATACAGATTTTGGATTGACTGATTAGATTATGGCTCATGTTTAACATGGTGGGTTACATGCAGCCAAAGTACGATGGAAAACGTTGGAGACGATTGTTGGTGTTGGTGAAATTGCCTCGGTTGTTATTGTCTGTTTTAGGCAACTAGACTGGGAGTCTTGTGGATCAAATAATACTGTCCAGCATTTACTGTCTTATCCATAGCCAAGTGGCTCTAGATGGACACAAACACACACTCATACACACATACCTTTTCCACCTTGGAATCCCTAGCTCATGTATCGGCAGCCAATGGCCTGCTGAGACACCGCAGCAACACACAGACTCGCTCCTGGGAGCAAACCCTGGACTGTAAATATGTTTGGTTCTCCTTCTGATAGGAGACTAATCCAGGGGGAATGCTGCAAGCTGACTTTTATACACACACTCTTGCATATATACATAAACACACACTTTAAATCTCTTGCCTTCATGGCAGCAGCCAGTTGTCTCAGCCATGGGCTCTGTGACATGTACACACAGTTAGACACACACGCACAAAGCTGGAGGGATTGTCATATTTCCATGCAGAGCCACTTCCTCCTTCTGGCCACCTTGTCTTCCATCCCTTTCATCCATAAGCATTTTTTGTTTTCAGGCGATGGTCCACGGTGGAGCTTGACTAATGTGTAAATCCTGTTTCTCCTTATTAAACAGCCAGGCTCTTATTGTGTTGTCGACGCTCTTTACACATTAAATGTATAATGGGTCTCTTAAATATTAAAATGGGTAGTTCAAAGAAGAAAAGCCTCATTGTAAACCGCTTATTTACAGTATGTTTGTGAGCATTAGAGCCTGCATATGATCAAATGATCACTCTTATTATTTAAACAATTGAAAAAAAATGACCTGCTAGTTTTGTGTGACAGATATTTAGTTTTTAATTTAATGTATTGATTCTGAAAATGCACATTTCTGAAGATAGGTATATTTTAAAATTTTTTCTCTGTATTTTTTTACTCCAACATAGGAATTGTCTCTAGAATAAAGATTGCATTATATATTATAAAACCATTGCACTTTTACTAATTCAAGACCATACCTGAACTTTAATAATCATATAAGCATTTAATCAAGCTTATAAGTGAATATTAACAAATGATAACAGAGCTGATGTTTTTTAATTAAAGTTTGACTATTTGGGAAATAAATCTGTAAAAAAGAAAACAATTTTTCAAGTTATATAAAAAAAATAAATAAATAGATAAATAAATAGATAAAATTAAATAAAGTGAAGTTATATAAATACACTAAATTACCAACTAAACTGATTGGATGACAATAACTCAGCCACACATGAAACTGTCCAGTCAGAGGGCAGATTGTTTTCTTGGCTTTAAATCCACTTCAGGTTCAAAAGTGATGTACAACTTTTGAAGACAACAAATTAATACACCGTGGAAGTTATAATAATCAGAAGTAGTAACATCATCCCACTTTGTAACAAAGAGAATTTGTCCAAACTTTTATTTTCCAGGGCTCCCACGCAATCTTAAAAAGTCTTAAAAGTCTTAAATTTACAAAACTGCATTTAATACCTTAAAAAAATCCTGAAGTTTGACAGTTTTGGTCTTAAATTTCTTCTGGTTGGTCCTAAATTATTTGACGCTACAACGAATTTCTGTCACTTGTGAAAAAAATGACAGCAAGAATGAAAAAAACTAACAGATCCATGTGTTTTTCCCAACCAATAAGTCTTGACAAAGCCTGTATATTAGCCAATCAGAGAGTCAGAAATGTCTGACACATGCATCCACAAAGTGACAATAGTTAATTCAATTCCTCTTATTCCAACTTGACCATTACAGTATAATGAAATTTGAAACCAATTTATAACTGACTTTGCAGGTAGAAATGATCGCGGAACATTTAACCAAACACACACACAGGGAGCCTTTATTTAAACGTGACAGAAAGGAGCCTTTCAGTGACTTGAGAATTTTGTGGATGTGTAAAGGTTTTTGTTAACATACAGTATATACTCTGTTTAGGTGTGAGTGGTTGTTTTTGTTCAATCTCTTTTTTTTTTTTTTTTACATTATCTTGGAATTGCAGAGGGATCTGTGTTTTTGCCAGTGTGGCCGTGCAATAGGCATTAAATTATATTCTAAGTGGTCTTAAAAAAGTCTTAAATTTAACTTGTAAAAACAAGTAGGAACTCTGATTTTCAAAACATAGTTCATGATCTATATAACAATCTGCTTGATTAAATGTGAGTTAATAACCCACACTTGAAGACACTGAATTAACCCCAGTGGGTATATGCTGCTTTTATCTCCTAGTACCCCAATAAGAATGTAGCACTGGTGGCATCAGACATCCTTCATCTCCTGATCAATTATGTGGATCATCTTCAGAAATTCCCTCCAGACACTCCAAAGAAGATCGTAGAGGTGAGATGTGAATTTCATCAATAATTCCTTTAATAGTGTCCTAACATTTGATTAATTTGTTGTTTGATGACTCAGCTGCGTCGTCTCATTAGAATGACTGGAAACATTTAGTATAAAGTCAGAACATTACAGGAGTGTTATACCAGTATGAGAGAGTCTGATGGGGTCCATGGTATCAGTGTCATAAATATTTACCATGCAGTTTTGATGGTAGACTTGCACTGACTTAATAAGCAGTATGCAGGCAGACAGCATCTCTTTTGGAGACGTCTTTTCTCCTGGGCTGTCTGTGTGTCCATGACTAGGTACAAACTGGCTCCAAGAGTGTTGTTTGTAACTTATTCAGTGTTTGCTGGCGTTAGTTTTTTATATAAACTTTAACAATGTTTATTTGTCTTTCTTTTTAGATTCTGATCGCCACCATCACGCACTTGCTGCCCAATACCGAGTCATCTCCTCATGAGCTAGATAAGAGGGTAATTTATTCAACACTTGAAGATTGAAAAGCAAATAACGTCTGTTTTCAACTTTCAAAAACATCGTGCATAGGAAATAAAGTTGTGCTTGTGTGTGTGTTTCAGCTGGTAGTGTCTCTGCTGTTGTGTCTGCTGGACTGGGTAATGGCTCTGCCACCAAAGACTCTTCTTCAACCTGTACAAACACAGAGCCCACATGACAAGGACCAACCGACCAAGACTCTGCTCAGCTGTATTTACAAGGTATACAGATAGTGTTACCTACTTTTAAGAGACTATTGAAGTTTGACTGACCCCTTTCAGTCTGTACCTTTTCAGAATTAGATCTGTATTTTCCAGACTGTAAGTTTCTCCAGCGTATACATCACATAAGTCAAAAAATGTGTCATAAAGAGGAAAAACATATATAAGTTGCACTGGACTATAAGTCAGATTTATTGATTTTTTTCAAATGGTGCAATTTTTTGATTTTTCATATCCTATTTACTGTTAAGAATTCCTCAATCACTCCGATTCCAAAGTTAATGCCTGTACATGATAATAAACATCATGATTAAGAAGGATAAACATGTTTTTTAAGGATTTATTCCACCACACAGGTAGTACAGCCACATGTCCAAAATGAACTCTGCTCACTGAGATAAGGCTATTTTGTGATCTTTGTCCTCCGAGCAGAATATAGTTGTCGCAAACCTAGAATGCCCTCATCTGACATTATACGGTAATGTTTACTTGTCTTATGTCTGTGAATATGAATAAATGCTTAAAGATATGTTAAATTGTATATATTTTGATAAATGTGAGTCGCACTGGACTAAGTTGCGGGAGCAGCCAAACTATGAAACTATGACTTATAGTCCAGAAAATACGGTACTTTGTTGATCCCCGTCTGGGAAATTCCAATGTTACATCAGAATAAGAAAAGAATATGAATAAAATCAAATAATTTATATGGTACAAAAGTATGATATAGAAAACAAAATATCCAGATCAGTAATAGAAAAGATCAGGGAAAATGCTACTCATAGTACACAGTTTATATTATCCAGAATATGATGAATATCCAGGTGAAAGAAAAAAAGAAGAAATGGAAAATTATCCAGTGAAGCAGCTTTCTTTTTTTCTCCTGAATAACATGTACAGGTTCTACATGGTTGCGTGTATGGAGCACAGTCTTTCAACAGTCCCAAGTATTTCCCACTGCAGCTGTCGGACCTGTCGAGTCCAGACTATGACCCGTTCCTGCCGTTAGAGAGCCTCAGAGAACCAGAACCTCTTCACAGTCCAGACTCGGAGCGCTCCAGCAAACTCCAGCCTGTCACTGAAGGTAATTTATCCAACAGTGCAGACGCAGAAGGCAGGTATGTGTGTGTATGGACTGTGTGCAGCCGTGTGAGAGCCTGCATTGTCCCCTGCTGTGGTCCACCAGGACTCGGTGACTATTCTAATGACTGGAGCACACTCGTAGAGCATGCTTCTCCTTTTTCTCTTCTCCTCTCTTGTTTTTCTCCTGTTCTTCTCTTATTTCTACAGGTAATCAGTGAAATTAATTAAACTTTTATCTTTGCTTTTTATATATTATTTTTTCCTCAAGTATTTTTATGTCCTCCCCTTTTAGCCCCATCTGAGGTTTAGGGAGTCACTGGGAATGTCTGATCAATACATATCTGCACTCAGTGGTCAGCCTGTCAGTAAGAAGTTGTTGGGAAGTGTGTGTGCGCCACCGTGTGTGTAATGATGTTGATTAAGGATCTGCTGACAGCACAGTGTGTGATGGCATTGGCTTCTTCTCAGCATGACCCTGAAGCTGAAAGTGTTGTAACTTCAATCTAAAGGAATAAGTAGTAAAGTCGATGCTTAAACTCACTGCAAACCGCTGGGTTTGGTAATTTTTAGGGATGCAGGATATTGGAATTTTGGCCGACATCCAATATGCCGATATTTTAAAACTCATGTGGCCGATAATAGATATCGATACCGATATTAAAGCTGAAAAAAATAAGCAGTCGTTACAAATGGCAGTTTTGTTATCCGTTTCTGACACTTTAAAAAATAGGGGTGGGGAAAAATATCATTACACTGAAATATCGCAATATTTTCATATACCAAAATCAAACAGATATTTAAAAACACTGCATCGATCTATATTACTTACAAAATCTCGCAAGATTTCATTGTTCTGTTACAAAATCTCATGATATTTTGCGAATTCCCGCGATATTTCGTAACACGATAAAATATCGTGAGATTTCATGCGTAAAATAGATGGATACCACGGTTTTAAATGTCAATATGATGTCAGCATATGAAAATATCGCAATATTTTAGTGTATCAATATTTTTTCTTACCCCTAGTCTTTAGAAGTTTTGAAGTCTCTAAAAAATAAGTTTTTGAAGAAGAAGAAGTTTTGGGTTTTTTAGACTTCAGAAACAGCGGGCTGATCGGTTAAATATCGGTGGGGTGGCCAATGTCCGATACTCAGTTTTTAGGCCTATACTGATAAGGGGCCCGATTATATCCTGCATCCCTGGAAATTTTGCTGTTAATTATGGACTCACATTACCTCTGAAATAATACACATCTGTACTTATGAAGTGAAATTGCATATAAGCACATTTTCAGGCATTAATAATTTGTCTGCCATTCAGTGTCAAATAAAAAGTGTATTTTAGATTTTTTTTGGGGTTTTTTTTTTCTGTTAAAAAAAAAAGTTTGGGTTTTTTTGAGTAATAGATTTTATCTTCTCCTCTAAATGTCCTTTTCCTGACTTCATTCATTTAACTGTGGAAAATAAAATTAAATGTATATGGTCTTTGTCCTGTTTTCTCTCTGCAGTTCGTAGCCGTATTCAGCAAGGCCTGGTTTCCATAGCAGCCAGAACGGTAATTACCCACCTGGTCAACCATCTAGGACATTATCCAATGTCCGGAGGGCCTGCCACTCTGTCTAGTCAGGTACTGTTGTTATAAGTCATGATGGTATAAGTGTCTTATTTACCTTTATTGAGGAGACTGAATCCCATAAAATTTTGAGATGCGATCGTCTTCGTTTTGCTAGTGTGACACTTTGAACATGTGTTTTGCAGGTGTGTGAAAACCAGGACAACCCGTTCTGCGAGAGTGCTGATCTGGGACCAGAACTTTTCCATTCACCCAACCTGCAGTTCCTCGTTCTGAACGGCTCTACGCTCCTTTCAGTGCTTCAGGTAGCCCCTCATCCCCTGATGAATGCTGATGCTTTATTTGCAGATACAGAAATGTTGGGAATCAAGAAAACTTGTGTTTTTTATGTACAATATCTCATTAATATGAGATATTGTCTCATGTCTCGGTTAATACATAAAGACCTGATGACAGCTGTTCAAAGGTAACTTAATCATTATAATATTCTAAATAAGTATCTGTACACGAAGCTTTTTACTTTTTGCCCTTTAGATTTTTGACTGAACCGTTTTAAGATGTTTCTTCCTTTACTTTTGTTTGGGTGTAAAGGAACCAGGTCAACTGTTTCAGCTCTAATTTCAGCTGCAAATTGATGAACTTCTGTTTATATGATTTGAGTTCATGGATGTAAATGATGTAGCTATAATCTTTATTTTCATAATAAGTAGGGCTGCTCCAGGCTAAAATAACCAGCAGCCCTAGTTAAAGCAAACTGATGGCTGCTGGATAACAATAATTTGGTTATATCAGCATCACCTCTTTTGATATTAATACACACACAACTGGATTAGAACATGACCCGCATTCACGGGAGGAGTGGTTGTAGGTTCAGGCTCTCGCTTGTTCTCTTCTTGTGTTTTATTTCTTTCTTTTATTTTTTTTAAGAAGCACTACCAAACAGATCTTTCTTGCATCCTCTGTAAGACTTTCTGCTTGGATGGAGCACAAGACTGCTCCAGATTTAGCTGCAACTAATTTCACCACGTAGATGTGGCAGCTGACTACTCAACACGCTATGTTTATTGAGTGATGCAATAAAGTTAAGAATAGATGAGTGGCCCAACAGATGAGAAAAATATGCATGACGTACAGTTGTTTTAAGGCATTTATGATGTGAATGTAAATATCAAAGCACCAACACTTGGCTATTTGAATTAAATTAGTTCAAAAGTGTCAAAAAGATGACTTTAGTGGTACGTTGCTTTAAAATTAAAGGCACTGTTGTCATTACTCAACTTTCCAGACATCATCTCTCAAATTAATTGAAACATTTTAACCATTTAACCCCCAATTGACTGGGGAGTGAGGCCATGTCTTCCACATGTGCTGCAGCCTGAGCTGTGGTTCTTGTGAACAACAGAATGAAAGCTGCTGGGCTGGACAAGTTTTATGTTGACTAAATTTCCAGATTACCTCAATATTTTTTTTTCTTTTGATTTTTTTTTTTTTTTTTTTTTTTTTTTTTTTTTTTGGTAAGAGCTACTTTTGATATCTGCAAATGTATTTGTAATACAGTAATTGGCTAATATATGTATACCAAGATATTGATCAGCATACTGGTACAGAGATGGATGCACAATAATATTTATGTCGCTAATTGGTTCTTTAGTTTGTAATGCTTAGATTTGATGGCATTTATTCTCACCTTAAGGATCCAGAAGCTAAGAGTCTATAGTTTGCTGTTAAACCAACGCCAAAAAATGAGTTAAAATAGATAGTCTCAAAAAGAGAATGGTAATAGAAAGGTTTTAGTTTTGCTTAAACAGTCACTTTATTTAGTATTTTTCATAGTGTTTTCTCCTTTTCTGATGTTCCAGATCCGATCGGAGTCTGGAGTACCTGGAGGTGGGATGACGGCTGGTTTGTCCTCGGCTCCTGCTTGTGTTCGTGTCATCATCCGAGACGTAGCTGGGAAACACTCTTGGGACTCTGCTGTTCTCTACGGGCCTCCACCGTGCACCCCAAACAGTCCAGCACACACACTTTTAACTCACACACAGTCCCCTCACAGCACGAATCTCCATTTACGCACCCCACCAGGAGGTCCACCGAAGAAGGTGGGGGTGAAACGAGAAGGTAGCGAGGAAGAGGAGAGAGGGACGGAGGAGGCGGCAAGAGGAATGGATAGTGACAGTCAAGAGTTTCAGGGAGAAGCGGAGGTGGAGGAAGAGAGGAAAGCGAGTGAGGAGGAGAAGGAGGAGCGAAGAGGAGATGGAGAGGATGGAGAAGCAGAAGAAGGGGAGCAGCAGAGGGAGGAGGAGAGGAATGAGCATCACATGGAGGGGGAGGCAGGCTTGGAACAACATCTGGCTCCACCACTGGCTAAACGTATGTGTCGGGAGGCGGTGCCAGCATGGGATTCACTGAGAGAGGGAGATGATGCTCTGGATGAAATGCTGCAGTACCTGGGATACTCCAGTCCTGAGTGTCTGCAGAGAGCAGGTACATATTCTAATAGTAATCCTAATCCCCATTTAATATTCACCACATGCAATGTTTGAGTAATTTTAAATATATGATTAAAAACCAATACGATAGCTGAGTCGTTCAAAGCAGAACGACTCAGACCAACAATCTTACGTTCCATTAATTTAAAAAAAAAAAAATCAGTCTGACCTGCTCATAAAAAGCTAACTTTGACTCCTCTTTGATCCTCGCAGGGATGCCGCTCAACATCCCAGCTCCTCCTCCAACATGTGTTTCAGAGAAGCAGGAGAACGATGTGATTAACGCCATCCTCAAACAGAGTGCTGCCGAGCGAGAGTTCGTCCTTCATGTGCGTACTGCCCTTTATGAGAAGAAATTGACCATATGAAAATTTTGTCTTAAAAAGGAAGGACTTGACATTACAAGTAGAACACCCGGAAGGTTCTAGTTTAGCTTAAATTACTAAACAGTTTTCAGCACTATTGAGTTGTGTTTTTCTGACTTGAACAAGGCAATCTCTTAACAGGAATTTATAGGTTGATGCTGTCTAATGCAGGGGGTTGCAAGTTCGGTCCTAGAGAGCTACAATCCTGCAGGTTTTTGGTGTCTCTCTGATTCAAATGAATGAGTCACTGAGCAGTACTTAAACTGTTGGATCCATGTAATTTGAATCAGCTGTGCTGGAGCAGGGACGAAAACCTGCAGGACTACGGCTCTTTAGGGCCAAACTTACCTACCGCTGGTCTAAAGGATCTCATAGAGAGCATCTTTGTTCCAGCTTAGAGTAACGACTCACTTATTTGCACATCCACTGGGACCCTTTTCAACCAAAGATGAACTTGAGCTGGTTTGATTCTGGTGCTGGAGCCAGTGCTGAACTGGTTCATCTCTGAAGTGAAAAGAGCAAATTCCTATTCCAAATAAAATCTATTTATACCTCAGCCCTATTTTAGGGGGAAAGGAAATAACAAAAAAGATGTGACCAAAACTAAAGCTGCCATGACTCACCAGATGTTTCCACCAAATTCTTGTAACTGACTTGACTGTCTTTTCTTCTAAGATATGATATCCCAGATATTCCCTTAAATTAAATTTATTACTGAAGAGCTTTCTTCATTCTTGTAGATCGCCACCTCAGTTATCAGTTTCTTCTTTTTTTTTCCTCCCTCCTCGTGGTTTGTTTACAGTTGGGAGGATTATTTCTCCTCCTGCTTTACAACTACCAGCAGTCTCCGCTATACCACCGCTGCAACACCTAGTTTTTATTTACTTATTTATTTATTTAACCTTTATTTATAAAGGTTGTCTCATTGAGATCCGAGATCTCATTTACAAATGAGACCTGTTGTGATTAAAGAAAAAAAAAGATAAACACGGCAACAAAACAAGAAATTAACAGGTCTGACTCAGTTAAATAAGCTAAAAAAAAAATAAATAAATAAGCTTAAAACAAGAGCAAGTTTCATAAGAATTCTTTTTTCTTTAAACCTGTCTGTAAAAAGTATCTGATGTGGATTTCTTTGTGTGTGTTTAAAAGATCCCTTTAGGTTTTGCTTGTTAAGAACATCAGTAATACTCTAGATAACAGTTTTATAACTATCATTGCTTCAATAATCAGCAGTTCCAGTCCATGGAAATCTTCAGAAACATCTCTGCCATCAGTTTTTCTGTTTATAAAAGGATTTTTTTTTATCACATTGACACACTAGCTTTCCGTCTTGTATCCATGTTTGATTAACTGAACTCATATTTCAGAGAGGAGAGGAGCTGAACATGAGAGCAGTGCAGCAAGCCGAACCAGAGACTCAGACACCCCAGTCTGCATTTTACTATTGCAGACTGCTCATCAACATACTGGGTCTGAACTCCTGGGAGAAGAGGTAAAACACACACACACATAAATCATTAAATCAGGTTTCCCTTACTGCTCGTGAAAAGGTTGCAGTTTACTTTATTAATCTGAGACACTATGTTTTTGGTACATTTGCCTTTGTGCTTGTGTTTTCTTTCAATGTGGGCTGCAAAATAAAGCTGAGCAGCATCCCACACATCTGCTTTTAAACCGACTGGAAAATGTTAGTCCAATTAAGTTGATGTTTTTTTTTTTTTTTACTCTGGATTTTTAGATGCAGCTAAAATCGAGATTTCTTTGCACAAAGAGTTTCTATGAAATGGTTGCTTTTGTGTGTGTCCTTTATGATTTCCTTATTTTTTTATGTCTTCCATGGAACAAATCAAACACTTGCTCAATGCAAATGAGAGAAAAAAAAACCTTCTCATTAGATGCCATGTTTTCCTCCATTCAGTTGTTGCATCATCTCATCTTCTCAGTGACTCCAAGCTCACAGACAAAATGTCAGGGTATCTTTTAAAACAGGCTTGGTCAGCTAATGGACACTCATCATTCTTTATACTTTAGTCAGGGAATCGCGCTTTCTTTATTCAGCCCACACAATAGACTACCTAACGCTCTGCGTGTGTGTGTGTGCGTATTTGTGTGTGGGATAATGAGTATCGTGCTCTATTGATCAAACTCAACCCATTTGGAGTTAGAATAAAAGGCAGGAGTTGAAGAAGAGCCTGATTAAGGGTGCTCTTGCAAATAAGAAAACAGGATGAATGCAACACATGCAAATGCAGAGAGAAATAATAATAATATTAGTCAAAGAAAAAAAGGTGATAGAAAATGGAGGCAGAAAGTGAGAGCTGAAGAAATCTGGATGCAAAGAGAGTTAAAGAGGACAGATCGACAGGAATGAGAGAAAAGAAGAAATTGTCTAATCATCTGTTATTGTCCCCTTATGTCTCTCCAGGTATTCATATGGGGCATTACAGACACTAAGATACTGACAGTCACCAATGTGTCTACACGTGTATCCCCCTTTTATGCTTTTCCCTATAATCCAGGGTGTAAATGGAGTCTTTGAGAGCAGAGAATGAGGCCATTACCAAGTATCAGTTTAATAAAGAGCAAATTGCTCTCTCTCTCCCTCTTTATCTCCTGCACTCTCTCTCTTTTCTCCTTTTTCTAAGAGTGAAAAGAATGACATGTTATTATCAGTCCACTCCAAGCTTCACCGCTCGAGTCCGGGCTTTATATCAGCAGTGCAGAGGTTGATGGCAGCTCATTGGCACATTTTTAACAGCATCTGGACAAGTTACTCTGAATAAAAGGCTCTTGTTTTTATTTAAAAATGCCCTTCTTGTTATTTATGTGCAGCCTGAACATTAAGAAGTTGTGGCCAGTGTGAGATGTTGCTTTATCTGGCCATTTAAAGTTTGATGATAGAACACAGTAATGTGTATTTTTGAAATAAGAGTTGACGTCTGAACATCTTCATCCTGTTGCAGCTTTGCAACTTTTGTGTTATATATATGTACAGTAAAACATTTCGACACAATTTCCCTGCAGTTTTCTGCAGTTGTGCTTTAAAGTTTACATATCCTCCCATTAAAGAAAAGGCTAAATTCACAATAGTAATTCAAATAACAAGAAACCGAAAAAGTAATAACTAAAAATGTACTAAATTATAATTTAGTAAAATAAAATATTGATTTAGAATTTTTTTTTTTTTTAAATCAATAAAAAAAAAGAAGAAGAAAGAAATAAACCAAACTGTCCCAGACAAAATGTGTCCAAAAAATAGACCATGTTAATTCTTGACCCAAGAGAAAATGGGGAGAAAAGTCTAATTTTTGGAATAGTCACCATTTATAACCGTGTGATGTGTAAAAATTGCAATTAAAGTTTCTGCCTCCTGGTCTCGTGTATAACAGATTGCTCATAACCCTGTTGTACACAACATTTTTACCATAAAGTGATGCAAAAGATTTCAGAAACTGTACGTATCAGCTATGATGTATGCATTCCAGGGTTAAACTACAATTAATTCTTAAATTAATTCTTAACAATACATTTGAATATTGTATATTTATGTCTATAGTTTCATCACTTAGATTTTTCACTTCCATAAAGGTGCATAAATGTCATTACTGAGAGTCAGATTTTCTGTTTAACTCTTCCTTTACTTGATCTACTTGATTTTATTATTTAAATCTCTTCTGAAGGCTGATAAGTTGATTCTTGCCTTTTAAATAATGCAGACAGACCTCCTGCACTGCAGTGTGTCTCTTTCTGAGCCGTTTTCATCATGCTTTTGTTGTGCAATGTCCCATTTACAAGTTTATAACTGAATCGGCAACTAGTTATTCCCTCAAATGATATTTTCCCCCCTTGGCAAGTGATTTTTTTTTGTGTGTGTGTGTGTTTATTTCCTTTTTCTTCTTTTTTCACCCAAAAGCAGGCAAACGGCTAGTTAGAACAAATATTAACAGCCAGGTTAACTACAACGTTGAGTGATCACTGCTGTCTTGTGAACCTGTTTTGCAGGAGCAACTTTCATTTGTTGAGGAAGAATGAGAAGTTGCTGAGAGAGCTGAAGAATCTGGACTCACGGCAGTGGTATGCGCCTCTTAACTTTCACTGCCTTCCTCCTCCATCTTCTCTCTTTAACCTTTTCATTCAACGTTTCGTCAGCTCATAGTTAGAAGTGACTGACCACCCATTTGTAAGTAGCTGCCTCGTTGTATCTTCATTTTCCTTCATTGTCTTTTAGCCGTGAGACCCATAAAATCGCAGTATTTTACGTGGCTGAAGGTCAAGAAGATAAACACTCCATACTAACAAACACAGCAGGCAGCCAAGCTTACGAGGACTTTGTCTCAGGACTCGGTTGGGAGGTAAGAACACATTTACTCACATCCACGATGTTTGTCTTCCTTATCATTTTCATGTCAAGTAGTCAGTACCCAAAAAAATCCCTCTTATATCTGTTATAGTGTAACAACGATGGATTTTATACCATGTTCTGTTGCGTGTTTGTGTGCATTAGGTGGATCTCACCACTCACTGTGGCTTCATGGGAGGCCTTCAGAGGAACCGCAGCACAGGCCAGACCACGCCTTACTACGCCACTTCCACCACCGAAGTCATCTACCATGTATCCACTCGCATGCCCCACGACCAGGATCACAACCTCACCAAGAAGGTAATGCACCATTACTCTGGGAAAGATGCCTAGCGTCCTGTTTGTTGTTTTGAACATCTTATCAGATGTTGGGGTGTTTTTAAGTCCAGTTTATATGTAAACATTCTTGATTAGCTGATTCCTAAGTATAACAAGCCTTCTACATGTAAATGTTTGATTGACACTAATGGGGCCTCTTTTTTATATCCACAGACTAAAATGGCATCAGTTAGGGCTGGGCGATATACTGGTATGATATCACGATATGATACTTACATGAGAGAGATGATATATATACCATTATATTGCGGTATTAGTTGTGCCAATGTTTTTGTTTTATTTTTTTGCAATGACCTGGCTGCACCCCAACAGACAACAAAGGTGTCACCTGGTTATTTAAACTACCTGTCTGGAAGACAATTTTCCCCAAGACTTCTACAAAGAAATCATACATTTCCAGCCAACTATCTTGAATTACTGTATTTCAATTTAACAAACATTTCTAATCAGTGTTTTGTCAACTCCATCACTGAAGTGGAGCTTTACCTTTTAAGCTAAACATGTTTCAATACTAAAAAAAAACAGGTGTTTGATATAAAATTAAACATTCAGACAAATTAGGGTAAAAATACTGGTGTATATCGTATATTGTCATCTAAAACAAATATATTGTGATATGATATTTGATCCATATCGCCCAGCCCTGGCATCAGTCATGTTGCAGCAAGCATAGGTCTCTCTTCTTCCATGTGCATGCCAATCCAGCTGTAGATGAGCTTGTTCAGGGCTAAATTTAATAAAAGACGACTCATCGGACATATAGATTTGGTGTTGCGCTCACAGGAAGTGTTATTAGTAGGGATGTTCGATATTGGCCTTTTTACCGATATTGTCCAACTGATTCCCCATATTTACCGATATTTGCAGACAACTGTGACGTTGTGTCTCTCATATTCTGAGAGATATAAATATATTCTGCTACAAGAGCAAAGATCCCAAAATATCCTTAACTCAGCCAGAAGAGTTCATTTTGGACATCTGGCTGCCAGATATCAGATACTAGCAGGTATTAGCCAACATGTGGCTAATTCTAATGTTTCTGACAACTTGGTAACTTAACCAACAACTTGAAACCAGACATATTATAAGCAGCTTCAAAGCAAGTCAGTCTGTAGCAGCAGCAGCTGCACCGTAGTCACATGACTCTGAAAGGAATGCTGGGATATGAAGTTCTTCCACAATAACAGGGACTTCTCTACATTCTGGACCAAATCTCATGGAACAAGATCTCATTTTTGTAACGGAACAATTCATTATTAAAAAAAAAAATTCAGTCCGAAAAACCCAATACCGATATTTTCTGATATCACATTTTAATGCTGATATCTGCTGAAAATATCAGTAGGCCCATAATATGAGACATCACTAGTTATTAGCAACAATTAGCTTTTAATTTTCCTCTGTTCTACTATTTTTATTTAATAGGAGAAGACGATCACCTCAAACCTCTTCCTCTCTCTGGTTCCCCCCTCCTCCTCCTCCTCCTTTTTCTTTCTCTCTTTGCCTTAGTCTCACTTTGCTATTATGTGCACATGCACACCAGTCAATAGTTGTCAGTGCGCTTACAGTGATTCTTTGGAGCAATCGTGTCTGCGTGTGTGCACAGTGTGGGGTATGAGTTTGTATCAGTGTCCAGGCAGCCAGGTTTTATTGTATGTGTCTGTCTGTGTGTGTGTAATCACACCTGTCAACCCTCGGGCACTGGGCGCTCTGCACATGGCCATAATGTCCCCTTAATCAGATCATACTTCCTGCTTCTCAGCCTATCACATCGCTTCAGGCTCCTGATTGGATTATCAGCGCCTGGCCCGACACCATCCGTCTCCCTGATCAGCTGATGGCCCCATCAAACATGCATAGTCGCATACACACACATACACATGCATGCAGGCTTTAAAACCTGTTTAACATGACACAAACACACATCCACAAAGGGTTTTATTCACATCACACACAAATAACCACACACCATAAATTTGCACTAATGCAACACGCATGCCTCACACATGCTAGCCGGCACACATCAAGGTTGCAAACACATACAGGAACAGTTTAACAAACGTGTTTGCGTACTGTAGAGGTCCACTGACACACACATCTCTATACTGGCAGGCATTTATCATCTATCCTCCTGCCACACTTTCACAAACACAATCAGTTTAGTCCTCCACAGGGCTCTTGTCCAGGTTTCCCTCTTTGCAGTGTTGTTCATCTCATAACACATCTGCTGGAAACATGATTAAAAGGATTAAAGCTGTATTACACTAGTTGTTTTTAGCATCAGTGGTGAAATCACACTGATTTCCTTCATGGAAATATTTATAAAATAGTAACACAACAATAAGAGTCAATAAGGCACCAATCGGTTTGAAACTGATTGTTCTAACACCAACAATAATGTTCAATGCCCTTTATTCTCATAATATGACAACAGAAAAGCCTCTTTGAGTTGTATCTTGCCGACTCATAAAGGGAGAATTGTCTTTTAAATATTAAAGTGGAACTTTGTGAATATATTAATTAATCAGGATGTATCAGATTATAAGTGATCTTGGGTTGTTTACGCCTGTAATTCAAGTGGAGCCGCTTCCAAACATGAACGCAACCTTGATTTATTGCTAAGGTGTGTGCAAACAAATATAATTTTCATTTAACTTGAATAAAAGTCTTTTACAGCTTTTTAGAAAGCTTTTCATATTTCAGAATATAAAACATTTAAAAGGAAGTGTCATTGTGTTTGTCACAGGCGAAGGGCAAGACTAAAATCCATCTGAAAGTGTGTGTTTCGGCGGTGTGTGTGTGTGTTTATTTTGGCAGACATCAAGGTTAATGACTGAGCTGTCACCAGCCCTGAGTGGAGCCCGCTGAGTGAAGGCGAACACCGCACACACACATCACTACACAGCATCATACATGATCCCATCTGTCTTCCAGCCTGTACTCCATCTTTCCGGGGCTTCACTCTGTCTTGTCGACGACTCTTCGTCTTCACACACTCACTCCATCATGCTCAGGGCCACCTATACCACATACATGCACCTAAAATCAAAAGCCTTGGGTTATGATGGATTCAGGTTACCTTTCTCATTGTGCGAGACCCGTTTTTTCTGTTTTGACTCAAATATTAATTTTCTGTCCTGCTGTTTTTTTTCCTACTTCCTGTCCCTGCAGCTTCGACACCTGGGCAACGATGAGGTCCACATCATTTGGTCAGAACATTCCAGAGACTACCGCCGGGGGATCATCCCCACTGAATTCGGAGATGTGTTAATCATCATCTACCCCATGAAGAACCACATGTATTCCATCCATATCCTCAAAAAGCCAGAGGTAAAACATCTTTACAGTGCAAATTACCACATGCCCATATTTTATTTTATTTTTTTCAGTTATTCAGCCTCTTTTATGTCAGAATTTTCCCAGAATCCTCTGAAACACTGAAAAATTTGGTTTTTCAACCTGTCATTGAAGTTAGGGATCATAATTAATCCCCCGCGGCACTAATCAGTGATAATTATACATCACCTTTTGTGGAACTGTAATTGTTGTGGAAATCATTGGCCAATCAGTTTAATCGTTTCCACAGTAGTGGTGTGAACCCGTCAGTGCCATTACTGGAACTAATAAATGGCTCTTCTTGAAAGTTTTGCAAAACATGTCTGGTCCCAAGAGGAGGAATTCTTCAGGCTTGTTGTACGGTTTCAGTATGAGGTTGGCATCTATTCAATATCTGCTTCAGACGCTGGATGGATTGCCACAAGATCATCACATGAGCCCACAAAGGATGCATAGTGTTGCATCACTGCCTGTCTGTACACTGGGGTGGATATTGGCAAAGACTTCACAATACATGGGTCACGATACAATACAGTATTGCGATATTTTGACACCGCGATACACAGCAATATATTACGATATTCTAGGTACTTCAGAAAGATTTTAAATGCAGCTTGAAATAAAAGTTGTACCTATGTACATACATTGGATGACTGAAACAACTAAATGAGTGAAAATGAATGAAATTCCATTTATCCATGTTCCATTTATTAAACTTAAATAGGTTTCTTTGCCATTTGGATTTCATAATGGAACCATTTACAATTGTCCCCCCGAACATAAATATTTCTCACTTTGGTAAAACCCAACTGAATAGATGTGCAAATAAAATAAAAATAAAGTGCTTCTGAATTAAATATTACCACAGCCGAGCTGGAATAGTATAAATTTACACAAATTTATGTGAAATTAGTAAAACAGTAAAACAAAGTAGCATATGAGTATATGAAAATGCATATCGTCGCTGTCGGGTACAAACCTCCTTTCTCCATTTTACATCATTAAAAAATCCCCTACTTCATGTGAGCTTGATTTGGTGAAAATATTCAAAAAGTAAATAAATAAATAAATGAATACAATCAAATGTATGTCTTTAATGTTAAAAAAAAAAAAAGAAACTCAATCCAAAGTCTGATGATGTTGTGTCCAGGTTTTACAAAACCACATGTTTTTTGTCACTTCCTGAAAAATAATGGATTTAGACATAGGAGGTTTGCGCTTGACAGCAGCGATATGAGAAATTAACATTTCAGTCAGTGCTTTACAATTTCAAACAACTGGGTGGTCTATGAAAACCTGGACACACATTTTAACTTGTACTTTCCACTGTGTGTAAGGTTGAACCTGAACCTGCAGATGCACATAGATATGAGTGGAAAGCTGCCACTTTTCTACATGCTGGACCGCTGCTCAAAATCCTGCAAGATTTCATAACAGAAAGATGAAATCTCGCAAGATTTCATTCATAAAATCGATCGATGCTGCGTTTTTAAATATCAATATCACATTGGCATTTAAAATATCACGATATTTCGATGTATCGATATTTTGTCCCACCCTTACTGTACTCTGCAGCTCACCCCAACTCCTTAGACGGATGCTGCAAGATGCTGGTTCTTGCTACTTATGTAGAAACACAAACAACCAGTGATCTGAAGTTGCAGACTTTATCTGGCTTAAAACTTGAAAATAAAGCGTGAGCGTTTTGCCTGATAATTCGATGACTTAACCATTTATCAATCATCAACATTGCTTTCAATTCGTTTTCTGTAGTTGCAGCTTTATATACGATGATGGAGTCTTTACATTGTATAGAGTTTTACAGTCTGAAAGTTGATTAGGAGTGAGATTGTGAATGTGCAGTGTTTTGGTACATGATTTTATGTTTCCTACCAGACCACACAGATATGCATCCATATTGACTAACAATCCTTGAGAGAGTCTTGTCCCAAGTCTTCTTGATCTGGTTAATGTTTCAGTCTAAAACACACAGACATTAATACCACAGCACTGATGGCATAACTCTATTTCAAACAAGACCTAACACAATAATAAATGCTGCTTTTTTTTCTCTATGACATAGATACCACAGCACTAATAGCATAATCGTATTCTCTTTCATTCATTCTGCAAGGAAAAATATTGAATTATCATGAATCCAAGAACAAGTTAGATAAGATATCTCCTCTCTGTTGTCTTGAAAGCACATGTATTCAGCCATAGAGCACATGGCTCTGAGACCTGGTCTACAAACAAACTCAATAAAAGCCTGACATTATTCTCTTTGGTGGATTCCACAAGCAAAATATTGAATTAAATCAGAAAGCTAAAGCCTGAATCAAATATTATATCAGTAAAAAAAAAAATCTGTTGTGTCAATCATTGTTTGACTGGCTTGGTTCACTAAAACCCAGCCACTGCCAGATATTTTGTTTCAGAAAATATCTGCATTTTGTTTTTCATTGCTGATACGTCAATTTGGTCCCTTTGTTGCGCTCTTTGTAGGTGCCGTTCTTCGGTCCACTGTTTGATGGTGCCATAGTGGACATGAAGATTTTGCCAGCCATGGTCAGAGCCACTGCCATTAATGCAAGCCGAGCTCTCAAATCCCTCATTCCTCTGTACCAGAACTTGTATCCTTTGAAACCCGAAGTAATCAGATATGACTGATAACAATCACAAGTCAAAGGTAGGTCATTAACACCATTTTTATTTGATGATTTCCCAGAAAAACAAGCAACACGTGTGGCATTCTCTCAATGAATCTCAACTTGTAGACTAGAAATCCAGTTCCAAGTCCATGGGGAGACCCAGATTTCTTGTTTGGTTTGCAGTTTTTAACAGTAGACTGAAATGAAAGGGGAAGTGCGTTTTTTTTCCAATCTGGACCTATTTCCTAGCATTAAATACATTAATTTACTCACCCAGACAGTTTTGGTGCAACTTGAATTCCTCGGAAGATATTTAGATCCACTCGAGATCAGCGTATGTCCAATATAATGGAAGTGATGGGGCAGCCTCGCGCAGCCTCTAAAGACATTATCTGCCACAAACTCCTTCATTTTACCAATGTTTTGTTACGAAACATTGCTTGGACCCCCCCCTGTGAGCTAGAAGCGGGTAATTTTTTGTGGTGATTCGTCCTTATTTACAGACATTTTTACTGCGGCCACTTTGATGACGTCACTACAGTATTATGCTACACCATAACAAGTAAATGTAAATGTTGACAATTTTAATTGTTCTTTCTTGGCTCAAAAGACATTGACCACATTTTTTTCTTTGTTTGATTAAAGGAAACTTGTTAACTTAGTTATTTGTTGAAGGCATTTGCTGAATGTGGGGATTATAACCGAGCTGACACAGGCTCGGGTCAGTTACGCTGTCAACGCTGTATCCTCTGCGTAGATCGCAGAGGTTTGATACAGACCTTTTCCAGGCCTGATGCCCCCCCCCCAACCCCCTGCTACCCGAACAGGGGTTACGTCACATGGAAGTACTCCCTTGTAACTGGCTAGTTTGTGATTACATGTTTCTGGAATTTTGGATCTTCTTGCCGAATGAGTGTCTGCTGTTAGTGGTAAAACAGGAACTGAATGCTGGAACTGAAGCAGACCAACTAAAACCTGTGCTGTGGCTTTACCAGCCGCGCTTCTGGCACCTGCAGATCCAGAAAGAAACTGAAACACAACGCCGTAACTAGAGATGCACGATCCAAATACCTGGATTGGATATCGGCTCCGATATTGACAAATTAGCTGGAGTGGATAGTCGATTGTTAGCATTCCGATCCAATCATTCATTTATTTTTTTTTTATTAACATCATACACAGCAATATAGTTAGAGCGATCTAGTCGCTTCAATTCTGTTTGCAGTGTAGTTTGTAGTATGTTTACACCATCGCGCAGAGTAGAGAAGTGTCATTAATTTCTTTTTGCTGCTAATGTACACTTTATTTGTTAATGTTATTACTGTAAGTACATTTACATCTCTGTTCATTTGTGACCTGTTTTTTTAACCAGGCTAAATGTTTATGTCAAGCCTGATGCCTTCACTCACATGATAAGGAATACGGTTCTTTCATTCAACAATAGTATCAGATCGGTATTGTGTATCGGCGGATATGCTCAACCCAGGTATCGTTATCAGATAGGGTCAGAAAAAACTGGATCTGTGCATCTCAAGCCATAACCCTACGCGCATGTATAAGAGCATGTTTCATCAGGTCAGCTACACCGGTCCGACCTGACACAGAGGCCGTTTGAGTATAAATCCAGCTTTATGCTGCTGCTTCCAATTTGTGACATGCACAAAGGGCAATTCCACTGCTTATTGGGAACTTCGACCATATTAGTGCTTTTTTTCTTTTTTGCCTCTATGTTTCTGCCTAAGTGTCATTGCAGCCAATTAAACCCCCACCCCATTATGAAAATTTCATTTCTTTTTTTATTTTATCTTATTTATTTATTTATTTTGCTTTTGTTTTAACCTCTGTGTTGAATGGAAGTGGCTGTGGAGAAGAACCCTGTGGTACCTACATTAATTTTGTGTGCATACACAAAATAGGTAACATCTTTTTTCAGAAAAGTGACTTTATCTTCGTGCTTTGTCAGAGACCCACCCAGTTTTCCTGTCTGTGGAGCAGTATTTTGTGGTTTACTGTATCAAAAGCAGGGCCACAAACAAATTATCTCCATTTATTTACAGGAACACTGGAAAAAGTTTGGAAAATTGGGTGGGATTATGGCCTCTCAGTAGTCATTATAGCCTAGAATATTTTAGTTGCTCTCTAAATCCAGACAGATTTCTGGCCACTAAACTCTGTCATGAAAACTGCACAATTATTTTCAGGTGGGTCTAAAATATCCCAAATATGATTTTTCCACCAATCGTATTTGTTTTGATCTTCCTTCCAACATTTTGCACTCAGCTCGTTACAACCCATTTTGTAGACCTGACTTCTCTGCTAAATTCTGAGAATATGCCTGAACCGTTGTGAATGCTGCTGAAATACTCGCACATTTGTGTCAGTGAAAGTGTCGGTTATCGCTCAGCTCGAGGATTAAGAATAGCAAATCAATTTTCTGGTGTTTGGCTTTCAGGTTTTAAGTGCTGGTGTGGTGGAGCTGTATTTGGTCGACTCTGAAGTGCTGCATATCAGGTGTGCATGTTCGCTGTTCACAGCTAGGCACAAAAAGTTGGGATGCACATTTAGTGTGTGCATTTGTGCATGGCGTTAAGTGTGATGTGTGTATGCAGTTTGTCTGCTTGATCCAATGTGATGGTAGCTTGTTTGGAAGAAGTCCTGCGGTCAATACTTATCGATGGCTCTCCTCTATAGCCCTGTTTCTAAATGAGAGGCTTTGCTCGGTGGTCTCATTGACAGGCATGCTCGCTCACAAACTTCCAGATAAGTATCCATATTCATACACGCTAATGATTGCAATCACATGGACAAAACCACCTTACAGATACAATTCAAGCACATCCACAGCAGCACAAGCAGCTTAATGTTTAGAAGCATCTAAACACATGAACTCGCACTCCAGTGTGAGGTGTTTGATCCTTTTAGAGGTGAGCCAACCTGCTGACTGATCATTAAAATTACCCTCAAAATGCACTTGATTCAAGGCTCTTTGTGCTTTTTTCTCTTCTATCTAAGTGATGAAAGTTCAAGTGCATTGTGGTGACAATGTTTTGTTTTTTGTTTTAAATTGTGACGATCAGCCATGTGAACCTGAAAATCCAAAAGTAGTGTGTGAACTTGCAGAGCAAATCATTATGTCAGCAAATCTCCTGCAATCTTTTCCATATGCTTCCTGGTGGATCTGTCGCCATTGACATTTTTTATTGATCTTGTAAGTGAAGGTGAAGTTATCTTGTAGAGTTTTCTTGCACACAACCTAAAGTTTAGTTAGCAAACACGTTAATTGTTTTTCCTTTCACATTGATAAGTACACGAGGCAACATTTTTCTGTGTTGTTTCAGTTCACATATGAACTTCATAAGATTGTTGTGTCAGACTGGGATTGACAGCTCTGGAAAAAAAAAGAAAAGGATTGTCTGACATTAAATACTCCTCTTTCCTGATGAAGGTGTGGCATCAGAACATCGCAAACAAATGTTTGTTTTTTACTAGTGACGCTAACCATCGATCATCCATCTTTTTAAATCAGCTTTTAACAGCTGAGAGTGGCGTCACAATGAAGTGATTGAATTTTAGTGTATTTTTATTGCTACTCTTGTTCTTTTTTCTTGTTTTTAAAGTTGCTTTTATTTTTATGCATCTCTTTGATCAGCCAAGGTTGTTGTAAGGCGCTTTAAAGATAAAAGAAATAGAATTGAAATGCTGATAATTTTATGCTTCTCATGGCCGATACCAATACCAATAATTGATGAGTTCACATTTAGAAATTTTGTATTATCTTCATATACAGTAGTTGCAGTTTGTGCTCTGGATGCAGCATGACATTTAAGGCGATATTTAAGCAGCTTTGCCTAATCTATTGCAGCACACAAAAGGTTTAGGCTATTAAAATTTTGTTATTTTTTCAAGAAATCATGCAAAAATGTCATCATATTGTTCCCAGGCCCCATGAATTTGAAAGAAAGAAAGAAAAAAAAACTATTTTACTATTTATTTACAATGTGATATTTCTGTATTTCGTCATTTCAGGGAACCTTTTAAGATCTGGCTAGGGACAACAGATGGAAGCTTCTGGCTAAATCTGACATATTTAGAAAGTTTTGTTTGTTATTTATATGCCCTGTCCTTATCAAATAAACAAATAAGATGAGAAAAACATTGGCCGATATCAGGTCGATATTGGACCTCTGATATTTTTTTACTGTGCTGCTTCTACCCCTTGATCAGCAGAATATATGAGGCTGGAAAAATGGGATTTGAACCTCCCTGTGCATGTTCCTCTTCATCGTTAGCTCTTTAAAGTTAAAAGGGGAAGGAAAGGAAAGACAAAGGAGAAGAAGAGTGTTGGAATTTCTCAATTCTTTTTGAGAAGTCTCCTCTTAGCACTCCATCTCTCATCTCCTGCTTTTTTGTCTTTTCTTTCAGTATCTAGTCTCTCCTCTTCCCAACGTGCCTCCTTTGTTTCCTCATAATTCTGCAGTTTTTCTTCAACTTGTCTTTCACCTTGAAAATACCCAAACATTTCATCTCCTTTTATTCCCCGCTTTTCCTATATATGTTGTGGAAGTGATGTTAGCCAAGATGACCTTCATGGTTTTGTGTGTGCACATGCATCTTCTCACATATTTATGCCTGAGCCATCTCAAGTGACTGTGCAGACATGTAGACACCTTAACAGTCTGTTATTGTGTGGCTGGTTGTATAGACTGTGTGTGTATATGTGTGTGACAGTGTGATGACACACACGTGTTGTGAACACTTATTCGGGGGTGTGTGAGTGTCCTGGTGTGTATTGATTGGTGGTAGCAGCAGGTCGATGTCTCTGACAGGCTGAATTACAGTAATCAGTCATTATTGACTCCCCATCTCTCTGCTACACTCACTCCTCTCCCTCTGCCGCTCCCTTCTTTTTTTTTTTTGCCCTCGACTTCTGTCGCTCCTTTTATTTCTTTTCATCCTCTAACTTACTGGCTCTGTACGTCTGCCTTTACATCCCTTGTTTCGCTCTTATTTTTTATTCTGCTCCTGTCTTGTATCACTCTGTGCGCCCATCATCATTTTTCTAGCTCCCGCTCTAATTCTGCCCCTGCTCTGCCTCTCTTGTCTCTCTAATTCCCTTATCTGACTGAATCTTCTTCTTCTTCCATCTCTGTGGTATTGTCTGTTTTTCATCTTTTCAGATTTGTTTACTTTTCTTTCTTCATTCATTTGTGTCCCCTTCTTATCAACGCGGTCTTGTTTGTCCTAAACTGGGAGAAACTCATCATAATGTAATAATGATAATCATGGATTAGATTTATATAGTGCTTTTCAAGGCACTCTGAGCACTTTACATTGAATTTATTGTTCATTCACTTCACATTTGCACATTGGTGGTGGTGTTACATGTAATATGTAATAAGTCTGTAAAGAAAGAGAGAGGTTCAGCAACACAAGATTAAAGCAGAAAAGGAAAAAAACAGTGGTTTTCTTTCCTTTCAATTATTGTACTGACTGGTTTATACTTTACTGAAACACAACTTTGAAACCACAGCCTTAGGCAGCCTAATGGTTCAGCACTTATTCCTGATCATTTTGCTCTTTGAACTGGCAGAAACTTGGTCTAATACATAAATATTGGTTTTATTCCACCCTGCTCTTTCTTATCTATGTTGCCTTATCTATGTAATTGGATGGTTGATCATTTTCTTCAGCTTAATGATGAGAAAACTATAGTCCTTGTCTGTGCCCTTGATAAGATTTTTGCCTAAGATGGGAGAGTACAAGCCCACTTGCCTCATATGTTCAACCCTTAGTTAAGAACCTCTGTGTTGCTTTTGACTCTGCAATTGCTCTGGATAATCCAGTTTAGTCACTGGTTTTCTCTTGTTTTTATTAATTAAAACACATTACCAAGCTGAGTCTCATTGTCTCAGCCTGAATTGGAAATGATCCTACATGCTTTTATTTAATCACTTATAGATTTGAGTAAAGAAACCACGGAATTGTCTTCAAGTTGTACAGAACGCTGCTGCAAGGCTCCTAATTAATCATCAAAGTACTATATGTCACTGGTGGTGGACTGTCTCCCAGTCCACCACGGGGTACTTTTCAGAATTTTGGTTTTAAAGGTACTAGAGGCAAGATTAAGAAATGAGACTCAAGACTGTCTCGACTGGCGCTGCGGGTAACTGCAGCCACGAACCAAGACGTCACGGGAGCATGCATAAACTGAAGCTATAACATTGTTTACTACGCTGATAAAGTCTTTTTCTTCGCAGTGACACTTTTTAGTGTCTTTCAGTTGACCTGGATCATTCGCCGACGGCAGAAGAATCCATAACTTTCCCTTGAATTTACCGCGACCGTCTTCTTCTTGAATCAAAACTGTCGGGGATGCGGATGCAGCGTCAGTTGACATAACATCCGCAGGACAGCGCGGTAAATTCGGCCACCGAATCGCAGCGCTTATGCAGCACACAGCCTGTTTAAGGCAACGGAGAGAGATGTGGGAGGGGGCTTTCTTTTTGTTTTTTAATGCTTCATCACCCATTGATATTAAAAAACTGGACATACATGTTTATTCTTTCACAATTTCTGCCTCTAGTCCCTTTAAAGGCATTTTAGAAGATGTTTCAACATTTCAGAAAGCAGACTGTTAGCAAGTGTTCGAATAAAGCACATGCAAAAGACCAACCTGCCAGATTCACAGCCAAGGGGCAAACTCCGCCGGAGAACAGTGAAGCAACTTCAGGGTTTCCCAAAAATTGTAATCCTTTCTTCATCTGCTAGGGGCTCCAAAACAGAGCAAATCCCATGGACTTCCGTGTTAAAAAGGCCAACTTCACAGCAGAATTCACTTTTGATTGACAGACGGCAGACCGGATGCCATTTATAGCCGTAGAGGCTAATAGTTAGCTCCCTGCTTGCTCCCAGGAAGGCCTCAGACTGTAGCAGAGTTGCACAACCGTGGTTTCTAGCCGGTTAACGGCAAGTCTGAGCGTGTCTTACCTTTAAACCACCTGTCTTCATTCATTCCTGTTCACTCCGGATTAGCTCGGTTAGCGTTAGCTTGGTTGTCAATCATTTGCCCCGCGGCTTGGAGCGGCCTTGCCTTTGCTCATTATAGTATTTTCCGGAAATGACGACACACGCAATACGGCAAGATGGTGGCGGTGGGAAACGCCCAACTGGCTTCACTTTCCCCTCTTCAGACATGACCGGATTCTACGTCCATTTTTTTTTTGTTGTCTGAACGTTGCTAACTGCTAGCAGAATGATTGTTAGCTACCTGCTGTAAACATCAGACAAGAGTAAGTCGCTTCCGGCACGTAGTATGACTCTTACCAATCAGTCGTTCTCATTGATAGGTCTATTACCTGTTGAATTGACAGTCAATCACTCTTACTATGGTAGTAAAAGTGACTGACGAGCCAGTAGACAAATTAAAAATGTAAAGAATGCAGAGATGATTGGTGGATGTTTTTCCAGCCCCATTACTTTAACAGCTGGTATGATAATATTTATATATTTAAAGCTTTTAATTAATCATGGCGTATGGTATAGGGAACTCGATATCATCCAATATCTCAAAAATTGTTGAAAGAAACATCTTTTATAACGCCTTTAGCATACAGCTTTACACGGTCAAGCATCAACTTATATCCAAAAACTTCTGCAGCCATTTGCCTCCAGCAGGTCCCTCAGGTTCATGTGAGGGTCTGCTGGTCATGCAGCAAAATGGGTTAAGACTAAAAAGTCTTTGCAATAGTTGCTCATGCTCTCTGGAACTTCCTTCTCCTGAGTCTGGGGTCTTTAGACTCGGTTTTTACTAGCAGCTAAAAATCCATCTTTATAAACTTGGTTTATAAAGATGGATTATAAAGACAGTTAGCTTTTGTTGTTTTATTTTTTTTTATCTTGTTCAATGTATCTCTTTGTGAAGCATTTTGTGATTTTTATTTTGATAGGTGCTACTGTACATGAACACAGTTTTACTTACTTACTGACTGACTGTGTATTGCACGTCAGGGTATACAGATCTTGAGTTTTGGGTGCCATATTTATAAAACCATATAGCAGTAGAAAGCAACATACAGTAGACATCCCTGGAAGTTAGGATATGGAGTACATTTGAGGGTTAAATGTCCTGAATGAATGTTTTCAAGAGCTGCGTCAATCCATTAGCACTGATGGATCTCATTGAGGAGCTTACACAGAAGCAAACAGGGGAACACGAGAGAGAGAGAGAGAGAGAGAGAGAGAGAGAGAGAGGTGGAGGGCAGGTTGGTGGGGCGAAGTATGTCAGTGATAACTGGCATTTTTCTCTTCTTTCTTTTTCTGTCTGCCCTCATCCCTCCCTCTCTCTGTCTCCTGGCCCTCGGGGCAGTCCATCTGCCTTTTCTCTCTCTCTGATCTTTCATTCACCATGACTAGAGCCATCCAAAAGCACACAACACACCGAGACGGAGTGCCAAGCTGCTGGGGCAGCTGTGTGTGAGCACAACTCTATCTCACATATCAGCTCATTGCAGCAAGAAAAGCAATCCAAAACTCCCAACACTCTTCTTATTGCCCACTTTAAATTCATTTATTCATCTCAGGATGAAAATGTATCAGAGACCCCCCGCAAACTGAGTTTGAGGAACTTTTTTTTTGCCTTCTCATTACTCAAATAGCAAATCTTTGGTCAGGTGAAAGCAAATAAAGGTAATAAGCACTATGTGGAGCTCTTGAAACTGATGCTGTATTTGTTTCATGTTTGAGAAATTCAAGTTTGAACCTTCACAGTTTGGCTTGAAGCGCTTCCTTATCAGAATTTGGGGGATTGAAACATGATTTTTAAAGTAATATGAGGCAATCCATTGTGATGTCAGAGCACGTTAGTGGTATTTTTTATCTGTCATGTATTTAATGTTTAACAGTAGAAAAATACTTGAAATGAAAAGACTTAAGTCACCAGGATGTGTTTACAGCTAAAGTTAGACACATTTTGTTCCTCTGAGACTGAGATGAAAACTATTTCAGGTATGATGACACCAGCAGTGACTTTCCGTGCTCTTGTAATTGCTGCTAAAGTTGGTCACAGCCCCACGCATCTCCCCCAGAGAAGTTCTGGAGACATCTTGTATGATTTGAATTGTTGTTGTGTGTGTGAAGGTAGACATGTTAGTTGATGTTTAGTGTGTGTGTGTGTGTTTCTGAAAGAGGAAGCCGTGGCTGTCCTCCATCTGCTCCTGGGTGATTGTGGTTCTGGGAAACAATGTTGGAGAGATGCTAAGCTGCTACACACAGACACACAACACTCTGCCAGCAAGTGTTTGTGTGTGGATGAATTTTCAAATGTACATCATCTATCCATTTACCCTTGTGCACATGACAGTGTTTATATGGTTCACTCTTAGGATTAGTGTGTGTGTGGGGGGTGTGTGGGGGGGCATTCCCTCTAGTAGTTGATTGGCAGAGATAGCTGCAGTGAGGCTGGGGTCAGCATATGGCTCAGTATGATAGCGATCCTGTGTTTGTGCGCATCGTGTCTTTGCATGTGTGTGTCACCGCCTGCCTTTCTCTCTTTCACACTCTGTTCCCAGTGAAATGATGGCAGCTCTGGGCATGTAGTGCTATTATCCCCCATATTCACACACACAACACACACACACACACCAAGGGCAGCCAAACGCCCAGCGGCCTGCTTGGCTTCCCTTTGCCAGCTCCCACAATAGAGCCTATTGTCCCAGTGAGGCTACAATCTGCTGTGTGCGACAAGGAGTGTGTGTTTCTCAGCACGGTAAAGAAGTAAGGGCAGAACCTTAAAAAATTGTGGACGCTTTCGTATTGCTGATGCTAAAATGGGGTCATGTTATCATCAGATCCTTGAGGAGTGTTTCCTTTGACATGAAAGAAGTCTTCACTGATGCCTGCATCTAATTCTACTTGACAGTTTTGTGCAAATTAGGAAGAAATTTGCTACTTATTAGTGAATAATATGATACAAATGTAATTCACTCAACCAATCCTGAAAACACATTATTCTGCAATTTGACAGCACACCACTACCACACGCTGAGAGGCATTTAATGCACAAAGACTTGATTAGGGTTGGGTTAAGGGGGCTGTGTATTAGTGAGGGTTAAGGCTCGGGAATTGAGTATAAGTCTGTGTGTGAATGCAGAGGGAGGGGTTGTGATTGTGGTTAATCGTTTCCCGTCGGGTGGATAGAGGAAATGAAAAGAAAGGGGTGAAGAGTAGGGGTTGCGGTTAATCTCTTCCACTTCTCCTTGGGGATGAGTGTATTTGCCGTCAGGGACGCTGGTCTGCTTAACAAACACAGATTAGCTATTTAACCTTTCACACTTGTGTACACATTTTAGAATCGATCTGCCCTAATTTATTTATTTATTCTTTTAATCCTGAATTACATCACTCTTAGTTGCCCCTAAAACAAACCTGCAAATGCGATTATTTTTTAAGACCACATTTACATAGATGGTGCTTTGGTTTAGAGCAGTACGTGGTCTGGGGAGTCGTATTTGTGTTGCATTGTTCTGACCTCTGGGAATGAAAGTGGTCTTTGGGTTTCTTTTAGTATGTAGAGTCGTCCTCAAAATTATTCATACCCTCCTATTCAGTAAATAAATTTAAAAAAACAAAAAAAAATTTAACTGTCAGTAAAATAAGTTGAAATGGAAAAATAACAATAAAAATCATGACATTGATTTTGAATTGTGGTTTAACAGAAATATTATAAACAAACACACAAAAAAATAAAACAAGTAAACAAGCATGATGGGGATCCGAAGATAAAATTTTGTTGAGCAACACTTTGAGGCAAATCACTGCATCAGGTGTTTTCTCGAATGTCCAGTTAGATGTCTGCACCTGTTGACAGATATTTTGGTCCACTGTTCATGCTCTTCTTTGACTGGGACAGTTTTGTTAGTTTGTTTGTTTTTTATTATTATTATTATTATTATTCTTTTAAACTACAATTCAAATGAGTTTCTTGTTATATGAATCACAATTGTGAATTTAGCATTTTCTTTAATTGCAAGGTATGGATCATTTTTAGGATGACTTTATGTATTAGATGATTCCATTCAAGGAAAATTTTGTAGAATAATATGGTATTTGTGAGGTAAACCCCACCCATGGGGCTACACATAGTGGCTGAGAATTGAAATTTTTTTTTGTTGTTGTTTGCTTCATGCATTGTAATTTGTAAAGATGAAATGAACAAAAAATACTTTATGAGCACCAGAAGGGAAATTCAGTATTGTAGAGGATGTGAAGAATCCTCCATCACTTTCAGCAGCTTGAGCAGCATTTTTTTGGACAATCGACTCCAACAGCTCCAGAGTTCATCCCAACACAGAACCAGCCTTCTTGATCAGCTTCTTTACTCTCTTCAAGTTTCTGGACTTCTAGAATCTTATAGACTTATAGATCTGCAACATCTTGGTTCAGATGTTGAGTGATCTCAGCTCCCTTAAGAAGTAGAATCTGCTCTGACCTTTCTTGTAGATGTTGTCAGTAGGGATGCACCGAAAATTCGGCCACCAAAAGTTTTCGGCCAAAAATGACCCAAAAGTGCATTTTCGGTTTTCGGCCGAAAGACATAAATCACCGAAACTTGTGATGATGCAACAAACAGCGCATCCAGCACGCAACTTATGAACTTTGTGTTTTTATGTGAAAATATATTTAATTTCACTGTCTTTCAGCAGCCAGTCAGTTATAAGCCTGTATATTATTATTTGTTGTAATGGTCCTACAGAAAAAAAATGTAAAAGGCATTATGTAATGTACACGAGTGGAGTCAAACTAAATATTTTATTTTGAATTTTAATCTATAGTGTACATTCTGTAATGTAAGGGGTAAATAAATATGTTGATACTTTTGTACTTGATTTGTTGCAATGATTGATTTTAGTGAAGTTAGTACATATCGTAGCTAAAAGTGCTACAGTTCTAATAATTGACATTTTTTTCGGTGTTCGGTTTTCGGCCTTGGTTTGTTCATTTTTTGTTTTCGGTTTCGGTCAAGTATTTTCATTTCGGTGCATCCCTAGTTGTCAGTGTTGCATTTCCAGTTTAGTCTGTTGTCCAGCTGAACTCCATTAATATTCCTCCACCACTTCCACCTCCCCTCCCATGTAAACAGGGCTATGCTGCATATTCTTGCTCCTCCTGAAGTCAGCAATCATCTTTTTGTTTTTGCTGGTATTTAAGATGAGGTGATTGTAACCAATTGTAACTGCGACAGACTGGCGACCTGTCCAGGGTGTACCCCGCCTCTCACCTGATGATAGCTGGGATAGGCTCCAGCAACCCCTGCGACCCTGAACTGGATAAGTGGTACAGAAAATGACTGATGACTCACTGACTGATTGCTACCACACCATTTCACAAACTGACTGACTCTGTACTCGGCCTCATGTCCATCACTGATACGCCGCACAACTGCAGAGCCAGTAGAGTATTTCTGCAGATGACAGAATCAGAGTTTTATTCTGGAAGTCTGAGGTGTACAGTGTGAAGAGGAATGGTGAGAGTACAGTTCCTTGTGGCGCTCCAGTGCTGCTGACCACCATCTCAGACACACAACCTTTCAGTCTCACAAACTGTGGTCTGTTTGCTAGGTAGTCGTAAATCCTGGTGGTTGTGGAGGATCCACCTGGAAGTTATGGAGCTTCTCACATAACAAAGCAACTGAATAGTATTAAAGACACTTGAGAAATCAAACATGACCCTCAAAGTGCTGCCTGACTGGTCCAGATGAGAGTGGGCTCTCTGAAGCAGGAAGATGATGGCATCTTCAACCCCAAGAACATTACGATATGCAAACTGTAACAGGTCCTGAAAAGTGTTGACTTGCTTATTGAGGTGAGCCAGTAAGAGTCTCTCCAGGACTTTCATGCTGTGAGATGTCAGGGCAACTGGTGTGTTGTCATCTGGTTCAGCTGGTTGTGGTTTTTTTAAGCACTGGAACAAGACAGGATGTTTTCTACAGCACTGGAACTCTGTTCTCATGTTAAAAAGGTGCTTGAGAATCAGACATAGTTGTTCTTCTGAGCAGGTCTGGAGAACTCTGGGACTGACATCATCTGGACTTACAGTCTTGTTCTAGTTCAGTTTCTCTAGTTGTTTTTCCAGGTTCATAACTTGTCACGTTGCCCTAACTTTATCAGTCGTCCTTGTCCTTGTCATAACTTTAACAGTATATATCTATAGAGTCAGACTGTCTGCCACCACAGTTTCTTGACCTGTTTGCTGGAAACGGACACACTGGAGGTGGAGGAATTTTGTTTTGACTTTGTAAGTGCAAGAGCCCTCCTTTCATAACATAACAGAGAATCTTTTCATATATTTTTTATGCTTAAAATTTTTTCTCTGCTACTTTAATACTTCTTTAATGCTGAGTATATGTATGAGATTTGAAAGACAACTTCTTAATGGTGTTTTAACTTTTTTTATTTTTATTTTTTTTACATTTCACATAAACATACTTGTTAACAGCTTTTTGATAACGCTCTAACGCAAAAGTAGATGTGCAATCATTCGGCTCAACACACTCGTGGTTTATAAGCGGGTATGAGGAGGAAATAAAAAATACACACTAAATAACATAATATCATGTTTTTTTTCTGGCTTAATTTCTGAAAATATATTTTTCCTGTTATGACTGAGTGACCAAGCG
This sequence comes from Atherinomorus stipes, assembly GCA_023101725.1. NCBI lineage: Eukaryota > Metazoa > Chordata > Actinopteri > Atheriniformes > Atherinidae > Atherinomorus > Atherinomorus stipes. The sequence goes on from JALJCO010004337.1 coordinate 160,346, forward strand.
TATGTGTGTGTGTTTGTGCACGTACATGCTTGTCACAGAGAGATGTGCAGACACATGAGTTGCAGCCATCAGTGGCTCAATCATGCTTCGTTGGAGCAGACCCCCCTCTGAGTGGTAAACAAGCTAATCTGCGGTTTGTGTGTGCAAGTGCGCAAATGCACTTCGTGGCAGGGTGTGTGAATGTAAGTATTTTTATTTGACAAGGTGTTTAAGATTCAGGAGGGGATCTCATAGATGACCGAGACCGAGAAGTGCAGCAGAGCAAACTGTGTGCCATGAGCGCTAACTGACATCTTGAGCTTGGCCTTAAAGAGAGACTATGATGAGAAGCGAGGAATGAGAATATTTATGAATAAATTGAAGTATTTAATCACTTTCAGTATGCTGATTTAGATGGATTTAGCTAATGTGTGCTAAGTTGGATTTGTTTAAGTGATCTACTGATTATTCACCTGTTATGTTGTGAATTATGAAAAAATCAGCTTGTTTTGTCCAATCAGTTGTCCAAACAGAATCTTTTATTTACTCTGAATTCAAACGGGGAAAGGCTGCAAATTGGATCATTTAAAAAGATATGTTCTTGTAATATTATACTTTGGGCTGAACATAAGGGCTTTACAGACTAAAGTCTTTGAAACACCACAGAATCTCTTGCAGCAAAGGAAAATTTAAAGCCTAACTTGGTCCTTTGAGCAGCACATCTCGATCTTACAAAAACCAGAGCAGCATGGAGCCTTTTCTTTCCCTCTTCTGCTTTTTGGCTTCTTCACTCTCCTTTTTTTACTGGGCGGCATGGGCTCAAATGGACTGATGTGCACCTACAGCCAGACAGCCTGGCACTACAAATGGGCACAGATTATAAGAAAGGGGAGCCTATATCTTCTTATAGAAAATGGCATTCAGTGCAGCATTGCAGTTTAGATTACCAAGCACCGAACCTTTAATCTGCCCTGATTTCATCTTTCTGTTTTGCTTGATTCACAAAGAAATACTCCACAAAAACAAAATCACCAAAATCAACTAAAACTCTGAATATGAACACCGGACATTTAGTCCTACTTGGTCAAGTCTGCTGCAAGACGGAAAGATACCGAAGATCATTTCTACCAGATGATTATTATTGTTGCTTTTATTTAGAAAAACAACAGTTTTGAAATTTCCCTTATGAGATTGGTAAAGCATTTTTTAAATTTCATTTCCTTTATTTTTTATTGAGCCAAATGATGGCTTTGGATGAATTAGTTCTGTTATTCAGAAATAAGAGAGAAAAAAGAAACTCAAAAGTTAATGATTTGAAAATGCCTACATGGTGAGCAGAGGTGCAAGGTGCATCATGGGAGTTTCCTCAGCAATATTGGCTTGCTGCAACATAATGAAATAGATGGATCAGGGTCGTCTGAGTTGGTTAACTCTATGCTCAAGCAGGAAGGAAAAGTTTTAAATTTGGGATGTTTGATATGGGCTTTCTTACTGATATCCGACATTGTCCAACTCTTAAATTCCAATATCAACCAATACTGATATATCCAGACAACTGTGAGGTTGTATCACTCATATTTTGAGACAAACTCTGAGAGCAAAGATCCCAAAATATCCTTAACTCTGCCAGAAGAGTTCATTTTGAACATGTGACTCTCATATATCAGATGCTAGCAGGTATTAGCCAACATGTGGCTAATTATGATGTTTCTGACAACTTGGTAACTTAACCAACAACTTAAAACTAGACGTATTATAAGCAGCTTCAAAGCAAGTCAGTTTGTAGCAGCAGCAGCTGCACCGTAGTCACATGACTCTGAAAGAAATGCTGGGATATGAAGTTTTTCCAGGATAACGGGAACCTTTCAACATGCTGGACTGCTGCTAATGAAACAAGATCTTGTTGTTCCGTTGTGAAATCTCGTGAGAAAATATCGTCAAGAAAAAACAATACAAATATTTTTCTATATCACATTTTAATGCCAATATCAGTAGGGTGATAATATCACACATCCCTATTTTATACGAATCTTAATGAGACACTCATTCAGTGAGAAGATTGAAAAATCTGGATGCCCTGCGAGTATAAATCCAGCTTGAGACAGGATGTTGAGGATTTTGGTGATGTCACCTTGTGTGTGTAAAGCTTAAAGCCCAACTTGTAAACTCTGGTAAATTTGGTCACTGAAGTGCCCACTTACGAAAGCTAACTTAGCATCCTGTCTCTTCTCTGAGCCCTCCAGACAGTCAGCCTGACGTTGACTCTTGTTTTATCTCTTACTCCGTCCCTTTCTCTTCCTCTGATAATGTCCTCTTGGGTTTCTTTGCTAAATCAGCCACGGTGAATGTTCAAAACGGCCACTGTATTAATATCCAGCTGCTAGTATTTGTCATGGAGCTGTAAAGCGAAATGCTGCTGTAAAGCGCCACATTGGGATGGAAAAAATTATGTGAACTGTAGTTTCTCAACCTCAGGACACTGTTGAGCAACAACAGCTCCAGGAATGTATATAATAAATGTGTGTGCACTAATAACAAGTCAGAAACACATTTTTAAAGTTGCATAGTGCTTAATGCCTCATGGTTCTTATTGTCTGCTAGTTACCACATGAGGTGGTCTTGTTCTGCAAAGGTGTTTAAGCTAGATGTCTTTCATCAACATCTACATTAACGCAAAGAACTAAAGATTAACAACAGAATACCTTTTGGTCATAGTAGATTTTAAAATCACCTGTCAGTAGTTTTAAAATCTTCAGCTTTGACCTCAGCATCTGTACAAGTTTTACTTCCTTGTCATCTTTTATTTCCATGTTATGAGGGTTACGTCTGTATCTGTGTGCATATATGAATATAAGTGTATGCGGAGGAGAAATAATGTCTAACTGCCTGCAGATAAGAGCAGAATCCATCTCCTTAATAAGGGAATTATTACTGTGGCCTCGGTGACAATCAGCATGCTGTGTGCACGTTCGTGTGTGTATATGAACTTTGTGCCTGTTTATAAAAAAAAAAAAAAAAACCTTGTAATTGCGCTGGCAGCTTTAGGGCTCCCTAGTGGTGACAGGGAGGAGGGCGAGGATCTTAAGCGTGTGCGCACACACATGTCAGAGGGTGAAATAGTGGGGTGACAAGGGGCCAATTAATGTATCACGTCTGTTTTTCTCCTCAGCCTCTGCTCCTGCATTGGGTTAAAGAGCAGATGAATAGGGGTAAATACAATTGTGGGCCTGTGTGTATGTGTGGCTCTTTCATGCACATCGTCTGCTCACAGTAAGTAGTGCATTAGACCAGCCTATCTCTGTCCCCATCTTTGGCGTACGTGGACACACACACACTCGTAATGAAATCACAAAGCCTCCATATCATTGCTATCACAGAAAGATATAAACCCATTAGCTTGTTCCTTTGGGCTTAGACACACACACATACACGCGCAGGTTTATCATTACACGCTGTAAAGCTTTTCCAATTGTATTATCCCTCTGATGTCCTTCTCTCTGTTGTCTGTTCCAATGCCTGGGGTGGAGAGGACAGATAGTGTGTGGGTGTGTTTGGGAGATGCTGAGTGAGATAGTGTGTTTCTGAAGAGAGGTACCTTAGACAAGCTTTAGAAAATAGGCAAGTTTTGTTTTTAAACATCATTTTCTGCCTCTGAAAGCAGAAAATGAAGCTGTCACAAGAACAAAAAAGGGGTTTTCCTCTTTATTGCGAATAAGCGGCAATAATATAGAGACAAAACAGCATCTCAATGTGGTAGCATCCTTGTAAAGCATCTCTAGGACAGAAGTTTGGCATTTTGTGATCCCACGAACTCTGGAGTAAGTTTAAAGTTTCAGCTTCGATTGCATCATTTCCCTTTCACATTCTTTTAGGACAAATGTGTTGCATCTCTTTTTCTCTACTTTGGGATAGTTTTCCTGATATTTTTAGCCTTTTTAGCTGAGCTCTGTGACTTAAATCAAAGTAATATCATCTTGAACTAGTTTGTATTCATTGAGGAGTTTCATGTCCACCAACTGTTGATAAAGTACTTATTTTTACAAGTAGTTTGGATGTGCATTGTATGAAAATATCAGGAAAATATCTGAAGGTTGCTGGTTTTATCCTCATCTTCTTATGTACGACATATAGACCTACAACTGTGTCCAGCTGACCAGCGCGATTCAAACCGCACACCTCTGCATGAGAGCAGAAAACACACGGTCTTATATCAAACATTGTGCAACTGTTCCTCGTGCACAAACTGCAGGACAGAGCTGGGGAAATGTTGAGGAAGTTGCAATATAGTAGACGAGTGGCCGCTCCGACTCAGTTTGCACACGGTTGAAGCAGATGAGCATGTTGGGAGGAATCAAGTTTTATTTTGGCGATAATGGCATTTATGCTGCTGTCACAGCTTCCACTGGCCATTTAACTGAGCCTGTATACTGTATATGCATAAGATGTTTATTGAGTTATCCTGAGAAAATGAGAAAAATGATGTATTTTCTCTTTCTGAGAAAAATCATACATGTAGATACAGCTGAATTTACTGCATATATGTTGTCTTCAAGTTACTTGAATAGTGATTTTGTCAGATTGCGCTGAGTTATAAAAATAGGATTTTATTAAAGCAACACAATTCCTGATGTTTTTAACTGTTTTAGGAGAAAAAACAAAAAAATATGAAAATATGTAAAATTTAAGCTTAATTAAAGAGTGGCCAAGATTTTTTTGAATGTAATAAGCAAAAAAGATTTCTTGAAATAAGACACATTGACAAGTTCCTATATCTCACTGAAAGGTTTCCCTTTAGATGATTGTCTTATATTGAGTCTAATGAGATATTTTGGCTAGAAATTCGACAAATATACTTGGTAAGATCTTGAGTTTTTACAGTGTAATTAACGTCAACTTAATTTGCTGTTTTACAAATAAAAAAGGAAGCAGAATTATGGAAGTGCGGAGGTTGATTCCAACCCCGTTATCTGCATGTGTCACTGAGGTTTTGAGATCTCTTATTTTGTATGATTTTGATTAGACAAACACATTTACATGCAATTGGTAAAACTTACTAATTATTTTTGGAATGCTGTCACAATATTACTCTTTTTTTAATCATGTAGATCGATTTATTGATCTTTAATTAAAATGTTTTTTTAAATGACAGTAGAAAATTATTCTGTTGTGCTGATAATTAATGTAAGGCTATCAGGGTTCATGCTCCCAGCAGGCCAGTTATGTTGGTCTACTTATAGACTGTTCAAACACACACACACTTATACAAACATTGCCATAGACACTCACATCCCAGCAGTGGTCCCAGCTCCTAATGTGCTAACAAGCTCCCTTTCTCCTCCCTTCACCTCCCTCTCCTCCTCCCGCTTCCCTCTGTCTCAAGTGATCACAGGAGTCGAACTCCACCACAATAAGCTCCTCAGCAGGGGAGGGAGGAAGAGAGCGGTGGATGGCATGAACACTTCACTCTCTCCTCTCTTTTCAGCCACGCACAAGAAAATGAGTTTCTGACTCGACACAAAAGAGCCTCTTTATCTCCCTCGTCCCTCCTCTGTGTCTGCCTTTCTCTGCTCTGCTCTTTTCTCCCTTATTCCTATCTTCCTCCCCTCATAATTTCCCTTTTTTCTCCCCTTCTCTCTCTGAGAGAGATATTTTTCAACTAATGACTTAATAAGAGGAGCCATCTGAAATTCAATTACAGAAGATTTCATAGTGGCGACTGCCATTTGGATAGAGAGAAGTAGGGGTGGATGGAGGCAGAGATGTGTGAGCGTCTATTTTCTGTGACCTCTCACTGGTTTTGACTTTTTAGATATATATTTATATAAATAATAACCTAATTTGCATGTCACCATTAATGAGACACCACCCAAATCCTCAAAAAAATTTGAGTGAAATTAATACAAAATGATTGCAGATAAGAATTCAAATGGCTGTTAAATTTCAACTGCTGAGTTTTAAAAGATATTCTAGGATCATATTATCATTCATACTCACAAAAAGTTAGAGATATTTGGCTTTATGTTTGATGTCAGAATGAACCTAAAATCCACTACGACCTGTCCAGGTGAACTCAATTAGACTTTCTCTAAACTTTTTAGTGCACATGTACGTTGTTCAATGGTTAAATATTTCTTGCACATCATGCTGTTCTCCAAACAGATGATTAACCACAAAAAAACCATAGTGTGTAAACCATGACTTGATCTCTAAATGTTCTGGTTTAATGACATCTTGTTTCTAAACAGTCCTTTTTATCATCCTGTTCACATTTAGACATAATCACCAAACACATGACAAGTTATTGAGACATGGACATTTTTATGTTGTGGTATATCCATAACCATTGTTAGCTTTTATTTCAGTAAATTGTTTGAGAAGGAGGAATTACCACATCATAATTCCAGTTAAATGTCCAACATTAAAGATGTGATATCAATAAAGTGGGAACGATTTACATTTCCCTTAAACTAGAACCGAAAGTTGAATATCTTACAATAACTTTTTGTGAGTAGTGTATGTATATGAGTCTGAGTTCTGGCCAGTGCAAAATATAAACTTGTGGAAACACATCATGTCCATGCTGCTGTAATGTTGTATTTTTAATTAGTTTTTACCATTTTTACCAGTTTATGTTAGAGTTGCCAATTTTTTCCTTTTTGTTTCCATTTTTTAATGTTTCAGCATGACGTCAAGGAGTTATAGGCAAAGGTTTGGGACATGATTAGTGATGCTGCAGCGTGTAAACCAGGGGTGGGAGTAGGGATGGGCGATAATTTATCGTGTGCGATATATCGCAAGAATTCACAATAACAATTTGATTTTGTTTTGGATATGACAATTTTAGGTTGTGTTTTCTTTGGTTTTTTAATAAGAAAGTGTTTGCTGTTTGCATATTTGAATAAATGTGGAATTTGGCTATATTTCCGCTTGTTTGATTGGTGTCACTACAATTTTGAATACGGGTGCATCTTGAACTTAATGATATAGTTTAGTAGTTAGTTTTTGAGGGTAGACAGAATGGACAGATTTATAATACAAAATATTTTGTGATAGTTTTTTCGCACTTATCGTACCGGATAAATAAGAGAAATTATCGGATACATTTTTTAGTCCATATCGCCCATCCCTAGTGGGCAGCTCCGGTCCTCAAGGGCAGTTATTCTGCAGGTATTGGGAGGTCCCCTGCAGCAACACACCTTGTGACTTGGGCAGAGCTTGACATCAGGCGCTGCAGATGTCTGCTAATTACCTGTTGTTCTGAGGCAGGTGTGCTGCTGCAGGGAAAGTCCTAATACCTGCAGGATGCTGGCCCTCCAGGACCAGAGTTGCCTACCCCTGTCTAAACCCTTTTAGCAATAAGCCAAAATTTTTAGAGTATTTGTTGCTATTTCCTTTGTGAAAAAGCTTCTAGTTCTGTATATTCTGGATTAAAATCGGAGGATTGAGACAGCCGTGGTGTGAAGTTTTAGTTTGCACCGCTCCAGGTTCTCCGTTTTGTGAGGCCTTTCAATTTAAACGTATTTACAGACAGTGCATTGTTAAAGTCCCAAATTTTCTGGTATCATGTTTAATTGTGTTTTATCAGTCTTGTGGACTAGTTAAAGGAGTGTTCTGCTTTTGCAGAGATTTAAGTGTGCCCGACTATGAAACTAATTTGGGTTAAATTTGTTTTGTGATCTAATTTCAAACGGAAGAAGATGGCTGACTGTGCTGAACCGCGGAGCTTCGACAATTGACCTGGCTAAACCACGCCCCAAATGCGATGAGCCAATCAAGTGCGCACAGCTTTCCCATACACTCGGACATTCTCTGCTTGAACGTCATTGAAATGCATTGAAGTTAGTTCGTTTTTGTTCGTTTATGTGTTCTTTTTAGTTTAAAATGGTAAACGTGTGCATGGGGTAATGAACTCCGATACTAGGTTCCTGAGAGGCTGGGTGACAGGGCGTTTTTTTGCCTTTTACCAAGTCACATAAGCCAAAGTTATGCGGCAGACCAAACATAACTGAACGTGGATAAAATGAAAAGGATGCCTACATCTGTTCTAAGGTAAGGGAACATCGTATTCGAGGCAACATGTTGTCACTTTGCTTGAAAGAAATATGAAGTTCCTTCCCTAACGTAGTTTAAGTTGGCTAACGTAGCTAAACATGCTAGTTTTGGTACGTGGTAACGGTACATAAGACGCTGTCGTGTAGTAAGGTGTGGTGTAGTAACGTCGATAACGACACGCCTGGCTTCAAGCTGCAGCCAGACTGCTCCGCTTCTGTGGCTGTTTGATCAGTTTTGTCAGATGATCACTTTTGGCAAAAACAGCAGCCGTGCAGAGTTTGTGAAGAAATTGAGGGAGCGACACGAGTCACACCAGAGATTCACAGGCTGATTTCTACTCCCAGTTTAAGACTTCTGAACAATTTCTTTTGTTTGTTTGTATTGTTTTATGTTTTTTAATTTTCTTGTCATGTCTCTCTGTCTGATCACGCGTCTGTTGTCCGTGTTGACAGCTGTCATCTCCTGAAATGTCACATAGCGCCTGTCACCGAATGTTTGTTTGTGAGTGAGTGGAGGGGGCGGGGCTTAGCCATAGGTCAATTGCAGCATGTTTTACGCCCATTTATGACGTCGCCCCGGAAGAGACCTTATTCTGAAGGGTCACAGTTGTCTGTAGCACCGGCACCGGCAGTCTCATGTGGATGTTAGTAGTAAACATTGATGGATAATTACTCCGACGACGGCATAAAACAGCAGCCTGTTATGGAGCTGTATGCGCTCGACCAGAGTCTGATATGGAGTTTGAAGTACACGCAGTACCAAGAAGTACCAAGAGCCCCCGAAAGAAGTAATAGCGAAAAATAGGTAACAGTAGGCTGAGCTAAGCAGCACTCAATGGTCTTGTAAAATTGATGGATAATCGGCTGTCGACGGGATCAAACGGAGCAGCCTGTTATGGAGCTGTATGCGCTCGACCAGAGTCTGATATGGAGTTTGAAGTATACGCAGTACCAAGAAGTACCAAGAGACCCCGAAAGTAAGTAAATTAGCGAAAAACAAGCCTAACAGTTAGCGCTGAGCTGAGAGATGTGTTGACTCACCAGTGTTGTTGTCTGTAGGCGTTTTTATAGTAGGAACTGCGTCAGGTTTCAGAAGTAATCCAGAGAAAAAAACACTTACTGCCCGAGATTCATGAAGTTGTCAGGAGTGAAGTTCACAACGAAGTTGAGTTTTTTTTTCCCTGCTCCTGAAGTTAAAATCCAACCACTTCTGGCAAGTCGATTCATCCAGTACAACAAATACACTCCCACGTTGAACATAACCACGCTGAACGTACTGCATTTTTCCCAACTTGCTGTCCTCTAGAGCTTAAAAAAAGGGAAAAAAAAGGAGGAAAATTCTCCTGAATCTGGATCAAACGTCTGTTGCTGATGGCTGCTTGTCTCTGAGGAAATCTTCATGCAGGTGTTAGTTTCTTCCTCAGAGAGTGTGTATAGGATTCTCTGAGTTTCTGTTCAACAGAGGGCGTCTTGCTACGATACTGAGCATGCGCATTTGGACTTTTCGTGATTGGTGCCACGTTCATACGTAACGCGGTGGGTAGTCAGCCGTTTGCAGGCAGGTAGCGCTTGGTTTAAATATTCATGTAGATTACTCAAAAATGCATGAATGAAGAAAAATAACGATTTAAATCATTTCTTGATGAGGAAATAACACACTGACATGCTGAAAAGCTCTTAAAAGTCCATTTTTCATGATAGGGCTCCTTTAAAGAATATTTAGATGCTTATTTGTAAACATCTAACTTTGAATTTTGGTGCTGACACAGGAACATTTTTGTCCCCCTGAAGATTCTTAGGTAAAAGCCTTATTAGGGCAAATGTGGCTGCACGGTAGAGCCGTACATCACCACTCCAGTCTGATCAATCTCCTTGATGGATCTTTGCAGTCAGACAAAGGTTTTGACTTGTTTTTCGAGCAATCCCTCAAGTAGTTCTCTCTGAAAGTCCTTCACACAGACTCAATAAAAGATACACAAGTCCTGAGACGGCTTAAAATAAAGGCAGTGAGAGACGATGACAAGCAGCTAAACCTTAAAACATTCCAGCTACTAATAAAGAAGTGTCAATCATTTCATTTTCACAGAAATAACAATTCATCTATGAGAAAGTTTTCTGATATCTTGTTTAACAGTGCACTAAATAATTCAGTTTTATTCTAACCCAGTAGTACTCAACCTGGGATCTCTGTTCCCTGAGATTGTAAGATTGCAGAGGATCCTCTAGGTTTTGAATCAAGAAGTTGGACTATAATTGATTAAATGGCTCATCACTGGTACTGCAAACAAATGTACGTAGACGGTATGTTTTATGGGATTACAAGGAGATAAAATAATTCTTGAAAAAATTCATTACTACTAATGCTTTTTCTGTGGAAAACCCCCAAACTTCCCAGATGCAACAACAACAATTGGATGCAATCTTGACTCAAACATCACACAGGGCAAATATTTGGGATTTTATGCACAGATTTCCTCTTTTCTTTACACATTTCCACCTCACTTATCACAGTAAAAATCTTCTTAAAGAAGCGCCACTAAATTTTGCAGATTTTCTCAGTGATGTGCCACCTAATGACATTATTTGGCATTTGTTTTGCATCCAAGAAGTATACCAGAAGTACTGGAAAGAAGTGCATTTTAAACAATAATACATTATACTGATGAAGAAATTAAACAAAATTAAGATTAAAAACTTCTGTCAATTATCAAATAACTTAAGTACAGGTAAAGATCTTTAAAATTTATTCAGTGGAAAATGTTCAAATATAAAATGTAATAGGAATATGAATTTACCAAAACATAATGTGCAAAAACCTGCATCAAAGCTCTGAAAAATACTAAAACATCATCACTAACAGTAGCAGCATCATCATGACATCTGATAGGCTACCACCATAGTGAGATACAGAAGCTAGAATGCGCGTGCTTTCACACAGAATTTCATCGCCTAAAACTCTTAGAAGTGTAAACAAATTGCATGTTTTGTATCTGCAAAACATGCGATGTATTTGAGTATTGCGATACTCAAAGTATCGATTCCGATATTTTGTCTGGCTAGTATCGAAGTATCGACTCCAGGGTATCAATATGCCCATCCCTAATATCCAGTTGCAAGCATGTGACTCTGTGCATAAAGCAAAACTCATCTGTGACGTGATGATCCGGCCTGGAGCACAAATTTGTGAAAAAGTTTCTCATCCTATGAGGTTGCTAGGCAACGATGTCCAGAATTGTACATAATATATATATATATATATATATATATATATATATATATATATATACATATAATATATCTAAATATCAGTGTGTCATCAAAACGGGTCAAAAACTCGTATTTTTAAGGTCAGAAAGTTACATTGTGCTACTTTAAAATATAAGTGCATAAGTAATGTAATAGTACAACATTAGAAAAACACTTTAAGTGGATTTTCTAGATAACACTTTGCTGTTCTTCCTTTGAAAGACTTTCCTGTAATAGTCTGTCTGCTGTACTGTTTGTCCTCCTTCACCACAGATGAGGACAGCTAATATGGGTTTTGCATATTAGTCTCATCCTTCTGATGTTGACTCTTCTCAGAGGGAGGCAGTGACACGAGTCCACAGGTAGAAACCCCGACTGAGACGAACAAAGCAACAGAAAGACATGCAGGAGGCAGGCAGGCAGAAGGTGTAGGAAAGTAAAATGATGTTCTTGTCATTTATCTCAGCGGTGGCACCAACTTTCTGTATCTTTTCCCTCTTATTTTTTTTCCAGACATCTTTCTTTCCAGCAGGTGGTCTTTAAACCTTTTCACCTTCACAGAAACTATGAAACCACAGCCTATTCAAAAAGTTTTCTATTTTTTCCCCTCTCTTTGCTGCTCCATTCAGTCACACATTATTAAAAGTCGATATGAAGATGATACGGTGTGGTTTGCTTGTTCCTAACTGCGTTACTTCCACACACCTTTCCCCCCCTCACGAGCTCGTGCAGTCACCGACGGGAAGGGAGTGTGATTCGGGGGTAAGGCCTGCAGGAAAAGGCAAACGGTGAGATCACATGGAGCCTGCGCTGCTCTTCTCTCAGCTCTCTCTGGGTGACACGCATCCAGCTTTGTGTTGTTACTTAGATATCTTCCTCCCCTCTCACCTCTTCTGTGAATCGCTGCAAGAGTCTCACTCTTGCTATCTCCCATCGTCTTTTTACAAGTTCTCTTCCTCTGTCAACATCTCACTTTCTTTGCAACTTGAAGCCTCCTCCTCTTCCTCCTCCTTTCATTTTCCTCATTTTCTCAGAATGACAGATTGGAAAATGTTTTCAAAACAGCAAGTTCCTGTGAAATAAAGTATGGAAGATGTCAGACTTAAGTTCCCACCAATCTCCACCCTCCGCCTTTCTCCTGGATTCTGTCAGCGCACTTTAAAGGAGCCATATTGTTGTTATTATCATTGTCTCTAACCGAATCAGTCACCATTAGACCTGAATCTTTCTCCTTCTGAGGCCCATAGACCAGCTCTCTAACCCAATAGAAAACCCATGGGCGCTATTACAGATGGCCGGCCCATTCGTAAGGCCACCACACACTCCGAGACACAAACACACAGATTTCATTCTGAAGATTCATTGGCCTAATCCCATCATACACTCAGACATTAACTCATGCACTTACACACACATACAGGCGACTTTATCACAAGCGGACACACAAACGCATAAACATTCTGCTCTCATTTAAAATCCTCTGTTATTGGAGCTCACTGAGCAAATGGTAATGCTATTGGAGAATGATGGGGCTGAATTGTGTGAATGTGTGTCCCGGAGGCTGTAACGGCCGCATCAGCTGTCATTTTGGTTGGATGTATGAGGAGGACTAAGGAAGAGAGGGCAAATGTCGCTCAATCAATGAGGTTATCTCTAATAGATGGACAGTTGAAGTCCTGGTTTCCATTTACTCTGCTCTCCACTAAATCCCCGAGCCGCTTTCTTTGAATTCATCATTGTAATGGCAAGTGATAAAAGAGGCCCTTTCCCCCCCCCTCCTTCTTTTGACGGCATTTCTGTAAATTCAAGTAAGGCTCCAGGTACAGTCGTCCTCAAAATTATTCAAAATTAAGAGGGAAAAAAATCAGCTGCCAGTAAAATAAGTTGGAATTGACAAAAGTAATAGTGAATAAAACTTCTATGAATATCATGACACTGATTTTGAATTGTGGTTCAACAAAAATATGAAAAACAAACGCACAAAAAATAAAACAAGTAAACAAGCATGATGGGGCTCTGAACCTAAAATGTTGTTGAGCAACACTTTGAGGCAATCAGGTGTTTTCTGTGATGTTCAAAAAGACTTCTACACCTTCGACAGGTATGTTGGTCCACTGTTCATTGGAAAGGAGTTGTAATGTGTCTGGGACAGTTTTGTTTGTTTTTTTTTTATTATTATTATTATTTTCAACCACAATCCAAACGCAAAAAATTTATTCCACTAAATTATAGTTTTGTAAATTTTTATTTATTATCAGTTTCTTTAGTTTCTTGTTGTTTGAATTACTAATGTCAATTTAGCCTTTTCTTTAAATGGAGGTTATTAATCATTTTGAGGATGACTGTGCATAAAATAATTAGCCTGTGCTGCAGGCTCTGAGAAATCCTTTAACTCAGGCATCTCAATGCTTTTTCAATTCTAAACTTTTTTTTATGTTTTATAATTTGATAACGTGAATGGTAACTCTTATCAGTTTCTTATTGTAGTTGCATACATGTAAGAATGTGAGGGCTGAGGGTTTATATTAACCCCGCTGTCCTGCTAAGTCAGATTTATTTGCCTGAGCTTTTAAACAGGCCAGGCTGTTTCCTAGAAGGGCAAAAATCTCACCATAAATCTGTGGAGTGGTTCTATTCAACCTTAAAGAGAAAATTAGTTTTTCTTTTCCCCAGTTTGTATCTGGTATTTTTTTTTTTTTTTTTTTTTTCTGTCTTATCAAGTCTCTCTGTTCAGGCACAGAGGAAATTCACTGCTGCTTTTGAGCTAGACAAATAAAGATGAAGTGTTAGTGCTGTAGTTAAGTTTCTCCTCCATCTGACCACTTGGCAGTATTTTTGATTGCTCCCTTTTACTGCCGTTTTAACCACTTTGCTCCAAGCTTGCCAGCTTGATGTGGATTTTTATAGTAAATAATATGTCGAACAGCAGTGATGATGATGTAAACATCACAAGAAGCCTGTGACTAAAGCCTCACTGTTACAACACTGACGATTCAACAAGCTTAAAGGTGCAGCGTGTAACAAATGAAAGGTCAATGATAGAAGAAAATACACAATTGAAAATGATTTTTTTTAATTGGTATACGATAGGGATGCACGATATTGGAATTTTGGACGATCTCCAATATGCCGATATTTTAAAACTCACGTGGCCGACAACCGATATCGATACCGATATCAAAGCTGAAAAAAAATAAGCAGTTATTGCAAACAAGAGTTTTGTTATCCATTTCCGACACTTTGAAAAATAGGTAAATAATAGAAAAAAAATAGGAAAAAATATTGATACAGTGAAAAATCACAATATTTTCATATGCCAGTATCAAATCGATATTTAAAAACACTGTATCGATGTACTTTACTTACAAAATGTTGAGAGATGTCATCGTTCTGTTTCAGAATCTCACGATATTTTGTGAATTCTCGCAAGACTTTGTAACAGAACGATGAAATATTGCAAGATTTTGTTAGTAAAATTGATCAATACCACATTTTTAAATGTCAATATATCAGCATATCAGCATTTGAAAATATTGCAATATTTCATTGTATCAATATTTTTTCTTTAGAAGTTTTTAAGTCTGTAAAGAAGTTTTTAAAGAAGAAGAAGAAGTTTTTAGAAAAAGCGGGCTGATTGGTTAGATATCAGTTAAATATCGGTGGGGTGGCAAATGTCCGATACTCAGTTTTAAGGCCGATATATGCTGATACTGATAGGGGGCCAATTGTATTGTGCATCCCTAGTGTACGATCATTTTACTTGAGTAACTTGAGTTTCAATTCTGTTAGAATGAGCTTTTTATATCTACTCGCTGTGGGTCCACATATATGGCAGCTGCCAAATTTGTTCCACCATTTTTACTTCAGTGTATATAAATGGACAAGGAACTCTGTGTGTACAGTGAGAAGACCTCTGAGCTTTAAAACTACTGTAATGACTTTGTTTGATAGGTGCTAAAGCAGTGATTCCCAGCTTTGGGTCTCCCAAATAGCACAGGGGTCCTCAAGGCTTTGACTGAATATCAGATCGGCAAATCCTCTGAATCGATTCACCGCCTTATGTGTGGGGAGCTGTCCGTGTTTTTTTTTAAGAATTTTGGCCACCAACAGCCACCGTCCGTTCCCAGTTGTGCTTTGCATTTGAAGTCTTTTCTATGCCCATCTTTACCACTAGATGTCAGTCATTCTCACTCATTGTACCTTTAAAGTGATATGTTCAACTACTTGAATGTGAAATGTTTTGGTAGTACAACATTTGTGATAAAAATGCAACTCTAAGATTTCACATCAGAACTTGGCCTTGACCTTTGACCTCAGTTATGAAGAGCGAGCCCGATACCTTGAGACCATCGTGCAGCACCATCAGGAGCCGACCACGTTTGAAGACTACGCAGCTCGAGTCTACAGTCCTGCTCCCTGCACTCACCTGCCCTCTGACACAGGTAAGACCTGACATGAGCTCCATTTAACATCAACATCTACCCTTACACTGTTTTTCTTTAGTCACAAACTCGGTGGCAAAGCCTCGCTAATGACACTTAATACTGCTGAACTCTAAATATCATGATGAGAGACATGAGAAACTTCACACAAATTAATCATCTTTTTTGAGGGGGGTAAAAATTTTGATTTGTTAATTGTTCAGATTGTTAGAGCAGCTACACACAGACACACACCCTCTGGCAGCTTACAGTAGCAGATGAGATCTGCTGTGTTTCCAAAGCTGTATTCAGCCTTATTCTCACTCCAGAGCATCTCTGAGGAATCAGCTGACATCTGATCAGCTGCAGAGATGCCAGACATGCACATGGGAGTTACATTTATGACCCTCATATGCATCTTTCTAAGCTCATTATACTGATTACTTCTTCATGTGATGTGTAAGATGGGTATAGTTTGAGATGTCAAATTTACTGAGATTTAATCTATTCAGAAGAGGATTAGGGCCACTGAAGAAAAAAAAAATCAGACTTTAATCTAACAATAATGAGTAGAAAAAGTCAGAATTCTGATTTTAATCTCAGAATTCTGACTTTTTTTTCTTTTCTACAGTGGTCCTGATCCTCTTCCGTAAACCCAAGTAATTAATGTGATATCTTGTAATGATTGAGTAGAAAAGGAAGTCTAGCTGTGTGGAGCAGGCAAGTTAATTACTTGTCAGTAGGAACACAGATGTGATGCTACAGGTGTGATTGTGTGTTACAGTTGTTTTTCTTGGCCAACTGCTTTTCTGCTTACTAGCTAATCCGTAAAGAAAAATCAATAATTGTGCAATAATTATAATCATAATCAACTTGCTTTGAGGCTGAATAACATCTGATGCAACCTCATTCCCCAGAAATCCTCACTGAAAACATTGAATGGGATGTAAATTGTTTGTTGGTGCTTTGTTTTCAGTCCCAAATGTAATTTCAGAGCACAGGACGAAGCAGTTTGTGAGAAGTTTCTTACAAACGTGAATCATAAAGCATCGATGTAACAGCCATGATGCTGTGTGTGCATCAAATCCAAACTGTGTAGAAAATCTGGACTTTTAATGACCCTGTGCTTTGAAATAAGCCCTGCTCAAATTACTGCAGCATCCCAGTTTCTGTATCTTATTTTCCAGTCCTAAGTTAACTTACAGACCCCCTCCCTTAACGGTGCAATGACGATCTTCTCTTTTTCTGTTTTTGTTTATTTTATTTCACCCTTTTTTAATTGATTTGAATTTAATTTCCTTTTTTTCATAACATTTTTTTGGATTCTTTTTTCTTTTTTTCTTTTTCTTTTTTTTCTTTTGTCCCCCCTCCTTTAGATCGTTTTGTCTCACTGTATGCCTATAGCTAAAAAGGTAAGCCTGGTCACATGATTGACACGTCCCGTTCTGATTGGCTCTTCCTTCTGACATTTCTTCCTAACTTGTGCTCCGATTCCTCCGCCATCTCTTTCTTCCTCTGTGTTTTCTCCACTTAAAGCAGGTCTGCATGTTAACAGCTGCTTTATTTCCCTCTTCTGAAGGAGGTGTCACTTTCAGCTCATCACTGAGGATAGTTTGGTCTAACTGAGAGCTTTACCTCTTCATCAGCAGCTTTAAAACGCCCGGCCCAGTTTCCACCAGCTTAGTTTGGGTCCGCTTTGGTTTTCACTACCACCATATGTCACTTGATCTCTCGTAACACCAGATTTATCTCTTACCAAACTGCCCTCAGTGTCTTGATGAAAGTGGGATTTTCTAACTCGGAGAGGTTTCTGCTCCTCTGTCTCTTCACTTGCTCGGTAATCTTCATGGTTTGTTCTGTTAACCTACGACCTCACACTGACCTAGTGAAACTTGACCTCTAACCTCGCTGTGTGATCCTCTCCCTCCTGGTTTTGATATGATGTAACATGCTTTCTCTCACATACATGTAGAGACAAATACTTAGATAAGTGGGTAAACCTGGTATAATTATACTCGTGTATGCACGAGCTGTTTGAACATGTACCTTGAACCTTCAACTAACAGTGTTTTGTTTCTCTCATTTTTACATTTTAATACTGTAATGTGTTGCAGATAAGCTAAATGTTTTGTTTGTCTGTTTACTGTTGTGATATGTTTTATCACTTCATGTTGTTTTCTCATCCTGTCTGTTTTTTACATACGTGCTCCTGCTTGTTCTTGGTTTTCATTCATTTTCTGTTTTTTTCTTTTAATCTCCTGCTCCTTTCCTTTGGTTTCCTTTCTTTCCTCTACTTTTTTTTTTATCCCTTCTCTTCTCTTTCCTTCATTTAATTCCCATTCCTTTTCTCTCCTTTGCTGTCCTGACCTGTTCCATTCCTTTTGTTTCATTTCATTTCATTTCCTTTCTTCTCCTTTTTCCTTTCCTTTCCTTTCCTTTCCTTTAATTTCCTCTCACCTTTCCTTCCCTCTCCTCTCCTCTCCTTTCCTCTCATCTCCTTTCCTTTCCTCTCCTGGTTCCTTTCCTTTCCCCCCCCCCTCTTTTCCTCTCCTTTGCCTTTGCTTTTTATCCCTCTCCTTTCCTCTCCTGGTTCCTTGCCTCTCATCTCCTTTGCCTTGCTTTCTATTCCTTTCCTTTCATCTCATCTCCTGGTTCCTTTTCATTCTTTTCTTTTTCTTTCCTTTCCTTTCCTTTCCTTTCCTCTCCTCTCATCTCCTGGTTCCTTTCCTTTCCTTTCCTTTTCTTTCCTTTCCTCATTAGAGGAGCATAGTGTTATGTATCTGATGGTCCCTAAACCACTAGACAGCTTCAACCTGCTCAGGGTGAAGGGGAAAGGTCTGAAGCAGAAGGTTCTTCATGCTAGCTGTGAATGGTATGCACTGCAGATAGAAAGTTTATTTTTACAATGCAGTAAATAAGCAGTAAAGTTTTTATTCTACTGTAAAACAACCAGAATAACTGATAAAAGAATCATTTTGACTGGCAGAGAGCATCAGTATCAGCTTTTTGCATATAAGCATCGGATGCGCAGTCAGAGTGGCCCTAGTTAATCATTTTATCAGATTGTACTTGTCCTATTAAAATTTGAAGCATCACATTATTGTGAGGAAGGTTTTTAAGAGATTATATATATGACTCAACAGGACCTTTTACTTTGTTTGAATCCCACAAGTTACTTTTTGCCTATTTTCCATTTAAAGTGTTCGTTTTTCTTTCAAAATATTGAATTGATTAGGAAAAACAGACTTGATGCTCAGGTAGAGAATTGACTCCACCTGAGCACGCTGATATCTACGGAAGCCCAAAGTGAACATTTGAAGTGCAGATTAAAGGAGGAAAAAAATCTAGATTTTCATAAAAATAAATCTTTATTAACAGCAAACTCGCTTAATGGATAAAATTAATTTATTGCCCAGCCCTCGTTAATAGATGCAGGTTGTGGCTGCCTGCAGGATGATCATCTTGACTGTGACTTTACTGTGCAGTATGGTACGCTATTATATGTGTTTCCATTATAAAAAGGGCCCTAACAGCTGAACCAAAACATTTCTGTGCCCCATCAGTTGTAGGTCCACAGGAAATAAGCGTGAGGGCGGAGCTACTGGTGCACATCATACAGTTTGTTGATTGGGGGACAGAAAAACATCACTTCTCCCAATAAAAGCTTCGTGAAAGATAAACTCTCCCTCGGGGATTCAGTTTCATTTCATTCACTCGCTGTTGAAAAGATGAGAAAAAGATGCTCGTTATTTCACGTTAATTATCTTTTATTTGTTACAGCCTAAACTTCTAGTGTATAGTAGGATAAAGTCAAGATTTTTTGGTGATTTTTAAAAAGAAAAAAGTTAAATGTTTTGTTTTATTTAACTAAAGAGGCCAACTTTTAAAAAAAATCTGTACAGGCATGACAAAAGAACTCATGTTTCACAGTAACTCTGGGTCTTAAACACGTCTGGTGATTGCAGGGAGCTGAGATGCACGATGAAGCTGAGCAGATGCAGCTGGTGTGGAGGGTTTTCATGTTTCCTGTCTGTCTGTGTGTCCTTCATTTGTCTGTGTGGCTGTGGAAGTCTGTGCAGTCTTGCTAAGTAGACCATCATGAGAAGTGATGTAATTTTCTTGTTGATCCTTCATCCTTTTTCTGCTTATCCACCCCCCACCCCCCTTCACCTCACCTCATCACATTTCCACCCCGGCGCCTCCTCCTCATCCTCCTCCCCTCCTCAGGCTCCTGCCTAGAGATTCTTCGGGGAGAAAGTCCGGCTCTTGGGGAGGCCGGGAGCGACTCGGCGTCCCCCATGTCTCCTCGGACTAGCAAGAGTCGCATGTCCATGAAGCTGCGACGCTCCTCTGGATCTGCTAATAAGACCTGAGCTCGGCACCTGCCAAGGCTCCGTCAGCGCAGATGCTGTCCCTCACATGAGCCAATCAGAAGTGTGATAACCTCCATGGTCCATACTTGTATTTAAACGTAGAAACATAAGAAAAAATGAGCTGTTCAGAGGACAATTTCAACAGAAAAATGGATTTTTGGGATTCACATCATGCTGCGGTGCACCCTCTGATGTACATGTGATATCACCCTGCTGTAAATATCTGCAGCTTTGCTTAAAAACCAACCACACGCGTCCGAGTAGCAGCATGCTGGCTTTTGCCACAATAGGAAAACCCGAATAAATTCATCTGACAAAGTGCAGTATTAGTTAATAACAATGTGTGCCATGTTAGAAACGTGCACAAATGCCAGAATAACCAGGACTGCAAAAAGCCCAAGTGTGCCACATTTACTCTACGCTGCTCTCAGACAGTCGGAGCACATTCAGCGAGATAAAACTGCAGAAGTCGTGTCTGTGATGTTGAATGTTGCTGGAGGGGGATCTGTATATTTGTACTGAAGTTGGTGTGTGTGTGTATGCGTGCGTGCGTGTGTGTGTGTGCGCAGACGAGCAGGAGTATTGGCTGTAAAATGTTGCATGGAAAGTCTATTTTTGATGTTAATGCTTCAAAAATGAAAGCAGGGTTTGTTAAGTTAGTCGCCATGAAATAAAAGTCCAAATCTGTTCATTTTAGGAATATTCAGTAAATGTTTGAATCCCCGGCTGAGCTCACATGAGAACTGGTGTTCTGATGAGGAGAAATCAAAGATTAAAAAACTCCAGAACGTAAATGAGATGAAAAGAAAAAAAAAAAATCAAAGAGGAAGCACTTGTTACACAGTTTTCTTTGTTTTCTAGAAGATGCTGTAAAATGTGGACGAGCACTGATGTTCATTGCATTTTTCTTTTTACTGTAAATTTTGTTTTTGCTTGAACAAGCTGTATTTTTAGTTTGTCATCTGAGGTGAGAAACCACAGCTTTTCTTTTTGTTCCTTTTGACTACATATATATATATTTGTATGCTGTATATCTATGAGTATGACTATATATAGTAGATATATGGATATCTTAAAGAATGTGTACAGTGTGAGGAAGCTTGTTGTGTATATAAGATTATGAGAAAATAGCTGCCAAAGCCAAACTGTGGTTTAACCTCAGACCATGTATTTGCTAAAAATATATATAAATGATAGGTTGACACTACATTTTACACTTCAGCAGTTCAGCTTTCATGGTCAAGTTTGTGTTTTATTCTTCAGGAGTTGAAAGTTTCCTTATTTATCTCATTTGTCTCATTTTGCAGCCTTTTGTTGCCTGACTGTAAAACTTGTATGAGACATTTTTTTCCTTCCTAAATCTGATTATAGAAGATGGACTGAGGCTAAAATGGCTTTAGATTTTTGGTTAAAAGTTCTAATGTGAGAGAGGTCTTCGCCTCCGATTTCAGTGTTTGGGACTCCAGCTTTTTTTCTCTAATGGAGGTAAATTTATGGGAGACACTGCAGATAAATGGCCAAAGAGGAAGCAAGATGTTAATATTTCACCACTTTATTTTTGTTTAATCTGCTCTTATGTTCAGACACGTCCCCGATTCTGCTTGTGGATTGAGGGGAGAAGCATGCAGTCATTTCTGTTCTCCATTTTAAAACGGCCCTAAAAACTCGACTCAGAGCTGAAGAAGTTTCATTTTTCTCCATAAAGATCAGAGCTTATCTGCACTGAATGTGCTTCCATTCATTGTACATGATGGCATGTGTGTCTTTTTTTTTTTTTTTTTTTTCTTCCCCTCCCATGACCCGACTGATTCATGATAGAGGAAACTGTGTACACATGAGATCTGTATCTGAGGTCGGCTGTATTTTCATTTTTGTTTCAGCCATAGTTTCTTTGAGAAGAAGAAAGGGATTGTACTTTTTTTTTCTTTTTTTTTATTGTAACCTCTTTGGAGTTGAAACAGTTTTTACAAATGCCATTGTGTAATGAGGTCAAATTAATTTTCTGTTACTTTTGTGTGTTTGAAGTCAGCTGAGCATTGTCCCTTTAAATTATTGCTGTAGCTGTTACTATTGCTGAGGTTGAGGAACCATTTATTGTTAAACATGTGGTGTTGAGGCCCAGCTGTGCCACCCCGATCTGAACCTGCTGTACATAGACGACAGATCACTCGTGAGCTTGATTACAGTCTATAAAGTTGCAGACAACTGGAGCTTGTTCATTGTACATCCCAAACTCCGTCCCGCCACCTAAAACTCACAGAAACGCCACTTCATTGATTCAGTATTACAACTTGAGCCTTAATGCTTTAATGAGTTGTGGAAAATATAGTTTTATAGATTGTAAATTCTCTTTAGTGTTTCATTTTGGCAATTAACTCTGATTAGCAGCAACCAAAATTCTGCTCAAGTTTCCCAAAGCTTTTTAGCATAATTATAAAAAAAATAAATCGGGCTCACTGAGATGAGCTTTTTTGTCCCGAATCTTACCTCTTTGTGGTCCGATGAGGAGACGTTTGAGCTGCAGCAGCCCTGAAATGGGCCGAACCTCCGAGCTGCTGTCCACGTGTTAGTTTGGGACGGAGCTGATGTAAATCTGCATGACACCAGTTCAGTACTAACTGCATGTTTCAACCAGTTGTATCGACACGTGCACGCACACGCTCCACAAACTGTTACTGTCAAACCTGAGGTGTGTAAACGTGTGACATCAGGTGTGTGAATGTGCGATGATGGACTGACAATAAATGATTTGTGCCAGTGGCCGCTGCTTCATTCACATACTGAATGTTTTATATCGAAGTGACATTTAACAAACTCATCAGACTGTATCAACATTTATTTAACAATAACTTTGAATAAATCCCACATTAGAATTAAACCATATCAAAATAGTACTGTACAGGATTTATAGAACCAGTTACATTTTTTAGTATCATAAATGCATTTAGCAAGTATTTCAATAATAAAGTGTATAATCAGTAAACACAAGACATTTTTGACACCTGTACTGACATTAAATGTTTAACCTTTTTTGTATGAAAATATCACAACTGAGAAATTAATACTTATTATAAAAGGCATTTTACGGTCTGATAAATTTGTATCCTTTTGTAAAATTTTGAGTCTTTTGCCACTCTGAGCATCACTGTAGTGTTGTTTTTCATGTTATATTTGAAAGTTACAGCGCTTTGTGGCTGCTACTCGTTTCTTTTTGAAAAACTAAACTGGGCAAAATGGGGTTTACATTACAAAAGAAGCTGTGGAAACATTTTTATTTGCCCACATTAGTTATGATATCATTTAATATATGGATCGAATAACAATCTTAATAGGCTACTTAAAAAAGAAGGCAAATATAGCAACATTACATTCCTTTAATGGTTACCACGGGGCTACTAAAATGCTTTCTGACATTGTTTCAGTACCAAGGACAGCGACTGTAATTCATAGTAGCAGTAAGACTGATGTTTAGGTATAATTAAAACTACGCACTGCGAATAGCTCCAGATTCATATTTTATCAAATGCTAGTAAGCAACATTTTGTTTGTTTTTGTTTAGTGTTCTGAATAATGTAAATCTTCCAATCAAAGGCACAGGGACTCAATTAAAAGCCTGTAAAACACTCAAAAACAAAGTGGACTGGAAAAGAAATGTACACAAACAGCCACGTCGTTTACCCAGATTATTTAAATCATTTAAAAGCACAAATATTTGCATTTCTCGCGCGCTTCATGGTCGCACAGTCATCTGCAGCAGCATCACCTGCCGGTTCTCGGTGGGATGAGACTTGTTGATGTGTCTCGTGAGTCCCGGTGAGCTGAAGAACGTGGAGGGGCAGTACTTGCACGTGAAGATCTGCTGCTGCTCGCAGTCCCCGACGTTTCCCTCCTCCCTGTGCGCGTGGAAGACGTCCGCTCTGCGCCCCCCCAGAGTCTCCACCAGCAGCTCGTCCCTCATCGCGTGCCACAGACGGTGCTTGTCCCTGATCTCAACTGACGGGAAGCGCGCGCCGCACAGGTGGCACAGGAATACCTGGCTCTGACCGCCGCTGGTCTCGCGCGCTTGGTTGTAAGATGACGGGGGCGGAGACGCCCGCGTGCTCATCTCGTGTGCTGCCAGGTGTTTTTTCAGGTAAGCCTGTCGGCGGAACTTTTTCCCGCAGTACCGACATTCGTAAACTTCCTCCTCCGCTAACGACTGGACGAACGGTAAAGGCGGGCGCGTGAGTGACGGGGGCTGCTGCTGCAGCTCCGCGCGCTCGTCGGGGTTACCGTTCAGCAGGAGGAGGCTGGAGGGAGGGCTGTCCGCGGCTCTCACGTGGTGCTGCAGGTCCCCGCAGCTTTCAACCGGGTTCCGGTAATGAGCCGTGGGGTCGTAGTGAGGCGGCGCGAGGCTGTTGCTGTCGGGGCTGTCCCGAGACCGAGCGTGAAGCAGCAGCAAGGAAGGCTCGCGCCTGATGCGGGAGCTGTCCAGCGCTCCGTGGTGCTGGTTCGCGTTCTCTTTGCCCTCCACCTGCTGCCTCTCGTGCTGAATGAGCGCTCGCGCCTCTTTTAACTGGCTCCTGCTCGTGGGAGCCTCTCCTCCTCCCTGGTTGTTTACCGGACGAGGTTTGTGCCAGCGTCGGTGAGAGGCCAAGTTGGCGGGACAGCTGAAGACTTTGTCGCACTCCGGACAGCGGTACTCCACGCGCACTATGCGGGAGCACTTGTGCTGCGCGAGGGAGAAGGGGTCGGGGTACTCCTCTTTACACAGCTGGCAGATGAACTCCCCCAGCGGCTGGACCCCGGCGTGTGCAGCCGACTTCTCCCGCGGCCTCCTCAGCTCGGGACTCTCCTTCTTGATCCGCAAACCCAGAACCGGCGAGGTGGTGACGTCATCCTCGAAGTTCAGTTTCCGGTTCACTTTGGCTTTCTTAGTCGGGTTTCCCACCGGCGGCTTCTTGTGATCTGGTTCAGTGAAGGAGCGTTTTCTCGCCGCGTGATGCTCCTGAGTCATCAGTGTCAGCGGTGGGAACAGGTGCACGTGAGCCATATTGGGGTCATACTTGTCATGGTGACCGTAGGACTGCGCGTGGTGGCGGCTGCTGTTGAGGAGCCTCTCGATAGAAGCGGATACTGAAGTTGGGGTCGGACTCACCAGGAACGGCAGGTCCGGCACCGGGGACGATGTTTGGCACCTGCCGGTGAACGACGGCGGGTTTTCTCTGTCCTCGTGCTGCTCCAGAAGTCTCGTTCCAACTGGTTTAACGGGGCTGCAAGACTCTGTTAAGGTGGCGTCTTGCTGAGGCGGGTAGAAGCAGGACAGATCTCCATCCAGACTCAAAACGTCCACTTCGCTCACCTGCTCCTCGGTCTCCGGTAACTGCGCGCTCCGCTCAGCCTCCGCTTCCAGCGCTGACTCCACGTGCGGGCTCCACGCTTCCCTGACTCCAGCAGGGTCCTCGCGGGACACGGAGATTTCTCCATCCGGACACTGAAATGGGAAAACACTCATCACCGGGTTCGCGGCTTCTGAGTTTCCAGAGTCAAACGTTTCAGGCTTGTTGCTGCTGGCTCGTGACCGGTATGACGCCGAACCCCGCCGGTTCCTCTTCACCAAGAATCCTCGAGGCATTGTGATGACGACGGTGTGAGGCGCGTGGCACCACCAGGAGGAAAGAGCAACTCTAGTCTCGAGCGCACTTTGAAGTGCAGCTTTGAAGTGCATGCGGAGACAGAAGGAGGAGCGCGCGCAGGTTGGATGAGAGGCACAGCAGTGTTTCTCTATTTCTCTCTCCCTCTCTCTCTCTTTTACACACTAACATATATTTAATGCCTGAAACAAAACTTTAAAAATGACTAAAAGTTTTGTTTTTTGTCTCGTTTTTCCAGAAATTGGTGAAAGCTGTCATGTGATGCCCCCCTTTAGAATGCATTGAAATTTTTATAATTAGGCTATTGGAAGTCATTGTCAGATTTTAGGATAGGATACAGATAAAATATACTTTTTTATTATTATTCTGCTAATATGTCCATTTGATTTCTTGGATAAACATCTTTTTTTTACCTTTACTGTGGAGTAAATGGCAGAAATCTTTCATACTGGCCTCAAGAGAAAACAGCTCAAACCTCTGCTGTTTGCTAATTAAATTTACTCATTATTACCCATTTTGATGACGCCAAATACTATTGTCTTATCCTCTTCTGCATGTTGCTGCTGTTCATTCTGCCACCTTTTCTTCTTTGTTCTCTAGAGGTGCGCCCTAACTTATCAAGAGGAAAACAAGAGTCATGGCAATGAGGAAAAGCCCCCATAGGGGGGGAGTCGTTAACAGATCATATCTCATTTAAGACTACTAATGACCATTTCTTTCCCGCTCAAGTGTCCGTGGTGGGAATACTCAGGGCTTTGCTTTCCCTCAGCGCGTGAATGCGTGTTTATCTCCCCAGCAGAGCACAAGATCAGAATAAAGGAGAGATGTGGAGATTGAGGTTTGATGCGTCTGTTTGAGGCGCTATTCACACCCACCGTCCCTCCCCCCCCTTATAGAATCTGCTCTCTCTGATAAGAGATCGGAGAGAGAGATCCATCCATCCTTCAACCCCCGGGGTTATAAGGGCCCCTCTGTGCGGGCCAGGCGCTCCAAAGCTCGGCCAGTGAGCTCCGGCCAGCCTGCCTGGAAATCAATCAAGCGGATGGGCGTGAGAATGAGCTGGAGGGTCGGGCTGCTGGCTTGACGAGGGTCGCCAGGGGAGTAGACAAGAAGAAAGAGATGGGGTTGTAGAGGAGAGTCCAGCAGTAAAAGCTAATTAAGCACCAAGCTTTCAGATTCTTTAGTTTGGTTGCTTTTCAGTGAAACTGTCAGCAGGTTCAGCCTTTATTTATTTGAACCCCCGGATGAATCATGTCAGAAGTGACTTTTAAATTTAAGGGATCTCATCAATATTACAAATCAAACTTTATTTAGCACTTTTCATGCATAAAAACAATACAAAGTGCAGTTTACAATTCACATTACAGGGGATTGTATTGATAATAATAGCAACATAAAAAAAGAACATCAAGAAAAAGCTCAAGGTTGTGATTTTCTTTTATCTTACATCTTTATAACATTACAATTTAAAATCTCACCATTTTGGTGAACAAGTTAAATTGATTTCAAAGTTTGAATTTTTTGTGAGTTTTCTTATAGGTCCTATAATTTCCTCATAGTACGTTTCTTAAGTTAGTTTTGCTCCCCTTGTGCCTTTAACTGCATTATTTATTTATTTTTTATTGAAAGGAACAAAAACACTTCTTTAGTTTTGTCTTGAAATATGTAACTTTTTCCCCAGGGAAGTTTTAAATCATTTGACTCATCATTCAGATTCCAGTTGATGTAACCAGCAGCTACAGGCTTGTAGTTGATGATGATGTTTCTTTTGCTGCAAGAAGACTGAGAAAAGCGGTACTTGGTGCATATCAAATGAATCAAATCAGAGTTTAAGACCAAAAAAAAAGCAGGATAGGTTTGCCACAAGGCTAAGATAACAAAAGATACACGCATGCTGGTGAAGGAAGCAGGCGGCTTTCAGTCGCCTGAAAGAAAAGATAAATGCTTTTAGTCAATCTCCTGTTAAAATATAGATCCAGTCAGTCTGTGGAGGCTGCTGCTGGAGGACATGAAGTGTGTGTGTGTGTGTGTCTTTAGTTTGCATCACATCAGTGGGCAGCGAGGTGGATAATCCTCCAGACTGCTGAAAATGACTCTATTGATCTGCTTTTCAGTCACAAGCCTTTAAGTACTGCAGTTTTATACAGCTGATCCACCTGTCTGTCCAGGTTTACATAGGTTTATATGCTGAACCTGATAAGAAGTGTGATTTGACTTTGTGTCGACAAGCTAAATTTAGTTCTCACCTAATGAGTTTTGCAACTTCGATTCAAGGTTTAAATTTAAGGTTATAAGCAAGACTGAATTTAGGTCTTATTTCTCTTTTTCCCTCCAATAATAATCAATAGATTGCAGTGTGCCTCATCTGTATTGGTTGCTGCAAGGGTTGTAGTTTGTAGTGAGATTTAAAAAGATTTATGGCATAAAGCAGTTTGTGCTGGCTTGATCATGTGAAAATCTAGTTGCATTTATTGCTCTTTTAAACTTTTAGTCATCTCCCATCCTCCCCACCCCATTTGCAAATCCTGTTAAGAGTGTTATTCACATTAAAACATGGAAAGCACGTGTTAAAAGTTAATTTGACCATTTCATGAAAAAGTGTGAGCTCATTTTGACTTTGATGGTAACATTATCTCGTAAAAGCATGGATATGTTAAATCTTGTGTCACAGACCACTCTCTGAATATTTTCCCTTTACTGTATTAGATACAATCTGGTTAACACTCGTGCATCTTTTTTGTTGTGCGTTTGCATTTCATTATTTGCCAAATGTGTTTTATTTGGTAAAAGGTGTGGACCACAGGACAGTTGAGTACCTGGACTCCATCTACTTTAAGCTTTGCTGTTATAGATGTTTTGTGCGGTTTAGTATCATGTTCCTGAAGCCCGGCTTGAAAAAGAAGTAATCTGAAAAAGAGGATATTGCTCTAAATGGCTGCATTTCTGGAGTATATTCACACATGCTTCTTGCTTACATGATTTTGTGGACGGCACAGTGAACTGTGATCACAAACGATGATTTCTGGAAGTCTTCTTGAGCTTCTACAGGGATTTCATATGAGACAAATCATGTCTATTTTAAATTGAAAGCCAAAAGATATTTGGGAAGTTAACATTTAATTAGACGTTTCTAGATTATATGAATCTTTTCACGATACTTTGCATTGAATGAAATTAGATTAAAAAATCTTAATAAAATCCCCTGAGGAAATTTGTAAAGACAGTTACTGTAGATTAAAGGTTTATGTAAAAGAACAGTTCTCTGAAATTGCTCCTGAGGGTTAACTTCTGAGTAACTGCCTTTGTAAAATCATTCTCTTAAACTCAATGTTGCTGACCTTCAGGTAAATTCCTATAGCTAAACTTGCTTTTCAGCCTTTAATCCCCCAACTCAAATTTTTTGTGACATTTTGCAGCCATCACATTCAACATAAACTCAAATTTTCCATGAAATAGAAAACTATCTCACATTTAACATGTGATGCGTTAATTTAATAAGTTTCTGCTGTGGGAGTTATTGTATGTTTAAAGAGGAAACAAAAAAAAATGTTGAATTTATTTTGACAGGATCAGTAAGAAAAGTCTCCATTCTCTGATTTTAAAAAAATGCACTTTTCAGACAAATATACACATTAAATGTATTTATTCATTCATTGGCATAGTAAACACCCCTGTTTGATCTTCTATAAACGTAAAATCCTGGATATTTCCCTCATTAGTGACATACAAAGGTGACTCTTCTTCACTTCTTAGAAAATGTGAAATCTGTCGCCATCTGGTGGTGAAACTTGAAATGACGCCGTATCATCTTTTGTGTCTTTCTCTGTAGGTGTTCAGCTTTAATGATTTTAGTCAAATCAAACAGCCTCTGGTGAGGTTTAAAACTAAAGCATATCAGATAATCCCAGTTATGAGCTATAGACGACTGTGCAGAAGCCTTGACTCACCCCTTATTTCTTTATAACAGTTTAAACGCAAAAAGGCTCCAAACTCAAGTGACAGGTAAACTAGTGTTTACACATGACAGACAACTGAGCAAAATACAAATTTAGTTGGGATCTTTTGGCTCCAAGTGACTAGCAGATTGTCACAAAGACATACTGTAGTTTCCCCTTTTTTCCCCAAAAGATAACGCTGTTTAACAAATAAACATTTCTTGTAGCAACAAGATTAATAGGCATTAGCTGAGAAAATTCCCAGCATGGTGTGCAGTATGGAATGCAGATTTATTATCCAAAATTAAATAAATACAAAAACAAATGAGTTCCACAAAATGAATATATAAAAATGCACAATTACACATAAACACACACAAGCTGTAATTGGTCTGGGACAGTTTATTTCCCTCAACCACAATTCAAAAGAAATATTTTATCTCACCACCAAATTATAATTTTGCACATTTTTATTTATTACTTTCTTTAGTTTTCTTGTTATTTGAATTGCTCTTGTGAATTTAGCCTTTTCTTGAATGGGGGTGTTACGGCCCTTGGCCTGGTGGCCTGGGTGCCTTATGCTAATTCGACTGTGTGAGTCCTTACAGGTGATTGGCCAGCCCTGGTTCAGCCATATTCGCTTCTGGATGTGCCAGCACACTCCTAGGATTGGTCCCCTGCTCTCCTGCCAGCTCTCCATTGGCTGGTGCTCTGCCGCCTCCTCCTTCATCACCCTTCATTCAGGGCAGCTGTGCTTTGGTGGTTTCTGTGTGCCACAGCTTGCCACTCAGGTCTTTTGTCTGTGCTGCGTGCACTTGGTTTAAGTGTTTCTGGTTCCCTCACTGGTGGCAGACTCTAGTGATGGCCAAATGAAGCTTCATGAAGCATTGAGGCTTTCCAGCCAATTGGTTTGGGAAAAGGTTCAGTACTCGGGGTTTCATTCATATTCCTCTTTAGTGACATCTAGTGTTAAAATGGGTCCACATCAGCCCAAACAAAAATGCACTCAAACCATCTCAGTAGTGCCCATGACCAGAAAATAAAGGATTTGTCAAATAAATTAGCAGCATCCAACAAATACAATGTGGATTATCCGTGCCTTTAAGTATTTGAGTCATAGTGTGACAATAAAATGTTGCAAAATAAATAAGAAAGCACGTGCGGGATTCGAACCACAGTCTCCCGAGTGAAAGGTAAAACTTTAACCACTGTACTATGACAACACAACTCATGATGGAGCGCATGATTTATATGACAGAAAATGGCGGCGTTTTGTCATATTATTTCATTTTATATTTGGAATAAATTAACTTGTAATAGTGACTATGTATGTGTGCAGTGCTTATGGAACTCCACGTATGAGGTCACATGGGGCTGAAATCTGTTTATTGCGGAAAAGGAGCGTCTTCAGTGTTCGATTTGGCGACTTAATAATCTTCAAATAATAAGCAGGGCAACATAAATCGGTGGGAAAATTGATATTACTGTGGATTTCTGTGGCTGTATGTCAGGATCTTTCTGTCTTTTATTTTCCGCTCGGATAAATTATCTGTCAACTTCAATCTAGCGACTTCCGAATGTGTCTTGTGCAGATGTGAAACACAGACCGACACGTTACGTCATCTTCACAAACCGAGGCCTCGTTTTGCTCTGGTCACGTGATTCCTATGCTGATAACACAAGCTCCGAAACGAAGCTTCATTAGGAACGCCCACTTTTTCTCGACACGCGCTTCGGAGTCTCAGTTCACCGGGCACATCACTAGCAGACTCACTTGCGTCGTAGTTGGACTTTGTGTTTTTTTTGTTGGTTGTTTCGTATTTGTGCTTGGGTAGCCTGTCACAGGACAGCACCTTTTGTTATGCTTTTTTTGTGGTTAATTCTTGTTCTCAGAGACTGGTTTTCTCCTTAAGGAGGTTTTATTCCCTGCTCATCCTTGGTTCCTGGTTTACTTCTTTGGTCTTTGTGTTTGTTACCTCCCCTTTCACCCCTAGACCACACAGGGTCGTAACAGGGAGGGTATGGATAGTTTTGAGGATGACTGTATATAAAGTATGAAAAAATTTATTTTGTGCATTTTTATTTTGTAAAATACTTCTTTTGTATTTAATTATGAATAAAACAGCATTCTGCAGTGCAGTGTGCTCTTAAAATATTGAAGAAAATGGAGAAGTGGAGGACAAAAGAAGTGTCAGGCCTAAAATAAACAGCTGATGTACATAATGTGAAAGTGATGAGGACAAATCCTGCAAAGGCTTAAAACAGGACCTGAGAGATGCACCTGGAGCTTCAGCTGATCCTTCGGCTGTTGGTCGGGTTTGGTTTAGTTGGAAACATGACTTGCACTTGTCATGTTCACTCACTCATCTTTAAATCCCTGCACCCATCTCCTTTTCCCATGCAATTGAGGATGCTCAAAACTTTCTCAGCGCTGCAGCATTCTGCTGCCCCCTGCTGACAACTTACCTGCCATGAAAACAAGGTCTTACTTGCTGGTTCCTTCCTCTTCTTGCATGACAACTTCTCACATTGTGGCTTGAAGTTGTGATGGTTTGTTTCGATCTGCCTCATCAACTCAGGCGAGATCAGTTTTCCTCTGAAAAGAAAGACGAACATACTCACTATTCATGATTATATGTGACTGAGCTGCAAGTTTCTGTAGGATCATCACAATTTTTACACTTTCCTCAGTGAGTAGGGATATAGAAGACATGATAAACAATCAGCTTTAGGAAAGGGAAGTCTGAACTGCTGACTTTGAAATTTCCAACAGCTCTAAAAAGCAGACACAGCAAAACGTTTAAATGTCAACATATAAGTTACAGAAGCACCGCTGATCGTGGATACAAAGCTACAGCTGCTCTACAAGCACAGATACACCTGAAACTTAAGTGCAATGTCACATTTTTTTTTCTTTTATTATCCCCCCAAAATATGAATGAACCTGGAAATAAATCAAAGATTTGAATATTTCCAGCTCTGAGGTAGTTCAATGGCACAAATTGTTTTCTCTCGTTTATAAAAGCTCAGATTTTCTTCAGCTGAAGCAGATTTAGGTGGATTTAATCAGCTTAAATGAGCCTGCAGCCATTGTTGACTTTTCCTAAATATGGCTATGCCTCGAATTTCCAAGAAAACATTGCTGAAAGGAAAATGGCATGAAATCAGAAGCTCAACTGTCATTCTAGGAAAAGAGAGACTTTCTCAGCATCATGGCTGAACTCAAGGTTTCTAAAAAGGCAGATCATGGAGTTTGCAGGGTTAGGTTGCCTAAACCTAACCCTTGCCCTAAACAAAACCTAATTGCAACCTAAACTCTAAAACCAAATCTTCACCCTCAAAATTGGGTTTTTCTTTAGGCTTTTTTGTGAGGAAAAAACCTGGTTAAACGTGCAAAACACATGTGACACACTCTGTTCGCAAACTTTTGAGAAATGTTTCCACCATCAAAATTAAAATGGAGCTCACACTTTCCATGAAATGGAAAAAATGAGTCACCATCTGATATGTTGATTATCTTTAGAGAGGAAAATATGAGATTAGAAGATTTTATATCATTGCACTCTGTTTTTGTTTAAATTTTACACAATTTTTTTTTTATTGGACCTCTAAAACTTTGATAACAGAGATAATATAACGGTTAACTACAACATTTCTATTAATAGTTCATCTCTGTCCTGAATAAAGGCAGGAAAAGATTTTTGTTTTGTTTTTAAATGAGCTTACCCAAAGGTTTCATTTCTGAGAAAAGTAGACAAAGACGTAATAAGTTTAAATTTACTTTTGGTTCGTAGAGTTTCTGAAGGTCTCCTGTCCTCTCCATGCCCTTCCTGAGCCTGGTTTGGCTTTAGGTTGGTCAAAGTCCACGCAGGATTATGCTAAATAAAGCAATTGTTGATGGAATACATCACTATTTCTTATTGAAAATCTTGCCTTGCTTTGCTCTAGACCAACGGTGTTCAAGTTCAGTCATCGAGAGCTACTATCCTGCAGCTTTTAAAGGCAAACCCTCTCCAACACACCTGAACCAAATAGCTGACTCATGCATGTGTCATTCAGCTCTGCAGATGTCGTAACAAGCCAGGAACATCGGAGATACTACAATGGTACAATGGTGTGTTGGTGTGTCTCTAAACCACCCCTGCAGCAAAGAAAGTGATGTCACAGTGAATCAAACTCACACCTTGATCACCTGCAGCAAACTGACTTAATAAGAGAAGTAGCTTTCCGTTCAGAGACTAACACCGCCCTCTGGGTTTGCGAGGACCAAAGAGGATAAAGGAGAACTGAAGCTTGTGGACTTTCCTCCAGTCACCTGATCCAAACCCCACTGAACATTTATGGGGAAGACAAAAATCCTTGTGTTTGTCAATGTGTATAAATATTACATATATAATAAATATCAACGTCAACTTCATGAAATCAAGGGAAAGATCTTTGTTGCTTCTCTTCTTTTTCTGGCTGCAGTGGCAAGACCGGTCAAATTCTTTCTGTAGCAATACACAAAATTACTTCCTCTGATTTACAAGTAATTCTCAGCAGAGATTATGACACAATGTTCATAAATTACATTATTTTCATTGTTTTGTACAGTTTAACACAATTTCATTCCCACATGTGTGAAAGAAACGCAAAACACTATTTGGGAAAGTGTTTAATTATCAGGAAGCTGATTTCCAGCATATTGGTGCCTTGTTGAAGCAGATACACCAAAACCTACTTTTTCCTCCTTGTTCACAAAGTTTCTGATCATTTTTTAAAACTTAGATTTAAGTTTTTATTTGTCCAGCCAAGTTATTACTGCTGCTAATAAAAATCCCAGTTCAGCTTTATCTGGATGAGAGAAGCTTAATTTGGGCTGCAGGTGTTTTAACGGTGACCCAGATCTATCACAACCCCATTTATCCTCATTATTTATGGAGATTCGGACAGTTTTCCAAATTTACATTTTAAAATATTTATCATAAAAACAAAGTTAGACTATTACTGCTGCTATCTGGAATATGCCAGGTGGGCGGGCCCAAACCATTTTTGAGGGGTGGGGCTGCTGTATTTTTGTTGGGAAAACGTTACTTTTCAACAAAGTAGAGTGTGTTGTTTTTTCAGTTTGTAAAAATAGTACATAAACTTAAAATATATGTATAAAAAATCTCTCAAATTTTAGTAATGCTGGGATTTAATTTAGAGATTTCACCACCCCCCCACCCCCCCCCCCCAAAATGGGCTACTGGGTACAAATCAGAAACAACTGGAGGAGCTTTTGACAATTAACGGGGTTAACAGGTCAGAAACATGACTGAGTGTAAAAGGAGCATTTCAGAGTCTCTCTGCAGTAAAGATGGACAGAGGTTCACCAATCTGAGACCAACTGGCTCTTGAAAAATGTGAACAATTTCAGAGAAATGTTCTTTAATGTAAAACTGAAGATAAAAGATCATCATACAGCAGTGTTCCCCAACTCCAGTCTTCAGGACTCACCGCCCTGCATTTCTCGGAGGAAACCCTAATTTTTCACACCTGAATCAAATGAAAGGCTCGTTAAAAGGCTTTCAAAGAACTTGGAAGGAAGTTCATGAATCTGAATCACACTGAAGACATGCAGGGCAACTGGTGCTGAGGACTGGAGTCTGGAAACCCCCCCCCCCCCCCCCCTCAATCTATATTGATATAGAATGATGTATCAATCATAAAATCAATCCAAAAACCCAATATCGATCAAAAATCTGTACCAAATCTGCTTTTATTATGGAAATTGATTTATTTTTAAGGTCCTCTGACAACATTTTCACAATAAAATACATGCTTATAGTTGTGCAGTGAATAGATGTGACACAGGGAGATTGTACTGTAAAGATTACAGTTAAGAAACAATAACCTTATAAAGCAATATTAAAAAGATATTACATCAATTGGTGGATCTGAAATCAAATTGAATTGTAATTGTATCATGACTGAATTTGAGATATCTGCAGAGATCAAATTGTCTATCCACTGGATCAATATGATATTATATTGTGATTAAACCAGTGATTTACACCCCTAACCTGTATCAAATGGCTCATTACAGCCTCTGCAGAGCTGAATGACATGCACATGAGGGAATTAGCCATTTGATCAGGCGTGTTGGGGAATGTATGTTCTAAAGATTGCAGGATAGTTGCTCTCGAGGACCGGACTTGGGCACCCCTGATCTACAGCGTACAATATCAGACGAGAATTAGGAGGAATCTCAAATACTGTTCAAGATCTTTAAAATGAGGTGTTATTTCCATAAATGTCTGTTTCAACAGCTGACATGTTTCTGGGTAGAAAATGTGAATTTGGGATTTGCAAATCATTGCATGAATTTCTCTATATTTCAGATAGTATCCCAACGTTTTCGTTTTAGGAATTAGGGCTGTACAAAAATTCCCTTTTAAAAAGGGAAAGTGTTAAGGTGGAGGGGGACTCGAGAGCTGCAGTCAAGTTTCCTATGTGTCCCCGCTTCAGCCCTCCTCATTCAGATCAAATGGATCCAACAGCCAATCGAGTTCTGCACAGCGACTTAATAATTTGAATCAGGAGCAGGGATCTAATGGATTACAGGGGGGTTTTTATGTTATTTTGAGACTTGGTGCCCATTTTATTCATTTTATTTTATCTTATTTTTCAATCCTAAAGCATATTATTTTCATTAATTCCTTAACGTGTACTTTTATCCATGTTGCTCTTTTCTGTCTTCTTTTTTTTCAGGGTTATTCAATGTTTGTTCTGATTGTTTAACATTTTTAACTCCACTGTTTCCTCAATCCTTCACTCTGGGTGCTTTGTCTACTCAGTCTGGAGGGAGGTGGCAAGGCAAGGCAGGTTTATTTGGATAGCACATGTCATGTGTACAACAATTCAAAGCGTTACATAAAACAAGCATTACAGCGGGGTGCAGAAGAAAAGAGGCTTAAAAAGTAAGAATTGAAATTACTATACTGTGCTTACAGGCGGACTCTAAAAAACTGACTCTAAATTTCCCTTCTTGTTACAGACGGACTCTAACTGTCCTGGCGAACATGTTTCTATAGGAGGTGGGAGGCGGCTGCCCTTGTCTTTGTGGCTGGGGTCATGCACTGCAGCCCCGTGGCTGTGGGGTGGACCCCAGCCTGCCCTGATCTGGGTGGTCCCTGCAGTGGTGTCCTCTGTGAGCATGGGTGGGCTCCTGGTGTGGACAGATACCCAAGATATTGTTTTGTCACAGCAGCCAGATGGTTATCACGATTAGTGTTTTTAGTTAGGAGACAGAAATTAGGGGTTCATGCATAGAACTGGGGTGGAGAAGTGTGTGTGTGTGTGTGTGGGTGTGTGGGTGTGTGTGTGTGTGTATATAGCAAGGTCGTAATAGTTTGGGATTTTTAATTAGCTTCAGTTTTTATTTAGTTTTGACTTTTTATTTTTTCAATTCAGTTAATTTAATTAGTTTTTTGAGCAGGTTTGCTAGTTTTTTATTAGTTTTTATTTATTCTATGGAAAATGCTTAATTTTAGTTGAGTTTTTATTAGTTTCAGTCTTGGGGGGGGGGGGGGGGGGGTGAATTATATGTATTTGGTAGAGCAAAGTAAATAGATAAGATAGAAATAGATTTCCTATCAACCCAAAAGGCTTATGTACTACATAAATTTACAGAGACTAAAACTAAGGATGTTTTTGCAATAATTTTAGTTAGTTTTGTAAAGACAATACAGTTTCAGTTACTTATCGTCATTTTTGTTTCTATTTCAGTTAAAGAAGATGTTTCTTTCAATTTTAGTCGTCAATTTTTCATGAATTAACTACAATAACCTTGGTGTGTAGGCATGTGTGTGCGCTGTGTTATAAAGGGGTGTGTGAGGCTTGGTTTTTATTTTAATATGCATTTGTTTTTATTATGTTAAGCACTTTGTTGCCCTTTGCAGGAAAACTGCTAAATAAAGTTTGATTTGATTTAAGTAATATCACATAAATGAAAATAAAACATGTGAGGCTTGTCTGATTCATGAATTATGACTAAGCCCTGCATGAAAATATCTCAAGTTATTTTAAGGAACTCTTTGATTAACAGTTTAACATCTCAGAAATTGTACAACACTGTAATTTAAAAACTCCGTTAGAATTTCAAGAACTTGTTTTTTTATTTTTGAGTTTAAGGGTAAAGATATTGAATACTTGAGTGCTGATGAAATGGACTGAAACTGCTGGTAATTACTCAGAAATCCACCACGGATGAGATGCCAGGAAGTGGAGGAAAAGGAAACGGGTAAGGAGCAGGTTGAACACTGCAGCGTGTTTAGAGATCATGTCATTGTTGAATAGTTTCAATAAGAAGTTCACAGCCTGATCTGATGAGTCACTCTTAACTTTGACCCTTCACCATGTTACAGCTACTGTGGCTGTTCGAGTCAACGTGAGTCATTTTGAGTTTTTCATGTCCAGAATTCCCAGGGATTCCCAGTGACACGCGTACACACACACACACATGTGTACTGCAGGTGTGTCAGAGGTCACATCTATGAGATGAAGGAGTTTTCTAACTAAACAGGAGAAAAGTCATCGTCCACACCTCCAGACTCAGCTGGGTTCTCTCAACCGGTTCCTTCACAAAAGGGACGAATAATTTTGCTGATCACTTTTGTTGATTTTGGTTTAAAGAAGCCGCTTATCTTTCAGCTCAAGCGAGCAAACTGATGCCAGGACCTGCAATCATGTTCCTCCACATTTCAGAGCTCACATTCCTGTTGTTTTTATATCCGGTACTCATTCATCAAGCTGCCTTTTACATATTAACTTCACTTCATTGCACAAAATAACATTTATTCACATAATGTCCAAGCCAGAAACTGGAGACACTCATTTCTTTAAGCCACATATTCCAACTTCAATGCTAAGGTGTTACTTATCACAACACAAAAAAAATAAATCTGGTCTTTATTAAGTCTTGAAATTAAGTCAAATAAAACCATGAATTAGTAAGTGCATATGATATTTTAAGCATGTTATTAACAATAATTAAGTCACAATACAGAATAAAAAACAGGGCCGCTCCATGATTAGTTTGTAAAAGCCGCCTCTGGTTTCAAGAACTTCAAGGATAAAATTTCTGTTTGATGCAATCCGCCTCCTCGTCTTTATGGAGGAATTTTGGCTGACTCATCCTTCATTGAGGTTTGCAAGTATTTGTTTCTCTTTTACACTCCCACTACAGCATTTCAGTCTGGATGTAGGATCATTAAAAACACCTTTATTTACTTCTTTTTAGCTATTCTGTTAACTTACTCAAGAACAGCATTTCTTAAAGACCCACTCTGGTGAAAATCATGTTTTTCATGTTGTTTACATGTTCTTGTGACCTATTTCTTCTGGTAAAGAACAAATGTTGAGATAACTGAACTCAAAGTTGCATTTCTGCCCACAATTTGCTAATGAGCTACCGGCGCTCTGCAGAAGCAGAGTCCTGGAAAATGGCACATGTGTGATTTTGGCTTAAAAATTCATAATCACAATTTAAAGACCACTGAGAAGATTTCAAAGCAGCTAAAGGAAGGATTGGAGTGGATCTTTATGTTGGTCATGAGGACCCACTGTCGTGCATCTTCCATGTGCTCCTACTCCCACACACCTGATTCAGATGAATGACCTTCCTCGCTATGTTCTTTGCAAGCAAATTAACGAGCCATTGATTTGATTCAGGTGTGTGGAAGTAGGTTTGCAGACATGCAGGACAGTGGCGTTGAAACACTGCTCTCAAGTACTTGGATATAGATGAATTCATGGCTGATTCAATGTCTGCAAGGTGTCATAAACAACTTTAATCTTGCGACATTTGAGCTTCCAAACAAGCCATTTTTCCAATCTGTTTTTTTAGGAAACAATTCTTTTGTGAACATGTATTTGACATGCTTACCTTAGCCTTTAGAAAATAATATGCTGGAACATCCACTTCTTTGAGGACTGGAAACTGTCTTTTTTTTTTTCTTTTTATAATTGTTTTTATTTGTGATTTTAAAAGATTGTACAATTTCCATCATCCAAGAGTGCAACTAATCACTAAACATGCACAGTCCTATTAACTGAACGATCTTCCCATACAGACACAAACAAATTAATACATGATAATAGATAATGTAAACTGTACAACCAATATGTTCAAAAAATCTTGTCTAACAGAAAAGGTGACATATTAACACAAGAGATACAAAAAAAGAGAAAAAAATCCAAAACAAAACGAAAAATAATGATAAAAAAGCAACAACAACTAAACCTATAACAAGACGAGACGCTCACTGCGCTATTGGCTTTTGATCTACATCCACTATCTAAGTGAATATTATAACCACTAACAGTATTGGGCCAACTTTAGAGGGCATCATAAATACTTCCCCACACAAATTGAAATTGTTTTTGATTATTTTTATCTGATGACACATTTCTCTCTATTTGTAAATAGTATTTATCAGATTTCCACTTTTCTATTCTAGGCACTTCTTTGTTTTTCCAATTCTGCAATATGAAATGAAATGAAATGAAAAAAATATCAATTT
The DNA here is from genome assembly GCA_023101725.1 of Atherinomorus stipes. Classification (NCBI taxonomy): domain Eukaryota; kingdom Metazoa; phylum Chordata; class Actinopteri; order Atheriniformes; family Atherinidae; genus Atherinomorus; species Atherinomorus stipes. The sequence continues at coordinate 200,528 of JALJCO010004337.1, forward strand.
TTTTTTATAAACAAGGGAAGAAAATATTATTTGCCATCTCGTACGATATCTTATTTAACTCATATTTTGAAGTAAGCAGGTTTCTGGTGTTAGATTATATCTCTGCTTGCAAACTTTGGACAGCCATTTTTCGATATCTATCCACGTATCGTATATTTTCCCACAGTACCAAAATGTGTGGATGAGTGAGTCACTTTCAGGTCACTTCAAACAGGCAGAAGGAGAGGATTTATCAAACTTATGAATCTTATCCCTACGATAATAAACTCTGTTCATTAATTTATAATGTGTCAATAAAAGATTTTCATTTGTTGTAGCTTTAAATGTGATCTTTAATCCCTGCTGCCATATAGTTTTAACATCTGTACTTTTTAAATCCTTATCCCAGCCTTCATATTTTACCTAATATTTCATCCTACCTTTAACTGTAACAAGATGGTGATAGATACTTATAATTTTTTTGTCTTTTTTATCTTAAAGATTCTTTATATTAACTGGAACGGAATTTTCAAAATCCCAAGACTCTTTAATCCAATTTTTTAACCGCATATACCTAAATATAGCCTTTAAGTTTAAACTTAGCCTTAACCTCATTAAAAGGAATAACGTTGTTTAAATATGTGATATCTGATAATGTTTCAATACCACTATCCATCCAGGTTTTCCAGCTCAAAGCAGTACCTTGAATTTTCATTGGATTGTTCCAAATCTTAATATAAGTGGGAGTTCCTATTCCATGACCTAAAATTTGCTTAATTTTCTTCCACATATTTACAGTACTGTTGATAACAAAATGATAAATTTTGACTTTTTTCTTACTGAACATAGCTGAGACTAGAGTATGGGGTTGCAGTTGATAATTTTCAATATGCAGCCATGGATCTTCATTAATGGGATTAATAATACAGTCTATATAAAAAACCTGAGCTGGAATTTGACATAATTCCATATTGGGGAGGCCTAACCCTCCTTCCTCTTTGGGATAAAATAACAAATTCATTTTTATTCTTGGAGTTTTCCAGGCCCATATAAAGGATGATATTATTGTATAAATTTCTTTTAAAAAGATTTTTGGAGGTGTTAAAGGTATACATTGAAAACTATATAAAAATTTAGGTATCCACATCATCTCACGTTGATAATGATCATTTAATCAAGTGTGTTGATTACCAACACCTGGCTGCTACTTAACCTCTTTATTCCTATGGAAGCAGTAAAGATGCACTTAGTTTTCACTCTGCTTTTGCATTCTGGATCAGGTTTTGTTAAAGTACTGCAGAAACCACAACAACCATGATTATTAGTTTTTAGACCTCCTTTAAAAAAAACAACAACATTATTCTGTGCATGTTAGTCAGGACCATTCTGCTTAGATGTTGGTGTATGTACACACCAGTTTGGGATGAATTAGTTCCCATGTAACTGCTGCTCTGAAATATTATTTTGGAATGATTTCATTCCAAAAGAGGAAAATGTCAATGTATAATCATATAATCTAGTGATCTTTTTTTTTAAAATATAAATGTAAACATACACACAGTATAATATATGTAAATATGAATAATTAAAAATAATGTTGATACAGCATGAACTGATACTGTATTTTCCTAATCATGTGATTAGTTTTAATGCATCCTTGCACATAAAACCTTAGAAATGAAAGGCATTGTACTTTCTTTTTCATATAACTGCACAACACCAACCCTGATTAAGCAACATAAGCATTTCAGATTAATCAATCTCAAAGTTAACAGGGAAAACCACTCCAAAAGTTCTGTTAACACACAAAAATCCAGGGAATACCACTTCCCCATCTGGATCTACTTCTTTTCATGTGTCAGACTGTTACTAACCACATTGCAGTTTTGTCTCTGTACTCTTTCAAGTGTCGTTTCTAGTATTTTTCTGTCCGAGAAGGCAGCATAACCCCCCAGCTTCCAGTCAGCAGAGCGGCACTGGTTTCATATGACTGGTTTCCGGTTAAAATGAATTGGTTCCACTCAGTTCAGACATGGCTGCAGCAGTTACACATATCTACATTGAAACAGAAAGAGCACAGCAATGCAGGTGCACATCTTTGATTCCATCTTTTAAAAAAATTTAGAGATGCAGAAGTAAGGAGCATGCTGTCCTGCAGCATTTGACAAGTATAATCCTTCTATCCACTTTATACAGAATGTGCACATGATTACTGTAAATAATCACTTTGTTTTCCAGTTTCAGCTGTGCTGCAGCTTCTGCTATGTGCATTCCTTTCCCTCACTCATCTGCCTTGTTATGGTTCAAACATAGGTCTGGTTTTCACCCTGCCTTCAAACTTGATTGTGATCAAAGCTCAAGACACACAATTTATCTTTGCAATGAACTGTGGGAGTGGCTGTGGCTTTGAATGGTTTGTTTTCCTCTCAGCAATCTTTCCATTTTCACTTTAGAAGCCAACAGTCTTAGAATGCAGTGTTGAGTTAAACTATTGCAAAAGCTGTTTCATGACTGCACAACATTCTGCACACTGTTTGCTTGCTTCTGCATTTTCTCAATGTGCAGCCAAACAGCTGATTATGTGACAACTTTTTTTTTTTTTTTTTTTTGAAGTGCTGCAAGCAAAGTCTGAGCTTCCTGGTCTAACTGGTCATACGGACTAAACAATGGGAGGTAAAACAAGCCCGGAGTTTCCCCTTCAGGTCTCCAGAACACCATGTTCAACCTAACGTTTGTTTTTAAAGGGATCGGTCGCAGCCTCGTGAAGCCTTCCAGCCTCCCTCAGAACTTGGAGTCCTTCCATTGTATCTGCACAAGAATGGAGGAAGTGATTTGATACTGGGGCATTAGAGGCAATTGTGGGAGTTTAATCTATCTTCCATTAAAAATAATCAGCTGAAGTGTCATTCAAAATGTTTAAAAATAGATGAGTGCTGATAGTGAATGCTTGCAGACTTTGACCTGAATGATTGTAAAACTGATAATTTTTTTACATAAACTAGTCAATCATGTGCACAAACCTGCACTTTTTTGGGGATATCTAAGCTTGTCTGGCATTTTCAATGAAAACCTATATGTGTTAAACACAATTGCACACACTTGACCATGTGGTCAGGATCAGCGGGTGTTGGGGAAACTCCACTGCACGCCAGCTGCTCTGCTTTTGTGTTCATCCTATTACATGATAAACAAACCGAAATCATAGCGCTATCACACTTAAATGTTTGGAGGAAACTCCTGTGCAGCCCCCTGTCCTCCAGACCTGCCCACCCACTGTGTCAGAGGGGCTGTGAGCAACATTTCCTATAGTTAAGTGATTCAGCAGACTTCTGAAGGGGTACTTTTAGGACTTTCCATGCACGCGTCTTTCTCTTAATCATACCAAAAGAGTAATCTATTTAAGAAGAATTCACATATCTGAAGTTTAGTTTGCATTGCAGGTTAATGCTGATAAACAAATGAGAGAAAAAGCATGTTTACAAGTTTTGCATCGGTGTAAATCATTTCAGAAACTATATTTTTGCGCAGCTGATGCATTTATAAAATGCATTTTGCACTCTTAATAGCAAACTTAGCAGTGTATTTATATATGTCTCGACAGAAATCCCCTCTTGGAGCCAGCAATCTGTATGCTGTGTTATTCTAGGTGACAGCTTTCTGGAAATCCCCCACCTAGCTGTTGGCCCCGCCCCGCAGCAGCCACACAGAGGGCATTAACAAACTGCAGCGCGACTCCACCACAATACAACCAAACGCACCTCGACCCGAACGACGAGGACAGCAACATGGACCTCCACAGGACCAGTATATTGAACCAAATGGATTACAGTCAGGACTCAAAGGAAGGGAAGGCGGCTCAGTCGACGGACGAGAGGCTCGACAGCGGCCTGGACTCCCTGAAAGAAGAGGAGTACCAGGCTGTGGCGGCCGAGATCCATCGGCTCCAGCTGGACTGCGAGCACAAACAACCGCGAGCTGTGGTCAAAGAGCCGCTGCAGGAATGGCAAACACAGATCACAGACGAGGGAGACACGTAAGTTTGGCCGTGGATTAGGTTTCGGAATTACGCAGTGCGCTATTTGCGTTTCAGGGGGGGGGGTCCAGCTGGGTATCGCCTGAGTAGGCCCCACTTGGGTCTTGGGATGTAATTTGATGCCTCTTTTCCCTGTTGGGAACGTCTTCCTCCAGCTTGTCTTTACAACCCACAGGCCCAAACCAAACTTATTCCGCAGTGGATTTTCTCAGAGCAACCGAGTTTTTTAAAAGTACCCAGCTGCGATTTTAATAATACACAGCACTGATGTTTAGCTTGATGAGGGGGTTAACTGAAGTCAGAGAGACTCCATTGAACGTAAACAAAAGACTATTATCAAGAGGGAATCTATTATGGCCGTGGGTCAGAGTGGGAAAGTCCCGGGCGCGCCGCCAAGGAATCCGACCGACGCGCGTCCCCGTGAAGCGAAAGACTGTGGAAAACAAGGAAAAATACCCCAAATTATCGTTTTGTTAGTCAGCGGAGACTGAAAGTAAAACATTATTGTCTTATATCGGGTTACAGGTGTATCGCATACATCATAAACCCAAGCTAAATTGAATTTGATTAGTACGTCTGCTTTTCTTTCTGTTAACGCAATCCCTCCGCCGAGAAATATAGTCCGCATTCGCTGCAGTATTGCAATTCCCCCTCCAAGCTCGTGCATGAACTTTTTCCATCCAGTCGGTTGAATAATGCAGGTTAATCAGTAAATCTTGAATTTGGACCGGAAGTGTTTTAGGCAAATCAGTGAAGCATGAAACCAACTTTCATTGATTGTAATCAAGTTTACACGCGTGTAAAAGCTAAACCACAGATAGGAACCTGACATCATCATCATCATCAGGGGTTGTTTTAATTAACGCGATATGATCATGAAATAATGTTCGACTCTCTCTACAAAATTGTTACTACTATTGTTACTTAATAAACTACATCTGAATTCTTGTGAATATTTGATAGTCATGGATGTGTTAAATGATTTAAGAGATAATTAAAGTGAATTAGTCTAAATTTCAGTATTCACTTGTTGATTTTATGCAAAACTGTTGAAGATGAGATCATCTTTTTACTCTATATTGTATGCTTGTTGTAACAGGGTTTCCTCTTTCTTGTTCCTCTACAGGCTGCTCCACCTTGCCATCATCCATGAAGCCAAAGAGTACATAAAAAGAATGATTGAGCTGTCTAAGAACACAAACTTCCTCAACACACACAATGACCTGAGACAGGTATTTATCAAACACCTCTATCCAGCTTTCTTCTCCAGTCTTTGAGTAAATTAGAATATTAGCGCTACATCCATCACTACATAAAAATGAGTGAAAACATTTGTCCTCCTCCTAGACTCCCCTTCATTTAGCAGTTATAACAAACCAGCCGGACGTGTGCCACAGTCTCCTTGTGTCTGGCTGCGACCCAACGCTGGTGGACGTCAATGGAGACTCACCTCTTCACATCGCCTGTCGCCACGGTAACCTGCATTGCTTCAGCGTCATCACACAGAACTGCCGGCCAGACCATCTACACTCAGTGATGGCAGCTTGCAACTATAATGGTGAGTTTGTAGCTTGAGTTTTATTGATTTGGTTACATTTTAGTCGACAAAAATGTTTAAATTAAGCTTATTTGTGATGATTCTACGTTTTGTAGATATTCTGTGACTTGTTTGTGCTGTTAGTAGGTAGCTGTCAGTCTCAGCTGCTGTTTAAAAAGAGGAAATATATGGGCAAAGAGAGAAATATTACCTGCACATAATTTTAGAATACTATAGTAGGGAGGAAGGAAAAGCTAATGTTAGACAGGGGATTTCCATATGGTGCCATTCTGAATAAAACCCATTTTTTATATTGCATTAAGTGATAGAATAGATCTAGTTGAGGTGTGTGGACACATTTTTAAGTCTAATTATGGTAATGCTTGCTGGATTTGTTCAGAGGGTTTTTGGATAAGCTTTTGCTGATTATCTCTACTAATATAGTGGTATAAGGTCAGGATTTGGTATGAAATATTCTCCACCAGCCCTGCTGTTAACTTTAACACTCTTATGTTTTTGTCAGGTCAAAACTGTCTCCACCTGGCTTCAGTCCATGGTTTCCTCTCACTGGTGGAAAATATGGTGGATCTTGGAGCTGACATTAATTCAAAGGTAAATGCCAAAATCCACACAGTATCTGGACGACTACATACGATGCCTACCTGCTGATGACCTGTGTTATAAATTTGTTGTATAGGAGCAGCATAACGGCCGCAGTTCGCTCCATCTCGCTGTGGACAAACAGAACCTCTCGTTGGTCAAACTTCTGCTGAAGAAAGGAGCAGACCCTAACCTCCTCACCTCAGGAGGACACACCCCCTATCACCTCACCTACGGTTTAGACAACTGCGACATCAGGAATGAACTCTACCCGCTGACCCACCCCAATCTGAGGGAGCTCCCTGACAGCGACTCTGACAGCAGCGAAGAAGAGGACGAGCAATCTGATGAAGAGGTGTGTTGAAATCACTGCTAGCCTGGCATAAATGAAACTGGTGGGGGAAAAAAGTGTTATTTAATCACTTTCTTTTTACTTAATGTGTGTCTGCAGGTGAGTTACGACGACATCCAGTGGAACGGACATTAGCAGGAAACGAGAGCGTGTTAGTTACAGAGGCACGAGCCAGGGTGATGACGACGATGGAGAAACAGCTCGGCGCGTGTATGAATTCTACGCCGTCGTGCCAGGAGGACGACGGCGTGGCGGATGCGGCGGAGGGCGCAAGTGCTACTGAAGCAAAACAAGGTGGCAGCTGCAAAGACAAAGCAGAGACTGACGGCTGCAGGAGGGCAGGCACGTTGTAATGGGATTGCTATGTGAGGGGATCACTTGTCTTCTGTGGACACTGCAAATCGTGGTCATAAAGGAAGAAAAAAATCCATACGGATGACCCTGTAACAGCTCTGTTGTATGATACTGTAAATGCTGTGTATACAAAGATGTATTTTTTATGGAAGCTGTGAATGTGTACAGTTGAGCAGGTTGTATATGTCAGACAGCAAACAGTTTCAGCGCACTCCAGTTAAATTAAAACACTCATATTTAATAGTTAAGACCTCCTGTGTGAATATTTGTGGATAATATGAAGAGAAATAACTAGAATTAAATACTGAACCATTTTTGGACAATAGTGTTTTTGGACATGATGATGTAACAGAACCCAGCATGTAATCAGCAGCGCCTGATGTTAGTACAAGGAAATTGAGCATGTGCTTATTTCCTGCTATCAGTAATTGTCCATATAAAAGCATCTATGGGAGCACGGCAGCTGAGTTTGAGTTCTGACCCACAAACTTGATTTTCACATTCATTTAAAAGAGAAAAGAAAGCAGTTGCTCCAAGGCTGGCTTCTAATGAATGAGGAACTGGCGGTCGGGCGAGCTCTGAGTGCCAAAGGTATTTATATATCGGTGTGTGTGTGTGTAAAACGGAGATAAGAAGCTTTGGGAAATTTTGTGTGCGTGTGTGGAGTGCTCAGTCATCTAAATCAGGAAGTTTTTTGGAGGGTGTGGTTAAGAAAGAAGGAACAGGAATTTCCCAGGAACAGAACGCTTCAGCTGTTCGCGACATTCCTGCTTCTCGCTCCCTCCTTTAGGACGGGAATCTCGACCAAACAACAGGAAGCTGAAGTCAAGCAGCAGAAAATGGGTTGCACAATGTCATTTTAAATGATTGGCATTTGAAGGAGCAAAAATACTGGCGTAATTGTTGGTCTTTGCTAAAGAAAAATTAGTTAAATGCTAACTATGTGATGACTAAAAGTAAAATAAACAATTTCTTTGGTCCTTATCTCTGTTTTAAAAGGGTATTGCAGAGTTCTTGCAGGGTCTTAAAAATGTCTAAGATTCTGAACTTAAAATTTAAGGCCTAAAAATGTCCGTTTTTTTAATCCAAGGTCTTAAATTTGATCTAGACAAGTTTTAATTTTTTACTTTTATTCATTCCCGAGGAGCATTGGCCACACAGAATATGCAGAATAATATCAGAAGTCGATTCTGTTCATCCTTGTGAAAGGTTCAGATAGGAATGAGGGATATTTTTAAACTTATTTTTTAATTTTTTTTTAATTGATATCCAGTTAAATGCATTTTTTTTTCTTGAGTAGCACACAGGTTAATATTGTGTGTCTATTGTTTGATTCAGTCGTCCACTAAAATCCTTTTTTTTTTTTTTTCAGTTACTTTTTGGGGCAATTATGTGATTAACCAAGATTGATGAATTACAAACCCTGTAATTTATTTTTTTTTTTTTTCAATCAAGTTCTTTATTGAATATCTGAGATTATTTGAATGTTTCTAATAACGCATCATGTCGGTCTTAAATTTGATTATAAAGGTCTTTAAAAGGTCTTAGATTTAACTTGCTGAAACCTGCAAGAACTCTGGTATGGTCTCTCTCTTCATGTAGGATCATAAGCGATCATGTGGCCCTTCAACATAAAAGTTGGGCCCATTTTTATAGCTAGATGACCCCAACAAGAAAAGTGTCTCCTGCCAAAGCAGAGGAACTGGGATTGGACCAACTCGTAAAAGAAAATGGAAAGAGCTGCTACTTCATGAGCATTTAATCAGCTACAGCTGCACATATAAAATCAATAATACATCCCAATATGACACCAAAAGAGGTTGTAATTCTCTGTTTGTACCTCTGGCTTTCTTTTTAGGTCAAAATATCAATAAAAAAATAATAAGCTGTGTTGTATAAAATGACCAAAGTTCTTTCCTCATATGTTGGAAATCTCCCGGATGCTTTTAAGTGACTTCCAAACCTTCTTTTCTTATGTATGTTTGTTTTCTTCCCATACTCTTAGCTTGTACCTCATAACAAACATCCAACGCTTCTTTTTATTTTAATTTCTGGACCAATAAAACCGCTTTGAGCATTTTGGCTCCAAAGTGTCGGGGCCAAACGGAAGGGTTGTTGCAAATTATAAGGTGTACACATCCCATAGATGTATTATAGGCTGTAAAGTTGCTTTTTACATTGAGCAGAGCAGTGTTTTGCTCACAGCCTGATTCAGAATGAAATCTGCTGAGTTACTTGCTATTGAAGTGTATTGAAAATACGACAATAAACATAATTCAGGGGAAAAGAAATGTACCTGTATGATTGTGTAATTTTCTTCCAGTCCAGTTGACTGTTTGTCATTAATGTTTACTGCCTGGTACCAACATAAAAATCAGTTTTTCTCCTTTCCATATAACTACTGCTGATGTACAGTATAGAGCTAACACTTACTTCCTTATATGCTACCAGGAAAATGGAAAGCAGGTGCAGATTTATCAGAAACATTGATCTGCAAACAAGTTTGAAAGTCAGTATTTAGTTTGAGCATCTTCTTTCTTCTTAGTCTGAACCCTCATGTCATTTCTTCAAATGATCATCAGGTTCGTTCTCCAGACTTCTTGATATCGGCTGCCTTTTGTTCCATTCTGTGATGAAGATGAACCCACGTTGCTTCCCTGAGTTCTGGGGAGGATTCATCTCACTATAAAACCTGCTAAGCTGATCAGTTTTAAACGCTTTCCTCTTCTGTCTTCCACCATTTGTCTCACACATTTGTTGCACACCATTAGCTAATTTGGGAATCACCTTGTTGTTTCAAAAGTATTTTACATCTCAACACTGTTTTATTTAACTTTATATGTGATGTAGATGCAACTAAAGATAAAGCTAATGATTTGTCTCTTTGACAGGCTGGAAGTAAAAAAATCCCTAAAGGCACTATTCAAAATGAGTTCTTTACCAAGTTTTCTTTTATGTGTGGACACAACATTCGTCCACCCCTTGAGCCTTTTAAGCCTTTTCTATGCCTGAATGAGTCATTTACGTGTGAAGTGACTTAACAAACTACACTGAAAATGAGTGAAGGAACGGATGTTCAGAAACCCCAGAGAACTACAGTACAAACCACTTTAAAAAGATACAAGAGTCCGGTTCTTTGGAACCAAATATAAAGACAGGAGGGGTAGCCAAGACATTTCCATGGTCATTACAGCCTGTGTTTACGTATCACAGCAAATAAGGGGAGCTACACGGACAAATTAAGGTCCACACTTAATGCAGTCATAATATGAATTGTGCAAATACTTTTGGGTGGAAATTCCAGGTGCAAAAAAGTAAAACTCCTGCTATGTTTTTGGATCTATCTGTACATTAAGAACAGGTGTTTTCACTAACGGGCTCATCTACCTGCAGAGGAGCTGGGCTAATTCAGCTGGTTTAGTGATTGGTTGGAACAACTGCCGGGCAGGATTTTTACTTTCTGGACCAGGAATGTCCACCTCTGTGTTAAGGATGGGCGATATGGACGAAATTACCGTATCATGATGATTTCAGATTTTTATCACAATAATGATAAGAGACAATAAAAAATATAAAATCTTTTGTATTATAAATCTTTCACTACATTATCAATTAAGTTCAAGTAGTACACCTGTATTGCAAAACTGAAAGTCTGAAATATGAGAACAATTTGACATTTATTCAAATGATGCAAATAGCAAAAATAACTATAAATAACTGTAAATACAACCTGATAAATTGAATTAGTTGTTTTTATCGTGAGATGAAGTGCATTGCACTTCGGCAGCTGTGTATGCTGGTTAGCTGAAGAAAACACACTTTGTACTTTATCTAAATGGAATTTACACTCTAAGAATAGATTGAATTCAACCAATCTGGTTAGTAAATATGTGTCCGACCAATTTTTTGGTTGTTTTAACCCCTAAAATTTGTTATTTACCAATATTGGTTAATCTAACCAATCTTTTGGTTAAAACTGCCATTTATTACAGTCCAAGTATTCTTTGTCAAGACTGATATTGCAACTTGTTGATACTGTGATCATGTATTGTGCAGCCTTTATGTGCATGAGTGGCTGTTTGTCTCTGTGATTGACAGGTGATCTAACCAGGATGTGCCCCACCTCTTACCTGACAGCTGGGACAGGCTTCAACCCACCCCCATGACCTCCTGCTGGATTAGGCAGGTATATAAAACATGGATACATAGCCCAGTAATGAACACATAATTGTTATGGTTGAGCTTTGGTATTCAAATGCAACTGTAGTTAATTTCAAATAAGCGTGAAGCCCCGTTCAGACAATAAACACAGACTTTAGTTTTCAATAAAAACCTTGTATTTAATAGAAGTGCAGCAACGTGCAGCCAAGATTGCAGCAGAAGAATACAGAATGGGTGACTTCCTCTTGACGTTGACCTGAGCAGACTTTAACTGGAGTGTGAAGACGACTGCAGCAGTGGGAGGATTCCCACAGATTTTCCCTGGGTTATCACAAAGTACAGAGCATGAACATGAAACCAGACAGCAGGCAGCCCTGAGTAAAGATGGATACATGTAGCAAGAGTCCACACTGAAGAGGTATTGTGCTGTAATTGTAGTGTTCTCACACCTCCATCTTTCAGTCTGCTCATATCACACTCATCAATCAGAGTCAGCCACCATTTAGTGTACTTATGTGTCATATGGCGCATTGGTCTGAATGTCCGTTATCTTTTGAAGGTCTGTGACATTTGGCTGCAGGCTGCGGCCAAAACGTCTCGATATAGAAAGACAGAAAACGCAGCAGTCAGTGTGGGGTAATGAAGTCCGGTCCTGGTTAACTGGCAGTGCAGATGGGTGAAAAATACAACCCACCTGCTCTAAAAATCCATATTGTTCATGTTTATCCTCACTGTGTTTTGAATCTTCTCTGAACAGCACAAATCAGCTTCTCCTAAATCTTTTTTTCCAATCGAGAGGGATCATTTGAGGGTTGCCTCTGGTTTTGCCCTTCACTCTCGTCGTGGGCAGCTTCCCTCACTCTCTATCAGACAAAGCCACCAGGTGAACATCAATCTCAGACTCTGACAGAATCCTGGATGAAAAACACATAATTAAATGATTATCAACAATCAACAATCAACATCATTTAATTTAGTGTGATTGGGAAATACTCACTTAAATCTAGGTTCCTGCAAAGTGATAACTCCCACCTCCAGCTCAGAGGGCTTGAAATCAATGGACAGAACAGTGGACAGACATGAAATAGCCGTCTGGTTTGTGAAAAAAGGAGAAGAAAATGAAAATTTTAATCTCTGAAAGAGATGCAGTTGGAAACAGAAAGATATTACAATTTATAATTGATGCTGACAATACTTGTCTTGATTTTGGTGATCGAACTGAGTAAATAAAAGCCTTTGCTTGTCTTTGAAACAGCTGTATCCTTGTTTATCATTTGCCAGACAGATAAAAATGAATTATCTGATTATCATTGTAGATATTCACAAATTTCAATCCAGTCCAGTTAAAAACAACTGAGGTTTGGGGAGAATCTTAAAACATGTACAAATTGGAGCAATAGGACACTTTTGACTTGGATTCAGATGAAATGAGATGGACTGAATAAAGTATAAAATCTGTTTATTATATAATACAACTATTTTTAAACTATCTGTCTGCCTCCAAAATGTGCAGAAAACCCCCCAAAAAGGGAAAAACTTGTTATACAAACTCACCACAGTCCCTCATTATGCCTGATTTACTGCACAATTACAGTGTGTAATTCTGGATTTGGTAGTTTCTGTATTTCATAAACTACACGGATGTGTTTTAATGCATCTCTTGCCTCGACAGTCTGTTCAAAGGTCCAGTCCAGTTTCTTCTTCACTTTCTTCTCCAGGAAACTGGTGGCTTCAGTCTGTTTGACTCCAGCTGCGGTGGCCTTAAAGCCACAGTAGTAGCCGGCTGGATCACACTTGTACAGCTGTGGGCCCAACTCCTCATCCATGCCAACCACTATCATACCTGCAGGGAGGAGGCGCAGCACAGAGATGGGGACAAAAAGAAAAGTCTTCAATTTAAACATATGCTCTTTGCAAAGAACTTTTAAAAATGCAATTTACTTCAAAAGTAAAATTGATTTTAGAAAATAAAAATCCTGATAGAGCCTCACCTTGCACAGCCTTGTGCAAAAACTAACAGTCCTGAGCTTAAAAAATAAGATCTCTTAGCATAAGACATGTTTTTAAAGAATAAGCATGTATATTACTTACAGCAGCCGAGCGGCCGCATCTCAGCGTTCTGTGTGTAGACTTGGGATATATCAGCCATGCGTTTGCACAGCATGTCTACAGGGATCTCATAACCATACTTGTACCTCCAGTTAGCTGCTTCATAACGAGCTCTCTGCACCTGAGACCTGCTGTCAGCTGCAGGGTAGGTGGATACAGAAAAGACAGTTCAAAATAATTAATCAAAGATGCACAAATAGCACTTTTCGGGCATCAGTCAGACAAGAAATTACTTACCAGTCATGCCGGTCATAACACAGCCTATGTTTTCAGTGATTCTGAACAGTTGTGTCACAGTCTTGGCATCCAACAGTTTGTCCTGACAGACACAGAAGGAAAGACATTAGTCAGCTGGGGATCAAATCAAACACACAGATGTCTTTGTGTTTATACTGACAGGAACTTTCCTCTGCGTGACGGCTACAACACAGTCCTTCCCTCTGACTGCCACAGAGGTCAGTCCACCCTGGTTGATGGCTTTAAATGCATACTCTGAATGAAGACAGAAGGAAAATAACATATGAGTTATAGTTGTTCTCTATATTATTGGTGAATATTTTCATCTGGAGAAAAACAAGCATTTTGTTGCATCGCTGTTTCTCCTGTAGTTTAAAAGGCATGTGAGTCAAAATATACTGACAATTGTCCATCCAATCTCCTCAGCTGTAAAATGGTGAAGTGTCCTGTTCAGACTGGGAATGAGGTTCTGCCCAAAGTGGAGGATTTCAAGTATTGGGGGGTCTTGTTCACGAGTGCGGGAAGAATGGAGCAGGGGATTGACAGGCGGATCAGTGTGGCGTCCGCAATCCCAGACTCTGCCACAGTCTGTTGTAATAAAGAAGGAGCTGAGCCAAAAAGCAAAGCTCTCCATTTACTACTCAAGCTATATTCCTGCCCGCCTTGGTACAACTATTCATTTTTAAATGGTTCAACGACTCAGTGTTGGTGCATCTTCTGGTGTAACATCAATAGATAAAGTTGTGGTTTCATTTCCACAGCCATGAACCACAGTATCAGTGTGAGCACATCTTTATTTTAAATTGACTTAAAAAGCAAGCCTATAATTTGGAGAAAGCAGTTTGCTTAGAATCCATGTTGAATGACAGCTTTCCTGGTTTGGAAGCAGCAGCTTTCTTTCTAGGTTAAAGCCCAAATTACACAAAATAACTTATTGAATTGAAATCATCTGCTCCTCCGAATATATATGTTATTGGGGCAAGTATAGATACTGGACTTATCGGAATGACGTAATAATTTCCTGCTATCAGCCCGATAATTATCGTGCATCCCTATCTGAAACTGTATGGTAGTTAATTACATATATACATAAAAGGACAGAGTAACTGGTATCTACAGTCAACTGTATGCTTTAATAATGGGCTTTGTCTTTTTAAGTTATTGTTTTCAGCAAGTTGTATGGCCATATGCAATTGCTCCTGTACAAAACTGATAGAAACAATCATTAAAAAAGAAAGAATACTACATAAGGGTATTTGTGTACTATTAGGCAACTACCGTACTACATTTGACATAAAACTGAATCAAAACTGGTGACTGTCATCCAAACTTTAAAAAAAATAGTTAAAGCCATGAGCTGTGATGTTATAAACCCGTTACACTGAAGTTATTAATGAAGTTAAGAAAATATCACTGTGAGCGCTTCTTCAATGCAATAAAGTAGCTGGAAAAACTAATAAAAAATAACCCGTTAAATTATCATTTGCTTTAAAGAGATTACTTATTTATTATTTACGTTTTATAATGAAATATTTATCTCTCTGTACCATTACTGAGTCATTATGAGTGGATGCTAGCTGATGTTAGCCGGTTAGCAGAGCAGTGATGACTGAGCAAGTTGAGTTTCATCCATCATTTCTTCTCTACTGACCGACTTGGTAGAGTCTTCCCTCCGGAGAAAAGATGGTGATGTGCCGGTCAAAGCCTGCACTAGACCCCCGAGACATGATGGAAGGAAATAAGCCAGGTAAACTGTGGAGTAAACTGAAACTAAACTGAGAGGCAAAAGAAACAAAACATGGAAAGCCTCTGTACCGGAAGTGGTCCTTCACTTTTACGTCCGGGTCCTGCAGTTTATTTTTGGCCAACTCGATATTTATGTCGATTAAAGTTTTATTTAGAAAAAAAAAGTTATGAAAGACAGTTTTAGCAACTGCAATATATATAAGAAATAAATTAAAACTAAAGTATCCGAATTTTAAGGTAATAAGTCATGACTTTGACATACATTATAACCTCCTCCAAAATGAGTGTTTCCTACTTGTACCACATATTGTTGGAAAACCTGATTGATCATCTTTACCACATGGTATAACCAATGGACAGCAAAGCTATGTATGTGAGTACCCTCCAAAAATTCACCAAAATTCCTTGCAATATTCTCATTTCACTCCTTTTAAGCCTCAAGCGCAGCCAGCCTTAATTGATGGAGCAGACATATTGGGATAAGATTTTGGAGCCAGGAGCAAACCCATATCTCCAGAAACTGCATGGGACCCAGCTCCATCCCCCAGCATGATAATGCTTGCCCCCACAGAGCCAAGATAATCACAGAGGACCTCCAGACTTTGGGAGTGGAGAGAAAAGGGCACTTATTGCAAGTATAGACCTCAACAACTACTCTTGTTGCCCTGACTTAGTAAAATGAATAAAGTATCAAAACAGCCAATACATGCTGTTTTTTTCACCTTAATTACTTTGGGAGCATGCATCATCCAGTCAACCAAGAAACTCAAAACAAGACTGAATAGCAACAGGAGAATATTGCAGGGGATTTTGGCAAATTTTCTAGGGCACTGTTTCCCAAATAGGGGCACTTCGAGGCATTCCAGGTGGTACATGGATTTTTTAAAAACATCTATGTATGTTTTTAAGATAAATCAAAAATTTCCTTCAATAAAATTTATCTAAGATTTCAGTAAATGACAGCGTACGTTCATGAACTGAGTTTAAAGTTAGTTCCACACCATTTCATTAAAAAATCATTTTCCACATACCGACATGGTTTGATCCAACCTGCCACGAGCCAAATGACATCAAATGTCAATCACTGTCACCTTGACAACACAAACAATGGAGCCGTGGTTGAAAACTGATATGTAGTAAAATTCTGACGGAAAAGAAAGGGCTAAGGGCCAAGAAAGACAAAATTACCATTGTTTTGCACAGTTCCAATTTAGTAAAACAGACACAAATGACAAAGTCCAATTTTTTAAAATCTATTTTTCCCCAAACAAAAATACTTTGCTGTAGATAAGGGGTACTTGGCTGAAAATATATTTCACAAGGGGTACTTTTTAGAAAAAAAAAGGTTGAGAACGACTGTTCTTGGGTGCTACCCATGTGTTTAGCTGCGTTGCTCATTTCAGAAATGCATAATACTTAAAAATTAAACCTCTTTGTAAAGCTAACTAATCAGGCTTTCCAACAAAACATAAGTCAACACCAACTGGTTATAGTAACAGGGATTAATATTTGACCAAAATAACATTTCCAAACTTTTTTTTTTGTTTAAAATTCGATACTTGGTGATAACAAAAAGTCCAAACACCTCTTGTTTTTAAAGTTTTATTTACAGATCCACTGTTGTATTAATTAGATTCTTACATTTCAACCCCAACACTTTGTATCCTCACTTATTTTTCGTAAGACACAACCATCGCTGCGGCACTTCATAAGTGCTCCTGTCCTCTGTGTCATCATAGGGTATGTGCCATGAGTCTCCGGTCGTCTGGACAATGGTGTCATAGCAGGGAATACTCTGTTAATACACATGCAGATGGTTAGTTTGCACGCTTTTGTTTATTCCCCTCATATCTAAATATCTGCCTTCTGTTTTTACCTGAAATCTGACCCTCTTGCCAGCTGTGATGTATCCATCTACCACTAGCTGATGGCCCCTTTGCCACTTGAAGAAGAGACGCCTGGTGGCTCCGTCTGATAGGCAGGCCTTGTGGTCCCTCATCAAGTCCCTGCTCACAAACCGGCAATGGTTTCCAGAATGCAAAGTGGCATAGAGCAGGAAGGGGTCATCCTCAGAGCTGACACAAAGAGAGGTAAGTGCAAGATAACATAAATCCTTTTTACAGTGTTCTGAATACATATCAGCACAGCCAAGTTTATCTTCCTTATTAGTGAGCTGCAATTTCACAACAAAAATGATGATTTTAAAAGGATATCATACAATACTGGTTGGGTTTTATATAAAGCTTTTTCTACAGTTGAATTATGGGATTCTTACATGTTATCAGTAAAGAAGCAATGAGCTTTCTGCTGGATAAGGCTCATATTCTGTCTGTCCCAAGATCTGGAAGGCCGCAGCATGTGTTTCCTCCCCAGTATCAGCACAGTCAGGCCCTGACGCTCGAGCTCTGACACCACCGCCAACAACTGAAACACACAAAAGCACCTCAGTATTCACTACAACAAATAAAACAGGAATATTTAATTACGTCAAAGGCAGCTTTGAAACCCACAAGCCATACAGACTCACCACCACAACGTAGGGTGCAATAAGAAATGAGTAATGCAAACTTTCTGTTTTTACATATTTTGCATTTGCTAATGCCGTCCTGTTTAGATCGGGCTTGTCGGTACGGCTCATAAAATCCCCCTCTAAGATCAACGTCATTGATTATACAAAGGAATTAGAATATGCTTTGCAAATCCGGAAAACCGGGGTTCGAGTCCCCGACACGGCTCTCAGGTGAACCCTTGCAAGGTCCTTAACTTCCACCAACTGCTCCCCGGGCGCTGGAATTGGCAGCTCACTGCTCCCTGGTTAAACTAGAGATGGGTTAAAAGCAGAGCCAGATTTCCCAATTGGGATTCATAAAGTGAAAAAATTATTATTATAATTACTATTAAATTTTGGCATACAATGTGGAAACCAGAAATTACAAAACAAGTAATGTTATGGAGATAAGTCAAAAATGTATATCACAAAATCATAATTTTTAAAAAGAAAGCTGTGAAATATCAAAGATAAATAAAAATGATGTCATACTTATTTCTTGATAATTGTTTGAGCAAACAATGTTTAAAAGTTGGAGAAATGTTATCATGAAATTCTGCCGCCCTTTTCTTTTCAAAGCATGCAAGAAAAGTTTTCTAATGATCACTCTTTCATAAGACATATTTGTTTTGCATGTCTGAACAGCAGGGCAGCAGATCAACTCTTCAGAGTTTGTTTAATCCTCCTGAGGGCCTTTTACAAACAAACAACGGCTTTCTGTTTGTGTTTCTAGCAGTCTTACATGCCTGGATTTCTTCAAAAACTTCATCTTCTAATGTTACTCTGAACTGCGAAATTAAACTGAAAATTAGGGATGCACGATATAATCAGCCCCCTATCGGTGTCAGCCTATATCAGCCTTAAAACTGAGCATCGGACATCGGCCACCCCACCGATATTTAACCGATATTTAACCAAGTCTAACAAACCCTCCAAAATTTCCTCTTAAAATTTTACAGACTATAACATTTCTAAAGACTAGGGGTGGGAAAAAATATTGATACACTGAAACATTGGGATCTTTTGATATGCTGATATCATATTGACATTTAAAAACGCGGTATCGATCTATTTTACAAACGAAATCTCGCGATATTTCATCATTCTGTTACGAAACCTCACGAGAATTCACAAAAATGTTGCAAATCTCACAAGAATTCATGAAAAATCGGGAGATTTTGTAACAGAACGATGAAATCTTGTGAGATTTTCTAAGTAAAATACACTACTCACATAAAGTTCAGGATATTTGGCTTTTTGTATGATGTCAGAATGAATCTAAAATCTACTTCAACCTTTCCATGTGAACTAAATCAAACTTTCTCTAAGCTTTTCAATGCACATGTACATTGTTCAATGCTTAAATATTTATTCTAATTCATTCTGTTCTCCAAAAACTGAAAGTTGAATATCCCTAACTTTTTGTGAGTAGTGCAGATCGATAAGGTTGATTAAATATTGATTTGATATTGGCATATGAAAATATCGTAATATTCCATAGTATCGATATTTTTCCCATCCCTATTTTCCAAAGTGTCAGAAACGAATAACAAAACTGCTATTTGCAATGACTGCTTATTTTTTTCAGCTTTAATATCGTTATTGATATCGGTTATCGGCCACAAGTTTTAAAATATCCGCATTTTGGATATCGGCCAAAATTCCAATATCGTGCATCCCTAATTCTTATGCACAACTTTAGCAAGTCATCTTGACAATGTCTACATGACAAGATGTATTAAGTTGCTGTCATTTAGGAGCTTTAAATATCATTTTATTCCACTTTGTAATTCCACTTTTGCATATCAGATATCTGCTTAAATTCCAATATTGTGCATCCCTGCTGAAAATATTTTCCTATCCTCCTATGATGTTCTCCAGCACTGTGAGCATCCATTATTTTCATTTTTAAAGAGCAAAAGCACAGCAAGCACCACAAAAATGCTTTTTTTGGGGTCTTTTTTAACAGCTAGAAAGTTTGATGTTCTTGAATGGATCATAGCTGCTGGATTTGTCAACAAGCCTGTGAAATATACCTGCTAATAATTACAAAAGCACAAAAAATGTGGCTGTTTAAAAGTAAAAAACGAAGTCAAATCTAATCTCAAAATCTAAATTGACTGTTATTATTTCATAGCCCAGCTATGCCTCAGCACTGCTGACATTATACACCCCTTAAAGAGGAATCATACAGTTATTGTCTTCACAGCTTTCCATCATGTTGCAGTCTCTATACCTCAAATGTGTTAAGTTAGAACTTTTTACATTTTTGCAATCAACTCATAATAAGATGTTAAATAGTTCATTTAACAAAAAAGAAGAAGTTATACAATTACAGCTTATAGTGCCAAGATTAAGACTTGAAAACCCAACTTCTTGTTGCCATTTTATTAGATTTTTTTTTTTCTCTCAGTTAGAAGTTAGAAATTCCAAGTTCCCATTTTTTAATAAATACAGCATCTGCAGATATGTTAAGCACAACAGCATGAAAATATAGTTACATTAGCAACAGCTCTAAGCATCTGCCTCTGAAAACTTAACGAGAAGAATAGACCAACAGTGAAGCTCAGGATTGAATATGTAAATCGATGGAATTACATCAAATTTTTTTACTCATTTATGACCTCTTGGTTAGCTGTTACAATACTCTTATCTGAGGTTTGGTGTTTTCATGAGATGGACTAATTCAATGCATGACTTGCGTTGGAACTGTAGCTGTGTGAGAAAAATGCAGATGAAGGAAAAGTAAAAACGCAAGTTTGTTTGGTGTCTGGTAGCATTTGCCATTAGGCTGGGAACAACAGTAATAACATACTCACTGACCGTAATTCGTGTCCAAATTTACATTTGCTTGCTCAGGAAGAGATTTATGATTGATTTCAAAAGAGGTACAGCTTACAGAAAAGGGGACTGAAGTAGAGAGGATTAAATGATTTCCCTAACTTTTCAAATTTGTGGTATTAAGATAAATATTTAAATGTTTATTGAAGGGATAGCCTCTTTATTTAGTGTACCTTTTCCTGCCCCACTGAGGACAAATTGTAATTCTACTGTTGCTTAACCTATAATCTGGCATCACAATCGGGTCAAAATCAAAGTTTCTCCAAAGCTTTCATTGTATACTGGCATGCAGAAACTTGGGTCAACATTTTCTGCCAATGTGAATAGTTGTGTAGGGAAACATTTAATCAATATCTTAATCAACATCTCTTTTCACTTTCCCCCTTTCAAAGAACCAAAAATGGAAAATGACCCAAAGCGAAATAACTGACACCCATTACGGTCCATTCTTGGTAATAGCCCCTTTGGCAACCACCAGTTTGTAAATGCTTTTTGTAGCCGGTTGAGAGTCTTTCAGTTCTTGTTTTGGGGATTTCCGCTCGTTCTTCTTGTAAAAGGCTTTTAGTTCAGAGATTCTTGGACTTTCTTCATGTGCTGCTCCTCTGATGTTTGCCCAAAAATCTTAGATGATGTTAACGACAGGGGACCAGGAGCGCCGAGGCAGATCTTTCAGTTTGCTTCTCTATAGGTCGTCTATTTTGGATTTTGAGGAGAGTTTAGGGTCTTTAAACTGTTATAGAAACCATTCTCAGCTTTTCACAGATGATATTATGTTTGCATACAGAACCGGCTGGTTCTGACTTCCCCCTACGGTAAAATGTTCAATGTGTGATAAGTGAATGAGCCCTATGTTGTTTCACAGGTGCAGAGATTATTCTGTAATAATTCTGATAATTCATATATAAAAAAAAAACAACATGCATTGATTTTTACAATTTGTCTTTTTATAATTACAACTATTCCTTTTTTTAAAAAAAAAAAAACAATGTGCTTTGTTTTTGGAGGGTTTTTGGAGTTAGAAAATCCAACTTTATACTGTCAGTCTGAAGAACTGTGGACTTATGACAACCATTTGCAAACGTCTGATGCTGAACTTTGAGGGTTGTGAAGGTGCATAAAGGGTTTTATATAGGGATGCATGATATAATCGTTCCTCTATCGGTATCGCCCTATATCGGCCTTAAAACTGAGTATCGGACATCGGCCTTCCCACTGATATTTATTCGATATTTCGATATTTAACTGAGCAGCCTGCTGTTTCTAAAGTTACTAAAAAAAAAAAAAAAAAAAAAAAAAATCTTCAAAGATTTCTTTTTTACAGACTTAAAAACTTCTAGAGACTAGGGATGGGAAATAATATCGATACACTGAAATATCGCAATATTTTTATACTGACATTTAAAAACGCGGTATGGATCTATTTTACTAATGGAATCTCACGATATTTCATTGTTCTGTTACGAAATCTCGCGAGAATTCACGAAATCTCGTCAGATTTTGTAACAAAACGATGAAATCTAGTGAGGTTTTGTAGGTAAAATAGATCGATACCGCATTTTTAAAGATCGATTTTGATATCGGCATATGAAAATATTGCAATATTTCAGTGTATCAATATTTTTTCCTGCCCCTATTTGTAAAAGTGTCGGAAACGGATAACAAAACTGCTATTTACAATGACAGCTTTTTTTTCAGCTTTAATATCGGTATTGATATCGGTTATCGGTCACATGAGTTTTAAAATATCGGCCAAAACTCCAATATCGCGCATCCCTACTGCAGACCATTCTCTGTGAACTCTAGAAACTATGTATACAGTGGATAGCCCAGTGGTAGCGCCGTGGGCTTGGGCGCGGAGGATTCGGGTTCGATTCCCCCGACACGACCCCTGGGTGAACCACTGTGGACCCCTGAGCAAGGTCTTTAACCCCCCACCAACTGCTCCCCGGGCGCTTTAAGTAGCAGCCCACTGCTCTCTGATACTCACAGTACAGAGATGGGTAAAATGCAGAGCCCTCGGAGATCATACAAGTATATAAAAAAAAAAAAAAATGGTTGTATGTGCAAATCAGGAGTTTCTACAATACTCAGAGCAACAACCATGCCACATTCAAAGCCTCTTAATCCCCTTTCTTGCTCATTCTGATGCTCAATTTGAACTTCAGCAAGTCATCTTCACCATGTCTACATGACTGATTTGCTGGCATGTAACTGGCTGATTAATTTGCATTTAAAAAGAAGATGACCTAATAAAGTGACTGCTGATTGCATACAAAGCTTTCAAAATTGCATCACTTCACTTCATTCGACCAAAACTGTTAGAAAACTTGTATAGTAACACATTTACCGTGGTCCTTTCCCTTTTGCTCAAAATTAGTGCAAAATCTAAATAAGCTGCTAATCTCACTTTAATTATTTTACCTTTAACTTTTGATAACTGACGTCTTTACAGGGCTGCTCAAACAACAGCATGCCAGCATGTTCAGTGGAAGCATTGCATCATGTTAACATGGCAGTTGTAGCTTTAGCTGAGTTCAGCATTTATTTTCATATTCCTGCAGCACAGCTGACCTCTGATTTCATTTATTTGAATAAAAAGTCCTGTCGGTGGCATTGATGTAAATTTCTATGCCTTTAATTTTCATAATTTATTTTGCTTTCCCACAACTACAGCAGATGACTAGATAGGGAAATAGGCTTATCTGTCTGTACTTTCCTGTCTCGCAGCTATACGTTATATGAGAACGGTGTGAGACACACTCACACATCCAGACAGACAGATGTGGGCAGGCAGATGAGCAGGTTAGGTGTCGTTAAAATCAGGTACTGGCCAGTTATAAAAGCCCACAGTTAACTTTCAAACAGACACACGCTGCAGGGTTGTTCATTGTGAAACTTTCAGAAAACCCCGTGTGTTGGATGGACACACATGTAGGAAGAAACCACTGAAATCTAGACTGTAAAACTGTATGTGTGTGCAGAACAAAAGGCAGATTGTAAACCATTCCCCTTCGAGTTAAGTCTGCATGCATGTGCATCTGTGTAACTTCTCACCGTCTCTGATAGTTTGCTCTTATCCTTGTTCATGTTTGCAACATTCAGCCCATCTACGACCACATCAAAAGCTGGCTTCCTCTTTACAAACACCTTGAACCGCTCCAACTCCTGAACAAACACACAAATATATAGAGAGAAAATTAGACACAGAATATGTAGAGTTCAATAGCCTCAAAATCTGGGTCAGTTAACAAGGAAATGATTAAAACTGGTAACTTGTACATGGGAACTGTAGCAGTCACATTTAAGCAGACTCAGACAAATTTGGAGATGTTAGAGATTTCTTGGAAATGCAGATAATGAAAAGCTGTGAAAAGGAACTGTGAGCTCATATAGCCATCAGAAAGGGTTAAAAAACACAACTAGCATGCTAATATTTAGCCATCGGCTAACTGCAGGCTGCATTAGGAAGCCAAAGCAAACCTTAGCTTCCTTTGGTTTGCCAGCTAGAACTTAACCCAAAGAACAGCCTAGACTTATTGAGAATTAGATTTTTTTTTTTATTTGAATATGATCAAAATAAAACTTTTGAAGTCATGATGGCATAACAAGAAAAGTCAATATTTCATCCAACTTCTTCTACAACTCAAACTCTGCAGACATTTTTGGTACTGTCTATTTAACTGTTATCAAAGAGCCGTCCTCATAGCTGTTATCGTCCTTCATCTGATCAAGACAAATAGAAACTATTTGTTTTTTAACAAAATAAGATTGAGGCATAAATTGTGTTGCATTAACACATTTACAGAAATCACCTTTATTATCACCCTGAAAACTACGGGTGAAACATCACATCGATCGATGACCATACATCGATGTAGATCAACGTATCGACCATAAATCGGTCCAAAATCGGCCAAAAATCGATATCAAACCTTCTTTTATCAGGAAAATGGCTTTAGTTTGAAGTTCCTCTGACACAAAATTTTCAAAATAAATACGTTTATAGTTGTGCAGTGAACCAGTATGACACAAGGAGAATTTACTACATGCACTTTCAAGTAGGAGCTTACACTTATGATAAAAAAAATAACATTATTACTTGTAATATTGTTTCATATCATTTCATGTCGATCGATGGACCTAAATCAAATCTAATCGAAATCATGTCGTGACTGAACTTAAGATATCGGCAAACATCAAATCGTAATCCTCTGTATTGATATATCATATCGCGATCAAACCAGTGATTTACACCCTACTGAATACAGTAAACGTTAAAAATAAAGGCCTCTTCTTTGATTCTGCATATGACAGAGCGTTGAAGCTCGTATCCAGACTATGACCACATTGGTCCAGTTCTCGGAGCTACTGGTTTCCTGTGAGCCACTGAACTGATTTGTGAATACTGTTAGTTTACATTGAATGATAATAAGCCTAAAGGACATAACTGATCAACTGGGACAGGTTTATGCTCTGCTCAGCCACTGGCATGTTTAAATTCAAGAATAAAAACCTTTCGTTTTGTAACTAATTTATTTATACTCCTTTTAAAAACTATTTTTCATGTCATGCATTGTAATTCACTAACATTAAATTTGTCATTTGTTCTTATAAATAATTTCTTATGACTACCCTGAATGCTTAAAGTAACACTATGTGACTTTCTGACCTTAAAAATATGTGTTTATGGATTGTTTTGGTGGCACAGTAACATTTATTAAGTGCATTCCTGGAGCCGTCGTTGCCCTGCAGCATCCTGAGGGTGATAAACCGCAATAAACAACTTTTTCTTCCGAAACGATGCATCACATTACAGCTGAGCTTCACATGCCAGCAACTGGGTATCACCACAATGTTAGAAATGTTGAAGACCGGTAAAACATTTGCAAGGTTTTAATTCAGGCAAAAGAAGAATGAATCGCCTCCAGCTTTTGCTCTATTCTAGGCTATCTGCCTTTGCATGTGTTCTTATGAAACGTCATTTGCATTTTACAGTAATGATAAAGCCTTTACTGAAATATGTACATGTTTATATTTGTGGTGCGTGAAGAGCTAACTGGACTGGTTTGCAGAGAGAGTGCAGACTTCTCCAACAACATCAAGTGTTTGTTCCTTCTTGGAGTCGAGAAGCGTATCTCCACCTGTGAGCTCACTTGTCTGATGGTTGGCTGATTTTCTCACTGCCCCTGCCAGTAAAGGAGAGAGAAAAACTACCTCGCCTTTCCTCATTGGTAGTGAGACGGTCAGCTGCCAGCAGAACTACGCAACAGTGGGGAACTAAAAAAAAATGTAGTTTGTCAAATTTAGTAACTGGATGATTCCTCACAACTTGGTGCAAAACTTATTTCCTGTTAGACGCAAAAGGAAAATCAGCTGTTTTTACATTCTTACTCCAGCTTCCAGTAAAGCATCACATATAAGTATGATGTAAAAAACCAAACATTAAAACTAATGTGAGAAGATATCAGCAGTCATTCTGTTTCTTCAGCCTCATTTTACATTACAGCCACTCCTAAAAATGCAACCATGCAATTTGTTAAAAGTTTTCTTGTGCACTGCAGGGAATAAGGAAAGTTTCATTTACGTCTTCGACACTGTGTTAAAGCTTTGTGCCATAAGAGGAAAGTTTTGGGCGAAGCTTAGAATAGACCTCAAGCACGGGAACATTGTTAGGGCTTTCGCTTTTAGATAGCAGTGATATGGAAATAGGCTGCTGTGAATTCCCCTGGACTTGAAACTTGACTTTGCGCGCAATATAATTAGCATTCAATCAAATTCTAAAAATGTAAAAACAGCTGCAATATTCCCCTGTTGAAAATGCAGTAGAGATGCAACACCTGCCAGACCCCGCCGATGATCTCATGCCTGTTTAAATTTCTTAAACACACCAAACAAATGCACATAATAATTTTATCATCAGTTTATTATCTGAGATTCAGATGAAGAAGATGAGTGATGGA
Source organism: Atherinomorus stipes (assembly GCA_023101725.1). NCBI lineage: Eukaryota > Metazoa > Chordata > Actinopteri > Atheriniformes > Atherinidae > Atherinomorus > Atherinomorus stipes. Next base: position 226,985 of record JALJCO010004337.1, read on the forward strand.
AAGGAGAAACTAGAAGAACAGAGTTAATCGTGGGCATGCAAGTTAAAGATAAAAAAACAACCTTGCATTCATCTAGACAAAGAGAAGATTAAGAGCAGAAAAAGAGGGAAGAGAGAGAGATGGAGACAAAGTCCAGTGTAATTATCCAGGGACTTTCCAGAGCTGATATCTGAAACTAGCTCATTGTGCTGCTGTGGATAATATGACTGCTTAAAACACACACACACCCACACCCACACACATCTGTACTTGCATACATAAGCTTACAGTGCCACTGAAGCAATCATTTTCACAAACAGAATAATAGTACTCTGTAAACATGTACATATAACCACTGGCAAACAGAATAGGTAACGCAGACTGTAAAAATAAAATATGACTCACAAACTCAAGAGCTGCAGACTTTTCTGTTTTATTACAATATTATAATCTACTTTGATAAGTGATTAATTCTAGTCAGCCTGACATGCTGATATCATCAGCAGTGTTTATATTGCATTAAAAAAAATGATCAGTTCTGCAGGAATATTGTAGACGTTGCTTACTATCAAATTAGTTTTGTGTATTAATGAAAAGCTAATTACATATAAGCAGTAGGATTTCTATTCTTCAGACTTTTGTCTGAACAAATTAAAACATTCTGCTTATAATTAGAGTAAACATTATAAACCTAGTGGCATCATCACATATAGTTTTTCTTTCTTTCTGGTTTTTAAAATAAATACATTTTTGGGACCAAATTTGGTCATATTATTATCAAAATAAAACAAATGCGCAATTTTCATAGTAGAAGCATTTGCTCTCAGAGCAGAATATAGTATTTCTCAAAATACGACAGCTACAACCCCACAGTTGTCTGCAAATATTGGTATTGGTTGATATGGGATATCAAAAATGAAGAGTTATCGAGATATTGGTAAAAAAGCCAATATCAAACATCCCTACTTTTCTGCATTTTAGTGGAGTGCAAAAGCTCAGATACCTGACCATTAAAGGAAAGACTAAATTCACAATAATAATTCAATTAAAAAGAAAATGAAAAAAGTAATGATAAATAAAAAAATTACCAAATTATAATTTAGTATATTAAAACACTGATTTTGAAATGTGGTTTAAAAAAATAATACTAAAAAAACTAAACAAACTAAACTGTCCCAGACAAATTAGAGTGCCTTGCTCATTAACAGTGGACCAAAATACCCATCAACAGGTGCAGAAATCTGATTGGACGTTACAGAAAATACCTGATTGTAGTGGTTGTCTTTAAGTGTTGCTTAATAAATTTTCAGTTCAGAGGCCCATCATGCTTGTTTGCTTGAAAATCTAAATCAATGCTATAATTTTCATTTAAAAATTTATTCATTATTGCTTTTGTCAATATCAACTTATTTCACCGGCTGCTGATTTTCTTTTCTTTTTTTTTACGGCTATATTGGGAGGGCATCTAAACCTTCACACCCCACTGTACATCCCACAAGAGCATTTTTACAAAATGCATATGTAATGTTATCTAAACATTCCTATTTGAAGTTAAATTTAAAATGTTCGTGTGTTTTCAGAAGTTTTGGATTGCATTCATTTATCGACATGGTAAATTATAGCATTTGCAAATGTCATGCAAAAGTTTGGGCACTGATGTTGTTTCTGTTACTGTAATAAAAAGATACCACATAAATACCACATTTTAGTTTAGTTTAGTTTTAAAAGAACAAAAAGAATTTTTTAGTTCTGCCAGACTCTGGCTGACTTGAGCTTCTGAGGCCTGTGAACAGACTTTAAATAACGGTGAGCAAAACTTTCAGCCTCTTCAGCGAGTCAGTTGTGAATTTTAGGTGAAGTATGAGGTCAGTATGCTGCTGCAGAAGTTTTTCCCCACATTATATAAACTTGTGCAATACACGCTTAAAACATGACCAATATCAGATTCCCTTCCTTCTACACTTTACTCATTTGGGGCAAAACTTTTACTCTCACGTCATCAATCCACAGGACACATTTCCAAAATGTACCAGGCTTGTTTCAGTGTTGTTTGGGGCTCCCTGGAATAAGAGGTCATGCATAGCAATGGGACTTTCCTGCCTACTGTGCAACATTACTCCAGATTCTTTAAGATCTGTTGTTCCATTTATCTATTTGCATTCACGATTTGCCCCTCTAGCAATCCTATGAGCAGTTAATAACTTTCTTAATCAGATGTCAAACGGATCCTCTATTCCTCATACGAATGCCATTTCCTATTTAATTATAAATCTTTGAAACTTGCTTCACTGTGACATTTTGCGCAATCCTCTCCTAAAATTACACCCCTACAAAAGATACCAGTGTATTTATCTTACTAAAGAATGTCCGATCTGTTTTTCTGATCATTGCCTGCAGCATCCAAATCTGATCTACACAGCTGAAATGTGGACCCTTAGCACCTATCTATAGATCTGAGATTAAAAATACGCAATCCTTTCCTGCAAGCTGTGACAACTGCATTAATCATCACATACGAAGAGAAAGAGTGCTCTTCTTCTCATGCGCCTCCTCTCCTCCTCTGCCCGTCTCTGTCCTGCATCTGTTGCTTCATTGTTGTCTGAAGCACTCTGTTTGCCCTTAAATGAATTGCCTTTAACGGGGAATTAATAAACTGTCTGTCTGCTTGGCAGGAGGTCGTTGTGGTCTAGATTCACATGGTGCTCTGCATGCTGGAAATCCCCTCCATCTAACTAACTATTCCACCCACTGACTCCCCTTGACTACTGAAAAACATAAAGGAGCACATGCAAAACATATTCTCTCATAAATACGTTCATTATCAGCTGGTCTTGTTTCCAAGCTTGCAACTGAGGTATAAAAACATTAAACCAGTGAATTCCAGTGCAATGAAAAGTTTGATTCGCCACACAGATTGTGCACACATGCACATAAGATTCATGCCTCCCCTTGTGTGGTTTTAAAGACGCATAAAAATACAATCCTAATTTTGTTTAGTGTAACGTTTGCTGTGTGTTTTGAGACAACAGCTGTCTATCAAACAGGTGGTGACTCCAGCAAATGTGCAAGCACTTAAACTGATGCTTCAGTGAATATATGACCCTTCAACACACCCATGACAGGAGGAGTAGGGATCTCTTTCATCAAAATCTAAAAGTTTCTCACAGCTTTCTGCAGAAAAATTCCCCTGAACAAAATCATTAAAATGGTCTTTATTTAAAGTTGCTTAACGGGAGAGAGGATAGAGAGCATGGGGGTGGGTGACGCATAGCAAAGGGTCACAGGCCCGAACTCAAACCCAGGCCAGATGCACGAAGTGGCTTCGTCCACTACACGAGACACTCACTCAACCAGTTGAGCTACCCAGTGCTCTGATTCAGTAACGTCTTTTAACCAGGAAAATAAGATAACAACTGTAATCTGATGCCAATTTCCTCTAAAATCTACAAAAAAACAAACAACCTCATTCAGATCTGATGTTTTGATCCCATTCATCTAGAATTTAACAGGCTGTATGACCAACTTGCTTTTATTTCCACAGCTGGATGCGCAGCAATGATGCCATCTAGCAGACGTTGGCATGAAACAGCAACTGAAGCAGACTCGAGTAACAGACGTGCACAAAATCTGGTATGTAAAGTCAGTATAACATCTCCTTTTACATATTAATGACTTTTGAAGACCTGTAAATAGTTTTTTAAGTCTTTGTGTGTCCCTTGTAATATGTTTGAGAGGTCAAACATGACCCAGAATATAACTTTACTCATAATACCCAAAAAACAATAGTCATAATCTGTTGTTTTTACCTCATAGTTAAACTCGGTATGTGTTCATATCCATCAAAATATTGTTTTAAATGTTATTTTTTGTCATATACACATTTTTATCTAACATTACACCACTTGTTTTTGATTGAAAACTAGATTAAATTCACTCATTATATTTCCTATGGGGATTACAATGGTAAAGATTATTACTTGAGTCTATAAGACTAATATTAGAGCATAACTACCCCCAAAAATGGTTTGTTTCCTTTTCTTGATGTAAAATGATCAACGACTGTATAGTGAGGTGTCATCTAAATTTTATGAAAAAGGCTAAAAGTCTTCTTTTCATACAATCCACTTTATCTTACTTAAAAAGGATGTGCAAATTGAAAATTAAATGATGTAGAAGTAAAAACATGATTTTGTCTGTGTGTGTGTTAACATGCATGAATGACAGTATTTGATCATTTTAGTGTTCTCCTTGTAGATACAGTCGTCCTCAGAATGATTCATACCCTCCAATTAAAAGAAAATACTAAATTCACAACAGTAATTCAAATAACAGGAAACTAAAGAAACGAATAATAAATAAAAATTTACAAAATTATAATTTAGTGAAATAGAATATTGCTTTTGATTATGGTTGAAAATAATAATTTTTAAAAAAAGTCTTTCTGAACATTACAGAGAACACAGTAGTTATTGCCTGAAAGTGTTGCTCAACAAAAGTTTAGTTTCGAAGCTAAAATAATGCTTGTTTGCTTGTTTTATTTTTTATGTTTTGTTTTTTTATATCTCTGTTGAACCACAATTCAAAATCAGTGTAATGATTTTCATAGAATTTTTATTTACTATTACTTTTGTCAATTTCAACTTATTTCACAGACAGATGATTTTTTTCCTTCATAATTGGAGAGTATGAATAATTTTGAGGACAATTGTATGTCAGTGTATGTGTGGTGGGGCAAAGTGAGCCATATTTGATCCACAGAACAACATATAGCTTTTAATGTGCATGCAACAGACCGAATTCTCTGCTGGGCCAAATATGAGCTGGAACACACAAATTTCACTATTTTGTTTAGGGACCTTCAGAATTTACCAGAATTTTGTCTTTTGTTGTTCCCATGAAAAAAAGAAAATGGTACTTTTTCCATACCTAAACTTGAAAATGGGTCAAATTTGACCCAAACACAACAGAAGGGGTAAGTGAGTGTGTACCTCTGGAGTAGTCTTGTTGAAGACATCTTGCCCCTGAATGATGTCAGCCATCACTTTGTCTTTCAGCTCTTGATACTCCGCCTCAGTCAGCTGAATGGACTCCAGTTTTGACCCACAACACCTACACACTCCCCTAAACACACATATACTTACATAAATAACACTGACAGTACTATCTCATAGTAGGCATGTGAAAACTAGTCTGGAGTCCTTACTTCGGGGTGGCGCTGCTCCAGCTTCCTGTCCATTTTTGTCCTGTGAGACTGAAGATGGGAAGCAAGAGGCAGATGACAGAGTGATGAAAAGTTCCTTCAGCTTGATAGCAACACAATAGATGCATCAAACTATGTAATACAGCCATCCAACCTCAGTGTCCCACCTAAACATCTATGAATTTATCACGTCGTACCTCTCAAACCAGGTCTTGATGGTGTTGGTCACACTGGACTGGGGGTAGATCTGGTTGTTCCTCATGTGCAGCAGAATTCCCAGCAGTTTCTCTTGCTCTTCACTCACCTCTCTTCCATCCTCCTCAATCTTCTTTGCTCCTGTAAACAGAGCATCCCAGGTCTCCTGATGTGGACTCAGCCCCTTTGCAATCAGTTCATCGTAAAGAGCCCAAGCGGTGGTCTCATCGCCGTGCTGCATAGCTGCTGCAATCACATCGCCATAGTTGCGTGGTGATGGAGTGAAAACCTGCAGGAGGGACAATAAGAAGTGAGATGATAATATAGAAAGTTATTCTGTTAATTTTGCTTTAAACAAGCAATTAACTGGTCACCTTCTTGACATCTTGCAGGATGTTGGCAGCCTCTTTCCACTGTGCTGTCCGGCTGAAGGACTTTATAAAAAGACTGGAGGCTCCTGTGTCCAGAGAGGGGAAACTTCCTCGCATGATGCTGTACAGATCAACCACCTCAGCATCATGGCCACCACTCACACACAGCGTCAGGTAGCGTAGTAGCAGCTCATAAGACAGTGTACCAGTTTCCATGGCTACGAAAGTGAGCAAGGACCTGTGACAGAGAGGGTGCATATTTTTCTATACAATCTTTCACTTGCCCTGTTGTCATTTCTTCAACTAAACAGATGCACGTGATTCTTAATTTTAGACTTGAGATTTAATCAGGGTTTCATTATCTATGGAAAAGTGAACACACATACTTATGTTAATAAAATGGAAAAATTGTGCATCATCATGTTTCAACAAATGTGACTCCCTTTACTTTGCGATATTCAGGTCTGCCCCAGAGGTGAACATCGCTTGCATCATCTGGATGTCAAAACGCTGTGAATTTCCCAGAGACTCCTTCAGCTTCCTCCATTCAGAAGGAGGGAGAGGCCGGTCTGGAGGTTTAGTCTTTCCTGCAAAACATCTGTGCATTAGTGGAGCAAATGCAAATGATTACAAAGAACCATAAGAATGCTAATATGATGCAACTATTATACGAGTATCATCTGAACAAGCCAAAGGCAGAAACTGTTTTCTGATAATCTGTTTTTTTAATGCAGAAAATGACTTCATAACATAAGAAATGCAAAGTTTGCCAAGTGTAAAAAGCTCATTTCTTTACCTCCTCCTCTAGTTGTACTGGGTTCTGACTCTTCTTCATGCTCCTTGCTGTCCTCAGAGACTTGTGATGCTTTCTTCTTCAACAAATCGGCCGTCCTCTTCGCTGTCCCAGCAGCAAACACAGATTTGGGAAAAGAAGGCTTCTGCTGAAAATTGGACCTCTTACTTTTCCCATCCACTGCCTTGTGCCATAACTCCTCTTTGCCACTTTGTCGACTGTTCCTTCTGTCTGTCTTTTTGCCACCCAGGCTTGGATTAGTGTTTCTTGTGCACAAAAATCGTGCAGAATTAGGCAACTGTGGTGATTGGCAAAGAGAAGTCTTATGCATGAATAAAGCTGGACGTTCATGGTGAAAGAAAAGCTGTAAAGGCTTTAAACATACTCTAACTTTTATTATCAAAGGAGAGCCCATGTTAGGATATTTATCCACTGAGCTTGTAAGAAATTTCTGTAAATTATTTATCACTTGGCTTCTCATTCAAACCGACTATAAAGCAGAAATTATCTGCTTAAAACCGGTATATAATATGAACGATAATCTTATTTTTATGCAGATATAGAATATATTATTTTTCTACTCTTACTTATATTCATTTCTTGAATCAAATGGACGTAGAAATGCCAGACTCTAGTAGTTACATGACCCAATAACCTGGCAGTGACAATGTCACGTGTTAAGTAAATCTAAATATCACCCAGTTTTTTACTTCTAATGGCATTTTGATTACAATTGTATTATCAAAAAGGTCGCCCTCACAGACCGTAATATGTCAACAACGAACTACTACTTCTGTTTCTGTCCAGCGACAACTGGAGGGAGGCATGCCTTCTGGTCGCACACTTGTCGTCACCAATGTCAGACAACTTCCTAATGCTGCATTCACTGTAACTCGGAAGTATAATACTAGAATATGGTGAACAATTTATTTGAAGGCAAAAAATAATAATAAAAAAAAACTGAAGACATGTTTCCCCCGTTTCTTTAAAGAAGTCCTTTAACAAGCAAACATAGAAAAACAAACAAAAAAACAACAAAAAAAAAACAACGGAAGTGCGTTAAAACTGCTTTCTCTGGCGATTTATTAGATTATAAATCGCAGGCAAAAGATCATAGCTGACAGTTTTTGGAATGAAGTAAAGTAATTAACTCAAGATTGGAAATAATCTTGAAACCCGACTTTTTTTATGGCGGGTTTTTTTATGTATGTAGTTTGCAATTTTATTTGTTTGAAAACATAAACTCGTAATTCTCAGTTGGTCATGAATGCAACACGAGCTGCGTTAAAAATTAAAAGCACAAAAGTAAGACAGAATCGTATTTTATGTGAGACTGCGATAGATACATGACTTTATATATATGCAGCATATTAATATAATATACATTTTAGCATACACAATACATGTACTTATATAATAAATATAACAACACAGGGTTGCTTTGCCGTATTCTTTTTATTTTGAAAAGGAAATCATCTCACCGGAAGACTCGCTGTCATTCAGCCGGCTGCAACTTGACGTTGTGGCTTCGATGTTTAAGTTTATCAATTGACTTTTGCGACACATCAACAATTAGTAATAATAATTAAAAGTTTTTGTCATGGCTAGTGAACAAAATTCTCAGTGGGTGGATATTCTAAAGAGGAGAATAGCAAACTCCCCAAATGGTAAGGAGTAATGCAAGCTAATGCGAAACGATGGTTAGCTAGCTAAAGTAAACCTTGACCGTTTACAGTATACAAAAAATAACTAAATGTGTGAGTTTGAGCTTATTTTTTCTGTCTCATTTTTTTCCTTTTGAGGAAAAAACGAAAAAAGTGATGAGGATAAGAAAGCAGAGGAAACTGAGCTGTTCACCAAGTACTACACAGAGTGGAGGGGAGAAGGCAACAACGACAGCTCCTACAAGACCATCCCACGGTTCTACTTCAGGGTACTTTTTTAAATGCTTTAAGACATTAATATATGACATTAATAAGAAAAAAAGAGACAAAGGTTTGGGAGTAAGAACATGCAGGAAAAATGGATACATAGAGTTGTGATTAACTCTTGAGCTGAAAGTTATTCTTTGGACATTGGCTGTTTTTTTAATCATTTGCAGACCAGTCCAGATACAGTATGCACCTCAACATTTGCAGTACCCCCTGTTTGTTGTCTAATTCTGTTTTCTGTTCTTCTCAAGACATCTAATAAAAATCAGCATATTCTCAGTTTTTACTTGCTTAGTTCAGAGTTGTTCCCATGGTGCATCTGTGTGCCTTTTATGGCCTCCTTAACTTTTCAAACCTGTGTCCTGCATTCATACTTTACTTTGCTTCTAAGCATAGAGAGAAAACACTATGGAGAGAAAACATTTGAGTCGTAAAATGGGACCTCTTCTGGAGTTTCAGGACACCTTGTAAAGGTCAAGGACCGGAAGTACCATTGGATACCTTTGCAGCTCTTGAGCAGCCCTCCATAAAACCCCATCATGACAAAAAAAAAGAGTGTAATTTGAAGGAAGGCTAATATAAAACATTTGTTAACAAGCTGCTAACACAACTTCTTTCTAACTATGTTGGTGTCATTGCATTCTAAATATATATATATATTCTAAATTGATCAGTGAGTCGCTGATAATTTTGTTGTAATTTAAGACAAAAGTTAAATTAAATTCATCAACTTGACATCATTTAACTGGTATTATAATGTTTTGCAGCTACCAGCGGAGGATGAGGTACTTCTTCAGAAACTCAGAGAGGAATCCAGAGCGGTCTTCCTCCAGAGGAAGAGCAGAGAACTGCTAGATAACGAAGAACTGCAGGTAAAACATGATTGAAATAATAATGACCTGCTAACTTAGAAAAACCTACAATCGGCACTGTGTGTTTTAGCTTGTTGTTTTCTTTCTTTCTTTAGAATCTCTGGTTTCTGCTTGATAAACACCAGGTGCCTCCAGTAAATGGAGAGGAAGCCATGATCAATTATGAAGCCTATCTGCAGGTGGGGGAAAAGGCCGGGCCTAAGTGCAAGTAAGTAACTCCAGGTAGAAGTTTACTGGCAACTGCACAGTTTCCTTTAACAGAGCAGGACTGTTCTTGAGTGCACAAATGATTTATCAGATGTAAATTACTGCCTCATAACATCATGTAATTGATGTCTTAGTCCACGTAATCCTGTTCCTAAGGAGACAAACACTTATTACTACTAGTTTAAATGTGTAAATATCTTTTTCATATGTTGTAAAAAGCTGATATATTGTTCTTTTCCTTCAGGAAATTCTTTATGGCCAGAGTGTATGCAAAGCTGCTGCACAATGACCCATATGGCCGGATCTCCATCATGCAGTTTTTTAACTATGTCATGAGAAAAGGTTTGAACACTACTTATGTATATATATATATATATATATATATATATTTTTTTTAATCTGCAAGGATTGTTAGTGCAGAATGAAATTAATATATAAGCATGCTGAGATTATTTTAGTTTGGTTTATTATAGTAAATGTTTGGTATCTTGTTGTCCTGGCTGGATTTTAGTGTCGTGGGAGTATCTGGTCAGTGGTCACTACTTTGTATGTTTTTCTCTAGTGTGGCTGCATCAGACCCGAATAGGCCTGAGCCTGTATGACGTGGCAGGACAGGGCTACCTCAGAGAGTCGGTAAGTCAAACTCTGATTTCAGGTCTCGTGGTTGGATATGGTTTTCCTCCTCAGCTGTTGATGCTGTGCAGCAGCACAACTGTGACATCTCAGGTACTTTACAATGATTGCTGATTCTATGCAGGATCTGGAGAACTACATCCTGGAGCTGATCCCCACTCTGCCACAGCTGGATGGACTGGAGAAGTCCTTCTACTCTTTCTACGTCTGCACTGCTGTCAGGAAGTTTTTTTTTCTTCCTCGACCCGCTACGAACCGGTAAGTCTGAACCCGTCTGTGAACCTCAGTTGTTAAACTGTCTTTATAATGGTCAAACCGAGGATTATGCAGAAAGAAATTCCCAGTGGAATATTTAATTTATTCAAGTTACCTTTTGTATAGAATTAGATTAGCACAGCAGCAACATGCAGAAACAAAAAAAATCTACATCTCAGTGACAACTTTTACTTATATATCTCCTCATGTACAGATAAATTATTTGTGTAGTCACTACTCTACAGAAGCAATCGTTTTATCATCGGAGTTTATGTTAGTATGTCTAATGTGTGATCAAATAAGTTCTTTACTTACTTTTAACAGGAAAGATAAAAATCCAAGACATTCTGGCCTGCAGTTTCCTGGACGACTTATTGGAGGTAAGTTTTTTTTTTTTTTTTTTTTATAATCAATTGGAGTTTTTTCAAACTTTAAAAGTCTCATTAAATGCTATGTCCAATCATTTTTAACTAGCGATTAACTTACCTGGTATCAGTTGTGGTACTGAAACTGTGAAGTACTTAAAGACGAAAACAAAGCGGGCCAGAAATAGTTGAATTTATCAGTGCAGTTTTTCTCATTCATATGCTCTTTCTCCCTCTGTTCCCAGTTAAGAGATGAGGAGTTGTCTAAAGAAAGTCAAGAGTCAAACTGGTTTTCAGCCCCATCAGCTCTCAGAGTCTATGGTGAGAAAATTTAATGTCTATATGATATGAAATATGCAACTGCAATGATCAACTTTTATTTGGTTTTGTCATGAACCTCACTATGGAACACATTTACATGATGATGATTTATGTACGGTACTGGTATTTGTTTAATTTATGATAATATTATGAACTTTAAGTGGGATTGTTGCATAAAAAGTTCTGGATCATGTTTTATGGCAAAGGAAGTTTGTAACATGTACAGTCGTCCTCAAAATTATTCATACCCTCCAATTAAACACGGAAAAAAATCAGCTGTCAGTAAAATAAGTTGAAATTGACAAAAGTAATAATAGTAATAAATCCTGACATTGATTTTTAATTGTGGTTCAACAGAAATATTTAAAACAAACACACACAAAATAGAATAAATTAAACAAGCATGATGAGACTCCTAAGCTAAAATTTTGTTGAGCACCACAATCATGTGTTTTCTTTAATGTTCAAAAAGACTTCTGCACCTGATTATTGGTCCACTGTTCATGGAAAAGGTGCTCTAATGTGTCTTGGACAGTTTTGTTTGTCTGTTTGCTTGTTTTAAATTATTATTTTCATCCAAAATTCAAAAGCAATAATTAATTTCACTAAATTGTAATTTTGTAATATTTAAAAATTTATTTATTATTAGTTTCTTTAGTTTCTTGTTATTTGAGTTACTATTATGAATTTAGCTTTTTCTTTAGTTGGAGGGTATGAATAATTTTGAGGACGACTGTTGGTGTATTTTGATAATTTACAGTTCTCAACAGTTTTTTGTTTATATTTATGGATTAATATGATAATGAAACACTCATTGCTAACTTTATTGGGTTAACCTTGCTCATATTGGGTTAGACCCCCTTTTGCTTTAGAACTGGCTTCATTCTTGGCATTATAGATTCAGCAAAGTATTGAACACATAACTCAGATTTTGCTCCATATTGACATGATGGCATCACACAGTTGCTGCACATCCATGATGAGAATCTCCCGTTCCACCACATCCCAAAGATGCTCCATTGGATTGGGATCTGGTGACTGTGGAGGCCATTGGAATAAACCAACTCATTGTCATGTTCAAAAACTTGTTGTAGATGATTTGAGCTTTGTGACATGGTGCATTATCCTGCTGGATGTAGCCATCAGAAGATGCTACACTGTTGTGTATGGATGGACATGAATGGTCAGCAACTATACTCGGGTAGGCTTCGGTGGTGGTTAAATGCATTCTTATGCTAAATTTCAGACAACTGCGGCTAACTGGATATTTTCTCTTCTCCAGACCATTCTCTGTAAACTTTAGAGATGGTTGTGTGTGGAAAATCCCAGTAGATCAGCAGTTTCTGAAATATTCAGACCAACAACCATGCCACGTTCAAAATTGCTTAAATTGCTTAAATTCTTCCTCATTCTAATTAGGGATGCACGATATAATCAGCCCCCTATCAATATTGGCCTATATCGGCCTTAAAACTGAGTATCAGACGTTGGCCACCCCACCGATATTTAACCGATATTTAACCAAGTCTAAAAAAAAAAACCAAACACTACTACTTCTTCAAAAACTTCTTTTTTTACAAGACTATAAAATTTCTAAAGACTAGGGTTGGGAATAAATATTGATACACTGAAATATTGCGATATATTTCATCTGCTGATATCATTTTGACATTTAAAAACTAGTATCGATCTGTTTTACTAACAAAATCTTTTCATCATTTCATCATTCTGTTACAAAACCTCGCGAGAATTTACAAAAATTTCTTGATATTTTCATATGCTGATATCACATTGACATTTAAAGACACAGTATTGATCTATTTTCCTAACAAAATCTGGCAATATTTCATCGTTCTGTTATGAAATCTCCCGAGAATTCATGAAAAATCAGGAGATTTTGTAACAGAACGATGAAATCTTGATAGATTTTCTAAGTAAAATACACTACTCACACTACTCTCAACAAAGTTGAATATCCCTAACTTTTTGTAAGTAGTGTAGATCGATAACGTGTTTTAAATATTGATTTGATCTTGGCATATGAAAATATTGCAATATTCCATAATATCGATATTTCTCCCATCCCTATTTTCCAAAGTGTCGGAAACGAAAAACAAAACTGCTATTTGCAATGACTGCTTATTTTTTTCAGCTTTAATATCGGTATTGATATCGGTTATCGGCCACATGAGTTTTAAAATATCGATGTTTCGGATATCGGCCAAAATTTCAATATCTTGCATCACTAATTCTTATGCTCAACTTTAGCAAGTCATCTTGACCATGTCTACATGACAAGATGTATTAAGTTGCTGCCATTCAGGAGTTTTCAATATTATTTTATTCCACTTTGATCCATCAAACCTGAAAGTTGATGGGTTTTTTTTATCAGCCAGGTTGAAATGGGAATTGTCATCTAGAGCTGCAATTCTGTCAGTAGTTGCATCAGCTACAACTTCCTGGTCCCATCTGGGTTTTTGTCTGCATCTCAACAGGCCAGTACCTCAACCTGGACAAAGACCACAATGGGATGTTGAGCAAAGAGGAGCTGTCGCGTTACGGCACAGCAACTCTCACCTCAGTCTTCCTGGACAGAGTGTTTCAGGAGTGTCTCACCTACGATGGAGAAATGGTATGAGTGACAGTTGTTGAGATATTCTATTGTTTTGTCAGTAAGAATGAGGAATTAACCCTTTGCTGCCAGATTATATTGTCTCTTGTTGGAGTTTTCACAATGCATGAGAGAACTAAAACTTCTTCTATTCCTCACCTGTTTGTCACACAAGATTAATGTTTAACTGCTCATTGAAATAGAAAAAGATTTCCTCCATTTGATGACGCTTGAGTTTAGTTAGGACATTGATGATAAATCAACTCCTTCTGTGCTTCCTCGTCTTTTTCCCAGGACTATAAAACCTACTTGGACTTTGTGTTGGCCCTGGAAAACAGGAAGGAGCCCGCAGCATTACAGTATATTTTTAAACTTTTGGACATGGAGAATCAAGGATACCTCAACGTCTTCTCTCTCAACTACTTCTTCAGGGTATAGCCTTCATATATCTAACATAAGCGCAGGAATGGGTGCAGAATCTTGATTCAGATATGTTTTTATTGTTTTGGATATTTTTCCAAACATCCATCTTCTTTTGTTGCGTTAAAGTCTGAGTAAAACAATAAACCTATTTTCTGACATTTTGTCACATCACAAGCATGTTATCAACCAAACATTAATGCTCATAGAAGTAATCAAGTAAATAAGATGTGATTTGAACATCTCTTTCGCTTATTTTGCAGTACATACCTTAAACTGTTCTGAGACCTTTTTGTTGTTTTTTTGGGGTGTATTGTGTGTGTGTGTGTGTGCTTGTGTGTGTGTGTCATCATTTCAGGCTTTGCTTTGTCTTTCAGGCCATTCAGGACCAAATGAAGCTGCATGGTCAAGAGCCCGTCTCCTTCCAGGATGTTAAGGTATATCACAGATGCACAAACTACTTTTGTATTTAAGTAATAGAGGTGAATTATGTGAATACTAGTTATTTCCAAGACTTTTCAACTTGATTTTATTTAAACAGCACTTGTCAAGCTCAAGTGCAACTCAGCATTCTTCGACTATTAATAAACTAATATAAAGATTTGTTTTATTTTAGGATGAGATCTTTGATATGGTGAAGCCTAAAGACCCCTACAAGATCACACTCCAGGATTTGGTGAACAGTTGCCAGGGCGACACGGTTGTCAGCATCCTGATTGACCTCAATGGTTTCTGGACTTATGAGAATAGAGAAGTGCTGGTCGTCAATGACAACGACAGCAGCAACACAGCTGACCTTGAAGACACATAAGATGATCTGGGACTTAGATGTGAAAAAAGATTTTCAGATTTTTATTTATAACAGCTGTGATCCCTTTCTTTTTGACCTCTGGAAAGGAGATGAAAGGACTTGAAATGTGGCGGATGGAAGAAATAAGTCAGGTCTGTGTAAATATTGTTTGGTGAACCTGTCCTCTGACTTTTATAAAGTTTTACACTCTCAACTTCTGAAATCCCGTCTTATAAAACTGTATACATGATTAAATATAATTAAAAAAAAGAAATCCAAAGTAAAACATTGATTGCATTTAAAATACGTCATTCTTTTTCTTTTAATGGAAGATAACCTTTCAATAAACACTAAAGGTGGTAAAATGTATTAATAATGTTATTTTGTGGCATAATGGATTATTTGATGTTCACCAAAGTCACATCACATTAGTTATAAAAAATTGAAGTCACTCATCTGAACTTTAAAAATTTATTAAGAGAAAATAAGCATGTATACAAAGACCCAAGATATCAGTTAAGATAATCTAATTTACTGCATATATTGAGAAGATATCCTTCATTGCATACTAGTAAAAGACATTTATAGATGTATTATTACACATCGGAATCAGGTTAACTGTACTGGCACCACCACCACAGAGCCATATCAGTGGATAAAAATAATTAAGAGGCTTAAGGTGGCTTAAGCAAGGACACTTAAAGAATGAGTACTCTGTATGGGTATTTCTTCTCAACAGATCCTCGCAAAAATAGTGAATTTTGTGGGTCAACATCTGAATTCAAATTAATGCATACTATTATTAGAAAGTAGTTGTAACCACACACTGCTGCTTCTTAGGCTGGCTCAGATTGGCTCCCAATCTCCAGTTGCATCTGCCTTAAAGTGTGACCCGAGTTGTGTTGCATCTTACCTTCAGAAGGTATACTTTATCTTTATAACGCAGCAGTTTACGGACATCTATCAGTACACTAAGCAAGTGGTTCTGTAGAACCAGAACTAGGAAGTTATGGCTAACAAATGTGATTCCCTACAGAATCAAGTAACTTTACATGGACTTTCATGTAATCAAATATTAATAAAAGCATATAGGGTGAATAAATATTTACCACACAGCTATTAATTCTCTACACTGGTAGTGAAGATCATTTTTAAAGAATGTTACATGAAAATGTTACAGTCGTTATGCAAAATAAAGCTCTTGAATCTGCATGTAATTTGCATGTAATAGACCACTTCTTCTGTATGAAGTTGGGATGTGGATGTTTAAGCATCCTACAAAGTGTGCATGCTATATTTATTCCTTGTTTACACCAAGGAACAGATCAGAAACAGGGGTTCCTCATCCCTGCAACCTACAGAACAAAACAGCCTATGACCAACTCCCTGGTGCTGGACAATGATGGGTCAGCACGGTTCCGGTGATACTACAAAGACCTAAAAGTAAGTCAGGCCCAGTCTGATATACACAGCTGAACTGCATAGCTAAGATTTACATAGATCATATAGTATAGGACACAAATCTACATTCATAGATATTGTTTGTGCAATCAGTTCATCAGCCGTTTTCATTTTCCTTTACTGTGTATTAACTGAAATATTCTCATATAAAAAAAAACAGAAAAATGATATTAGGACATGCAGCCAAGTAAATTAAGGTTGTTTCAACCTACTGAAATGTTTGGTTTGCTGGTGAGTGTCAGTTTTCAGGAGGGGAGAGGGGAAGGGACTCTGTTGGTGTCTGAATTCCTAAGGGACGGCTCAGGATCCAACTCAAAGCTAATGTTTACAAAGGAGGCAGTAGATGCTTCTGGCTGCTCCACTGTAGCAGGATAAGTAGCTGTAGGATTATCCTGCTCGCCTCTTCGCTGCGCTGCAAACTGGTGCTCCGCCTCTTCAGCCAAGCGGTTCTCCTCCTCTTCCTCCTCCTCCTGCAGGTAGAGATAGCTGTGTATCATTTCATAGTGTAAATAAGAGTTAACGTTGGAGTTATAACTCCTGCCGGTGTGTGACTTCCTTTTTATGTATACATGACACTGACGTGAGGTTCTAGGATCAGTACATGTCATACCTCTTTCTTTATGCGATAGTACTCATCAATTGCATACTGGTATTTAGGCGTGGTGATGCCAAACAGAGAGGCCAGTTTCTCTCCCATGTAGTCACACACTGCAGGAAAGACGTACAATCAATACAAAACAAAAACAACAGAGCAGTAGTGTAGCGATTAAGAAGTAGTCAGTGATGTACTTCTCCTGGTACAGTGGTATGCCATTTCTACAGGAGTATGCTGCTTGTTTTTCACTGACATGATCACTTTCCACTTCAGGTGGTACTCGATCCTCATTGGCTGCTGTTATCAGTATGCAAATTTAATGAATGGCATAATTTCAAGAGAAGAATATGCTAAATTTACTTTCAGTTTCAGCTCATTTGGATGCTTTAATCTCTATTAATTAGGTAAGTTTACTATGGTGGCTAAGCTGACCTTGGCTAAAAGAAACTGAAAAAAAAAAGGATTACATCTTAGGGTAGCATTATGTCGTATAAGAGTACCACCCAACCACTGCAGAATCAGCAAATGCCACTACAACAAAGATGGTGTGCCGCCAACAACTTTTGGACCTCACTGTCTCTAAAAATGTGTGTAATTTGATACAGTTTCAAAAGATAAACGTCTTTCTCCTCTAAAAAAAAAAAGAAAGAAAAAAAAAGGAAAAGATGTTTTAGGGGCTTTATAGTTGTTAAAATGGAACTTTGGCCTTCTTTACCTGAGACAGTGGAGGTGGCCATCCTCCACATGTGGAACCAGAAATAAGGACCCCAGGTCAGTTTGGACTGCACATATGAAGAAATATGACAAAAACAAAATAATTTAAAATGTCTGTTTACAGCCTGATAAAGTTTTCTACAATTTACATAAATTATTTCGGCTCTTTATTAATTTTAAACCTCTTTGAATGCTCCTTATGTGTTCACCAGGTAATCCTGATATTTCTGTCTGCTGTCAGTAGTGAAAAAACTGTAGAACTATTACAGAAAACAAGATCATCTAGAAGTGTGGCTGATGACAAAAGTGATTTTAAAACAGGTTGGGGAGAAAAGGAAATCTAATTGAATTGTACTTTTGTTTAGAAGAGATCCTAACTCGGTGAAATAACCTGCAAGTATCTTGTAAAAAAGAAAAAAATCAAACTAATATTTATTTTGTGGCTTCTTTTTATCTTTTTGTTTTAAATTTCATCCTTGGAAATTACTGTTCCTTCTTAAAGAGGTTTTTCCACTTTTGTAAAGTCAGTATGAAACACTAATGCATGGACACAATACTCTTTTAAATCTGTATTTGGAAAAGCCAAGTTCCAGCACAGCAGATATATGACAGCTGAGCCCAAATGAAAACAGACTAAGAATTAAGAAGTTATATTTTCCATCAAGTAAGGCAAACTGGTTGAGAAATTATGTTAAAGGTAACTATTAAAATCATGCTCTAAAAGCTCAGAGATCTTGCTGAGAGAACTAATAATTAACAACAGGAAGGGTTTGTTATAAGCAGTTAAAACTAGTTGGATCCCCATAAGAAGGTGGATCTTTAAATGGGAGTACTGTCCGCAGATTAAACCAACACTGTAACTAAAAAGCCCAGGTAATTTCAGTCAAATTATTTTCATTAATCTCAGCCTACCGGATCAACTGGAAGGACATCTTTCTTCACAGGGTCTTCCTCTTCCTCTTCTTCATCAGTGCTATACTCCTCCATGGTCTCTCCACTGGCAAAGTGGATGGTCCTGCGTGGAATCTTCACCTTCCTCTGTGTTCCCGGGGACTCCACGATTTCCACGGTCTCAAATTCCGCCGCATCACCTGTACTCTGATCAAACAAATTACACAATTTATAAAAAATAAACTATATTGGCGCCCCTACTGCATGTGTTTTTGTTTACTTCCTTTTTTTTTTTATCAAGACTTTAACATACTTTGCTACTAACAAACCAATTTAATTGACGTTACCTTCGTATGTGTTATTTACTGGTTATTTATCACCAGATACGCAACAGCAACACGCGAAAGAAACTAAAGTAAATCGTGATTAATTGTTACCACCAACGTCGTAAGGCTATAAAGTGTCTGTTAACAGTTAGCCTCAAAGCTAGGGAAGTAACTGTTTAACAATCTGGGTAAAGTCCTCATTTAACCTTAAAAATGTGCTAAACTGTTTCTTAAAATTGATTGGTACAGACTAACCTTTTCAGATTCCATAGCTTGTCCCAAAGAAACGTTAACGTTAGTTAAATACAGCGACAAATCTGCCATTTCAGTGACTCCTTCCAACTCACCACTATCGTGGTTTGTTTGTTCCACAACAGTACTAGTACTTCCGGTATGTGTTCTTCATAATAAAAGCTTATAGTTTTCATTCATTCATTTACACAAGAACCAAGCTGTACATTCTTATTGAAGGACATTGCAAATTTTTCTTTGAATGTTTGCTGCCTTTTGTTCAGTTAAAAAAAAAAAAACTGTACCACACTGCATCAATAATATTGGATTCAGGCTCTAGGAAGGATTTCTCGGTTCAAGGGATTTTTTTCCTTCTCAATTTTCTGTCCAGTGATTCTTTCAGTTTTTTTTTCTGTAAGCGTGCTATCTGGACAGCCACACAGACTTTTTTTTTAAATGACTTATTTTTCTTTATTCTTAAGGAAATCACTTTCAGATACAAGTCTGATTATTGATCAGTCTTTTTTTTTCTTTTCGTTTTCTTTTTTTTCTAATCCAAGCTGGATAACAGTTAAATTGATTACCTATGCAGCCAGTGAAGCTGTAAGTGATCTATTCACTTAAAAGGAAGGGAATATGTGTTTGGTGAATCAGTTTTCTTTCTTTCTTTCTTTCTTTCTTTCTTTCTTTCTTTCTTTCTTTCTTTCTTTCTTTCTTTCTTTCTTTCTTTCTTTTGGAAGGGGGCAAGAAATCACATGGTATTGCATGGCTATTTTCCTTTGGAATTGTGAAACTTTTTATTTTTTAGGAGTAAAGACGTACAATGAAGAAAGAGTTCAGTGGCACTGCATGATTTTTTTTTTCATGTTGAAACGATCTAATCCAATAAACAGCACAAAACAAGAGTCATTAGCAGAATAAGCTGTTTGGCATTGGCAAAAAAGAAGGTTTGGCAAGTTTTTCATGGGCACAAACCATTATTCAACTCTGGTGCTCATCCCACAGCTGCATTTTCTTACTAATGTGACTCAATTTACAAGAAAATAAACAGGATTTCTGATACTACAAGGTCTGTTGCTACATAAACAATAAAAAAAAGTCCCAATTTCCGTCATTTTTTGTTTAAAGTTTGTGCAGGTGGGGTGAAATTGGAGCTTTATTTTGAAAGTCTTTACCGGAATCTGATTCCCTCGTAGACGTGAGTTTAACGGTCGTACGGGAGGGAGGGAGGAAGCCGCTGGAGGTGTTTTGGAGTCGACTCGACCTCAGTCACGAAAATGACAGCGAAGAAGTCTGGCTCACGACTGGAGACTGAGATAGAGCGGTGCCGTTCAGAGGGACAATGGGATAAGATACCAGAGTTGGTGCGACAGCTTTCGGCCAAATTAATATCAAACGGTAAGGAAATGTGCGGCTTCTCCCGATGCTCTTTCATTCAGTGTAGGAGGCCTTCTCCCGGCCTGACTCCTCGGTACTTCCTGACAGCGGGAACCGATGCTGGGAGTTTTTAGCACTGTGTTTCCCCTTGAATCAATTAATTAAATCAAGTTCAGAAATATACGCATCATTTCATAAGTAATAACGGAATCTTTTTATTATTTGGCGCCTGTACTCAATACAACGACTTTAGGGTATGAACAGTGGTATGGGTCACCGTCAGGTTGAACTCCATTCAGAAATCTATCATAGGTCAGTGTTGTTTGACTTTTGTGATATGTCAGTTATCTTTCTTGAGTTAGCAACATGTACTCTAGCAAATTCAGTTTGAGTGAAATAAGAAAATAATAAATTTCACCCTTATTGCCTCTCATTCCTCGGTCATTGTATTGATTGACTTTGGATGCTAGCAGATACCAACACATTGATCAGTTGGGATTTTACGGAAGTTTAACAACTTCTTTTGGGTTTTCACCAGAGCCGATTTTTCGACAAGGATGCCTGTCTTAGTCCTATTCCTTAATATTTACTAAAGGGAGCTCACACGTTTGCCGAAACGCCATATTTTGTGTTTTTCAGTGCAGCTAGCTTGGTTAAAGTTAAAGCTGTTTGATGCCTGATTGCTACATGCTAGCTGTCAAACTCCACTAGGGATGATGCTGAACCCTGCAGCTGTCATAGTAGATTGCGTGGCATTTTGTGTTACAATTAGTGAACAATACTTAAACTATAAATCACAGTTTTGATAAGCTTTGTGTTTGGTTCAGGCGACATAAAAAAGAATAAATACATATACACTTGTAGTCTGCAGTGTAGTAATTGACTTCATTGCAGTTACTTCAGTTTTATCCTGCAGTCACAATAAATAGCTGATCCAGGTAGTTAATTCACTTGACTAACATAAAAACTTCAACTACTGTGAATAAACTCTTCTATTCTTTTTCTGCCATATTTCTATCAAGATAAATACATGCCACCTTAATGAAGATATCAATAATCACCCTGAAGAGCTAAACTACAGTTGCCGAGATTTCTTTTGCTTCTAGAAAGTAAGGGGCAAACATTTAGAGTTTTGTCTTTGGAAGGAAAAGTGATTAAATAACGTGATGTCCTTGTCATCTTTACATTTTCAGATAAGAAAAGTTTCAGTATTGGTTTATCAAACCCCCCCAAAAAAACTCATCCAGGGTCATTTGTGAAGGATGGTTTAACCTCGTAATCAGTCTCTGTGTTTTTACACATTCAGTTTACTACATTTGACTTTAATTTATTACATTAGTGTAGATAAAGCAGTACGTGAGATATATAGCACTTTAAATGCATACTACTCAAACTGAGTGGCTATATGAGAGAGAGATGGTTTGACAAAAACAGAAGTTGAGTTAATTTTGTAACAATAGATGTGTACAGGAGGGGGGAAAAAGACTTGATATTGGCAAACACACAATTCAGCTTAATACAAGATGTGGATGAGCTGAAAGTTTATTTCCATTCAACAATTTAGTAGCTTTCTGCAGGATGCAGACTAAGATGTTTTGCTTTGGGATTTTTGTTCATGTTTAACATATCAGAGATTTTACGACCAGAATCTTGGATGATTCAGTACAAGCTGCACACTTCTGTTATGTCTTCAAAAACAGAAAGGAAGTTTGAAAGAAAAATGAATATAGAATGATCTGGAACAAAGTTATCAGAGTCGATTAAACACAAACGACTATCACAATGAAAGAAGACCCAAGGAAAGTAAACAACCTGCTATTGACTCACAGGCAACTGTTGATGATTTTACTGAACAGGAAGCGCACGCAAACCACAGAACGAAAGGCTCTCTGGTTCACAGAGTAGAGATCTACGTGTTCAAATTTAGCCAAACTCACTAGATGACTTCAGCATTTGGCAGGACAACTGCATGGAACATGCAACCTAAACATTTTCAGGGTAAAAAATGCTTCATAGACAGTTTCAGTCACCTGATCTCAATCTGGCTGAGTTGCATTCCTGAAGACAAGTCTAAAAGGAGAGAGACCCCATAGTTGTGGCTCATGATGTAGAGCAGGTCATCCACTTATCAGCAGATTTATATGTGCTTAGATTTTGTCCTTTTTGTCGAAGTTATTATTGGCAAAATAATGAACCCTAAAAAGAGCCACATACTACTTTAAAAATATTCAATATAAAAACTCACTATATGAAGTATCTGGTTACAACTGCAGGTCAAAGCTTTGGTCAGTTATTTGCTGCAAAGCCGTTGCACAAGGTTTTGAGTAATCCATGTATGTCAATCCTAAGGTTTAGACACATTATGTTAAAAGGGCTTGAACTTTCACATTAAATCTGCAGGAGCACAAAGCATTGAGTAAAAAAAGAAAAACAAAGGAACTGCTCAAGAACTGAGCATTTAAACTGTGTATACAGCAAACAGTGTGTGTTCAGTCTGCCTTTACTTCATGTTTTACTTTCCCATCTTTATATTAAAAGATTTGAATTTTGACATCAAATGAATATGATCATATTTTAGACAAAAAATGGTCTTTTGAAATCAGTTATTTTATCACGTTTAACAGGAATCTGTGGTATGTTACGGCAGGAAAAGGTTGAATTGTTGCTGCTGATTTCTTTACAGGGATCAGTAACAGGATTACAAGTCATTTCAGCTATGATCATCTAAACACACACTCACATGGTTGAGAAGTTTGTGCATAATTCTGGCTGGTATGTGTGCAAGCAAAGCAGTGTTTCACTGTATGCAGATTTGCTGTTAAATCCTAACGGGACAACTATATAAAAAATACAAATTTTGATTGGCCTGATTGTGAGAATAGTTATGCTATTTTGGCCTTGCTGCAGTCAACTTAAGTCAGTAATTTGTCTTTGATTTTGCAGCACTTTATTAATCCTGTTTTACTTAACAAAGTTAGTGAATGTATTATGGTTGAACACTGAATAATTGCTTTAAAATATTTTGTATTGTGTGCGTGTAGATGATTTGGGTGAGCTGTTGTTGGGGGAATGCAAGCTCCAGACGTACCTGAAGGAGAATCCCATCAAACAGGGTGCGAGCCCCAGAGGCCCGCGGCCCAAACTGGTGGAGGTCAGGAAACACCTCACTGCTGCTTTAGACAGAGGAAACCTCAAGGTAACCCTGAAAGAAAAGATGATTAACTTAGCTTTATGTTTGTGTGGATCATGCAAAAATCTGATGCTTCAAAATCAACTTTCCTCCAGGCCGATTACCTCCAGGAAGCCAGTTTGTTGATGGCCAAACTCTGTTATGTTGAGGGAGAATACCGAGATGCTTTAGGTAACTCTAACTCGGTTTTTCTGCCTTTTTTGTCTCTGTATGTTTGCATTCTGACCAAATGGATGATTGATACTTTGCCAGGTCACTACAGCAGGGTGAACCTGGATGACATGCAGCTGGTGGGAGCTCCTGTGTACAGGTTATCCATGATAGCAGAGGCGTATGCCACAAAAGGTAAACACAGACACACTCCAGTATCATATGTGTTTATGACCTTCACCTTAACACATCTTCAGGTCAGTTTGTGCTCATCTATGCAGTTCATTTTCTGTCCACATGGTGGCAATGTAATGCTACTTCTGACCAAACGCTGTGGTGAAACGGGATTTTTTTTTTTCTAACTTTAGCTTGTCAGATATGTTTAGAATTATTGATTAATTTTTGATGAGCAAGACAGTTTGGTTTCAAAATCTTTCACGAGTAAGAGAGGATGATCATTGCAATGACAAAAGCTGTTAAAGGAATACTCGACACTGACAGCTGGCTCATGGCCTCTGCCACATTTAATTTATTTTCCTGTCATTCCGATCACTCTCTCCTCCCCTCTTCCCCTCTAAGGCTTGTGTCTCGAGAAGGTCCCAGCTGCCTCTCCATCTCTGTCAAATAAAAACACCGGGTCTCCATCGTCCAATAGGAGCACAACAGAGCGGGAGCAGGACATAATCACCTGCTATGAAAAGTCTGGAGATATCGCTCTGCTCTACCTGCAAGAAGCAGAGAAGGTGTGTGTTTTGAGGTTGTAAAATTATCACATTTGTTACGCAAAGGCTTCACCAGATGTCTTGTTAGTGATCTGGACTGTGAAGTGCACCAAAGCGGGCATGTGATGAATATTCTGCTGGTTCTGCTCATTGTTGGTCTGATTCATGTGCTTCTGGGCTACCAACAAATCTCTTCCTCGATAATCAGCAAGCATCTGAGAAGATGCCCACATGGTACAAAGTGCAATAAAAGATATTTATTTAATATGATTTTGTTAGAAATATTCTCTAAATTTGATAAAAGATAATTAAATTCTAAATATAGGGAGGGGGTTTAAGATTGAAGCAACAGAAATGAGTTACAGGAGTTTGAAAACTATTTATGTCTACTAATGCAACTAGATCTTATTTTTATAATCTGCTTTTGCTTCTTGACTTTATGGATAAAATAGGAAAAATGGATTTGAAAATCAGCCTGTGTTATTGTTCATGACCTGATCTGAGCCATCACCTCACAGCTAGAAGGTTTCTAGCTCATCCCATGTACAGTATGCGTGGGTCCTATCTGGGTACTCCAGCTTCCTCCCACAGTCCAAAGACATCAACAATAAAAGTCTCCATAAGAGTAAGTGGGAGTGGTTGTCTCTCTCTGATGGACTGGTGACCAGTCCGGGATGTACTCGTAGCTGCTGGGATAGGGTCCAGTCCCCTCGCGACTCTACATTGGAGTAAGCAAGTATAGACAATGGATGAAATATGCATAGTAGGCATGTAATGGTATAAAAATTTCATGTCACAGTTATTGTGACCAAAACTATCATGATTATCATTATTAATGCGGTATTGTTGAAATGTGCTCAAAATGTTCAAAACTTACCTATGCACACACTGAAATCATTTCACAGAGTAATATTAAATTAAAAAAACATATTAACAAGCAAAATGTATAATAGATTAAAAAAAAAGGTTTAAATAAACAGTTTCCTCCCAGCATCCCTTAAAACCCCTAAAATACATCCGATTTTTTCCTTTTTGTCCAAAGTTGAAATGTTTTTGATGATACTGCTACTTTTCCAGGCAATGAGCAGCATCAAGTAAAGTGCGATAATCACGATTTTTTGATATTTAAAATCTGAAATGGTAATGCTAACCGTCAGGAATTATATTGCGTCTTATCTATTTAACGGTAACTGTTACATCCCTAATGCATAGTCAGTCTTTGAATGCAACTATTTCCCAGTTTTACCTTATAAAGAAAGGCCCAATTAAACAGTTGAACTTTTGTCAAAATGGAATTAAAACAAATTGATTTTCATTTGATTTGCTGATCAGTTATTCAGATACTTGTTTTAGATTGAAACACAAATAATTTGCCCGTAAATCTTCAGATTGTAACTAGTTTCTATGCGTCAGTATGTTCCTACTCCTATGTACACTTCTAAGTTTATCATCCATTGAAATTATCCAACATTTAGCCCAATAAAGAGCGAGATTACCAAAGTGAACTAGTTATGCATAAGCTGAAGATGACAGAAATATGATCCTTTGGTGTAAATTTCTTGCTTTATTGCAGTTTTGTTTTATCCACAATTCAATTTGATTCAGTTTAAAAAGCTGATTTAGAAACAAATACACTAAGATCCGATATGAAGTGACCAGAAAGAGTGCTTCATGTAAAACTTTGTCTAAAATTGTGCATGAAAGTTTTTACCTTGTAGAAATATTCCTCAGAGTCATTTATTCTTTTGGATAACCTACTTCATATTCTGTCAGCAGCAGCTATTTATTAAACTTTAAAATCAGCTTGTGTTATTGAACATGACCTGACCTGGGTTTTTTTTAGACTGAAGAAATAGATCTGTGTTGGCAAACAAACAGGGAAAACCTTCTTTAATTTATCTTTTAATTTTTCTTTTTTCTCCATGTATGTGTGTTGTTTTAGGCATTATCAGCAGGAATTCAGAACCGCAGCCCAAAGCCTGGACCAACAGCCCAGGACCAGGAACTCGGCTACTTCCTAGAGACAGGCCTGCAGAGGGCCCACGTCATCCATTTCAAGAATGGGTAAGAAATGAAAGCAGGTGGTAGAGAACTGATAAACTGTGTAAGACTGAGAGAGCTGAGTTTTAGGAAACATTTTAGCTGTGTTCACGCTGCTCTTGCTCTATTATGAACTGTTTTCAAGCATAAAAAAAATCATTGGTTGCTTCAGCAGGGGTCATTGGTTGCTGTTTGTGGGCACTTTTCACCCATTTTGCAGTTGTCATTAAAAGCTGCTGACATGTTTAAATGCAGAAAAGTGTGAACACAGTTTACTAATACTACGTTCAGTACAAAACAGTTCCCAGAGTGGTACAAGCTCAGCATGAGTGTTGCAGCAGCTGCTCAGGCCTGGTGCTGAAAGAAAAGCCCTTCATATTTCTGAGTATTGCTTTTTATTCTGAATCATTGGTGTCCAATTCTGGTCTTCAAGGGCCGCAGTCTTGCAGGTTTTAGATGTATCCCTGCTCCAACAAACCTGAGTCTAATTCAGTGGCTCTCATTAACAGCGTGTTTTCAAGTTCTGCCCAAACGTGTTCATTCATTCATTTGATTCAAGTGTGCTGCAACAAGAAACATCCAAAACCTACAGGACAGCAGCCTTTGACGTTTGACTTTAGTCACCCCTGTTGTAAATTGGAAAATATTCTGGTAAAGTAAAAAAAAAAAAAAGAAAAACAAGAGTTTTAGATAGGATGTTACATTAATATTCCTGCAAATAATGGTAAATAGTCTAAATAATGACACTAACATCAGTTGTGGGAAACCCTGGTCCTCGAGGGTTGCAGTCCTGTAGGTTTTAGATGTTTCCCTGCTCCAACACTTCTGATTCAGATCAACAGGGAGCAGGAAAACATTTCAAACCTGCAGGACTGCAGCTGTCAAGGACAAGGGTTCCCCACCTCTGCCTTAGTCCATCTGTTTCTTTGAACATAACTCAAAAAATGCATTTTCTTTATTTTTATTTTATCTGTTTATTTTTTTAAGACAAGAAAAAAAGACTTAAGTTCATTTCACTATTGAAAAAACTTATGTAAAACTATGTTAAAAGTACTTTACAGTATTTATCAGATAACTGCAGGATCAAATGTGTTTGTAGAGCACATTTAAAAAAACAACTAAAGTTGGCCAAAGAGCTGAACAGTTTTCAGAAGTGGAGGCAATAGCACAATAAAATATTAACAAAAACAGATGCGGTAAAGAAACAGAAAATAAAAAGTTTTTTAAAAGATTAAGAATACCCCAAGGCTTTGAAAAATAAATGAGTTTTTAATTTAGCCTTGTAAATATTAATGGAAGCTGACTCTTTGAGATAGGAAGGCTGTTCCAGAGCTTCAGAGCTGCTACAGGAAAAAAGCACGGTCATGATCACAAGATTTGGAGCTTATATGGTACAGCCAGAAGTAATGGTGTGATTAAAGTTGATGTATGTTTAAATAATGCAACCAGTATGAGCTTATTTAGCTTGATAGGAAAATGCTGTTTATGTGGCGGTGCTTTACACAGAGTTAAGTTTTCGCACACCAGTTTTCTGACACCAACAGATGAGCTTTGTGTAGTTTTCAGTTTTCAGAGGACGCCTGACGCCATCAGCAGTGTCATCATAACCTGTCAGAGTTCTGGTTCTGCAGAAACGTCCTCATAAGCATCCGTACTCACATTTCCACACTGATGGAAACTGGGAAGTTTTTTTGTATGTGACAACTCTGAAGTGTCTGACAAGTACTTTCTGCCTGTTTCCTGTCTGTGTTGTCATAGCAACCTGACTCAAGGCGTAGGCAGGTTTCGAGAGATTCTTCGGGCTGTTGAGACCAGAACCACCCAGAACCTGCGCATGGTGAGGAATCAGTTAGGGGGTTGTCTGCTCCGAGAGCAGATTTGGTGATATTTATGTTTAACTTCTTCCAGGCTCCTTATTTGGATTTTTAAATGGTATTAGATGGAATGATTATATTTATGATAATGTTACATTTATGAATATAATGATTATGCATTCAATGTGAAGCAGTTTAAATGGATAACTCCCTGCTGCACTCCTCCACTGCCTTTCAGTGGTGTTACTACAGCTTCATATAAACGGAGAACATCTGCTTTCTTATCTTCCAAAACGTTGACCAGTTCTAAAGATAAATACAAAAGATACTGAGCATTATTTATGAGCTACTCAACTGTTTGCATGCAAACGTGAAGTGATGTAGAATCACAGTACCATGTTGTGGCAGTTTATGTTCGTACATGTTAGCTGCTAAATAAAAGGTAAGATATGGCTAAAAAGGCTTACCAGACTAGAGTCAACATTTGTCTGACTTCCTACACAAGGAAGGCTCTACAATCTACTGGCAGGCTCCAAATTAGGTTTGATTATGTTATGTTTTGGTCTGAGATGCTGCTGCTGTAGTGTGGCTCCTGGAGTGTTTCTAATGTTGTTTACAGGACCTTCAAACAAGCAGCCATTTCCATATTCTTACATATTTAACTCACTGCTTCAATATCTAGAGTCCCCTTAACTTTTCAGTCAGCTGGGATAAATTATAATGACTGCAGTTCATTTCTTCTCATGTAGATACAAAATATGACGCAAGAAAGAAGTGATTTAGTTTTTGTTGGATATCAAAAAGATCCAGATCACAGATTATGTAAAGTAAAAATGATTATTGAGTAAGCAAACTGCTGTTGTGTTACTGGCAGAATATGTTTTCACTTATGTGTGTGTTTACATTTAGACCATCGCCAGACAGCTTGCAGAGATCTTGCTCAGAGGAATGTGTGAACAGAGTTACTGGTCTCCTCTGGAAGATCCACCCACGGTGTCACCACTGGATGATCATACACGGCAAGGACACACTCACAGCAAAAACTACAGCCTGAGTCGACGTCCACGAGTGTACTCAGGAGAGAAGTAAGTGACAACTAGGATGTTCATTGGCGCTAATGAGAAAATATAGTGGAAAACAACCATCATTGCTCTATAATGAAATCAACTTGATGCACATTTTAACCAATAGTTCTTTATTCTATCACTTTCCCACCTCTTGCATCCTTGTCAAACTCCACCTTTGTCCTGCTGCATTTTCCAGTCTGTTTTGCCCTCAGGAGAACACAGAGGAAGCTTTGTTGCTTCTGCTCATCAGTGAATCCATGGTAATACAGACACAGCAGTGAATCTTAATGCAGACTGACATAAAGCAGCATTTACATCTGTATGTTTCTGTGCATCTCAGGCCAACCGAGATGCTGTCCTGAGCAGGATTCCTGAACACAACAATGATCGGATCATCAGCCTGCAGTCTGCCTCTGTGGTGTATGACCTCCTGACTATAGCTTTGGGCAGGAGGGGGCAGTATGAGATGTTGTCAGAGGTAAATAATCCCTCAGTGGGCTGTGTAGTCTCCATCAAAACGACTGGGAAAAATAATATACCCTCATGGAACAATGGCCCTCTTTATTTATTTTGCGCATTTTTTCTGAATTAATCGGTATATATATATATTTAACTATCCTGTCACAGATTTAAGATGTGATAAAACTGGAAAATGTGTCCTTTTTTTTCCTCTCTAGTGTTTGGAGAGAGCCATGAAGTTTGCCTTTGAGGAGTTTCATTTGTGGTACCAACTCGCCTTGTCACTAATGGCAGCTGGCAAATCAGCTCGTGCTGTTAAAGTCCTAAAGGAGTGTATTCGCCTGAAGCCTGACGACCCCACCATCCCACTACTGGCTGTCAAACTGTGCATCGGACCTCTGCACTGGGTGGGAACCACACTGCACTCATTAACACACACTAAGTGTGTCAGCCTCTGTAGCTGTCCCTTGAGGGGGCAAACACTTCCAGTGACTTTGTCCTTAATATCAGTTAATACGCTGCATCAACAATTTTGCTATCTCTTTCTCTTGTGTCATTTTATATGTCCTCTCTGCCACAACTCAGTTGGATGAAGGGGAGAGCTTTGGGAAGGTGGTTATTGACATGGGAGAGAAAGCAGCTGAATTCAGAGCCAAAGGCTACTTAGCTATTGGTCTGGTTTACAGCCTCAAAGCTACTGATGGTAAGTTAGCACAGTGCATGTGGGTTGTTTTAGACAGAGGAACAAACTACTTTTGTTGAAAATGTGCAGAACTAGATCCTTTTCAGAGATCGGACATCTTATACTAACACCTCCTCCTTTAACTGAAGCCACTCAGAGTTAAAAAGTTTGAATTTGCATTGTTGATGATCACGACTGTGACATTATTCAGTCCACTGAAGCCATTTAGCTAAATATACCCTGGGTAACTAAAACCTGCTAAATAGAGTAGGTACGTAAACATGAGTAAAATTGTTTACACTCAAAACAACATGCAATTATTTTCTGTTTCTGTTGACAGTTTATGTCAGTACTGTTATGTATAATTATGTTCTTTATTTCTGATTTTTTTCCCCCTGTTTCTCTGAATCTCAGCATCGTTGCGAAGCACTCAGGAGGACTATCAAAGGAAAGCTTTGGGAGCGTTTCAAAGGTTCAAGCTCTCACTTTCATGCATTAATTCATATTATCTTTCTGTATGGCTGATAAAAGTGTGCAAACATGTCCTTTTCTTTCCTACCTCGGTATCTTTGCTTCCTTTTACCATTTTCCGCTGCACTGACCTATTTTCCCCACAGGGATTTTTAAAGTTTCATTGAGTGTTATTTAATTTTTTATTCCACATGTCTGAATGCATTCTCTTTCTGTTCTCGTCTGTAGAGCTCAGAGTCTGTCTCCCACTGACCATCTTGCAGCTTTCTACTTGGCTCTGCAGCTTGCCGTTTCCAGACAGGTAACATGTTTGAGGCATAAAAGCAAGACAGTCAAAGCTGGAACGTTAATGAGTTGTATATCTTTCATTTTGCATGGTGCATTTCATCCCAGCTCTGGTGAAAACTTGTAGTTTGTGTGTGTTTTTGTGTGTAGATCCCTGAGGCATTAGGTTATGTTCGTCAGGCACTGCAGCTTCAAGGAGACGATGTCCACTCCCTCCACCTGCTGGCCCTACTTCTCTCTGCCCAGAAACACTACCATGATGCCCTCAATATTATAGAGATGGCCCTATCTGAGTACCCCGAGAACTTTAAGTGAGCCCCACAAACGTCGATAGCATTTTACGTCAGACACACACTCAGCGTCTTTGTTTGGCTGCATGAAGTGTTGGAGCACAAATTCACTGTACATGTGTTTTATGTAGTCTGCTGTACACCAAAGTGAAGCTGGAGGCGATGTGTAGAGGACCAGAGGAAGCTCTCCTCACCTGTAAACACATGCTGCAGATCTGGAAAAGCTTTTACAACCTTACAAACCCCAGGTACTCTCACACACACAAATATGTATATATTCACAGATTTTGCTACAGCAAACACACTTACCCATATTCATAAAAAAGACAATCAAATTCCTGCGGTAACAGCAGCAGCTGAGCCTCTCAAGCTGCAGCAGATTTAAACATACAGTATATACTTCATCTTTGACTTTATCATATTTTTATAATTTAGTAATTTTATTAAGGATCCCCATTAGCTGTTGCCATGGCAAGCAGCTAGTCTTCCTGGGGTCCAAATTAAAAACATACCGTAAAAAGAACAGGCACAAATACAAAATTTCCAAATAATGGCATTTCTCAATACACAGTAGTTCATGAATTATCAGAGAATGCACAAAAAAAGAAATAAAATAACATATAATAGCCAATAAAACAAAAATACTTACAGGCATCAGATGAAGTCTCAGATTAATTTTAAAAGAAAATTCGCTGTGAATGCAGCAGAGGTTGACGCAGGTTATTCCAGAGAGTCAATGATCTATATATAAAAGATCTCTTTAGAGCATTAGTTCTTGGGCCTGGTAAAACAAGCTGTTTCACTGTCAATAAAATGGTTAAAGCGGCATACATACCAGCATGAGAGTTAGATTACTAAGAGTCTAAATGCTTTTACTGTTTCTTGGTTTTGCTTTCTCCCCACAGTTCAGTAACCTAGTTTTGGTCTGTGTGTGTTTGTGATTCATATGTACATTTTTTGTGCAGTGACTCGGGGCGCGGCAGCAGCTTGCTGGACAGAGCCATTGCAGACAGACGGCAGCTCAACGCCATGACTCTGCCTGATTTCAGTGACCCTGAGACTGGTAGGTGCACACACATTTACACACATACAGCCTCCTGCTTCCTTAACCTACAGTCATATCAAAAAGAAAGCATACTCCCTTTCAATTCTTCAGATCTTGCATATCAGGGCATGATAAAAAAAAAACAAAAAAACCCAATAATATCAGGTATTTTCTAGGTCTTTGAATAAACAATCAGCTGTGTAAAATGAAAGTAGAAACGGAATGTAATGACTGCAAAGATCATAAGATCATATTTTATTCCCAGTTGAACATAAATAACTGTAATTTAGACATTTGACCATTTCATGGGAAATATTAGTTAATTTTGAATTCAATGACAGCAACACACCTTAAAAAGTGGAACAAGGTTAAAAATTTAAAAAAAAGCTTGAAAATAATTGGTTCAGATATGTAACTGGAAGAGCATTTCAGATCTGATTAGGTTGTTTGGCAACAGGTCAGTAACATGGCAGGTATAAAAAGCATCACCAGTCTTGGACAAACCGCATCTAAAAGTTGTGGGCATATTCAGATGAACAAATACAAAGATTCCCCCATCTGCAGTGTATAGTGTATGGTCATAAAAAAGGATTCAGGAGGAATCTCTGTGTGCTGGGGGACAAGGTCAAAAGAGGACATGGTGTGGGTTTGTTTTGCAGCCACAGGACCTGGATATCTTGCAGGCATTGAGTGATCCATGAGCTCCTCTATTTACCAGATAGATTTTATTTATTTTTCAAAGAGGGCATGCTTTCTTTTTTCACAAGTTTAGGCAATCATGTTATTTTTGTCCATTAATTACTGTTCTTTTAAGTTAACATTATTTTCAGCGAAACACAATGGTAGAATTTTTTCTTTTTATTCATTTATTTTTAATCCTGGATGCAGAGTATGAGATAATTTTAGAAACATAGTTGCAGACAGTAGTAGTAGCATGTTTCTTTTCAATCTTTATTCTATAATTAATGTAATTAATTATTTCACTTCCTCTGTTTTAGTATCAGGTTCCTCCTCTTCCCTCTCTGGTTTCGAACCAGTTTCCCCCACCTCCCCATCCACCATATCCAACCTCTCCTCCCCGCTGTCCTCCCCTTCATCTCCTCTGTTCAGTTTCCAGCCTCCTCCTCTTCTTCCTCCAGCAAAAAACCCATCCTCCCCACCTCCTCTCCCTCTGTCTTCTCCTCCTCCTCTTCCTCCTCCTCCCGCCAAGACCAGGACTCACTCCTTTTGCAACCACGTTGTTCTGCGTCAGCTCTCCTCCAACTGTAAACTGCCTCCACGTGCACTCTGCCTGTAGCATGGTGTGGAGAGTGACCTTGTTGAAAAAAAAGGATTTTTGCTAGATTTGCATGTTTAGTAAAGTCCTTTGTTCTACTAATTTGTGCTGATCAGATATACTAATTTATACCAAAAACAGCATATCAAAATTGGGCCTGCTAAACTTACAGTGATATCTACTTGTTGATGCTCTTCATTATACAGTCTATAACCAGCTCAGTGTACATGAAGTGGCCCTTTTCTGTTCAATCATAAAATTATTTTTATTAGCAGATTGAGTTGTCCTCTGTTTTGATGTTTAATGCAGCGCTCTTGCTTTTATGCACTTAGACTGCATATGGACATTTGGTCTGTGGTACCATTGCTCCCAAAACTGCCCCTGTTTTTTTTATTATTTAAGATTTCATAAGATTTTGAAAACATTTCATAAAGTTGTGTATTCATGATGAGGCTCTTCACTTCACACATCCTGTATAGAGTCTGCATTTTGTCTGTGCAACATTGAAAAACTATTACTTGTGTTTTTAACAACATATTCAAGTATGAGAGGGTAATTGGAACATATTAAGGACTATTAGGTATTATTAGTTTGGGTTCCTTTTAAAGCAGCACCAGTTGGGCCATTTTATTTGCTCTTAGGCTCCCAGTTATTGGCTGTGGACATAGAATTTAATCCTATCTTAAAGACGCTAGCAAATATGGCACCAGAAGTCCCATAAAAATGCAAGTACAATGGAGCCCCAAAGCAAACTGTTAATGATTTGTTTCTCCTCAGTAGTGATGCGCAAAATTGGAATTTTGGCCAATATCCAATATGCCGATATTTTAAATCTCATGTGGCCGATAACCCATATCGATACCAATATTAAAGCTGAAAAATGAATGATGTAATATTCATACCTTGTGCACCTTGTGTGTGTGAATTCTCGCGATATTTCGTAAGAGAGCGATGAAATCACGTGAGATTTTGTGGGTAAAATAGATCAATATCACGTTTTTAGAAATCAATATGAAATATGCATATGAAAATATTGCGATATTTCAGTGTATCGGTATTTTTTCCCAGCCCTATTATTTACACAAATGAGCGTGTATAAACTTTGTTCACACAGAACATCCTAAAAGAAACTGTTTTTTGAAGTTTTTAAAGTCTGTGAAAAAGAAGTTTTTTTCTGAGACTATGGAAACAGCGACCTGATCGGTTACATATCGGTTAAATGTCGTTGGGGTGGCTGATGTCCGATACTCAGTTTTAAGGCCAATATAGGCCGATACCGATAGGGGGAAGATTATATCGTGCATCCCTACGCCTCAGCTGTCGGGTGTTCCAGAGCAGTTTCAGGCCCGCATAAAAAAAGTTCATGTGCTCAAACTTTTAAAGGTTCACACACTTTTAGAGCTGCTTTAAGATGAGACCATGTGCAGCTGTGCTCCACTTTTTAGATGATATAAAATCTATGTACCTCTGTTCTGCTACACCAGCCCTCTCTTCAGTTAACTGATTAAAACTTGATGTGAATCCTAAATTTGATTTACTTTTAATATCTCCTCAGCAAGTATGATAGAGGAGTTTAAATGATAATGACCCTTAGAGAGCATCATATGTGTCTCATAGCTACAAGAATCTCCATCACCTTTTGTAACATAAGTGTGTTTATAGCTATTTTGGTCTGGATATGAGTTCAGTCGCTTGGCATATTTGTGACTGACACATGCAAAAAAATAATATAGCTAGGATTTAAACATCAGCAGAGTTCTGTTTTATATATTTCATCTTCTTTTTTTGTAACTATTTCATATCTTTCTGTCCTCGTTTTTGTCATTTCAAACATTAACACCCTCCTTCCCTGCTACACATCATGTTGTCTTTTTCATGTTCAATTTACTGAGCTCACCCCAGAGCAGTGACATTACTCAAAAGAACCATAGAGAAAGCATATTTGTGTCACTGTGTTCTAAGAAAAGTAAAAACTGTGCATGTCTGTTTAGTTGATTTGAAAAAAAAAAATGGGCTGAAGTGCAAATTAAATGTAATATTTGTCAGATTTGGCTCATGTTTTTAAAGTAGCTGCAAACCAAGAAACAAAAAGTGCTCACAAGAAAACAGAGAAAGATGAGCCTCTCTCAAGCTTTAAGCTGATTAAAGTTTATGGCTAATATTACTGGTAAATATGCTACTTGTAAACCATTTATTTGAACTAACAAGAATGTTAATAAGGCAGCTGGTCTCTTGTCATGTGGTGTGCCTAGAATGGAAACCTTGTACTCCACAGCCTACTTCTTGAGAATCAATGCTCTTTTCTATCATTTAAAAAAATGGGTATCTCTTCTCTTTCTTCCTCTTTCAACCATTAATAATCATCTTTCTGTTTTTCCCTATTCCTTCGTTTTTTCAAGGCGGCCTTCAGGACGCTAACACTCTTGGTTTTTCCTCCATGTTTTCTGTTTGTAAGTAGCCATCTAACCTCCATCTGAACTTTTTTTTTCCATTCATCGTTATGTCCATTCTTTGTTCCCTGTTGATCTTTTTCCTGGTAAGATTTGGATACATTTACAAGCAAAACGCGTGCATTTATATATATATATATTTTTTTTTTGCTTTAACATGATGTCTGCAGCCAGTTTCCAGAGAAATATGTTCATCATGTTGGTGGTACAGGATTTAAAGGAATATGGTGACTTAAAGGGAAAAAACTTGTGTTGCAGGATAGTAGAATACCAGGTTATTTTCCAGCACATTATAGAGTAAATTTTTGGAATTTAGTTTTTTATTCTTTTCAGTAAAGTTAAAATCAGAAAATACTCAATGATAGCAAGGAGGAGGACAAGGAGCATCTTCCTGCTTGTGAACTTAATCTTCTGTGACACGTGGCTGTAATTTTTACAAATAGTAACTTCAGTGAGTATGACGCAGGTCACTAACAGTCCTGGGGCAGTAATTTCACCAAAGTGTTGTAGTTAATTTGCCACAATAGACTGACAATAACCCACAAAGGAATGTCTGTAAGAGGGAAGAAAATAAAGAAATGTTCGGAGGACAAATCTATCATTAGAGATAATCTTATTTTAGAGCAGCGTTATCAGGTCTGCACATCTGTTATCAAGATGTAGTTCAGACACACAGATCTAATATTAACTTCTCTTCTGAAAGAGAATTGTAGGGAAAGTACACTGACCAGTTTATGGTGATTAAGTTATTTCTCTTGTAAGTCAATGTATTCCTTTAAATCAGCAAGCCGTTTAATGCATGTGTTTTATTATGTGAATTTTAATGTATAAATCTCTGCAGAAGCTTCCTTATCAAACTGTTAAATATGTAAAAATGTCACAAAAGAAACTTTTGTCTGCAGTTAAAGCCAAATGTTTCCCCTCGGGATTTTCTCATCTAACAGCGATGCTGTTGATGAATGAAAGTTTATATTACAGGCACAGAATTGCACAAGGGAAGGCAATTCTGCAGTCTTTTCCTAAAATCTATTGAATAAATGAGATTTAATATTTGATACGACTGTACCCCACTTCCTACTCTCATATTTTAGTTCCTTAGAACATTTTCATAAAACTTATTTAGGATGCATTTACAAAATATTTCACAAATGGAGCTAAATCCACAAGCTGAAAAGCCCTTCACAGATGTGCACACATTCAACCAAACACAGATTAAAGGCTCTCTGGTAAAGCAGGGCATTAAATTTATATGCAGAGACCTCACATTTTTGGCAATCGTACAAAAGGACTGACTTGAATAATCAGCTGTAGACTGAGGAAGACTTTTCAGACATCACATCAGAAAATAGTGGATTACACAGCCAAGAGTCATTAATAGAAAAAACAAACTCACAATGTCAGTCAAGTACAAATTCACAGTTCGTGACTGATTTCATTGCAGAAGTGCAGGAATATTCATATTTATTGAGTTTGAGTTTATTTTTTTTAAGGGACAGTGCATAATGTACATGCAAGACTGTTGCAATGCTAATTTCCATCCTTAGTCCCGTGGCAGGCCTGGGACACATACAGTCATCCTCAAAATTATTTATACCCTCCAATTTAAAAAAAAAAAAAAAAAAAGGCTAAATTCACAATAGTATTTCAAATAACAAGAAACTAATAATTAAAAAAAAAAATCTAAATTATGATTTAGTGAAATAGTGGTTAGAAAGAATAATTAAAAAACAAACAAACAAAACACCTGATTGCAGTGATTGTCTCAAAGTGTTGCTCAACAAAATTTTAGCCTCGGAGCACCATCATGCTTGTAAACTTGTTTTATTTTTTGTGTGTTTGTTTTTAATATTTCTTTCAAACCACAACTATAAATCAAAGTCATGATTTTTCATAGAATTTTTATTTATTATTACTTTTGTCAATTTCAACTTATTTCACTGACAGCTGATTTTGTTTTTCCTTCTTTAATTGGAGGGGATGAATAATTTTGAGACGACTGTGTATTATGTCCATAATGAGTGAGGTACAGAGTAAAGCCATTGATGGACAAAACCTTCTTTGCAATGTGTTCAGTTTCTTGTTGAGTTGTGACGCTTCGGTAGTCTGCTAGAAGTCTGTATGAGTTTACGGCTCATACCGGTGACTATAGGGGTGTCCAACTCTGGTCCTCGAGGGCCACCGTCCTGCAGGGTTTTGGATGTTTTCCTGCTCCAGCACACCTTATTCTAATTAAAGGAATCACCTCAACAGCTTGTTCTGTTCTGCTAAAGTATGTCAACCCATGAACCCGATTCAGGCATTCAAAACCTGCAAAAACATCCAAAACCTGCAGGGCAGCTGCCCTGGAGGACTGACGTTGGACACCCCTGGGATACTGACAGCATCTTTTAAATATAAAGCACTTGTTCTCAGACAATAAAATACGTAACCATTACTTTAACACAATTTGAGACTAATATAGACATAAATGTGAATATTACATTACATTTTCTGGCACCTTGTCCTATAAGCTCGGAGGAACCTTTTAAGCTGAATCCCCTCCAGCTTCAGGTGGATCATGTCCCACTGAGACATGAGACTGAGGAATTTAGCTGCTTCAGATCAAAAGTTTGATTGTGTCTTGGTTTATATTCAGTGAAGACCAACACATTTAACATGTTTGATGACCAGTTTCTCTCTTCACGCTTTACTCAAGTGGAGGCAGATCTTAATAACACTGTATGATCTGTTCACTGCTGGCTGAATGACTGAATCACACCTTTTTTCTTTCGTTGTTAAGACTTGAGGTAGTTGTAGATGTAACGCTGCTTAAAGAGAGGGTGGATTTTTGTGAGGGAAACCTTAAAATGACCAAGTGAAAGGTAAGAACAGTGTTTCATATAGCTGATGGTCAGTTTGTTCCTGTTTTAGACGATTCTGTACCAGCCTGGGCTGCTGCTGCATGCAGACATCTTTCCTCCCTAAAACATTTCAAAACAGGATTCTCAGCTTCAAAAGTGTTTGTGCTGTGTGGGCAAATGAGACATCCTTTTGTCATTTCCTGAAATCCACTATCAGCAGCGCTCTCTTCCTTTGTTGCTCTCACACACCCAGAGCTTTAATATTCAAGTTTTCTCGTTTTATCCTTATCTCTGCCATCTTTTGCAAATGGGTGGTTCCTCACACTGAACACATAAATGCATACTTTGTTTCTGTGAATTAAATGGAGGGAAGTAAAATCAAAACACCAGAGAACTGGATGGTGAGACAGATCAGAGGATTTTTTCCAGTTAATCCTGTAGACAATCTTTTACATGTTTAGGTAATTTACTGTAGGTCCTCTGGGTGTTAGAACTAAGTGTAGAGCAAAACAAATCCAAAGATGGATGATATATATAAGTGGCCATTCAGAACATTTTCATATTATCATTTGCTCTTGTAGATTTGTCACATTCTTTTCATCCCTGTAATCCAGTGTAATTTAAATGGGCTACAGTTCGTCAAAGTGATGCTTCATTAAGTTACTAACAAGAGAAGAGTTGCAGTTTATGCATGACTGTTGATTTTATCTGGTTTATCCAGTGCAATAACACTGACTGTGGATTGCCGTGAGCTGCATTTCTGTCTGAGCTCTGAAGCTTTGTAGTGCTACTGAACACCACGTCTCTGAAGTTGTGATGGTCAGTGAGCTCTGCTGCTGCTGCTGCGTTTGGTTGACTTAAAACCCTGCAAACATGGCTGCCTAACTGCAGCAGTGTCAGCTGAGTAGGTCTGGATATTCTCACGTGTGTGACTGTGGGATTCTCTGCCTCCAGGTTCAGTGCACGCTACGTCCATAGCGGCCAGCCGGGTGGAGCAGGCTCTGTCGGAGGTAGCCTCCTCGTTGCAGAGCAGTGCTCCCAAGCATGGACCCCTGCACCCCTGGATGACCCTGGCCCAGATCTGGCTGCATGCAGGTAGGCTTGCACCTTTTACATAGCTCATGACTGTTACCTTATCCAAGAAAAGACACTGAACATGCACTAAAAAATGTTCATTATACTAAACCAAATACTTGGTGAATGATGAATTCATCTGTTTTTTTTTTTTACCCTCACATTTGTTTAATTAGATAAAACACCAAACACTTCTTTTCTTATGAAACCTTCAGATTCCTCAAGTTTGTGAAATAGTGGATTCTTGCACTTATTCAGCCTGTCCAAAAAAAACCCCAAAACTTTCTATTAGAAAAATAAAGGAATCCCTGCTGGCAACCTGTATGGACAGTAAAAAGCAGCAACTTGAGCTGATTGCTCACAGATACACACATCCTAAGCCATTTTTCTCAGTATGGACCAGACATTTGCAGGTCCCTTTTGGACCTGAAGGTTGCAGAGTGATGCCTCTGTGCAAGCCAGCATATCCTTTTTATGCTTTATCAGATCGGAAGATTGGAGGGTCGGCAGCATGAGCTCCGTGCTGTCGCTTCAACCTTCCATGAGAGGTTTCTTGTCAGTGTGAGAGGCTACCTGGGTGGTCTGTGCCAGCACCAAGACCCAAAAGCTCCTCACAGATCATCTCATTGTAGCAAGATTATCAGTGTTATTCAGTCAACTCATCAGTGGGTTTAATGTTTGGCTTATTTGCATCTGTTTCCAGTGTATTAAAATTAAATTTGTTTTTGTTTTTTTACAGTTTAAGTCCTTCAATGAGTTGGCAACATGAGGGGAAAAACCTCAAAAGTTGATTAATCTTTATGTACTTTTTGCTCCATTCAACCGTCAATGGGTAGATTTTAAACACCTTCATGTATTCATAATGACCAGAAGACAACATTAAAGCTCAGTATCTATTTAAAGGTACAGTATGTAAAAAATCAAAGGTCAATGGCAGAAAAATGTGATATATAATTCAAAACTGTTTCTATTGGTGTGTAATCGCTGCACTAGAATAGCTGTTGTATGTTTATTTTCTTAGAATGAGTCATTTATATCTACTTGCTGGGTGGTGCACATATGGAGGCTGCCATATTTGTTCCACTATGGTGTCACTAAATGGACAAAACACTGTGTGTGAAGTAAGAACCCTCTGAACTTTAAAACTGCTGAACCAGCTTTGTTTCATGGGAGTTAGAGCACTGTTGGCGATTAGTAATACCTTAAAAGATGTTAAAAAGAAGGTTACTGACAGTACAGTCATCACTACACCTGAGACCACTGGATCCACTCACAGATGAAAACAGCTTTATGTCTGGGAGAATTTTGGCCACTAACGGCCACCATACATTCATAACAGTGCTTGAAATATGAAGTCATTTGAAAGAAAACATCTTTTCTTTCAAATACCCATCTTGATCACTATATGACAGTAATTCTTATATACTGTACCTTTAAAAAAGAAAATTAAAAAACAACCTTACCAACATGAACCTCCAAGTCAAACTTGTTTCTTATAAAACCAGCTAAACCTTTTATCCTTCTTCTCAGACCCCCATAAAGTAGAGCCAGCTCAACCAGTTAGATGACAGTAAATACATTAGAAAATGATTTTAAAAAATCAACACAGTACACCTTCAAAGGAGCTGAAGACCATGTAAAGCACATTTAATATGATTTGATTAATTTAATAAGTGACTGTGTCTACGTAAACACACACATGTACATCCATAAACGGTTTTAAAACCAGTCCGCTTTATGAAGGTCCAACAAACCAAAACCTTGTAAATGAAGATTCAGCTGTAAGCAAGATGGTGCTCTGGAGCTCATGCTCATTATTCATCTTTAAATAAAAGTTCAAATAAAAGTCAGAGGAGCAAAGCAGCTTTTTGTTGTCAAAATTCTGTATATGTGAATATTTCCCTCCCAGCTGTGTGGACCAATGATCAATAATGCAAAATATCCTTTCATAAAGACTAAAGTATTCATTTGTTGCCTGAGCACCACTGTTTGGTTTTAGTTACCAAAAAGCAGAAATTCCAGCAGGAAAAATGTGCCTACTGGTGATTGAATTATTACCCAGCATCAAATGCAACCCTCCACCCATCTGTCAGCATTTCCTCAGATTCCGTCTTTGCTTTCCTACCTTTCTGTCGCACGTCATCATCCTTCATCAAACACACTGACATGAATTCAGCGAATGTTCTGGCATCAGCTTTCAGATATCCTTTCTAAGAGCACTTTGATTAGATATGGATTACATATTAGATTTCCCCCTCAGTTCATTGGAGCCCAGCAGACAAAATGTAAACAGACTGAAGAGTATGCATAAACAGCCGTAGACGGTGCACGTACACACTCAGACAGAGGCGGTTTGTGCTCCTGTTTGCGTCTCTACAGCTGCTTCCTGTCATAGGTGGTCATTTCCAGCTTGGCGACACGGCTAATGTAATCAGCCAATTAAAGGACAGACAGACGGGCAGTTCGGCTCATTTCCTGTCTGTCTCATGCTCTGTTTGCTTCAATCTGTCTACATCGCAAACATGACTCAATGAAGGCTTTAGACAGATTCTCATTGATCCCTTTTTAAGATTAAAAACATTACAGTTTCTTGTTTCTGCTTCTTTTCTCGGATATCTGCTGAAGCATCAGCATCCTCTTTGTACCAGACAGAATTTCCATTCATTAAAATTATGAGCTAAATGTTAGAAGCTGGAAGTAGTTATATTTGCATCATTTTATTTGATGATGATGTTTAAACTGATGCAAGTTTTAAGTGCATTTATATCCAATTTTAATCTCTAATCTTGTAGTTTGTGACCGTTCCTCCATGTCCATGCTTCTACTTGAACAGCTGAAGTGTACATCGGCATGTCGAAACCTGCCGAGGCTTCTGCGTGCACGCAAGAAGCCGCCAACCTCTTTCCAACGTCCCACAACGTTTTGTACATGAGAGGGCAGATAGCCGAGCTGAGGGGCAACACGGACGAAGCCAAACGCTGGTATGAAGAGGCCCTGTCCATCAACCCGACCCACGTCAAGACCATGCAGAGACTGGTAAGACAGAGTGCACACATTCACACATTTCCTTGTTTTACACAGTGAGTCTTCTTAAATGTTCCTGTTTGTTTGCTATCTTGGCTCGGTGTCTTTCTGAGCTCTGCATTATTTGCACATCGCCGCAGGCTGACGGAGAGTTAGAACTAATAATCCTCAGAGAGCTCATCTGCATCAGCGCTGAATTACTTGGCTCCACTGTCTCTAATTTGATGCTCGCTGCAATTGATTACTTTGTCATGGATATTCCCCTCAGCCTGAATAAAGACCCTGCACATGCGCGTTTGCCAGAGAAGTCTGCAACTAAAT
Organism: Atherinomorus stipes; assembly: GCA_023101725.1. Taxonomy (NCBI): domain Eukaryota; kingdom Metazoa; phylum Chordata; class Actinopteri; order Atheriniformes; family Atherinidae; genus Atherinomorus; species Atherinomorus stipes. The sequence continues at coordinate 270,723 of JALJCO010004337.1, forward strand.
AAGCCTGAAATTTCTTAAGAAACTGGTGGGATTACAAAAACTGCCCGTCCCTTGTCTCTTGCTGACTTCTGAAAAGATTAACATGAATTTAAGCGTGTATAAACAGTAAACAGGGTTGTTTATCCCCAAACTTCCTCCAGCTCAGTTTCAGTTAAAGTTGTCATGGTGGTTTTAACTGATGTTCTAGCTCCCGAAAAGTTCATTCAGATTTTGTTTTGCACCCCAGGTATTGAGTAGAGAGAAACTAACTGTTTTTGGCAGGGCGTTGCAGCTGTTTAAGCACAACGCTAGTGTTACAGTTGTTTCTGGTGTGAAAAAGTGCAAATTAGAGCCTTTCTCACAGTTTATTTCGCTTTTCTTGTGGTAGTTGAACACATTTCTGTTATGTGGAGGCTTCTTGCACAGAAAGTTTGTGTTTGCTTAATTGTTGTTTAGCATTTTTTATGAAAACTGGATACACTTAGAAAGTTCATGTGCTGCCTGAACGTTTAGTGAGATTATTTTCTATACTGTACAAGGGCCAACCTAAATGTCAGCATGGGATGAGCTAAAGAGAGCTATGCAGTCACTAAATGAGAAATGATTTAAGTCTTACAAAGACATGCCAGCCTTTGTGTTTTTGTTTTTTTGTGTGTTTTTGTTTTTTGTTCTTGTTTAATTTCTTAAACCACTGCTCTATTATTGTACTGAAGCAATTTTGGTCTATATAGATCTGCATCTGTAATGGAGTGGTGTTTTGGGAAAGCTTAATAAAATGTTAATCAGAAAAAAAAAACATGATTTTGATCCTTTAGTAGCATCCCCTTCCCCCTAACGTGTTTTTCCTCGTAGAAACATTGATATCATGCAATCAAATTGGCATTTAGAGGATTGAAATCATTTGAATAAATATATATTCGTTATTAATATAAGGAAGGAAGTTGTTTGGAAGATTTGAGCCAAAATAAGTGAGAAAAAATATTAATCTGTAATGTTTTTGTACTTAAGAGTTTTCAAAATTAGTTGTCATTGTGTCTCTTCATTATATTAATGTTGAGGTCAAATACAGTATCAGCCCCATATAGCCATAGCTGAGGATGATGAAAAAACGTCTGTATTGGCCCTAAAAAATCTGTATTGGTCGATCCCTAATATATTCTGATATTCATTCTTGACAGTATTTTAAGTTTCACCTCCTTAGAGGCCCTGTTTTAAGATTTTTATTTGAGTAGTAAATGTATTCGGTTATTTAGTTTTTTGGGGAATCCTTAGGTAATGAGTTTTTCATGAATTTGCTTCATATGGACAATAAATTTAAATAATGTGGATTTTATTTTATTTTAATTGAATGATCAGTTGAATTTACCTTTGAGAACACCTAAAGGTAAATTATAAATTAGGTATACGTATAAAGCTGAATTGGCAAAGTTTAAGTTGCTGTTTATAGTTTATTATGAAGTATTTGGTGACATTTAAAAGATGTAAAATCTGTAGTGGAATGAAATTCTCAGCATCACGTTAACCATGTGGTCTGTTCAGGGTCTGATTCTGCACCAGCTGCAGCGCTACACTCTGTCTGAGAAAGTCCTGAGGGATGCTGTGCAGGTCAACAGGTAGGTGTTCATGTTTCTTTCTCTTGACCACATCTTCACACCCTCTTCATCCTTTTTCTTTTTTTCTTACATCCATTTCTCCTCTTCTCACCTTTTGTTTTACACATCTCGTCTTGGTGCACATGCTTCTACCTCTTTTAATTATCTTCTTTACCCTCACTTCCTCCTTTTTTCAAATTCCCCCCTTAATTTTTCTCACCTGCATCTTTCCCTCCTGATTTCTCCTCATTCTGATCTGATTTCTTTTTCTCCCTTGTTCTTGAGTTTTCATACTTGTTTCTCTTCATCTCTCCTACTCTTCTTGACCTCATTCTCCCTTTACTATTTACTTCTCCCTCTCTTCTGCCCTCTTCACATTTTACCACCCACACCACCATCTTTCCCTCTCCATTTCAATTTTCTTTGAAGCTCTCCTTCCTCTCACTTCATCCTTGCTGTCATTTCCTTCCCTCCTATTTCCTACTACCATCACCTTTTCCATTTTCCTTTCCTTTCCCTTCTGTTATCACCTTTTCCCTTTTTCCTTACTTACTTCAATAGTGTATCCTGTTAGTTTAGCTCATTTTATTCACACACACAGAGAAATATAACATATGCACTGTACATTTTATAATGATATGAGGAGGAAAGGGTCACCCCTGGGAAGCTGCTTAAGTCAAGATATCACAGTACATTCAAACAACTCTAATGTGTAGAAGTCTCTGGAATACATAGAACTAACATTGAGTGATCATTCAACTCATCTGTATTCAAAGTTATTAAGATTGTTTTTTTTTTGTTTTTTTTTGCTTTTTCTTGAAGGCAGAGATTAAATGTGGCATTTAAATTTATCAAGCTTGTTCTAAGTCTGCAGTTTTTTTTTTTTTTTGTGGTATAAGCATGTGTAAAAGGAAAACTGGAATTAGGTTTGTCAGCAATTTGGTAGATTACACAATCATTATACTGATTATACTATAGCCTAGAGGATTGTGATGATGGAAAAGTGGTCCGGTAACCACAATAAGGCACAAATTACTTTCTTTTGGAGAGTTTCCAGCTTTTTTAAGTGGGTTGGAAATGTGTGACACCTATATGATATTCCATTAACTAGAATGAGGTTCAAATAAAATGTAATATTGGACGAGAAGTGCACCGTGTGGGAAGATATCCCAGCTATCTGTGCAGAGGGCAGCATGATATCCATGCAGTACAGAAGATGTTTGCAGACACCAGGAAGCACCAATCCTAACATGTAACATACCAAAATGACGGGGAAAAACTCAGCTAGGGGAGAGTCTACCAAGCATTTGCAGCCAAACAAAAAGCAATTATATGGGAATCTAACAAAAACATGAGATCACTGTCCACTTTAGAGCTTCTGCTAATTTCTCCACACAAAAAAAATCATTTACTTATAAATCATGTCTTTCATCTGCTGTTTTTGTGTTAACATTTTAATTGTAATTTTAAAAACTGCTAATGTGTTCTATGACTCTTTGAAATGAAATATGAAGGTCCTGGTAGTTTCCATGGAGATTAAAGGGGTTTTATAGTGAAGTATTCACTATTCCTATTATATGCAAATAGGTCTCATCAAGAAGAGGCATTTTATACTTTTTTTTTTTTTTTAAGTTAATCATCAATATGACATTTGAGTAAAGAAATTCAGCAATAAGGATCCCCAGGAACATGATGGAGCTGGCTCTTCTAATGTAATACATTCGCATTTATTTCAAGACTTATTTGTTTGGCATCTAGTTTTTTTTTTTATTAGAACAGAAAATAGTTTGCTTTTTTGACATCGGAAGTTTATTACACAGAAAAAAATGTGTATTTTAACAAGCTTTCTGTTTATGATTTGTTCAAGTTCATTTTCATTCTAGTGAGCAAAAAAATAAGTTATCAGCAAATAATCATTCTTTTTTTTTTCTTGTAAACTCTCATTTTCTTCACACCTTCATTCCTTCACTCTGCAAGTCTTTCCTCATCATTCTGTTTTTCCTTTTCCCTATAGTCTCTTTCTTTCCCTTCTCATATCATCTAATAAATCCTCTTCTTTCCTCTAATCTTGCTTCCTTCACTTCTTATATCTTGTATTTGTGGTAATGCAAGTCTAATCCTCTGTTTTCTCGTCAGCACGGCTCATGACGTGTGGAACAGTCTGGGGGAGGTGCTGCAGGCTCAGGGAAACGCTGCAGCCGCCACAGAGTGTTTCCTCACCGCCTTGGAGCTGGAGGCCAGCAGCCCCATCCTTCCCTTCACCATCATACCCAGAGCTCTATGAAACACACACTCACACAGTCATAGCACAAATGATGGACCTGCAAGCTGCATGCATTTCACACAAACACAAACCATCCCTGCATGCACAAAGCTGTACAGCCATACACAATGTATATAATGCAAATAATACTACTTCCTTCCACCCTTCCCACAATGCCTTGCTGTGGCTGCTACCCCGACTGTGTGTGTGCGGGCGAGTGTTTGAGGTCATGAGTCTGTGCCGATACATTTGTCGTGCCTGTTCCCGTCTGTGCATGCGCACCCACCTCCGTGTACGTGTGCCAACTTGTGTTTGTGGATGTAAATACGACTCTGCCGTCGCAGATGCCGAAGATTTGTTTACATGTTATTTAGTCCAACGACAGATTATTGGCAGGCAAACGGTTTTATTGAGGTTTCCTTTTATGAGCCAAATATCTCAGTTACTCAAACACAACACGCACACACTCGTTGCTGTTAATATGGAGCAGATATCTGTTACTGTACGGCTGGCTGTCAGCCAGAGAATCCACTGGAGCATCCAGACATGATCAACAGATCACTGAATAATCAATCAGTCAGTAAATGCCAAAATGCTGGATGCATTCACACAGAAAATCAGATTTGAGCTGGTGAAGGATGGCTGTGTTTTTTATGGGTTTTAGACATTTTTTTCATTGCGTGCAGCTTTCTGTTTTTTTTTTAGAAGCTCCATCGTAGCTACTCACATGTAAGTGCCACAAAACTTGAACAGAAAAAGTAAAGTTACTGATAAATACACTTTGTAAAGCCTTTTTTCTGAACAGGAGGAATCTGTTGCATACATTTTATCTACAATCTTGATTTTCTGTGCTAATGCACCCACAGTGATTATGTTGTCTGTGTCCTGTTACAGCCAGATTATTAGTTATTTTTTATTTGATTTTTTGATTATAAATACAAAGAATTAATGTTGTATATTTGATTGTTCCTTGTGTATTATTATTTTTAGAGAGTAAATTATAATTCTATTTTCCAGTGAGTATTGCTGTGGGAGGAATGAGAGGATGAACTGTTTCAGTTTGATCAGTCAGTCCTTTTTTTTTTTTTTGCTGTAAATGACTGAAATTAGAACGATGATAATAAAAGTGGCTAAAATGAAGCGGCTCCGGTTTGATTTTCCTCGGTAAACCTGTGTGGTATTCCCCCTGGCTGTGACCTCGAGGCCAGCGGTGTGTGTTACTGTCTCAGGTGTGTGTCTGTCAGCAGACGCGTATGTCCTCCTTTTGTATCTGAGGATTACAGAGCTGACAGGTTTTGTCCCTGAGTGTCAGGAAGCTACAGTCCAGTCCCACAGACACTGCAGCCCCCCCCCCCCTGAATAGAGGTCTCTATTGGACTCTCATGTGTCACTAATGGTTAATCTCTCAGAAAGGTCATGGCTGGGGCCCCCAGTCACTCTCCACTGAACATTATAAATCCAGACATGCTCATTTATCCATTTCTTATGATTTGTGATTAAAACAGCTGTTTCTTTTTTCAGACTTACAACAGAAACTTAAATTAAGTTAAATAAGATTTTTTTTTTTTTTTTAAGTAGCAGGTACATCACATACTCTCCAATTTCTAAAAGCTAAATCTAAAGTCTAAAAGCTTAAACTGATTCAAATTACTCTGTCATTTGTGACTTCTCTCCATAATTAACATTTAAAGGCTTGGTTCTGATAGTATGCATTAGAAAAACTTTCTGCACTAGCAAGAACATTTTCAATCAAAATCCATGATGGTAATAAAAACGCATTCAACTGTAAACTTTTACTTAAATGAGTTTATCCAGGTTGAGGACACAAGTCATGTTACACACTTTCTCTGGCTATCAGGTGAATGACTGAAATATTTATGTGCGAGAGGCAGAAAATATCCTTCGCACTGGAAACCCTAAACTGAGGCACATAAAGCACAAAGTAATATATAAATATACTTCAGACAGTTATGCAACTCCAGCTACTGTGTGCTTCATCCAACACCTCCTACACTTCTCCGTCTTCCCCCTCATCCTGTCTGATTCTGTGCAACACACTCCGTCTTAAATGATACAGGAAGTCCCAGGACTACAAAAATAAAGTAAAACTGGAGGTTTTGTCCACATTTGGAGTCACAAGTAAAATCCGACAGTTTCAGTGAATTTCTTCCACTTTTCATCACTGGGATTTTATCTCTGTCTTCATTGCCAACCCCCCACTATCATCTCCTCAAACTCCCACAGGTTTCTGCAGCCTCTCCCTTCCAACCATCCCTTGCATATCTCTGTTGCCTAGCAACTCATCTACATACACTTTTGGCGATCTGAGAAGTCCTTGTGGCGCTCTAGATAAACACAGATTAACTGTACATTTATTCTGCATTCATTTCAGACAGCATATCAAATACATCCATGTTATTTTAATTGCTACATTTTAAAGGGGGTGATATGAAATTACAATAAGAATTTAAATCTAACTTCATAAAGTTTGTAGTTTTCCCTTATGTGGAGCTTTTGAGTGTTGGGCAAAATACTTGAACCTCTGCTAACCTTATATAATGTTAGGTGGGCTCTGTGTTTACACTTTGGGCCCGGTAAGATAACACACAATAAGAAGCTCTGATGAGTCATCTGAAAGCATCACTTCCTCCACAAAATCCTGACAGATAAATTCAAGTCGGATCATTTTCACAAACCACCGACAACATCTTAGTTAATGAAATTTTATTGGAAAAACAAAATGTAAAGACTAGCAAGACTAGCATGTACAACTTGGAATGCAGATCAACTGAACCAAACAGAACAGCTGGACCGGGCCGGGCCTTGCTGCACCCACACACACGCACACACAGGCAAACTCGCACACAAACACAAGATAGAAATGCTGCAAAGCACCGACCCTGTCCCAACTAATGTGAAACACCCCCGTACAGTTATACAGGCACAGCCTTTGAGGCAATATGCAGTACCCGCCATGCTGCAGTGACAATGACCCAATCTTTATTTTTTACCATGACAAATGTGTATAACCCTCCAACTAATACTCGTACTGGTTGATGTGGTAGCATATAGATACTGATATTGCCTCAGTTATTGTACTTGTACTTAATCATCTTTTAAACCCACCCAACCCCTCCAATTGTCTAAGACATAACCACTGCCGAAGGGCTTCGAGCCTACGCCCCACCCAGGCTTCACCCTCAAAAAAGGTAAACACACAGAGGATTAAGTGAGTAAACTGACATGCCAAAACACAAGATCTAAAATGAGTTATTGTTTATCCCATTTTAATATTTTTTCTTAAAAATATCTGCCAACTCTGACTTCATTTAGGAGAGCAAACCACTGGTTCACTCACTGCCATCCCTCTGAACCACCCCTCCCTTCCTCCTCTGTGGGTCTCAGGCCGACCTGAGAACCGACAACAGCCTTCAGCCACTGGGCTCTCGACAGTAACCCATGTTACGCTGCATGCATGAAGAACAGGAGGGAAACAGAAAACAAGGGAAGTCATAGAAGAAAGGCAATTGGCCGGCCCAAATAATCATATCAGGCAGATGGAACCAGAAAGCAGAGGAGCAGTGGCCGAACCAGCCAACTGCACAGAGGCTGCTTGTCTACAAGTTGAGATCTGATTGGGCAGCTCAGCGCTGGGGGGGGGCAGGGAATACAAGCCAGTACATGCAGATTAATTTATTTTTTCTTTGTCTTTTACCTTTTTTGAGCTTGTTTATATGGACAGATTTTCAGTTTTCCAACATTCAGTTAAAATTTTCTATACAGAACAGTATGATTATATGTAGATTTTTGCAATAAGAGGTAAGTGAAACATGACTGTCTTAATGCGAGCCCAGTTCATTTGGCGGTCATCATCTGAACAAACTCTGTGGAGGGAAAAAAAACCAAACATCAGCAACAATGTTCAAATTTATGACTGAAGAGAACGAAGATGAAACAATTTACAATTTTATTAATTCAACTCAGGAAGTGTGTGTCAAAGGTTAAGAAAGTGGTCAAATTTCTAGACAGATGTTAATCTCATACCTTCATAGTTGACCTGTCCGTCTCCATCAATGTCTGCTTCTCTTATCATTTCATCTACCTCTTCGTCTGTCAGCTTCTCTCCAAGGTTAGTCATCACGTGACGAAGCTCTGCTGCACTAATATACCCGTTGCCGTCCTAACCAAGACACAAACGTGAGTTTAAAACACAATATTACAATTACACAACTTTTACAGCAAAGGCAATCTTATCAGCTCTAAATGTTCATCAGGCAACACTTTTTATTTAAAGCTGCTTGGCACAGGATTCATTAGACACACTGACTGATTTCAAAATGTTTATATTTCATAAATGTACTTTACTCATTGTGTTCTTTTCCTAAAGATAAATGTTAAGAAAGATGCACCACTAAATTGAAAGAACAAGGCAGCAGACTTAAAAATTACAGAGCATTGCAGAGGTTTTACTTAAAATTTTATACAGAACTTATCTTCTCCAATCATTGTAATGACTCTGAAAATCTGCACTAACACACTGTAATGTCAACAGTCTCAGTTATTGGGAAATACAACCAGATAACACCAAAGCATCCTGATTATAGTCGTAACAAGACTTTGGCCAGTGTTGCCATACAGTGACAAAAATGACTAAAGGTAGTTAGATATTAGCTTAAGCTTTAGGAAATCTCAATCCAGGATGATGACTTTTATTCATAAGAACTACATTCCCGCCCACAAGTTTGCCTTGTTTTTATTTTGTTTGTCTTCTAAACCACCATCTAATGTTTATAAGACAAACACTTACCTTGTCAAAGACTCTGAATGCCTCCCTGATCTCCTCCTCACTGTCGGTGTCCTTCATCTTCCTTGCCATCATTGTCAGAAACTCAGGAAAGTCAATGGTCCCATTGCCTGGTGAAGACGAGTTGAAGCACGTTGTTAATATGGCTTCTTAATTTTAAGATGATTTCAAAAGACAAATATTTCCCCATTTCAAGAAGCATAGCCATACCATCGGCATCCACCTCATTGATCATATCCTGTAGTTCTGCTTCAGTTGGGTTTTGACCCAGTGACCTCATGACAGTGCCCAGCTCTTTCGTGGTGATGGTGCCATCCCGTCTTTATCAAATAGGGAGAAGGCCTCCTTAAACTCTGGACAGGCACAGAGACAAAATAAAATGAATGAGACAAAATACTGATGGCACGCAACAGAAAAACAAAACTAGTATTGTGTCTGACAGTACCATTTTGACATCTTAGTGCTGGAATTGTTTTTTCAAATAATAGTAATAAGTGAAGAGCCGGTCTGACCCTTGGAAACAGGGTTTATTTAGCTTTTTGAGAGTGAAACTGGTGAATTGACCCAATAACTGCAGCTGACTTAATGCAGAAAATGCCAAAATGATGCTTGCGTTGTTTTAGCTTACCAGCGATCTGTTCTTCTGTTAGTTGGTCAGCCTTAAAAACAAAAGAAAGGTTTATTTTCAAAATGATGAAGTTTTTGCTTTGTATCCAAAACTGGCTTATTCATTGTTAAATAATCAAAACCTGTAATTTCTTCCAACCAGAATTATCAAACCAGAGTTATAAGTCAAAGATAGCAGGAAACGTGACAAGTAGAGACGCACAGAGTTTTTCCAATTCAATCCGATACAGATACCTGGGCGTATCGGCTGATACAAACCCGATACTACTATAGAATGAATGAACTGTATCCCTTCTCATGTAAGGCATCAAGCCTGATATAAACATTTAGCCTAAATTAAAAAAAAAAGGTAAATTAACACAGACATGGATGGACTTAATATTTATTAACAAATAAAGTGTACATTAGCAGCAAAAAGAAATAACACTTCCATGTAAAGTGCACTGCAAACATTTTAAAATGTATATGCAGAAAAGAAAAGAAAAGAACTGGATTGGAATGCCTGATTGGCCTCATTCATCCAATCCAGCTAATTGGTCAATATCGGAGCCGATATCCGATCCAGGTATCGGATCAGTGCATCTCTAGTGACAAGAGTTGTGACTTTAACAGCACAACAGCAAGGGCTTTAGAATCAGTCATACATAGACACCAATAAAAGAATTGTGTGACACCAACAGCCATCTTCACCATTTGCAGCATCTGTGTACAACCTTGAGATCATCGAAGTGAATATCCGTGAGATCTGCCACCAGTTTCACTGCTTTTGGTTCAGGTTTTTTTGGCCCTCTGCCTCCACTTGCTCTCCCATCCAGCCTCAAACCTCCACCTCCTCTACGCTGCTTTAGGTCCAGTCCTCCTCCTGCAACTCCACCAACTGCAGCAGGTTTCATGGTTAGCCCATCCAGCGCCCCACGGACCATCACTAAGCCTTCAGCCAGACACTCTGCTCGCTTGCTGTTCTGGACGCCCTGTTTTTTCACTTCTGCCAACTCTGCCTTGGTTCTCTGCAGACAGGTCCTCAGGTCCTGCATCTCTCTGACAAGGTTGTCCATGCGACTGGACGATGTGTCCATCAACATCTGCAGGAAGGCTCTGTAGTTCCTTTCCTGCTGCTGAATGAGCTCCTTGTAGTAGAGCTGCTGATCATCCAAGAGGTCATAGACTGTGGACAAGCTCACCAACTCATCCTCTGGTGGGTACATGGCAACTTTTTTTGGTAGCATTATGAAAGAAAAATGGCAAGAAGGGCAGGAATCATGCGTTATGGTGGGTAGGATGGGTGGACGAAAAAAATAATGGCTAGACATCGATCAGTTGTTCCTGATTTATAAAAATAATAGACGCAGCCAAACAGCAGCATGTGCCATTTCTAAATAGTCAGACTATTTGTATGGATGAGGAAAAACAATCAAAGTAGATGTTTTTAATCCTTCTGGATAAGTAAGCACAAGACGGATGTATGAATGGTGATGAGGTGACCGGATGATTGTCGGACTCGTCTTTCAATGTTCCCAGTTCAGATGGCTGATAGATGATGGAAGTTATTAAAATCCCTCTAGAGAAGCAAGGGTAAGCAGGCTGGACTGACCCAACAGGTGAAGCTTCTTTGATGAGCTGGATGAGAAGTTGCTGGAACAGCTAGTCCTGTTGACACTGTCCAGGTTACTTGTCCATCTATCCGTCTCTCAATAAATCCATCTGGCTATCCAACTTCGTATCTTCTAGCAGTCTTACAGCACTGTTGGTGTACGTGACCAGATGCTGTCCTTCCTTCTTTGCATCCGACTCCATGCAAGTGACACTGTGGACATCCCCACTGCCTCCATGTCAGTGTTAGCCAAAGCAGTGATAGTGAAGACGTGGTTCTCTTTTCATCTCTCAAAAAGTTGTACAGTAAAGCTGCACGCAGAGATGAAGTGTCCACCTCCTGCAGTAGCACAGCAGATTAAGCACCTTACATGAGTGTGTGTGCATGCAGAGGCCAGGAGGCCAGGCCAGAGGAGGTTTGTCAAACATGTCAGGAAATTGATTTAAGGTGTGTGACAGTAACAGAGTCCAGACCAGGGGAGGTCACAGGAGTTTTGTGTGCGTCTATGTGTATATGCCAATCTGTGGCCTGTCGTCTAATGACTACAATTGCAGCTCCTGGGGAGGATCAGTTGACTGGTCATCTGGCCTCCCAGGCAGCATCATGGATCACACCAAATGGACCCCTCAGCAGGGCCTTTGTCCTCACAGTTACAGTGTCTGAGTGTGACATGAAATTTCCTCAAAAGTTTACACTCAGTTCAATTATAGTTTAAAGTGAATGAGCCAAACTGGATACCAGCCTCCTTACAACACCCAATTCAACAGGTTACCAAAACTAGTAAATATTTACAGAAAGATGGAGCCATTAGCATGATTGAAATCCCCATCACATTGCTCATCTTTCAACAAAGTGAGCTCTTTCAATGAAATCCTCAAAAAAATAAAAAGATCAAATTATTCTATTAAAAAATGTGTGGGTAAAAATGGACCTTGAGTAAACAACACGGAACAGTTGAAGTTGGAATCTGCCAATCAGATTACTGATACAATTTCTTTTTGCTTTCTCATGAAGTTAATGTTTAATACAGAAATGTACATGGCATACATCAGACAAATTGTTAATCCTGCTCAGATGAGGGTTTTTTTCTCCCTCTCCAATGACAAAAATACAAACCGAGTAATAGAAGATTACTGGTTCATCAAATAAACTTAAAAAGAAAAGTTCTTAGAAACAAAAAAAAAAGACTTTATTTTATTATTTCAATTTTATTTCTTATTTGTTGTTCATTGGTCTAAACTGACATGATAGATGAGAAAAATGGTTGAAAAGAAATGTTTCATTTTCAAAAATGCATCTGTATTGCCAAACAGCAGCAAACAGGAAGCTTTTCGTGGTTGATAATTCAGATGATACACTTGTGCATCCTCAAACATGGTCAGACCAGCTGATTGTTAACAGACTGCTAAGCCCTCTGATATCCAGACCAAATTACTTTTCTGACAGCAAAGCCTGGCAGCAGCAATCACATTCATGTAGTGCACAGTGATGATATATGATTTGCTTTTACAGCCTTCATAAGCTGAGTCTTCTCAGGATCAAAACTGCGAGAATGAAACAGTACATTGTTTTGTGTCAAGCTCACTATCATTCAACACCTCACTTCAACAGCACTAAACTTATTCTCTATGCAAGTCTTTCTGAAAAAAGAAAAAAAAAATCTATAGCCATACCTCCAGTATTAACTGATATTAAAGTATAAGTATATATTAAGGGGTTAAATTATCCATTCAGTCGTTTAATATCCAAGTTTATACCATTCACTGAATATTTTCAAAATGTATTCACATCAGAAATAAGCAAAAAATTCCCAATATACACACATGTTCAGTATATGTGGTGTCTAAATACACATTTTACCCAAAGCAAATTAAAATACAGCTACTATGTTTTAAGTACATTGAGCCTTTAGCCATTTCTGTAAAAACACACTACATGTCATATGTACGTGTCCTCCAAAACTAAAGACTTTTGGTTTTAACATGCCAATATAACCTCAAATTTAAAAAGAAAAGATTTTACTAAAGTTTGGGAGCTGTTGGAACAGATAACCAACAATCTCTCAACCACTAACCTGATGTCTTTATAAGTTTACTTACAAAAATCTGTAAAATAAGGTAGACTATGACATGACATGTCAAGACAGTGATAGATATATGGCCTTTTGGTCAATTCCATCCTACTATTCATTTTATGAATGAATGAAAACTACAGAGGGTTCCCAACGACTAAGGTCGGCACAAACAATTGCAATCTGGTGATTAATAATTAAGACAGACCTAAATGCATGTTGAGATCTTTGTAGAATGGCTACTCCAAGAGGATAAGAGTAGTTTTTGTCCAACTGCGTACAGTTTTTCCAACAGTAAATTTATTAACGCAAAGGCTGTGATCAAAAAATCTTAACTGAGAGGAGTTGACTTTATCAGAAACCTGTTTGTATGCCTTCATTGTTAGGAAGTGGCAATTCTACTACCCACAATTCCCAATTCTTTTCCCCCTTAGCTAGATATAGGAAATGATTAGGCATTACAATTATGACAACAGTGAAAATAAAGCCACCGTTATCAATCATCAAATCATGAAGATTTCTCATGGATTCATGATACTTACCATTAACTGTAAATTAAACTGATTAATATCAAAGTACCCACTTAAAAGGAAAAAAAAACACACCTGTGTGTGTATATATTGTATTTTATGTATGTGTGTATATATATATATATATATATATATATATATATATATATATATATATATATATATATATATATATACACACACACACACACACACACACACACACACACACACACACACACACACACATCATTCTGATCTTGTTGCCTTTGTAGTTTCTTATATTGTTTCAGTATATTAAACTTTACTAGCAGTAACTAACAGTTATGGTAAATTGCCAAAATATGACTCGAATTACGACGAACACTCCTCAGCTTAATGATCCACATTTACGAGGATCGCTGGGAACAATAATTTCTCCAACTAGCCGTGTTTACAGTTATTCTGATGTTAACTATTGCCATGTACCGGTTTTCAAGGAGGGGGCGGAATGTAGTTAACTGGCGATACTGCTGTCAAATACCGGAAAATCAGCCATTGAGGGTGAATTTAGCTGTGATGCTAACCGCGGCAACCAGAAGAGCCGCCACAACTTACTACAGAGGCCACCTGTAACAACTACTACACGTTAACTTGGGATAACATCAACCGCTGCTATATTTACACATGGCAGTTGTAAGCCACTGCGATAAGCTTCTCGCCCGAAGCGACGGTTGACATTTTGCCGCTACAGCGTTAACAGCTACCAATGAACGGTAGCTAGCTAACCCAACGCCTGAAATGAGTCCTCGAGCTGTGTGCTGTGGAGCCGTAGTAATTCCACAACGACGCTCCGGGAGAGACATCAAGCATTCACAAAGTTAACTCAACACAATTTCATTTCAAGTTTTACACATCACGGTTGATAAAATACTTACCATGGCTGTGTGAGATGGAACGGTGTTTGTGCTAGCGCTACAGGAGAGAGGAAATGGACGGTCGCCACTGAGCAGGGCTGGCTAGAGGCGGGCGATGAAGGCTAAACACTACTGTACGCCTTGCCGTATTCTTCCGCGCTGTGAGTAGGTCCATTTTGCCGCCGTCCGTTCGCACACGTGCTCGCACGCTCACATGCATACGTGATTGGAGCTGTGCGCGTGCACATAGAAAGTATTCATAATTTATTTTATTCTTGAAAACACAATTTTTCTTCAGTTTAATATTGACTGTGATTACGTTCAATTAAATTTCACCCGGTTATGAAATGTAAATAAAATTAAAGATATTAATTTATTCATTCAATTTCTGTTTAAAATTACTTTTGGAGCTGCAGATCATACAAATAAAAACTACATAGCCAAATACACTTCTTTGTTTTATTTTTTTTCTCCATCTTCCAGTTACTATAAAGTGAATTAAGCTAATTTAATAATTAAATGTATCCTATTTCGCTCAAGTTTGTTGGCATCAAATCCAAAGTCTTAGATCAAGTTTTCCCCCCATATAAACCTGCTTAATACTCGGTTAAACACTATATACAAGAGTTTTACATAAAGTATTTTAAAGATTATGAAGTTTTCCTTATAAGGAAATAAATTAGTCTTGTAAAAGATCAAATATTCAATAGATGATTCAGTCTTTTGTGTAATTACTTTGTTCTGCAGCTACACGCGTCACATTAGCAGCGCGGTTTCATTAAAAATATGACGGACTATTTTGTGTTACACCTACTTTTATCCAGGCGGAAGGATACATCATAAACGTCGCAACATACAACGTTATGGAGACTGCAGATTTGCTTTTGAAACGCCGTTTCTGATTGGACAACACAGAACCGCAATATCCTAACTATATATAGAGGCTGTTGATTGGCTTGGGTGGATCTGCAATGCGCCAAACCACGGCGCGGCAAAGAGGGCAGAGGGGGGGCATCTCCACCGCCTTGAGAGTAGAAAAAGTGGGCAGGTGACAGGTCATGGGCTGAAGGTGTGTCTGAAATCACCTGTGGCGAGTCATAAAATGAGTAAGGAGGGGGAAAAAAAGACATTGCTGATAAATTATTTTTTAAAAAAACCCAAAAAACAAAACTTTTTATTTAAAATTCTAATGAAACTCTTGAATTTGATAGTGTTTGTATTGAATTTATACTGGAACTTTTCACAGCAGAGGTGTTGGCTTTTTATTGGGAAAATAAAATTTGTGAAAGCTATAACTGTCATTAAATACACTTTTTGACACTGTATCTAAAATAAATCATCCATCATCCCAGCATTAAAGATAAACAGTTTAACCTTTTGCACTGAAAATTTTCAAATAAAACCTAACAAACAAGACTCCTGTGGTTTCAAATGTACTATTTAACTTGATATAGTTCAGCTCTCAACATATCTTTGTGTAATTTACAAAAAATGCAAATGAATTTACTCACATTTATTGATAAAAATCTGGTGCTATTACAAATGGTCAAATCATTTTAGAACAGTATGTACACAGGACACCTCTTTGCGCACCTACAGATTCACTGCAATTTCACAACTCAACACTGAAGCTTTGTATGTGTCAAAATGTTTTTGCATTGAAGTGTGTTGCTGGTGTGACTTGTTGCGAATAAGTTCAAATAACACAAGTGTACATGTTCAGTCTTCTAGTAGTATATCTAGCTCTTCTAGAGGCAGTCTCAGTCGGAGTTCTTTCTCCATCATCAGATCTATGAACTCCTGTAGATGCTCGGGAAACAGTTGCACAGCATCCATATACACACCCTGATCCAAACAAACACAAAGAAATAGACATTATTAGTTTGCACATTTTTAAAAATAAACTAATGTACCTAACTATAGATCATTTGTTACTGCGGGAAATATTTTAATATCTGAGCCTCACCTTTACCCAAGGGATATTTTGCAAGGCTTTGTAGAATATCCCTCTGGCTTTATCCACTTTTCCTTCTGAAACCTACAAATTTAGATGCAAACAGGTAACATAAGCACACAACAGTTGTATCACTGCTTAGGACTGTCAGTAATTATATGTGAAATCGTCTCACCAGGAAGTAGATGTACATTCTCCACAGTAAAGGACAGTGAACCCCCGTCTCTGTTGCTATGGCGCTTTCAAACAGTCCACAGATACGGTTGCTGAGGCCATTCTCCGGCAATATGGGTAAACCCTTATCGTAGGAACAAGACCTACAAGTAACATATACATGCAAATAACTTTTTCTTTGTTCATTAAGTCTAAAAATGGGTCTCATATCATGAGATCTGGTTGTCTTGTTATAAGCGGTGTCATTACTTGTTTACCTCTGAGCAGCATCCACCAGATGCTTCCTTTGTTGTTCAGCAACAATAGCAAAGAGGCGCGGTACCACGCTGCTGTTGTCTCTAGTTACAGAGTGGAAAAAACGTCGAGCTCGGCCAGCGCTATGGTAACGGTTCTCCACCTGCAATGACGGTCACATAAATACTCAAATCAACAAGTGCAGTTGATATTTTCACCTGAGATGATTTTAACGTGGCTTACCTGCACGTATATGCTCCACAATGGGGCACTGGTGGGCCAAGCTGAGAGGGTGGAGGTGAGCGCTTCTCGTAGCGTCACTAGAGGAAACACACTGAGGCTCTGGTGGTACTTCAACAGCGCTGCATGCTGCACAGCCAACACCTCACACTCCGAAACTAACTGGCTGTCAGCTGCTGAGTGTCTTGCTTCAGAGTAGGCACAGCTGGTTTTCTCATTACTGTTCCGCTGTTTCTCAAGGGTTAGTTTGCGATGCAGTTCCTCCATTTTTTCCCTGGCCTGGCTGTAGATAGCAGTAGCTGCGTGGATGCTCACCGTGAGATATTGGAAAAGGGCATAGCAGCCAACAAGACCTCTCACACCCAACGTCTCCTCTAGCAGGTCTTCATTACCTAATTATAAAAAGAAGAAATTAGACCAAATACGTTCCACATGTAGATGAATTCCTTCTCTTTTTCTTTTACAGCTTAATGATTAAAAAAATTAACTGTTATTGTACAGAAATCATTACGTAAGACGTATGTAAGATGTAGTGATATCTCCTGGCATAGAGCCAGTGTTTAAAGGTACAGTGCTGCACAGGTGTGAATGTATGATGGCCGTTAAAGGCCAAAATTCTCCCAGACCTAAAGATGTTTTCACCTGTGGGCGGATCCAGTGGTCTAAGGCAGGGGTTTCCCAATCCTGGTTCTCAGGGACCCCTGCCCTGCATGTATTCCAAGTTTCCAACTCCACCACACCTGATTCAGATCAACTGAACTGGTCATCAAGTTCTTTGCAAGCCTGCTAACGAGCATTTCATCTGAGTCATGTGTGTTAAAGTAAAAACATCTTGAAAACCAGCAGGGCAGGGGTCCCTGAGGACCAGGATTTGGAAACACTGGTCTAAGGTGTAGCAATGACTGAACTATGAGTAACTACTTTTTATATCTTTTAAGGGATTACTTAAGCCAAACAATGCTCTAACTCCCATTAAACAAAGCTGGTACAGCAGTTTATAGTTCAGAGGGTTCTCACTTCACACACACTTTGTCCATTTAGAGACATTGTAGTAAAAATGGTGGCAAAAATATGGCATCTTCCCTGTAAGTGGACCTGCAGCAAGTAGATATGAATGACTCATTCTAAGAAAATAAACACGTAACAGTTATTCTGGCGCAGTATTTACACATAAATAGAAACATAGTTTTGAATTATAAATCACATTTTTTTGCCACTGACCTTTGATTTTTTTACATACTGTACCTTTAATGCTGCATATGGAAACATAATGAGCCTAAATGTGCAAACCCATCATTTCACTAGCTACATGGGAGCTCTAAAAACCACAAAAGACACATAATTTACCTTTTCTGTCTGGCTGAGGTTTCCAGATGTTTTGTTCCAGGGCTGTCAGGCTGGCTGTTAGAGCTTGCTCATAGGATCTCCTGGCTTTCAGGATAGAGACGGGGGAGAGGGACGAAGAGGATGAGGAGGAAGTTCCCTCCGCGAGCCTGGTGAGTACACAGACCGCCTGTGATGTTGTTACATCAGTAAGTTGTCCTTGCTCTTTTGCTTTGTCCTCCACCTCCAACTGAGACCACAGCAGGCAAAGATCGCACAGCGTGGGGCTGCTCAGTCCCTTTGATCCCCCCATCGCTGTGGCTGTGGAGAACACTTTGCGAGCCTCATCCAGGTTCCCCAGCATCCACTCCAAATGGGCGTACTCCTGCCACAACACCAATGATGAGCGGTTGTCGGGTTCTTTGAGCAGCCGCTTGGCGACACGCTTGCTGCTCTTGCCTTGAGTGCGAAGACGCTTTTTATTGCCGCTGCGCAAACATCGCCAAACCTGACACACAAATACATATAAATGAACAAATATGTGCAAAAGCAAGTGATGATGCTTTTCAGTTCTAACCCTTAAAGCACCCACCTTGAGTTTCTCATACTGGATTAAGCTTAGAGACAGAAAGGCTCGGTGGTGAGGAGGAAGGATGGGTTGGATCATGCTCAACACATTGGCGAGGAACTTCTCGCCTTGCTTCCCAAGCCCCACCCACTTCCTTGTTCCCTGAAGAGTGATCGTGTGACCCACAGAGTTAACCCCAGAGTCAGGCAGGTTGTAGGAGGTCAGAGGATGCTGGAGCTCAATACCTGCAGCGTAGAGGGGACCATGTCTGTCATTTCCTTCATATTCATTCAATGTTTCAAAATAGCTAGTTTATATTGTTGTTGGTAGCTTTTTTTTTTACCCTGAGTGAGCAGAGAAAGGTTTTCCAGGAGCAAAGCAGGCTGATGGGGAGCAGAAAGCACAGAGTCTACAGGCAGACCCAGGAAGGACAGGAAATGGAGAAAAAGTCGGAGCTGGAGCTCTGGTGACGACAGGCATATCAAGGAAGAACCGATGTCATCAAACAAAACCTGAAGCGGAGAGAGAGGAGGAGGTGGGAATGTCAAAAAAAGATTTAACATACACTAAATATCTGTAAACATCCTGTAGATGGAAATTAAAATAAATAAATAAATAAACGACGAGCCAGCACCTGTCTGTCAGGGTCCTCACAGTCTTCCTCTGACTGACCCTTGGTTTTGTCAGGCCTCCACGGCAACCAGTGATCTGCCTCCCGAGATGACTCTACATCCAGCCATACCGTCCATCTGGGCTGGCTCCTGTCCTTCACCTCCTCTTCATCCTCTTCCTCCTCCTCCTCTTCTTCTGTGAAGACACACAAACAAACCCACAAAAACAGAACATTTTCCTGTTTTAAGTCATCAAATCAGTTCACAGATGACAGCAGATGACAGCCCTGCAAAATTTAAAGACCCACAATGTAACTTTTAGACCTTAAAAACATGCGTTTCTGACTCGTTTTGATGGCGCACCAACATTCATTATGCACATTTTTGATCCGTCTCTGCCGAGCAGCGTGTAACTTTTGCGTCAAGGACAGGACCATGACGTTGCAGCCGACTATTGGTTGTGCACCGTGTTATGTGCTAGCAAATGGATGTGAACCACACATGAACACAGCGGGTGTTTTGAACGCCCTTCATGTTGGATTCGGCAAAGAAACGCCAGGAAACATTACCGGAGAAAGAAAGGAAAAGAAAGAGAGGGAGTGACGGAACAAGAGTCAAGATAAGACTGTCTTTTACTGGCTGGAGTGAATCACAGTACTGGTACGATGAAGATGGATGCTAGTTTAGCCGTCGATAGGAGGCGTGTCACGGAGGAAACTGATAAAAGTTCCATTGTGGGCCCTGTGGGCCTTTACAGATTGTGTGAGTTTACAGATGTAAGGATGTGTGTGAGTTTTACCTGGACAGGGTTGAAGCCACCCCCCTCGCTCTTGTTGGAGCATCCAGGCTTTCCAGCCTCTGGCCCCTACCTCTCCAAGCCTCGCCTCTCCACTGTCCCAGAACGGCTCAAAGAACTCAACCTGTGCACAAAGATGCAAGAAGTTAACTTATTTGCTTTATCAAAGCAAATAACCCACATGTGTGTACTGTATGTGTAAGTGGGTTTGTGGTGTGGGAAATTTAGATGGGTAAATATTAAATTTTTTATGTTATTGGTTGTGCATATTCTTGTATTAAAAAAGTGCTTTAAAAATAAAGAGTAATTAAAATGCATGTGTTCCTCATATACAGTTGTCCTCAAAATTATTAATATCCTTCAATCGGCTGTCAGTAAAATATGTTTAACTTGACAAAAGTAGTAATATATAAAAATGTTATGAAAATCATGACATCGATTTTGAATTGTGGTTCAATAGAAATATTAAAAACAAACACAAAAAATAAAACAAGTAAACAAGCACGATGGGGCTCTAAAGCTAAAATTTTGTTGAGCAACACTTTGAGTCAATCACTGCAATCAGGTGTTTTCTCTAATTTTCATGAAGACTTCTGCACCTGTTTACAGGTATTTGTCCACTGTTCATGGGAAAGGTGCTCTAATGTGTCTGGGACAGTTTTGTTTGTCTGTTTTTCATTATTACTTTCAACCACAGTTATAAAGCAATAATTTCCTTTACTAAATTATAATTTTGTAAATTTTCATCTATTATGGGTTTCTTTAGTTTGCTGTTATTTGAATTACTGTTGTGTATTTAGCCTTTTTTAATTGGAGGGTATGAATAATTTTAAAGGCAACTGCATATGAATTGTGGACTCAGCAATGAACTAATAATAAAAAGCAGTGATAGATTAGAGACGATAACTTAGTGTGGGACAGTGCAAACATGTTTATGAGAAATAAATTCTACTAATGGTTGCAATATTGTTAAAATAAAAGTAAGGAGCAGTTTGAATGGTTTACTTTCCTCAAAAATGACTAGAACGTTCATAATGTTCAATTAAATAATGAGTACTTGTTTTCTTTTTTTAATTTCTCTTTAATTCATCATTTTTGTGTTTTTTTTTTTTTGTTTATTTCTAACACAATGTAGTAAAATGCAATTAGGGATGTGGAATAAGTGATTTTGTTTTTGAATGTGGAATAGGGGTGGGATTTAATAAGCTTAGCCGCTTCTCACTTTATTTATGAAGTTTTCAAATCTTATTTTTTTTTTTTTTTCCTATGCTCAACTTTTTTATGTATGTTAAAGGAAAAGAGACAAATTTGCACCTTATTTTGACTGCATGTTCGAAATAAATATAAAAAATGATTCCATTAATAGAGGAGCAAAAGTCAGGTGTATTTTCTGATCATGTCTGTGTACCTGCTGCTTTGTGGACAGCTTCCGCACGCTGTCAGGTTTGTAGAAAGTAAAGTCAAGCATGGCCTGAAACAGTGAAATCGCCTTTTCTGAGTGACCTGACTGACGCAGGAAATGGCACTGCTGAATGAAGATATCTGAGGAGAGAAACAGATAAGGACAGGGAAAACGCATACGACTGTCATCCGCTACGCAGCCATCAGAGAGGGAAAACTGAACAAGTGATGGCAAAATAAATCTCAATTACCCAACATGTCCTCCTCAGTCCCTGGTAGGGCTGGATGAGAGACCATGCTGCCATCTTGCACAGCACTGAGCGTGCTCAGACACTTCCCATAAGCAGAGTTGACTTTTGTCACAGTGAAGTTACTAAAGTAACTCTGGGTAAAGAGTAGATACTGTCTCCACAAGGGGGCGCTGTTTGGATGGAGAAACACCTGAAATGTAAGAGATCTATTAGAATGGCTCAGAGGACTGAGCGTCAACAAAAAAATAAACAAAAAAACACAATAATCACTTTGTGAGTCGCTACATGTGGTAAATACTGAACAGTTATCAGTCAGGAAACACATTTCAAGTCTTACGAGTTTCTTCCATTCTTTAGCCAGAGCTGAAGGCTCCCAGAGCTCCTGACAGATCCTGAGCCTCTCCAGCTGCAGGGCGATGCAGGTGGGGTTGGTGGCCACGGCTCGCTCTGCAATGCTTAGCTTTTTGTCCAGCAGCGCTCTGTAGGAGGATTTGCGTTTCTCGGCTGACTCACCGCCCTGCTGCTCCCCTTCACCTCCAAATACTTCTGCACACAGCTCATCCTGAAGGAGGTGGTAGAGTTTTGACAGGTAGAGCTGATTTATTCCTTTACATAACCATTTCATGCATTAAGAGGCTATTTCATACTTTTTTAGATGAGGGATTGTTCAGAAAAGTTGCTCCAAATCACAAATTTGATAGCACAGAAATCTCTATTACCCAAGTTAGAGTTGTTCTGATACTGGTAACGGTATCAGAAATGCTTGCGACACTGCCTAAAATGCTGGCATTGGTATCGACAAGTACTGGGGTTCAGGAGGCCGATACCACGTAATTTAATCAAATAGGAGTCTATTTACTGATTAGCTGTTAACTCTGACACAGTTCTTCTTCGCTGCTCTTAACTGCACTGTGCTGCCATCTGCAGCCTGCTGGTTTTGAGGGGTGAGGAAGAACTGATCGCCTGACACCTGTCAGATGATGGTGTAGCAGTATTTCAGACTGGATTCTCCCACCAGCAAGACTGTTGCTGTTTTCATTCATGTTTTACATGTTTAACCTGAGCCAGGCCTTACCATAATGACGATCATATCATAGACTCATGTAGGTGTAATATGATATTCTTTTAAAACACAGTGAAATCGGTACTCTGTATCGGCCGATCCTCAGAGCACAAGCATCGGAATTGGTATCGGGAGGAAAAAAATGGTGTTGGAACAGCTCTAATCCAAGTGCCTTTGAACTGTGAAAGCATGTCCCAAACAAAGAAACTTTGTCTTCAATAAAAAAGACAAAAGTTACAAATCAAGCTTTCCTTTTTAATATTTCTTGTATGCTTATTGAGTTTTTATTTACTGTGTATAATTCTGCATGATCTCTCTGAAAAAGTCACTAAAACAAATGATGATACAGCTGTTACAGAAAGAGATTTTAGTGCTTCATCACGAGTGCACCTGTGCATGAGATCCGTGCAGTACAAAAGATCTTTGCACAGCCCAGAAAGTAAGGATTCTAATGTAGCATGCAAAAATGACTCTGCTACAAAACTCTACCAAACATTGCCACCCAAGAAAAATACAATTCAAATCCCAACCGATTACATGGGAATGTAAGTAACACATTACAGCAGCACTGCCCACTTTAGAGCTTCTGCTAATTTCTCCACTTCAAGCAAACCACACAATGTGTCATATGAAATCAGACTGCTGATTATAAAGATGTCTTTCTCATCGCTGTGTGACAAAATATGTGTGAGCTAGCAGCCAAAAAGTAGCAAATAAAAAAAAAAACCTCAAAATTCTACATTATTTATTCTGTTTTGTGGTCAAAAGTTTTATTCCACCTCCAAAATAAAAAAATCTGCCGTGTTCTCCTATGACTGTCTTTGTTTGAAGGTCCTGGTAGTTTCCCTGAACTACTCTGACACAGTAACACATCTCTTGAGTTTGAAACTTCTGTTGTAACCTTACGTCTCAGCTTTTGTTTGAGACCAAGATTAAACATACAGACCTTACAATTGGGAAGACACACTTGATTTATTTTGAGTAAGTCATTTCAGACAGGAGGCAGAAAACAGACCTCCTGATGATGATGAAGATCTCCTTTAGCATAAAATACACTAGTCCATTTACAACAATGAAGTGCAGCCCTACAGTAAGTTAACAGAGGTGTACTAAAGCAGTGGAGTATTACATAACACAAATAGAACCTCCATACCTGGTATTTTATGTACTGTATCCACAGCTGTGTATCTGCTGGCTGCTCTCTGAGCCGCCTGTTAAATTCCTCAGTCTTCTGAGTCAAAGGGGCAACATACTCCGCTGTCGGTGTTTCTTGGTTCTGCTTATCCTGCTGTCCTTTCCCCTGCACCCAGAGGGCCGTGGATGAGTCGTAAACTCCAAGGGGGTTTGCAAATGATGTCTGGACTCCATCACCTAAATTCAAGCATTTAAAGTTGTGTGTTAATAAAAAAAAACTCAGATTTAATAAATAAATCTAAGTGCATAATTTCTAGTATTCTGAATCAGTTTTCTCATGATTTTTTTGAGCATTTACACCAAAAACCAAACATTTCTCCTTGTTATTATTCTAAGCTGTAATATTTCTTCTCGTTACTTAATCCCTTACATGTCTTCTGTCTTTTGTCGTCTCTCTCAGTGTCACCCAGTGAGAGGAAAGAGGTTGAGCTGATGGGATCTCTGCTATCAGAAGTCACAGGTAAAACTGGAACAGGGGGCTCGGATCTAACCAGCTGCCGACTGGCTGTAGAAAAGTATCTGTCTGATGCATTCTTGCCGTCTCCTTTGTGCTTCTTTTTCTTCTCTGAATCCTCCCAGCTGACTTCCTGCCTGCGAAGGTCCAGACCCAACGTGGAGTTGCCTTTTCTCTTATATCTGACAAACACAAACAGGTTCATAATTGTAGCTGGAGTTTATGCCACATGCACAATGATCCACAGACTTATTCCATTATCAGAAGTAAGTCATGTAAGAAAAAAACATTTGAGACACAGAACTGGACAAAAACAAACCCATTCATTCAAAATCTTTGACATGCTTGTGAGAAATATTGCTACCTGGCTACGTCTCCTCTGTATAAGGACTTGTAAGTCCAGTTGGCTGGGTCCGGTTTGCGGTCCACACAAAACGGCTGCTTTACGGGCAGCTGAAGGTCATCTAACCAGGAGAAGCGACTTTCTAAAGGAGAAACTAGTGGTCTGCAAAGATGCACACGTACAGAAGACAGAAGCAAGCCAATGACTTAATGCACAAATGTTTGAATTAATCATCTTTGACATCAAATTTTTCTCTTACCTTTCTGCCTCTTCTTCCTTTTTGAGATCACTGGGGTAGATGGTTTCAGAGTCAGATCCACTGCTGCTAGAGTATTTCCCACTCCTCTTTTTATGTTTTTTCTTCTTTTTCTTCTTCTTTTCACTCTTTTTCTTTTTCTTTCTTGGTGGCACATCACCATCTCCCTTTTCTGTCTCTTCAGAGGAGCCAACATACTGACCAAAACTAAGAAATACCAGATTATTCAAACATGAATGAGAATCAAAACAGCCCAGAAGAAACATTCAAAAAACATATATTGACTATACTTTTTTTTTTTTTTTTAAAGCTGTATCATGACTTGTGACTTTGAAAAGTAACAATGGTTCACAATAACATTTCAGAAAGATATTAAACTACAACATATCATGCTTAAACATGCAAAATAAAATAAGTGGTACCTTTCCTCCCTCTTTGTAATGTTCTCGGTGGTCTTCTCCAAAAAACGATTGTGAAGGGAAACTGCATCCCCAGTCTGAAAACTCTTATTGTTCAGCCAATCGAATTCTGTAATGACAATGGACAAAAAAATGTTACTGAACAATCAAATAAATATTACTGAAATCCAATAAAATAGTGTTCATGAAAATACTATTCGTGATGTGTAAAAATAGCCATAGCAGTTTGTAACTTAAACATGTTACAATAGCTGCGGATTAATTCAATTCACCATACGAAAACTAATCATACTGCTAATGGTTTAATCAAACTTGTAGGAAATCACTGAAGATTTATCTTTGCCATGCATCCCTCGTTTGCATATTGATATTCCAGTCTTAGAAGACAACACCGACGCTTCATCAAGACGACACACAAGCATTAAAAACGAGACGAATAAATACGGGAATATCTGGGGAAAAACCCATTAGGTGTAAAAACTTAAAGCTAGTTTGTCAGTCAGTCTCAACGACAAACTGTCGTTGAAGCATTCAACAGCAGCTTGTTAGCTCGCGTTAAAGATAGTTTATTTTCTATTTAATAAAGACAACGTGGTGTTTATGCGAGCACAATCCATTGTAAAGTAAATGATACATAAATGGGGGATCACCTTTGGACGAATCTTCAACTTTGTCATTCGCTTCTTCGGCGAAAGCTGGAAACAGAGCCATGATATCGCATGTAAACAGGCGCAGGATTATGACGTCATATGGAAGCCCTTCAAGAAACTTTCAACAGGGAAAGGATTTCGATAGGGAAACTGGCCTCAATATAACACCGTTTTACTTGTGGCAAACCAAGACTGTAAATAAGCTAATAGGTGGTTAGATAAATTAAACAAAAATTATTGAAACACTCTATGTTAGCATATGTAAATATGTAAACAAATAAGCTTTTATTTTTTTTCATTGAATGTGAGGTCTTCAGTAAATTATGTGTATGTATATATATATATATATATATATATATATATATATATATATATATATATATATATATATATATATATATATATATATATATATAAAATATATATGTGTGTGTGTGTGTGTGTGTGTGTGTGTGTGTGTGTGTGTGTGAGTGTGTGTAATTTTATTATTATATTATTATAATAATGTCTGTAAAACTGCATCATGAGGGACACCTAAAATGTATTCAATGATTGATTCGGTGGTCGTTTACTGAAAGAAAGACAGAATTCACACATCGCCACATTATGTCACTACAACATCACCTTTGAACTGCTTCTCCTAGGGCCCCACTTAAAAACCCCACTCTTGTTTTTACAGTGTTTCATGCCATATAATAGCAGGTAAAATACAAGAGGAAACACAGTCCGTGTGAAGATAGTTCTGACTGAAATGTGCTTTATAAATAAAGTGGATTGGATTGGATTGAACTTTTGTAATTTGTGTTGTTTGTGAATTTAAAAAAAAGAAATAACCTTGCATGAAACAAAACCTGAAAAGTTTCTTCTGTCTCCACCATAGAGACTCTGTTGTGCGTTACACTGTATTCTAGTTACCAAGGTAACCCCGGCCCATGACCACTATCCAATCGAAGTTTGAATCCATGTTCCCTCCGGCCAATCAGATGGCTAATCTGTTTTGAGTGACATCCTGTTCATCCAATTGGATTTATGGGTTATCAACCATTGGCAAGATTCCTACCTTCTCCGGTTCAGACCGTTGCCGAGTGAGCTAGGGCACAACTTTGTCTGTTCGTTGATCGAGGAGAAGTTTTAGATTTTGTCGAAAATGAGGGAAATTGTTCATCTGCAGGCCGGCCAGTGTGGCAACCAAATCGGAGCAAAGGTTAGAAGAGCATTTTCAGCGAAAGTCAGATCTTAATTCAAAGGGACACGGTTCAGAAGTTAAATTTAGTTTGCGCGGGCTGTAATTAACATTAGCTCATTCAGCGACATAGTTAGCCGTCGGAAGCCATTGGTTTAGACTTTGAAGGGTAAGTCACAGTAGCAAGCCAGCTAATTTAACGGTTGATCATTTTCTCTTTGTGTATGTAGTTCTGGGAGGTAATAAGCGACGAGCACGGCATCGACCCCACCGGGACCTACCATGGGGACAGCGAACTGCAGCTTGAGAGGATCAATGTCTATTACAACGAGGCAACAGGTTAACTTCGCCTTGCTTAGCGCTCCCAGCTACACTGTTAGATTAGCTAATTTGTGGATGAGCCAAGGTAATTCGATACCTCCCTGAAAGCTTGGTAATACCGTCACCATCCAGCAGGGGCTCAGGTTTTGGGTCCCTGACACAATAAATTGACGAACCCCCAACGGACAATCCTAATCCACTTAATTATTTTATAATTCTCCGACATTAGTCTCTTATTAAGGGGGGGATAGAGATATTGTTTTGCGTTATTGAAGTTGTATCCTATTTTCATTTTAATGGGGATTAAAGCTAACTATTCAGACACTTTTGATTTAATATGGGCGCATATTGATTAACTGTAAATTTCATATTAAAATCGGTTTATAACTTTATTTACATACACATTTAATGCATTAGTTTGTTACAAATTTGGAGTTGGTACAGTTTACTATTTTGGCTTTTCTGTTAAATTATATTAAATTAATAACAATGTTCAGACTTTTTAAGCCCAAGCAGCATCCTAAAACTGCAGTTGTAAGATGAGCATTTTTGCTTTTATGATCAATATTTAAGAATGCGTTTAGTTTTGTTTTTTTTTTCTTTTCCTCCCATACTTATTTTCTCCAAGCAGGTAGCAAATATGTCCCTCGTGCGGTGCTGGTGGACTTGGAGCCTGGTACAATGGACTCTGTGAGGTCTGGCCCCTTTGGTCAGGTGTTTAGGCCTGATAACTTTGTCTTTGGTGAGCATTTAAATCAAAATATGAAGTGTGTGTGTGTGTATATATATATATATAGAGAGAGAGAGAGAAAGAGGTGTATGTGTGTGTGCGCAGTACATTGTGTTTGAATTTAGGGAGATTTTTAAGGTAGAATAAGATATGAAGATGTTCTAACACCACAGCTTACCAAGTTGTCCATATCTGCGTGTAACACAGGCCAGAGTGGAGCAGGAAATAACTGGGCTAAAGGGCACTACACCGAGGGAGCTGAGCTGGTGGACTCAGTCCTGGATGTTGTGAGAAAAGAGGCAGAGAGCTGCGACTGCCTCCAGGGATTCCAGCTCACACACTCCCTGGGAGGAGGCACAGGCTCCGGTATGGGAACACTTCTCATCAGCAAGATTCGAGAGGAATACCCAGACCGCATCATGAATACTTTCAGTGTGGTGCCCTCACCTAAGGTTTGTATGTTGTATTCAGGTACATTAGAGTTTTGTTTTCGTTTTGTTCTTTTTCCTCCGTGTTTTAATACAGTTGCCCTTTTGGCATTCCTCCAGGTATCAGACACGGTTGTAGAGCCCTACAATGCCACCCTCTCTGTCCACCAGCTGGTTGAAAACACAGATGAGACCTACTGCATTGATAATGAGGCCCTGTATGACATCTGTTTCCGCACACTGAAACTAACCACACCCACATATGGTGATCTAAATCACCTCGTCTCAGCTACCATGAGCGGGGTGACCACCTGTCTACGCTTTCCCGGCCAGCTCAATGCCGATTTGAGGAAACTGGCTGTCAACATGGTTCCCTTCCCCAGGCTACACTTCTTCATGCCTGGCTTTGCCCCTCTGACCAGCCGAGGCAGTCAGCAGTACAGGTAAAGAAGCTGGACTCTGCTGTTGAGAAACTCATATTACTGGATTGTAATTCATTTAAATTAAATTTAAATGTTTGTCTTTTTTAGGGCACTGACTGTTCCTGAGCTCACCCAGCAAATGTTTGATGCCAAGAACATGATGGCAGCTTGTGACCCACGCCACGGGCGCTACCTCACTGTTGCAGCCATTTTCCGAGGCCGAATGTCCATGAAGGAGGTGGATGAGCAGATGCTGAACGTCCAGAACAAGAACAGCAGCTACTTTGTGGAATGGATCCCCAACAATGTCAAAACAGCCGTCTGCGACATTCCTCCACGTGGCCTCAAGATGGCTGCCACTTTCATTGGCAACAGCACGGCCATTCAAGAGCTGTTCAAGCGCATCTCAGAGCAGTTCACTGCCATGTTTCGCCGTAAGGCTTTCCTTCACTGGTGAGTTAAACACAGTAAAAAGCAGTCTGATCCTGTGCTGTCATACAAAAAAAGATCACCCCATCAATAATTGCAACACATGTTGTCACAGGTACACAGGAGAAGGCATGGATGAGATGGAGTTCACAGAGGCTGAGAGCAACATGAATGATCTGGTGTCCGAGTATCAGCAGTACCAGGAGGCAACTGCAGAGGAAGAGGGAGAGTTTGAGGAGGAAGGTGAAGAAGACATGGCCTAGACACATACTATAATCTTTTTCCTACTATGCAACTGTTAAGACTGGACATGGTTCAAACTAGGGCTGGACGATAATTCAATATCAATATATATCGATCAATAGAGGTTTTTTCAATATAAAAAAAAGGGGGTCAATAAAAGTTCAATATAGAAGCACAGTTTTCCGCTGTAGCCTATCGGGTAGCATGATACTACAGTCACTCCTTCCGCCAAACCAATCACAAAAGCAGACCAGGCAGAGGCTGAATTGGAATTTAGTGTTATGCCCCTTTCAGACTTGCACTAGAAAGCGGTAATATTCCGGACTCTGTCCTTTATAACGCTGCATTCAGACATGCGTACAAGTCTTTTACCTCGGAGATGTAGCGGACATGTACCGGCTGGTCTACATGTCACGAGAGCGGAAATGTTGCGGCACGTTGTTTTGGCTGAAAGCACAAGAAAATGTTCTGGACAGAGTTGAAGGGAGAGCGGGGCTGTGCTGACCTTTCCGCAACATTTCGTGATGTCTGAAAGCGCCGGGACACGATAAGTCCGCAAGGAAGCGGCATGTTTGAAAAGACGAGTCTGTTTAAAGAGCGGACGGACTTTACCGCTCATGTTCCACAATGCAAGTCTGAAAACAGCTTTAGTGTGATCTTTATTATGAGTAGGTCATTTAGCAAAAGCTTAAATGGCCAGGGCTGCACCTAAAATAGCTTTTAATTTGATAATGGCTTTTTTTTTTTTAAAAAATAAATGTCAATCAATACAGCTTTTTTTTATCGATAATCTTTTTTTCTATATCGTCCAGCCCTAGTTCAAACTTTTCAGTAACAAACATATTTAGGTTTTTAACAGGTGATAGTTTAGATTCATTTTAACCTGTCAAGATAAACAGTTCTTGTCCAGCTGTTGCAAAGATATTTCCTGAAAGCCTTGGCTTTTAAATGTAAGATGTCTTGTCTTTTTTTATGTTGTAAGTTCTTTTATGCTTTTCTGAATATGAATGTTTTAAAGTTCACAATTTCCTCTCTGTTTAGCATGTTACTTCTGCTGCACTACCACCTGAGCTGTATATGTGAAGCATTCAGTGTGTCATATTTCAACACAAGAAACCAAAAACTAGTAGTTAATGTTACAGTCCAGACCAGCTACAAGAGTTCTTTCATGAATTTGATACTTGTTGCAGTTGATGTGGAAAATATCTTATTTAACACATTACAAAGTTTAAATCCACTAAGACTTTAGGTGATTGGGTGTTGGGAGTCAGTTGTTCTTAAAGTGCTTGTGTAAAGTGTAGTTGGATTTCAATAAAGCTTTTTTTTTTGACTTGGTGCTACATTGACTACTGCTTTTGTCTTCATGATGTCGTCAAAAACACTTCAATCAGCTTTCTCATTTCCAAGATTTTTTTAACCTTCAAATTGTAGTTTTATAATACCGGATTTATTATATGGTTGAATCATAAGTCTGCAGCTTCAGTCTACAGAACATTTGATCAAAGGATTTAAAAAAAACCTCTGTTGTGCATTACACTGTATTCTAAATACCAAGGTAATTGCGCCTTATGACCACTATCCAATTGAAGTTTGAATCTAAGTTCCCTCCGGCCAATCAGATGGCCAATCTATTTTGAGTGACATCCTGTTCATCCAATTGGATTCATGGGTTATCAACCGTTGGCAAGATTCCTACCTTCTCTGGTTCAGACCGTTGCCGAGTGGGCGAGGGCACAACTTTGTCTGTTCGTTGACCGAGGGGATTGCACGGAGCATTCTCTGTCGGAAAGACATCAACTACGCCAACAAGGGCAGTCATGCAACCCAGGCACACTGCCAAACAGAAGTGCACAAGAAGCCAGCATCTTTCCTCCAGGCAGAGCGACAGCCTCAGAGTTCTGTAAGCCACGGACCAGAAATAATCAGACAGCAGTGCCAGGCAAAGATCCCTGTGTCAGCTGTGAACTGTACAGCAAAAGCAGAGGTAAGTGTTGGTGCCTGTGTTGGCTGAATAATTGTCCATCAGCATTTAGGTTTTGAGCACCAGTTAAAGTCACTTGCTGCATCATCATCAAAGCATGAAATACACTACATTTGCATTAATTACAGAACTTGTTCACCTGCAATTAAGCTTTCACAAAAATGAAAAATTTCTGCGTGTTGAGCTGTGGGGTGACTTTATAGGACAGTTTAGATATGGAGATAACACAAATAACGAGTAGCAGTATGAATACAAAAACTCTTCTAACTATTCCTTTTTCAAACATGTATAAATACTTGATTGCATTTTTCATTTGTATATAAATGGCTTCTTTTTTTGGGATACATGTATAAAATTCATCCATTCACCCATCCATAACTTCTGTTCTAGGCAATGGTACTTGGAGTGATATCAGAGCATCCCCTCCCATTTGCTATGGCTCCAGTGCTTGTGGAGCTCGCCCAGACTCTTGCTCTGGACAAAGTGGGTTTGCAAGGAATGAAGCTGTCGAGAATGTCAGCATTATATGAGATGATCCACTGTCTAGGTATTTAAATTTCTATTTTTATAATTATTTTAGCACATAGTAGGAGCCAGCATGTAAGAACAAATACTGACTTTGTATAGGGCGGACCAACTCTGAAGGGACTTTCTTCAACCTGAGAAGATTTCCCTTTTCTTAAAAATTTGGATGAAAGTACAACAAACAACAACAAAAAGGTTGGTTTCAGATATTAGTATAGCCTTTGAAATCTATTTTTGCTTGAATGTGTGCCTGTAAAAATCTTGCATGGTAACTAAAACTTTTGATTTGGAAGGTCCTCTCCATGCTCGTTTGCTATACTTCCATGCTGACTCGAGGAAAGTGATGGTGGAGCATTTGGGATCCTTAGAGGCTGTGAGGGTAACTGCTGCCATCTTGGATAGGGGGCTCTGCAAGTTCTTTGAGCAAAGTAACATCCCCTGGAAAAATCTTGTGAGCATGCTGATGGATTCATGTTCTGTCATGAGGGGCAGCAAGACCGGTTTTGAAACAAGGATCCATCAGTACTGTCCAACCCTGCTGGACATTGATGGAGACTCCTGTCACCATATGCACAATGCAGCAAAGAAGTTTGCAGAGCCCTTTGGTCACTACCTGGAGCAGCTGTTCAGTGACCTTCAAGTAGACCATCAGTGGTGTCGCGACCAAGTAAACATTTGCGGGGCAGCTTCAGGGCTTTAGTGCCCTCTGTAGGGCACTGATATCACATTCCACACGTGTAAAGTTGGCGCAACATAAATTTGTGCACTCTACTGTACCTATTTTGCCATGGTAAAAAAAAAAAAAAAAAAAAATAATGTTTTTGTCAGGCGATGTACCTCAGGGAGATCTTCAATGTCCCCACCTCCATCCCTCAAAGGGGCTTTGTACGACATCGTTGGCCATCTGCACATGATGCTAGCATAGCGACACTTTGTTTAAAAATTTTTCTTTGTCTGTGTTTCTCAAAGTTGTTCTGATCTCTGTTCAACTTTTGCAATTTGTGTTGTGAATTAAAAGAAATAACCTTGCATGAAACAAAACCTGAAAAGTTTCTTCTGTCTCCACAGAGACTCTGTTGTGTGTTACGCTGTATTCTAGTTACCAAGGTAACTGCGCCCCATGACCACTATCCAATGAAAGTCTGAATCTAAGTTCCTTCTGGCCAATCAGATGGTCAATCTATTTTGAGTGACATCCTATTCATCCAATTGGATTTATGGGTTGTCAACCATTGGCAAGATTCCTACCTTCTCTGGTTCAGACCGTTGCTGAGTGAGTGAGGGCACAACTTTGTCTGTTCGTTGATCGCGGAGAAGTTTTAGATTTTGTCGAAAATGAGGGAAATTGTTCATCTGCAAGCCGGCCAGTGTGGCAACCAAATCGGAGCAAAGGTTAGAAGAGCATGTTCAGCGAAAGTTAGATCTTAATTCAAAGGGACACAGTTCAGAAGTTAAATTTAGTTTGGGCAGGCTGTAATTAATGTTGGCTTATTTAGCAACATAGTTAGCCATTGGATTTGACTCTGAAGGGTAAGTCACATTGGCAAGCCAGCTAATTTAACGGTTGATCATTTTCTCTTTGTGTTCATAGTTCTGGGAGGTAATAAGCGGTGAGCACTGCATTGACCCCACCGGGACCTACCACGGGAAAAGCAAACTGCAGCTTGAGAGGATCAATGTCTATTACAACGAGGCAACAGGCTAACTTTGCTTTGCTTAGCGCTCCCAGCTACACCGTTAGATTAGCTAATTTGTGGATGAGCCAAGGTAATTCGATACCTCCCTAAAAGCTTGTTAATACCGTCACCATCCAGCAGGGGCTCAGGTTTAGGGTCCCTGACACAATAAATTGACGAATCCCCAACGACCAATCCTAATCGACTTAATTATTTTGTAATTCTCCGACATTAGTCTCTTAATATGGGGGGGGGGGGGGGGGATATTGTTTTGATTGGTGACGCTGGAGAGACAGCTGACCTCCAGGAAAGACTGGCGGGGCAACAGGGGCATGCAACCCCTGTTGCAGCACTCGCAAGAGGGCACCAAGCAAGCTACAGAAACATCAAAAGAGCAATACCCCCAGAGCCTCTCAAGAGGGGGAGGGGATGAGAGGCTTATACATGACACAGAATGGATATACAGTATTAACACCTTGATCCAAAAGGGTGGTATTG
This sequence comes from Atherinomorus stipes, assembly GCA_023101725.1. Taxonomy (NCBI): domain Eukaryota; kingdom Metazoa; phylum Chordata; class Actinopteri; order Atheriniformes; family Atherinidae; genus Atherinomorus; species Atherinomorus stipes. The sequence goes on from JALJCO010004337.1 coordinate 305,422, forward strand.
AAGGGTTCTCTGGGTGTTTGGAGCATACGGGGGTCCTCAGCCAGCTTATCCGAGAAGTAAAGGAGAAGAAAGGCAACCTTTCAGTTGTCTGGCTTGACTTTGCAAATGCGTATGGGTCAATTCCCCACAACGTGATTCAAGCTGCGTTAAACCACTACCACATCCCACATAATATCCAGGGGATGATCATTAGCTACTTGAGAGACATCAAGCTGCGATTCCAGTCTGCCAAGTTTAGTGACTGCCAGTGGAAAAAGGGATAGTGACAGGATGCACAATCTCTCCCATCCTGTTCATTATGGGCATGAACCTGATTATTTCTGCAGCGAGTACAAAGTCAAGGGGGCCAAAGACTGCTGTAGGTTGTCAACAGCCTGTAATCAGGGCATTCATGAATGACCTTACTGTGATAACGCCAACTCATGTGCAAGCGAGATGGGTCCTGGCAGATCTGGATTGTATGGCCACCTGGGCAAGGATGATCTTTAAGCCCAAGAAATCAAGGAGTCTGGTGATCCAAAAGGGGAAAAAAAACAAGAGGTTCGAGCTACTGGTTCAAGGGGAAGTGATCACGAACATCAAGGGAAACCCAGTTAAATATCTGGGAAAGTGGAATTTTGATTCCTTCTTAGACAAGAACAGCATCTCAAACACCAGGAAACAAGTGGAAGAATGGTTGTAGAAGATTGCTAAGTCCGGATTGCCTGGGAAATATAAGTGTGGGATCTACCAACATGGCCTGCTTCTGAGACTTATGTGGCTTCTCACTGTGTATGAGGTGCCCCTGTCAGCTATTGAAGAAATGGAGAGGAAGTTCAACAAGCACCTCCGCAAATGGTTGGGAATGCCCCCAAGCTTTACATCCCTGGGGCTCTACATAAGGTCGGGCCAGCTCCAGCTTCTCCTGTCATCAGTGGTGGAAGAGTTCAAAGTCGCCAAATGCAGACTGTCAATGACACATAGGAACTTTCAAGACCAGCTCACTAGTGATGCAGGAGTTAAAACAAGATCTAGCACAGCAATAACCCAGGCAGAATATTCTCTTAGGATGAAGGACGCCATTGGAAATCCTGGTACAGGAAGGCAAGAGCTAGGAATGGCACATTTCTAGCAGTGGTCAAAGTCCACTCCAAAGGAAAAAAGAACCTTGATACAGGAGGAAGTCCGAAACCTTGAGGAAGAAGGGAGGAGTGCCAAAGCCATCGAGCTTGCAACTCAAGGAGCCTGGACAAGGTGGAACCTCCCCAAGAGATCAGTCATATGAGTGAGCTGTGGCGGCTGGGGCCCTTCGGATATCTTTTCTACTCCAAACAGTATATGACACCTTGCCGACCCCAGCAAATTTGCACAGGTGGTGAATGAGGGAGGATGCATTTTGTAGGTTGTGTGTTGGGAAGGGAACAATGGCGCACATCTTATCAGGGTGTAAGGTCGCGTTGACACAGGGAAGATATAGGTGGCGCCATGACAGGGTGTTGACAGTGCTAGCACAGATCCTGGAGCAGAGAAGAGGAAGAAGCAGCCAGCCAAAGCAAGACCACTGCTGAGCACCATCGCCTTTGTTAAAGAGGGCCAAAGACTTCCTAGACACAACCAAGCCAGGCAGACTCTCCTACAGTCAGCCCAGGGATGGGAAATGGAAGCTGACATCGGGAGGAAACTCCACCTCCCAGAGGTAGTACTGTCTACCACTTTAAGACCTGATATTATAATGTGGTCTCCAGAGGGAAGGAAGATTATCCTGGTGGAGTTGACAGTGCCATGGGAAGAGGGCTGTGAGGAAGTTGCAGAGAAGAAAAAAGCCAAATATTAGCAACTTGTCCAAGATTGCTGAGGCAAGGGGTGGACAACATGGCTGAGGACAGTGGAAGTTGGATGTCGAGGATTCCCGGCTCAGTCAGTGTGGAATCTAGTGACAGAGGCTGGATTGAGAGGTCACTTGAGGAAAGCAGTGGTTCGTCGGCCGAGAGAAGCGGCTGAAAGACCTTCTTGTCGGCTATGGCACAAAAGAGAGGAAATAAGCTGGAAGCTTATGACCTGGCCAATCACTGCTGACCCGCCAACTGGAGGGTGTTGTGGTTAAGGGTCGAAACACCAGAAAAGGTTGGGGGCCACCTAATGACTTCTCTTCCAGGCCAAGGCTTCACCCATTAGAGATGGGTGTAGGTTAGCGTCGTGGATGTATGAAAATCTTGCAATGTTGAAGTTGTGTCCTTTATTCATTTTTAATGTGGATTAAAGCCAACTATAGACACTTTCAATTTAAAATTGGTACACGCGTATGTTGTCACAGGTACACAGGAGAAGGCATCGATGAGATGGAGTTCACAGAGGCTAAGAGCCATTGTGCACGCACAAAATGGGCCAGTTTCCATGCAAAAGTTGTGATTCATAAAAAGGAAACTTGATGGGAGAATGTGCGGTCTCTCATGTTAATTCTGACCCATGCATACGCTGGTTTTGGAGACTGGGGAAACTGGTGACACAGATGGTGAGGTGGGGAACTATACCCACACTCCATCATGATTCCTTTGGTTTTCCAGGAGCATTTTTTACTATATTGCTTAAAGTCTTCTTTACACCCCAATTGCAAACAGTTAATTAAATATTCTGACACACAAAATTTTAAAAAATCACCTGTGGAACGTACAGGACTGGAAAAACCCCTTCCAATGAAATAAATTTTATTGGATGAGGTTTTGAACGGCCCGTACTGATTGATTGAATGATTATTTTGTTCATCAAACTCGACTACCGATAGCTGTGCTTCCTCCTCCTTGTGCACTCACGCTCACAACTCACCATGAGCATCTCACAGTGCAGACGAACCAGACGAACCGAGATCAACATGGCGGCTCGCTACTCTTATCTATGCCGCTATTTGCTCTTAAAAAGAAAAAATCTGGATCAAGTCATGGAAGTGTTGGTGTTTGCAGTGAGGATGTTTTATGCCACAGAAGAAGTTGGAGGTCAGATAATTATCACTTTTAGGAAACATGGGTCCTCTGCTGTTTACTGGGTAGCTAACAAGCTAGCCACTCAGCTGTTCTCAGTTATGTTCGCCAACAATTAACCAATTTCCTGTGCTTTGGAGGCATGGTTTCAGGGGGCTCATATTTTTTCAAATCTTGCTTGCTCGAACCGTTTTTCCAGGATCCCCTAACCTGCCCTTTAATTCTCCTTTCATATCAAATTTTAATCATAGATTGATTTTATAGGATTCAAACCAGCAGCGTTATTTATGCTGCAGGTGAGCTGAAACTATAAGAACCTTTAAAAAACATAAAAGGGCCTGTAAGCAAACTTGTATGTTAAATCACCATCGACGTTTTCTCACGATCACATTCCTCTACCAGTGATCATCAGGATGACATGTTGCAACTCCCGACAAGGTGTGCAGCAGTCAGACTGATTGATATAAACATGGTAATACCGTGGGGACACTCGTACATAATGCGTGCACAAGATGCATCAGCGCTGCTGGAGGACCTACAGATGGGAGAATTAGAAGGAAATGCGTTTTCAGGGATTCACCAGGATTTCCTGCCCCAATGATGATGACCGGCTAATAAGGAGATCTACTTTTGCAGCGCTTTTGTCCATGAACTGGACCCAGATAGATGACCCACCAAAACGTGCCCACCCCGACGCATCAGCAGCTGCTGAACACAGCGCGCTCCGTCATGGAGCCATTGGGCTCACCAAAGACCAGCGCGGAGATGTTTAGATGCATGTGAGGGGGAACGTTGCTGCATGACGCCAAAAAGGTGTTCTGTGTTCTCCTCACAGTTGCACGGCGTTCCCTCCACAGTTCCACAGCACGACTTCTGGAACAGACCTCTGTTGCATCATTCACCGCCACTACAACCTGCTGCCACTCAGCAGACTTTCCTTTATCTGTGATTCCACTGTGACGCCCAATTAAAATGTTTTTGTGAGGCTCCAACTCACCAACAAGCACCTTCACCTCAGTCTCCACGAAATTACGTTTTAATGTCTTTTCGGTCGCCACAATGAAGCTTTAAATACCTCAGATCAGCTGGATCATTTATGCAGAAATATCCATAAGGTACTTTGCATTGACCATTTATGGTAGAAAGTGGGTGTGTAGTGGGCAGGATAAGAGCCAAATTCACCTGTGCAAACTTCCAGGAAGAGTGTGATCTTTAAAGGGAAAATTACTTGGATCCATGTGTCACGGGGTGGTTCTTTATCGATACCGGCGACTGCAAGAGAAGGGGAAAGAAAGACAGGCCTCACCAGCAGGTGGTTAAGAAATAAAAGCTTTATTAAAGAAAGAAAACAAAACTACTAAACTAAAAAGCAATAAAATAATCCTAAAAGTCCAACTAAAAGTAGCAAACTAAAAAAGATGGGGCTAAAAGGCTTGCGGTGGTTGGCTTCTCTCTCGGCTTCCTCCTCTTGGCTCCGTCCCGGGTCCATGGCAGCCGCTCCTTCCAGCAACCGCCCTCCTGGCCATAGGCCACCCGGGACCGCCGCTCCTCTGGTTCCGGGCAGCTGCTCCTCTGGCCGTAGGCCTCTGTGGGTCCGCGGCTGCCCTCCAGTTCCCACGCTGCACCTCTGTCTCCTCAACCACCGCTGCCATCTCTAGAGCCCCCAGCCGGGGGACTCCACGTTCTCCCCCAGCTGCGCCTCCTGAACCAGTCCTCCTCCGTCCGTCCTCGTCTCCTCTCCGTTGTCCGCACACCGGCTTTTATCCTTCCAGCCTTCAATTAAGCCAGGGGAGGAGTCCTTCTCCCCAGGTGCTGCCAATCAGTTCGTTAAAAGCTCCCACTAGCTTGGGAATAAAGACAAGGTTAAAACCACACAAAAACCATAAAAAGCATGCTAAAAACCAAGCTAGTGGGCAGAGTCCAGTCTCTGGCAGCACCCGGTTGTTCACCCTGTGACATATGCGTAAGCACAGTTTTATAAATCTGAATATTTTTTGCCGTACGCAAACTTGTGGTTTTGGGCGTACGTACACTTTTAGTAAGGACACAGTTTTATAAATGAGACCACTGGTGTCCGAGTATTAGCAATACCAGGAGGCAACTGCAGAGGAAGAGGGATAGTTTGAGGAGGAAGGTGAAGAAGACATGGCCAAGACACATACTAAAATCTTTTTTCTACTATGTAACTGTTTAAGGAATAGTTCACCCACAGAATGATGTAACTTTATTTCCCACTTACTCTCATGGTGAACAAGACTTTGGAGCACTTTTTTAATATCCCAAATGCTGCCGGCGATCAGGAAAGGCTTCTCTTTTTCTCCCAACTTTCATATAATGGAGTTCGCCGGGGTCCAAGCCAAAAAGATCCATAAACATAACTTGTCAATATTCCTCCATACTGCTCGTTCAGTGTAATTCAAGTGTCCTGAGTGTGTAGCATCCAGAATTTACTTGAAACGACATCATTTAGTATATTTTTAGAGCTTACACAATAGTACATCTTACTTTCACGAAGCACGCAGTTCATGAAACTACGGAAGCCTCGGCATTCAGAGCCTACTCGGCCGATAGCAAGCGTGGAAGAAGAAATTTGCGGTTTACATTGTGCTAAGAGCGCCAGAGCTGCAGACAAACTGGGACAAACACAAGAGGGGTTGGATATTGATTTAAAACAAAGAAAGAAAGAAAAAGAGAATGCGCGATTTCGTCTGCCTCGGCTTCCGTAGTTTCGTGAACGTGCATTGCCGTGCTTGCTAAAGATGCGATGTAGAACTGTTTAGGCTCTAAAAATATACTAAATGACGTCGTTTCAATTAAATTCTGGACGCTACCCACTCTGGACACTTGGATTACATTGGACGAGCAGTATGGAGGAATATTGACAAGTTTTTGTGGACATTTATGGACCTTTTTGGCTCGGGCCCCTGCGAACTCCATTATATGAAAGTTGGGGGAAGACAAGAAGCCTTCCTGATCGCTGGCTGCATTTGAGATATTAAAAAAGTGCTCCAGAGTCTTGCTCACCATAAGGGTAAGTGGAATATAAAGTTAAATTAATCTGTGAGTGAACTATTCCTTTAAGACTGACCATGGTTCGCACTTTTCAGTAACAAACATATTTAGGTTTTAAACAGGTGATAGTTTAGATTAATTTAAACCTGTCAAGATAAACAGTTCTTGTTCAGCTGTTACAGAGATATTCTCTAAAATGTTTTTAACCTTTGAATTGCAGTCATATAACACCTGATTTATAATATGGTTAAATCATAAGTCTTCACCTCTAGTTTACAGAAACAAAAAGAAGAGAAAACCAGGTTTTGCTGCATTTTATCAAAATATGACTAATATGACAACAGGTTTTAACAATGCTTCAGGGACTAGAGAATTTAAACAGCCAATAAAAAGCTTTCAGCTGAATGATATAAGGCTCATTTTATTTGAGGTATTTTTACACAAATCATTCTAGAGTGAATTTAAACTCCCAAATCTGGAAGAAAACCTTGAACTGAGACTAATGCCACTGGTATGAGTACTAGACAAAAAAAAAAAAAAAAAAAAAAAATTCAAAACATCATTGAGACATTGACATATATAACTCAATATCCTCACTTAAATATATAACAAATATTTGCCTCAGATGACTCAATACCAATATTTTTTACTTTTTTTTATTAAACATTTCATAGTGTGATTACACTCTCAACACTACATTTCAGTTCCATCACACTTTTGTCAAGACATTTGCCCCGAACCCCCCAAAAAAAAGATGAAGTTTGTTTTTTTTTAACACTTAATGGCAACACAGCATGTTTTCTGCCTAACATAAAACATCACATCATCTTTGGGCCTGGCCTTAGTGAAAAACCATCAGGTTGGAATTTTAGACAGCAGCAATAATATTTTATTATACTGTAATGACAAAATATTACAACAGACTTGAAGAGATTCAGCAACATGAACTCTTGGATCGCATGGTGCTCCTGGATCACCGTCTGCCAACACTGAATGCTTACAAGTTAAAATGGAGCATATGAAGAGTCAGAATTGGCCTCATTTGTGTAACATAAAGTCTAAAACTAGGGTTTTATACTTGTCTCTGAGACAAAACATCTCTAAAAGGATAAAACAGTGCAAGTAACTATCAAGTAAGATGCATCCACTCCCTGGCTTTCATAACAAATTTAACTGAATAATTCTAAATGAACCCACAGACCTCTGATCTACTCAAAAAGGTAACAGGAATGACTCCAGATGTTTTTATGGCCAATAAAAGCATCATACAGAGCCATGCGCACATGAAATTCTAATTCCAGTGAAAAAACAAAATGATACTGGGACACTGTCATAAGAAAGAGATGATGGCACTGTTAGGAGTACTCAGGTTAGTCATGTGGGGAGCTGAGCTATTAAAAGGCTGTTTTCGTAATGTTTGAGCTGATCTTTAAAATATTCCAGGGTTTAGTACTCAATATAATAACACACTTCCAATTTAAACATAAAAATAAAAAGATGCCTGTAAGCTAATAAGGCCACGTCAAATGACCAACGCAGAAGTGTAACAGTCTTATATTAACAGTTATAAATAAAATATTTATCATTCAGAGGCTGAGTTTTTCCTATAAATCCAAGACGAGTTGCACTCCTGAACAAACTCTTAAGACCGAGGGGAAAAGTACAGGTACTCCCATTCCATGCTGCAGGTAGAGCTTAAAATCCAGAATACACACGAGCAAGAGATGAAAAACTAGAGAAGGAAATTAAATAAAAACTGTATTTTAACTCAAACAGGCTGTTTATTAAAAGCTGAAGGCCACTGCCAAAAAAAAAAAAAAAAGAGTAAAGGTGTCAAAAAAGGACTCAGAAATAAGTAGCTCCACTACCGTTGTTGATAACTCAAAAAATCTGTTTAGGCATGCTCAGTACGAATGTTTCCAGGAGGCAGTTTGGAATAACGCTCCATGAGGAGTTGCCACCGTCTTGTGAACTTCTCTCGCCATTCATCCCCAAAGTTTAACTGGGATTTAAAATTAGGTAAACATGAAGAATGGTCCAACTTTAAAGCTCAACTCGTAACTTGCAAACTGGTTACGATTCACCAGCACAAAGTGTGAATACTTGTACTTTTTGGTCTTAAGATTTAATTTTAAGAGTGAACATCTCCAAGTTTGGTTGTAATCAATTGTCATCCAGTTTCCAACACATTTGATGTGAAGAGCAAAACTTAAAATCTAACTTACCACAACTAAACTGATTGTGTTTCACTTGTGTGACAATTTAAAATCTTTTTAAACACTGAATCATAACAGGGGCTGATAGATTCATGTGAATTATTTAAAAGTCAGAGGGTGTGTTTTCTTTTTCACATAACTGTCCTCAGCTTCCATTCAGAAACACCAGTATGAGCTATAAAAATTCACTCAAGTCAATATTTTTTGCCAAAAAAGTGCTGAAACAAAGAGGGGTGGCCACATTTTGACAACTTAACTGCTGTTTGCTGCACAGTGTCAGAGAATGTGTACATCTGGAAAAAAAAAACAAAAACACCCCACTGTTAGAGCATAATACAAACTGGGTTTTCAACAAACATTCCCTTCTTCTTGAATATCAGATGTGTGTAAACTCATTGTGCGTTTCTGAGAAGGGGATGGATGCTGGAGTAATTATAGTTACTGCTCTGTCATTTGTCTTCTACCCATCTCCCCATTTCAGGTCAATTAAACATGACAAACGTACAAAATGCTTGGCTTTAGGGAAGATTTCTGTTGCACACAGGACTTAAAAACGATGAGCATCATTCAGCATTGCCCTCCGTGGAGACTGAGCACTGTTGCCACGGTGTTTCTTGTCCCTGCTGAACCTCTTTGACAGCCAGGATGCGTGTGAGCATGTTCTGAAGAGTCGTGGCATCCAGTGGTTGAGATGTGTACCAGTGGGAACTGTTGGGTTAAAAAAGTGGAAATACAAAAAGTTATCTCTGTATAATCTGAAGTAGAGATGGGTGATACTGAAAATTTTCCTGTCGATGCGGCACCAGTAGTACGGAAGAGGATTAGGGCCACTGAAGAAAAAAAAAATAACATTCTGAGAAAAAGTCAGAATCCTGACTTTAATCTCACAATTTGGAATTTTTTCCAGAACATTTGAGATTTTCTTTTCAATTTCCGAGGAAGTCAGAATTTTCTCAGACTGATACTCGACCATCTTTGATAAATAACTGAACAGATAACGTAACCATTTTCATTTAGCTGAACTTTCTTTAACTGTGTTTAGGACTTGTGTGCAGTCATGATGATACTTTAGGCCACATTCATGCAGCAATATTTAAACTTCAAACAGACTTTAAAGCACATCAATACATCCTACTTAAATACAGGAATTGTTTTATTTGAGAATGTGGTTATTTGTTTTGTGGAATGAGTAAAATACATGAGAAAAGAGATTATCTACTCCCTTGTTCAAGTTTCTCACCCTGAGTCAAGTCATGATGCATCAAATACTTGTACAGTTTTTCATAATTAAGACTTCTTCAGCTTCATCTTTCTTGCAGGAGCAGCTGCAAAGCTCAGGTGATAAGTGACTGGGTCTTACCTGTGTGTGTGGACATTCTGTTCAGGTTGGAGGTAAAACAAATCGGTTCTGGTTTTCACAGTTTCTGGGCTGTCGGAGAACAAAACAACAAAGATGTTAGCTGTCTTAGCAGCAGCTGCTGCCACTCTGTACGTTCTGTGTGTTTCTCACCATCTAGAGAGGTAGAACTCATAGAGTCTGACCGGACAGCGCAGAGGGTTTGTGGTGTTTTCTAACATCTCCAGGTCTCCCACCTTCTCCACCTGCTGTGTTCTCAATTGCTCTAAAAACAAGAGGAATATAACACAGGTTGTTTTTTTTCCCTTCCAAAGTATACTTCAATTTAATGTTTTATTATTTTATTGGAGAAGAAAATCAATCGTGCAGCTGCAACCAAATACTAATTTTCCAACATTTTATATATATATATATATATATATATATGTATACAGTTGTCCTTAAAATTGTACATACCCTCCAATTAAAGAGAAGGCTAAATTCACAATAGTAGCTCAAATAACAAGAAACTAAAGAAAGTAATAATAAATAAAAATGTGCAAAATTATAATTTAGCGAAGTAAAATACTGCTTTTGAATTGTGGTTGGAAATATTAATTAAAAAAAACAAACAAACAAAACTATCCCAGACACATCAGAGCACCTTTCCCATAAATGGTGGACCAAAATACCTGTCAACAGGTGTAAAAGTCTTTTTGAACATTAGAAAAAACTCCTGATTGCCTTAAAGTGCTGCACAACAAAATTTTAGCTTCGGAGCCCCATCGTGTTTGTTTACTTGTTTTATTTTTTGTGTGTTTGTTTTAATATTTCTTTCAAAGCACAATTCAAAACCAATGTCATGATTTTCATACCATTTTTATTTTTCATTATTTTTGTCAATTTCAACTTATTTCACTGGCAGCTGATTTTTTTCCTTCTTTAATTGGAAGGTATGAATTATTTTGAGGATGACTGTATATATTTTAGAAATTGCAGGTCCTAACAGTGTTTTAAATTTCATATTTCAATCACCGATGATGATTGTACTCCATCCCTTCATTACTTTGTATTCATATTTAGCTCCTGCAGAACATGTCTGAGAAATCTTATCATGGTTCTTTTCTAAATATTTCAAACAGATGCTGACCTGGATCTTCTTCCATATAAAAAATATTCATTCTTGTCATGAGTGAATGCCGCAAAGATTTTAAAGCCAAACCAAAAACAAAGCAAGGATGGAAAGTCAGCAAGATCTAAAAACATTCTCACTTCCCTCCATTATTTAAACAACTGTTTAGACATTTTTCATAATTAATACAATAAAATGAATCACCTGTCTGTTCACAGTCAGATGTTTCTGTGCTGCTTCTCTGGTAATGAAGGTAGCAGACTTTTCCAGCTCGACTGCAGGGTTTGGAGCGCCTAGTGAAGTTGGAGAAAGACAGATGCTGGTGTTGCGCCATGCTATTTAAGTGGAAGCTTTTGGTGCAGAAGAAGAGCAGTGTGTTGAGCAACACGATGGGAGAGTACGCGCCCAGCTGCTTGCACTCCCACAGGTAGGACTCCTCAACCCGGGAGGGAGCAACACAACCTGGAAGAGTGAGGAGGATGTTCGATGTTTGAACAGGTACAGTAGTATTCAGCAGGTTTCTCTGGCCTTTTTGGGTTAGTGTTGTGTGAAAAAACAACGTATAGATGACTTTTTTTTTCCAAGTAAAAACAGCCTTTGGTGTAAAAACAACCACACATATTTGGTTTTCACGCAGATTTAAGAGTTAAATAACTGGTACCAGTTGGTAGAAGCTTAGGTTTCCAGAGTCGAAGCATCGCACTGATTTCACCAGCAAACTGGCTGTACAGCTCGTCAGTGAAGATGTTCTCTATCCGGCCCATCATGAACAGATGCTGTTCCAAGACAATAAGAATTAAGTCACTACACTGGGAGAAAGAAAAAACACCAAAATAAAGCTGGGACCTATGGAGGGCGTGTTTATGTGCACCTGCTGTATCCCCAGACAGAGGTAGAAGATGCTGTCAGGGCTGTAGGTCTCTCCGTTTGGCCGTCGCACTTCTCTGATGAAGAGAGACAGAGCAAAGCTCAGCTCTGCCGAGTTGCACTGCAGGATGTCCTCTTTAATGTCCACTTCACTGACTGCAGGAATAAAGAATGAACAATGATTTAAAGCACTGTTAATTAACTCACAAGTGAGTGCAGAAATAATGCGACAGTCTGAGCCTACATTCTTGTGGTTGCTTGTGGCGCTGTTGGACCCAGCTCCTCCAGGCTTTCACCCCATACATGTGGTTCAGTGAGGCGGTGGCTGGAGGCACTGCTGGACTCCGTGCTATTGAAGCAATTCGTCTGCGACCCTGAGACAATGAATATAGAGTGCAGAAAAAAAAACTGACATAGCTATTCACACGCTGGCTACTTTATTAGATACATACAGTAGTTTGTTAACACAAATGTCTAATCAGCCAATCAAATGGCGGCAACTCAACACATCTAGTCATGAAGACATGGTGAGACGACTTGCTTAGGTTCAAACTGAGCATCAGAATGAGGAAGAAAGAGGATTTAAGTGACTTTGAACGTGGCATGGTCGTTGGTCTGAGTATTCACTGGGTTTTTCCACGTACAACCATCTCTTGTGTTTACAGCCAATGGTCTGAAGAAGAGAAAATATCCAGTGAGCAGCAGTTGTGTGGACCAGAATGTCTCATTGATGTCAGAGGAGAGAGTGGGTCGACTGGTTGGAGATGATAGTAAGGCTGCTCCTGTCAACTAAGAATGCTCTCGTTGCTTTTTTTGTTTTTATTGTTTAGCATTTTTAGCTCCAGTGGTTTTCTCGTGGGGATCCACCACGCCTGTGGCTTCGCCTGCTTGTTTGCCAGGGTCGTTGCCATGGTGATCCTCCCTATCTGAGTGGCTGAAGGGTCCTGAGCTGCACCCCTATGGCTGTAGGTGGACCCTGACCTGCTGTGGTCTGAGCGATTTCCAGTGGTTGCGACCTCTCTGGTCATGGGTGGGCCGGCTCCCGGTGCGAACAAATTGCCAAGACATTGTTTTCCTGAAAGCAGCGTCAAGCCTGATAGACATCTTATTCAGTTGAATAGGACAGAAGCCAGACTTTGGATAGGATAGGGTGCATGGGTGGTTGTGTTTGGTGGGTGGAAGGGGGCCTGTATGTTGTGTGTGTGTACATACTGTAAGTGCATGCAAGTGAGAGAAATTATGAACTGGTATGCATTTTGAATCTTGTTACGTCATCACACACCTATGACCTATTTTTTAATATGTCAACATTGTGTCAAATCAAATCAAGCTTTATTTATGTACTGTAGCACTTTTTATACAAAGAATGCAACACAAAGTGTTTAACAAAAATAAAAATAATAAAAACACAAAATCTTGTCCCACCTGCCTTGCATATGGGCCCATGCACACACACAAGAACGCACTTACATGCACGCACACACGCACTCATAAAAAGTGCTGTAACATGGCAAGGCACTGAGACTCCAGGTGAGGAAAAACCACCTTTGCATATGCTGCAGAGCCCTCCACCCCTAAACACAAGTCGCAGCGTGGAGGCCCCCCGATGAGGAAACATTGGAGCTAAAACTAAAAGATTAACTAAAGAATAAAGATTAAGACTGTGAGGAAGAATGTGAACAGACAATGGACACAATAAATAATTATGAAATATGAAAAAACTTAGTATTTAACGATAAAACAAAGAATTGTACAAAGATAATTGGCAAAAGTTTGATTCTGAAAGAAGTAAATAAAAATCCTAAAAACATTAAAGGTTAAAAATAGTAAAACACAAGAAATAAAAGTAAATAGAATCACTTGAAAGCCAAGTTAAAAAGGTGAGTCTTGAGTTTTGTTTTAAAAATATCAAGTCTCTGTGGTCCTGACGTCCTCTGGCAGGCTGTTCCATAAACGGTGGCCATAATGGCTGAATAATAAGACCCCCTATTGGTCTTAGATCTAAGTCTTGGGATGATTAACAGGCCCCTGCCAGAGGACCTCAGGGTCTCAAGGGCTGATATGATGAAACCTGGTCAGATAAATAAGATGGTCCAAGACCGTTAAGACTTCTAAAAACTAATAAAAGAACCTTAAAATCGATCCTGAAATGCATGGGGAGCTAATGCAGTGATTTTATGTGTTTTTATGTCACGTATGAAAAGTGCTGTATAAATAAAATTTGATTTGATTTGAAGAACAGAAAAATGAGACTTTCACACAGGCTCATGTAAAAAGTACACAGTAGAAGATTTGAAATATTCTGATGGCTACTTCCAGCAGGATAACGCACCATGTCGCAAAGCTCAGATCATCTGATCTGCTTTCTGGAACATGGCAATGAGTTCCCTCTAATGGCCTCCACAGTCACATATTCAACAGAGCAGCTTTGGGATGCTCTATAATATAGAGCAACATCTCTGAGGTATGTTTCCGACACCTTGTTGAATCTAAGACACTAAGAATCAAAGCATTTCTGAAGGCCAAATAACGATTTAAGTGGCCAGTGGGTGAGTGTTTAATAAGCTGTTAAACTAGTCTGTTCGCTTCTTGCTTTATGTTCACAGGATTTCTCTTTTAAGAAAAGAAAGACTAAATGAAGCAGGGGTCTGAAACCTGTGGCTCCAGAGTCGTAACTGGGCCCTCCACAGTGGCTCTCAATAATTTTGACTAAAAACAATAAAGAACCAACTAATATATTTCTAAATACGGTTTAATACATAACATTTGCAGTTTTAGCAGTTTTTTTCAGGGAATAATTGTGTTCAATTTACACAACATAATGACACTAAAGGTATCAGTAATATATTTCAAAATTTATTTCTCTTGTCATTAGCTTGGAAATTACCCCCCAAACAAATATCTACATTTTTATGTATCTAACCTTTTTTATCCAGTTAAGTCCCACTGAAGGAATTCCAATTGAAAAAAATATATTTATCCTCTTTTTATCAAGTTTTTTTTTTTATCTGAAAACCTAAAGGTACAAAATTAAAACTGTGATTCCTTACAATGACAGCAAACTTTCTGAATTATTTATCAATTTATCATTATTCATGTCAATGCAGTTCGTCTCTAATATGTACACATGAATGGATTTAACTTAGAATGAATAAGAATTTGTTTCTACAATTCTCTAATGTTTGGTGTCATCAGTATTCTAAGTGCAATGAAAAGTTATTTAAACATTATATTCTTTTCATGCTCATCATCCTTTTAATCACCTTTCTAACTGATCTATTGTCAAGTAGTTTAACCATAAACTGTATAGGATTATGAACTTAACCCAGGCTTTTGACTCTGCGCCTCGTCAGCAATCACGTCAGCGACTTCACCTACAGTTCAAATCTGTGGTGGTGAATAAATCTTTATGTTAAATATCGATTTTGTACCAAAATAAATGTAAACATCCAGCGTAAACATGTAGAAAGAAGTCACCGAGCCATCATGACAGTACAGACTGCACTAAACAATATGCAAATAAAGCAATGAGTGAATAAGTTGTTGAAAAAAGTTTTTATTTGACACTGATTGTGGATTCAAGTCCATAATTATCACAGTGAACATTGAAAGAGGGGAAAAAGCATCTGTGAACGACAATCAATATTTAAAAAATCTATCA
The DNA here is from genome assembly GCA_023101725.1 of Atherinomorus stipes. Taxonomy (NCBI): domain Eukaryota; kingdom Metazoa; phylum Chordata; class Actinopteri; order Atheriniformes; family Atherinidae; genus Atherinomorus; species Atherinomorus stipes. The sequence continues at coordinate 320,600 of JALJCO010004337.1, forward strand.
ATTTAATGTCACAAAACTACAAAACACTTGAGTTAGGGAATTCATGATGACGATGATGATAAAGATGATAACAGTGATAGAAACGGTGATAGTGATGATGGTAATGGTAATAATAATAGCCTAATGGTTACTGGAATATTATGGTTATTTTATTTGTTTCTTGGGGGGATTGCTTGTTTTTTGTTTCTTGTCATTTTTATCTTGAAGTTTAATTCTACGTACTTCTTTTGTTAATATAAGGCAGAATATTTCTTTGTTCTTTTCGTTGTTGTTGTTAAAATGTTGTAATTGTAAACAGGGTTAGGCATTATAAGTTCAGAACTTCAGCCTAAACCATTTTGGTCAGGTGACGTTTGCATGAAAAATGTGTCATGTGTTTTTCAAATGAATGAATTTGACCGAAGAAATAACAACAAACAAAACGAACAAACAATGCTCGCAATGTGTAATGATGAGAGAGTACAGTGGTCCAGTTCAGCAGTCTACACAAACCCACGGTTCATCTTTCCGACATTTGCGGCACGTGTACCGATCGCAATGCCAACACTTGACAGTGCTGTGGTTTCTGTGGCAGTTCTTGAGCACCTGACACTGTGTTCTTTTGAGGGAAGCTTGCGGTGTTTGTTGAAGCTGGAACTTTGTTTCTTTCTGCTCAGCCTTCTCTTGCAAAAACTTCTTCGGTAAATCCTGTGCAAGGTGAACCAAGAACAGTTGCCTTTTTTCAGCGGACCCTTTACATATCTTGTACAACATGCGAATGCCACACGTGCGCGAAGGCAAGACTTTATACCAGGAGTGGCCGAGTCCAGTCCTCGAGAGCTACAATCCTGTTACTTTCAGATGCATCCCTTTTCCAACTAACCTGACTTACTTAATATGCATGCCATTCATCTCTGCAGAGGCCTGGTAACGAGCACTCATTTGATTGAGGTGTGTTGGAGAAGGGATGCAACTAAAAGATGTGGCTCGAGGACTGAACTTGCCCACCCCTGCTTTATACAGTACAAGAAGACGGTTTAGAACTTGATGGAGTTTTTATTCTACTGAAACTATTTATTTGACTTTACAGATTAGTGGAAGATACCTACCTATCTACCGACCCACCCAAAACCTCCTACCAACCAATCTATCTGCTGATCGCGGCTGCTGTGTGAGATCGTTCTGGTATCGGAGCTCTGGTGATGCCGATGATGTATGTACAAATATAACCTTTTTCAGTGCAGTCAGTAAAAACAATCATCAACAGAGACCTGAGCTCAAAGTTACGACTCATGCTTTTGAAGGAGGGCAAAAATCATAGGTGGCAAAGTGTGAAAGGAAATTACAGGAAGTAGGAGACTTCAGCCTCACAAAAATTTTCCTAACTGTGGAGTTAAACAGTTGCTTATAATATCTAATTATTGGTTGTTGGTGGTAATCTAAATACTAAATTTCTAATCTAAACAATAGTATTTTCTATTTTTATGCATTATTACTAGTTGCCAGCTAATAACCATTTAACAGACATGCCAGTCTCTTAACTGTTGCATGTGCTGGGCAGAGGTGGACAATCCAGGAGCCATTAAGTAAAAATCCTGCCATATTTTTTGATCTGCTTGTACATTAAGAACAAGTTTTTTCACTAATGAGCTCATCTAGTTGCAGAGAAGCTGTGCTGATTAATTTCAGCTGGTTTAGTGATTGGTTGGAACAACTGCCAGACAGGACTTTTACTTTCTGGACCAGAGATGTCCACCTCTGGTGCTCGGTGTAGACCACTGCCGTGCTTTTTACCCTCATGACAGGATTTGTCTATTGTGTGTTTTTCAGTCACTAGTACGGACCGTTATTTGTCCTAATGAAGATGCGATCCATCTTAATGAGAAAGCATGTCTGAATTTCTGAAGCACCTACTAACTTATGTCCACACACACCAACATTTAATGATGACCTCACATCTTCTACTATTGTCGCTCTTAGCGTCAGTACGATCTCTGAGTCAGCAAGTAAGAGTCTGGGATGTCTTACCCGTTTCCTGCCGGTGGAGCCCTCTCGGGGTCTTTTCAATCCTCGTTGTGGAACAGATGTCTTCTCATCCACTGACTCTGCAATAACCCATAAACACCCTTAACCGTTTGCAAGTGCGGTGGAGTAATTCTTTTCCACGCAGTAGCATCCAAAACAATTACACACATAAAACTAACTGAAAAGCTTCTGCGATCAGATCCCTCACCTGACGGAAAGTCCGTCTCCAGGTCCATCATCGGTGAGCAGGGAGGCTGATCTTTGAAGCTGGTGGCTGGATAGTCGCTCACTGCTTTGCTTGTTTCTGGTTGGTAATCAAGCTGAAGATCGGCCGACTCTGTGCTGCTTGCTGAACATACGGTGAATGGCAGTTCAGTTTGGACTGCTTTGTGAGCTTTGTCATCCTCTCGGATCGCGGGAGCAATAACCTCAGACTTCACATCTCCAGTATAAGAACTTTTCTGGTCTACATGTAAAATAAAGATAATATTGGTTAGTTCTACCCAGAAAGCATAAATAGATTTTAATTTAATATGACTTAAATCTATAAAAACTGGGATAACTTATGTCCAAACCCTCACCTGCTGTAAAAGCAGATTCATGCCTCTGTTTTTCTTCCTCCGCAGCAAATGTCTCTGACTGAACAGCAGCATCTTTCATGTCTTTTTCCTGTGGCGGCACTACAACAGGTACTGGAACCTGCAACAAACCAGTCAGTTTGACTTCCTGTTGCAAATAAAAGCAATCGTTGAAAATTCCTGCATGAGTGCAACAGAATGGGACGTACAGGCATGGGTACCACCATCGGGACAGGCGTGTGCTGCGAGTACATGTTCATGGGCACTGGAATAAAGACTGGTACCGGGACTGGAACCATTACCACTCTAACCTTCTCCTCGCCTGCTGTGGATAACATGACAGCTGGAGGAAGATGAACAGAAGAAAACTGAGAATTATTCTGCTTTTGAAGCTGCGCAAATCATTTTAGAGGAAGATGAATATTTAAAACTGAAAAAGACACAATTGAATCCTACTGTCTCATAAAAATATGAATAATTAAAAAACCTTGCTGCAGTGAAATATACTTTAAAGGAGAATAAAATTAACAAGGCAGTGTTATGAAGCCAACTAATGGATGAAATATTATCATAACTATCAATTAGGTGGAAAGGTTCTTTGACTTTTATTCCAAAAGTGCACAATTCATGTTTGATATGCATTTTTAAAAATAAAAAATAGCACCTTTAGGGTCATGTTTGTTTGGAAGAAATTAAATCAATCACCTGCCACTTCCTGTATTTGAATGTTTACTTGATTTCCATATACAACAATATGCTAAAGCAGTTATTCCAACCCATTATTCTAAGGTCGGAAAAAAGGGGAAGAAGAACTCCCGAAAGGGGAATCCGGATTTTTTATTTATTACATAAAAAAATAAAAAAAGAAAAAAAAAAAAAAAAGAAAAAAAAAAAAAAAAAAAAAAAAACCAGGTGTTTTACACTAAATGACACATAAAGTATAACTTAATGTATCTAACCTAATTTCTGTGTAGATAGGGCCGCAATTATATCATACACACTTTGTACAATCAAGCCCTAAAGTTGAGAACTACTGTATGAAATAATTCCATCTACACTGTGTAATATCAAGATTTGGCCAGAAGATGTCCACCATTTCCTACACCTTTCCTATCAACCTTCAAACCCTACCATATAATAGGTTTGTGTAAATTATACGCCCTCAACCAGAAAGCATGTTTTATGTCTAAACAATAGAGTAGCAGTGATTTGCAGAAGCTCATTACTCAGCCGATTTTAACTGCATAGTCTTATTACTGCTATTTTATATGTGGAGTATGTGAAAAATAAGACAATTACAATTCATTTTTTTAAAAGTAATTTATTGACATTTCTTTCTTTTAACATTCTTCCCAATTCCTTAAAAAAACAAATGAAAAAACAAAAAAGTAAACCAGGTGAAAAATGAAACATGCACATACAGTAAACCAGAGGAAAACCATTTCACATTAAGTAAAGTTTAGAGATGTAACACAAAGCTGGAATTGACTCGTTTTCCATTTACATTTGGATCAAGCCTTGCCGGCCTGCTTTAAAAGGAGGAGATGAAATAAAATCAGTGTTGGTCCACATGAATTCATTCCCACATCAACACAGTGTAAAAGTACAAATAAGTTAGATCATCATCAATATGAATGCTCATCAGGTAGCACGGAAATTCAAGTGACTGCAGGTTTATAGTGAACCTTAAATTGCAAAAAAAGGTCACTGGGATGAAAGTTAACATCTAAATGCAACACCTCTGTTTGCTCAGTCTTCACCTGCATACATGCCAGGAAATCATCATCATCAGCAAACATCTGGATTAATCAATCAGTCATCTTTTATTCCTGCTGGGTTATGACATCTGAAAGAAAATGAGTCTAATACATCACCCCAACTAGATGATTTATCTACAGCGTAGTGGTAATCCTACAGAAATGAGTGTTGTATGCAGCATTCAGATGACGAAACACCAACTTAATACTGATTTCTGAAATATTTAAAATAAAAGCACATTTTGTAGCTGGATCACAGTAACTGTCTTAAAGTAGGCTTAGACATGTGTCTCCTTCACCAGAAGCTGGAGAAAGAAACAATTTTGGCCTGTAATGTGAAGCGATCAAATCACAGGATACGTTGGCAGTAACAACATATTTATGTGTGCAATAAAAGGAAGAGGACCCTCAAGAAACAACAAGCAGCACAATCCATATACACAAATCAAGTGGATGGATGATCAAGAAATCTGACAATGTACCATGACTAGGATCAGCTTTTATGACGTTCATGTATTCAGAGTCAGATGTGTGAGGATCCGACACATTTCTTCATGAGGTAATATCTTCTTAAACATGTTACAGTACGATCTGTAGTCAGTAAAGCACTTAAAAGTATTTTTTTTTTCCTGTTGTAGACAAACAAAACACTAGTTAAGCAGATGTGTTCCTGCAGAGTGGATCATAAATACTGCACTCTCCAGTATAATATAAAAATACACAAGCACCACTTTTCAGTACATATTTCCACCGTTAGGAATTAAATACATGAAACTGCGAGGAGCTGAGTGTTAATCTGGAGTTTGTTTTTAACAAGCTGATTTGAAACATTTAAAATTGTGGGTTTTTGTCTGTGTCCAAGGTCGGGGGTAGAGGACGGGTCCTCATGCCAGCAGATCAGGAAGCTGTGGAGAGAAAAACCGGGTGACACACTCGACCCTCTCAAGAAGTCAGTATACATTTAAACAAATCATGTCAGCAGATTAATACGCGACTAAATCATCATCAAAAAAGCTTCAAGACAATAAACACCATTAAAGTTTAAATGCTTGTTAATTCGTGAGTGAATGAAATTGTTTTATTTGGGGGGCTCACCTTCCATTTCCAGTTCTGGAGATGTTTTGTAGATCAGTTGGGTGTGGTAGAGTTCAAAACACGGCACAGGACAGAGACTGGGCTCTCCTGAACACGTCTTACAGTAATACGACGTCTGTCTTTTTGTTGTCCCACAATCCGTCACTTCAGACTGATTTTCTTCCTCTTCCTCCTGCTCCTCTTTGATGGAAGTCACACCCTCCTCCTCCTCTTTTACTTTCTCTTCTGGCTCATCACCCTCCTCCATCTTCTGTTTCTTCCTCTCTGCCTCCTCTTCCTCCACCCTCTTCCTCTTGTGCTGTGAGCAGACCTTGCAGTCAGAGTCCGTCTCCCTCTTGCCCAGGAAATGGCGCCCGGTTAGCCGTGCCGGTAAGCCGTTACCCGGCTGAGTTTCCCCCTGAGGTTTCGGTGACCGAGCCGGTGATGTGGATGGAAGGTCGGTCTGCGAGGAGCTATCTAGCAGAGCTGGTGCAATTATCAAAACAACTAATTGTGAGTAACTAATAATCAAGTTAAACCCCTCACAAAAGAATGAAAAAGATGTCTGCTACAGCGAAACAGAGCCCGGTGACTATTAGTGCTAATATTTATCATCAACACAAAATGTTTCCCTCAATATCATTAACATCCTGACAAAAACAAAATTAATTATATTCCACAAAGCAGCAAGGTTTTTTTGTTTTTTAAAATAACATTTGTCATCCTAAAGGGGTGGAATATGAAGCAAGAAAGCTTTAAGTGACACAAAGGTGGCTTTCTTTTTATGTGGCTTGATTGCCATGGTAACAAAAGGCACAAAACGCTTAACCAGCTCTCGAAAACTTTACATTCAGCTAGCCAAAATGTGACTGAATCCGCATTTAAAAACCATCTTCTAAACCTATTTAATCTGTTGATCTGATCTGTTATATCTCCACTGAACACACTTCAAGCTCAACATACGTCTGCTTGTCAATTGAAGCATCACCTTGAAGAAAATAGATATATAAAACATGATTTGTAGGAAGGGGTGGGAATTCCTAAGAAGTTTATACTTCTTTCCATTCCTTTGTCAAACTTGCTAATATTATGATTTGATTATGAAACAGTATTATTTTTCTTCTTTTGGGTCTTTTAAATTGTTTTCTTTTGTCTTGATAGCTTTTTCCTTTTCCATTTTTCTTTTGCTCAAAACAAATTTTCATTCATTTCATGATAAAAAGTTTTAATTGCTGTTATGTCTGCTGCTAATTATGTAAATCTGAGTGTGCAAGTGCCAGGCTGGGATTGGTGGATGCTCTTGTGGCCCTGCTGTGATTGGTTGTCACCAATCACAGTGGCTATTATGCTCAGCCACAGCTGTTCAGGAGTATGTAGGCATGGGCTGCCATTTCTTTTGATTAGTTTTTTCCTTTGTTGCTAGTCTAGGGAGGTATGTAAATTGTATTTCTTTTCCTTGTTTTTGATAGGTTATCTTTTTCATTACAGATAGTTCTGGTTTGTTTGCTGTTTTGGCCTTGGCCCACCCTGAAGTAACTAATACTCCATCTAATTTTCAGCCATCTCATTGTATTTATCGTTTCTGTTGTAAATAAAATCTTGGCTGTTGCCGACACCTGAGCCATCATCTTCGTGGCTGCTTGGGACTTGAGAAATATGCGTCATTTTCATGTTGTGTCTCAGTTATCCCTAGACAGGGCATAACATTTGCAAAGTTTTATCAAAGCACAACATCATTTCAGAAAGCATTAGCCTGTTAATGGTTGAATTGCTGCACTGAGGGGACATTCTCAACCAGATAGTCTGAGGACTCCGTTTGAATGAGCATAGATTTCCCAAAAATGAACCACCTTTGGTTAAGTTAGTGTTCAAACTGCACTCAACTCAATTGGCCAAACCGCCTGGACAACGTCGCGTAGTTAAAACAACTGCTAGTTAAAGAGCAAAAACTCTCTGAAACAGCCCTGATCAATAATGAAAAAGTAGGAAGAAGAAAACCAGACTTTCTGATTGACGAGGACAGAAGGAGAACATCTTTTAGCTTCTCATCATTGCTCAATGCCCATTTCCATTTTCTATCGTTATTGTTTTGCCCTCTACCCAAACAGTTCATTACATCACTCCTTCTTCTTATTGATGCTTAATTGCGGTTTGCATATGTCACTTCCTTTATGAATAGTCCATTTCCAAACGAACAGAGATCCCTGGCTTTCAAGGGGACCATAGTCCCCTTCTTTAGTCCGCAACCAGATGCAGTTGGTGTTTAGACTGCACCAAACGAATCATACCATCCGTGGATACAGAGCATAATCCATTTAAAGAGTATCACACAACAGGATTCAGAACACGTCCTAAAAAAAGTTCAAGTCCTGCACTTTCTGCACATCCTCTCCCACTCTGCCACCCAGTTTTCCTCCCTTTAGCATTACTAATGGCCTCTATAGTGTACAAAAATCTAAACATAAACTATCAACAAACCTGTTGAGCCGTGCATTAAAGAAGCTTTGCAGCTACAATGAAGCCAACAACAGAACCACATTACCATGGAAACAATGCATCCAGTTGGTGAATCAGAATGGACCCTTTATGTTTATCTTTGCCCTGATGTACCAACAAATCCAGCTGATACTGGATCTAACACAGATGAGAGAATTATTCTATAAATTTACAAATATTCAATCAAAATGATCAATTCTAATGTCATCTGATATCAGTGATTTCTATGTGAGGGTCAGAGGTAAATCGGTTCTTGAGCAACCGCTTAAGCTTGTTATGGGTAGCAAGGCATAAACAGCAGATATAAACTATTATAATTTTGCAGTATTCTGTCATTGTTACTTTTAAATTATTCTTTACTATTACTTTATTTATATTTATACTATATTATTTACACCTGTTCTCTTCAGATGCCTTCAAGTTGCTCTTCTACTGACTGAAATACCAGTTGATCAGCACATTTGAAGCATTGAAGCTTTGCGAAACTGGGAATGACAGGACAGAGATCACATCCAGCATTGCAGTACTGGTTTTCTCTGGTTTTAGTTTTTGAGCATTTGTTTTGCTAGCTAACACAAAGAAAGTCAGGCTTGCTTCATCTTACACCCCAATCACTGAAGCTCAACATCAGCCTCAGAGTGAAACTTAAACTTCCATACCTACGAGCCATTTGATTTGATCAGATGAACATTTAAACTAATGGCAGATGAAGCAATAAAACATCCTTAACATCTTTAAAAGATGCTTTATAGCCATCTTGTGTTTGCACATCTTGGGAAGGTGAAGTTAAGCCTAAGTTGATTGAGGGATTCTCGTAGTTACCTCCAGATTCAGTGGATGGTGGGGGCAGCTGGCACATGCTTTCTTGGTCCATGGTAAAGGGTCGGCACAGGACTGATTTGTTCTTCATCTGACGGCGACGGGGTGCAGGTACCCGCATGGCATCAGTCTGAGTACTGGCCTGGGCATGAACAAAATCATCAGTCACAAAGACTTAACCGAATCTTGATTTAGTGTTGATTCTTAAAGGGGAACTTAGTTTTTTTTTTTTTCTTTCATCTGGACCTATTTTCTAACATGAAACACATTCATTTACTCACCCAGACAGTTTTGGTGCAACTTGAATTCCTGCAGGAGATATTTAGATCCACTCCAGATCAACGTATGTCCAATAAAATGGAAGTGATGGGGCAACCGCGTGCAGCCTCTAAATAAGGCATTATCTGCCACAAACGCCTTCATTTTACCATTGTTTTGTTACAAAACATTAATCGGACCCCCCCGTGAGCGAAGTGGCTTTTTTGTGGTGTTTCTTTTCATCATTTTTGTTTGGGTTGATTAGTGACATTAGCGCGCAGTAAGCTGTACATATTTCCTCCATATTTACATACATTTACTTGTTATGGTGTTGCATAATAGTGACATCATCAAAGCCGCTGCAGTAAAAAAGTCTGTACATAGGGACGAATCACCACAAAAAAGCCACTTCAAGCCCACGGGGGGGTCCAACTAATGTTTTGTAACAAAACACTAGTGAAATGAAGGAGTTTGTGGCAGATAATGCCTTATTTAGAGGCTGCACGCGGTTGCCCCATAACTTTTGTTATATTGGACATACGCTGATCTGGAGTGGATCTAAATATCTCCCAAAGGAATTCAAGTCTCACCAAAACTGTCTGGGTGAGTAAATGAACATATTTCATACTAGAAAATAGGTTCAGATTGAAAAAAGTTCCCCTTTAAGCAAAAACCTACTATGGAAAAAAAAAAAAAAAAAAAAGCCTGCAGAAAAAAATTACCATGCAAATTAATGACTGAAACAGAATAAACATCGATTTTCTGGGTTTTGGACACTGTTCGTACATCACAAGTCTGTCATACCCAGTTCATGAAAAAAACTAAACAAAAACAAAAAAAACTGTAAAACTGCTCACTGCAGTTCAGTAAAGAAGTTTTTTTTTTGCACTGGTTTCTTTACATTTCATTATGCCCTTTGAAATGAGAGAAACAAATCTTAGTACTTTCAGATATGACAAAAACAATGAAGGTTAATCAGTTTCAGCTTATAAACGACGGATGACAAGCTTTGAAAGTAAAACATATCCAAGCTGTGAGTCATGTTAAGATCACCACTGAATAATAATACAGGGGGCCTGTTCCAGAGAAGAGGTTCAACTTACTCCTAGTCAGAAACTCTGGATTATCTTACTGAACTGAGCAACTGAGTTTTCGGTTCCAGATCAGCTGCTGTGAATGGGTTCTCAACTCTATCTTTACCCAGAGTTATGAACAACAATACACAGTCATCATCAATGAAGCCCCTTTATCTGGATTCACCATGGCAACTACTGAAAAAAAGCTAGTCATCATCAGCTTAAAAATCTCTAAACTTGTGTTGCTGATAACCCGTGTCTGACAGCTGCTTCTGGTGGGAAGAGACACGTAGAAACTTGAGGTTTGTTTATGGTGAACCTGCCAAAGAGTAGGTTCACTCCACGGAGGTAAGACTTAATCCCTGTTTCCACCAGCAGGTCCGCGTTGGGGCAGGACAGTTAGCTGAGGTAAGGTTTGGTAAACCCTAATCTCTGTAGTGTTCCCACAACCAATCGTACCTTTACCCAGTAGGTGTGTATTGGCCAGATAGGGATAGCTGCACTAGCTACGTATTAGAGTGATGTCATAGCAACGTGATGCCTGCCTTGAATTGTAACGGAAAAGAGCATGATGCAGAAACAACGGATAAAACAGTGGACATCCAGCAGTTTGTAAAGTGGCTTTAAATAACAAAAATCAACCTTAGATTTAATCATGGCGCTGTTGCTGCTTTGATCGTCGTGCCGAGCTGCCGACTCTTCTAACCAATCAGTGGATCGTAGCGTGTCAAGCTCCACCTTTTTGCATCGCATCAGTAAGATTGGTACCCTAATGGAAGGGTGCCATAAAAGTAGCATAGGTTGGGTCGAATATCAGGGTACCCTTCCCAGTTTTTGCAAAACAAGTATGGCTGACCAGTTCTGACTCGGACCCGCTGATGGAAACGGAGCTTCACCCTGCTTTATGGAACAGAAAAGTTTCCCCCAACCAAGGTTAATATACTGGGAGTTTCAACATAACCCGCTTTCTGGAACAGGCCCCTGGTCAAACAGACAAACCCACACAGACAGAGTACTTACGTGGTCGAGGTTCTTGCCGTCTACATTGGAGGTCGGAAGCGCTCCTATAAAAGAAAAACAGCAACACAGTTAGTGAAGCAATTTAACTACTGGGAGAACTTCATGGCTACATTAGCTAACTGAAGTTAGCTAGTATTTGAAACTTTGCTCTGAAGAACAAAATAAATATGCAGCAAAGGAAAATACTGGCATGCAAAAAAGCAGCAAAATAAAAAAACAACATATAAAAACAGAAAATGAGGCATTTCAAAAAGGAAAAAGTATTATACAACACAAGCTCTTTCAACGAAATGACAATTTACAAAATGTATTAACACTTATGAGACATCGAAAAAGCACGATTAAGAAAAAAAGGATAAAAATGCCACAAAATTTTTCAGAAAATAAAAACTGCGAGGGGGGGGGGCTAATTTAAACATAACTCAACCAATCATAACAACCAGTTATTTCACATAATAAAAAAATCTTTTAATTAATAAGAAAGTGCAAATATTTCAGATGAAAACCACTGAAAGAAAATATATTAGGGGGAAAATGGCAAAGGTCTTCTAGGTTCCTGGAAAAAAAGGGCAGATTTTCTGAACTACTGTGGTATTTTTTTAACTTGTTGGTATATCCTCAGCAGTGGTATTGTGTCTGCACTTCAGGCCTACATATACATGTTTAAGAGGTTAAAAACAATGTTTTTAACTTGATGAGAAGGTAATTGGAAATTGAATGAGCACAACAGCAGCAAACTAAGCAGAAACGTTTGGCTGTGTGTGAACTTACCAGTTAGAGCACTGTCTGCTGAAACACTGGGCTGAGTGGCAGAACCATTAGCTAGCGAGACGACATCAGCTATCACAGGGTTCATCTTTGTGGAGTGGTGGGGCTGTGTCGGAGCTGCAGCGAGAGGAAAACAAGAGGTCACTCTTCACTTTCTACCATCTAATCTGGACTTCTACATCAAGAAGACTCCACATCTTATTGAACTGGAAGTAAAACTATTTTAGATATACAGTCTAAGAAACATTTACCGCATGGTGTTTGTGGAGCACTGCCAGTACCATTACTGCTGGCGTTTTGGCTCATCTCAAAATGAAGGGAGCAATACAGAAGCAGGCAGGTCATGTTACAGAAGTTACGAACTGAACCCAAACACTGCAGCTTCTCGTTCATGTAGCCCTGTTTCCTACAGCAGTCACATCGACTCATCTACACAGAACAGGGAGGAAGAGCGAAAGACAAGAAGATGAAACAGAGGATCACAACAAAGCCTTAATTTGTTCAATGCAACACCAACAGAGAGGTGAGAGTTGCATCTTCTTACCCCGTAGTAGAGCACTGTGTACTGGGACATGCAGTGAGGTCTGCAGAACTCCTCGATCTTGCCTCCATAGTGGCTACATAACATCTTTGGAGCAAAGCCAGAGCAGTAAGTGCAGGGAAGCCAGCAGTGGTCCTTGTTACGTGAAGTCATGTCATGTTTGAAAAGTGTCTTGCAGTCTGGAGCAAAAGGAGAGCAGTTGTTGTATTATTCAGTTGTACAATAGCTAAATATTCACCAACTACCTTGAAAACAAGCCATTTTATTGCTAGTTTTTGTCAGGATTTTTTTTTTTTTTTTTTTTTTTTACTGTAGAACGAATGTACCATTTCAATCCCAGTCAACATTCAGACAGTTTTTATTCAGGAGAGCCTCAGATGTCAGATTATGAGACTAAAAAGATGTAAAATGAATGCATCAATAGATATAGCACCATAAAAGCCAACCAAAAGAACAAAACAGAATTTTCATAAATAACACACAGCTAAACAAGCCTTTTCTCATCTGCACAGCATTCTCCCAATCTTGGCTTTCAGGAGAAATAAATATTGGCATTAAAACAAGCACACAACAGAAACTATTTACATATTTAAACTTTTTCCTCCAGCTGGTTATTTCTATTTAATTTATGCTACCATTTACCTACTATCCTCACAAATTCAACAAAAAGTGGTGCCTAAAACATCTTGGCTTTATTCCAGCCACAGAGGACCTTTATTGTTGTTCTATTCAGACAGACGAGAGAACTTTCCTCTACTTGTTCGATTCTCTGCCTTTAATTGGCTTTTTGTCATGGTGTCATTCCTCTCTGAGTGCAGGTAATGAACACAGAACACGATGACAGATTAAATCCTAAACCTAGACCAGTGAATGTGTTACTTAAAAGATACGATTTGTTTAAGTAGTGCAGCCAGCGTGAATGCAAACTTGGTTTGGAGGAGTGTTACAACCCCCAACTAAACCAATTCCCCAATAATACTGAGTCTAGCAGACTATCTTGGTGTGAATGCAAATGAATGACTGAAAAGCCCCATCAAGTGATGCTAATTAAATTTGGTGTATAACATCATGTTTAAAAAACAATGCCCATTTCAAAATAATATCTACAAGAGAAGTCTGTTTTGTCTCAAAGGTAGAGTCCGAAGTTTTCCCTCTGAAATTAAACAACAGACTTGTGAGTGAAATCCAGCTCAATCCAAAACTTTGGGCCTCTACTCTCGTGTGGCAGTAAGTTTTGTTTGCAACTTCCCCTCCCTTGACTGCATTTAGTCTTTTTCTCTTTGTATTGGTGGATTTTTGGGGGCGGAGATTTGCATATTGTCTCTAGCCAATGACAGAGATAAGGGCATAGTGTTCTGTGAGGATAAACTCATCAATTGGGGCTTTTTTTCTTTCTTTTTTTATGTAGACTGGAGCCATTCACTCGAATTCTTGATAAAAATGGTGGATGCAGCAAAGAAAAGGAAGTATTTTGCGACAAAAAGAGCTTCAGATAGTGCACGCTTAAAAACCAGGGTTAATTATTGGTTTGGTTTTAACCCACTTCCGAGCTTTGAAGGAGAGGCTTGGGGGCCATGAGCCCGAGGGGAGGGACTCTCAGTTTGAATAGTGTTTACAAACAGAAACGGGAAACACTCCAGACTCTACCTTTAACTTTCTATCTCAGAAAGTTGTGATTGATTGACACTGTGGCCCAGTACAGCCAGCAGGATACTGTGTAATGGCATCCCTTTTATATATATTATATATAGGTATCTGTAAGCTTTTGCTGTCTCTTTTTCCTTCAAAGCTATTAAAGAAACAACGCGAGGAGAGGATATAGCTTTAGTCCTGAGGGAGGGAGTGATAATTACCTTTTCAGGTACAAGTCAACTCCTTTTGTTTTCCATTATGTTTATTTCAATGCAACTGCACTTCCCTACAAAAATCATGCACTAAAGTGCTAAAGTCATCATATTAAAGTTTTTGTAATTTGATATCACTTCCTCCCTTCAATATCTTGCAACATAAATATGCACAGAACTGTGAGAGGAGTGAAAATGGGAAAAGCTGTTCATTTAAACTCACTTTCACTGCAGAAGAGCAGGTCCTGTTGGTTGTAGGTGATGGTTTCATAATGCAGTTTGTCTTGCTTACAGTACTCGCATAGCACAAGAATGTTTTTCAGCTTTTTATACTGTTCAGAACACGTCTTGTTGCAGAACACAGAAATGCGGCCCTGTAAAGAAAATATAAATGGATCGAGCATATGCAGGGAGGAGGATGTTGAGTGAGTGTCTGGGATGGGGTCACTGTTTCTTACCTGGTGACTGAATAGCAGCGGCATAGTGCTGAACTGTTTGCTGCACTGATGGCAGGTCAGCCTGGGAGTGTCACCGAGCCCAGCATCTGCTGGTTTTACAGGCTGATCTGGAGGCGATCTAGCCTGGGCTTGTCCTGGGACAGCAGGGGAGGACATGGCTGGGTGGGGAGGCACTAGTGGGGGCACTGAGGTATGACTGGGATGATGCCCTTGATATGGGACTGAAGATGGGTAATCCTGAGGAATGGGAGGGACCGAGCTGGCAGAGGGCCCTGGCTTTGGAGCATCTTTGCCAGGGGGGTCCCTGAGAGAGGAGTTTCCATTGGCCAGCTCTGGCTGAGAGGGAGGATCAGACTTCTGCAACACAATGATGGGAAAAGGTCAAGTCTACAAGAAAATGCTTCATGGAACAGATGCAAATACTTCCTTTAAATATTTACAATGCTACGAATACTTTACCCTGTAAGTAGAGACACAAGCGTAGGAGCAGAAGTTTCGTATGGTGCCATCAACCATAGCCAGATGATACTGAGGAACAGCTGTAACTTTGCACAAAGAGCAGGGGAACGGAGTACCTATACAAACAGGAAAATAAGTAAACTAAGAGTGTTTGATACCAGTTACTGACAAGTTAAAGTGTGTTTCTGGGGTGTCTTGTACCAATGAGATTATGCTGAGGTGGTCGACTCTGATCCACACAAGTAGATGAACAATAAAGCTGAACTTTCCCCTTTTGGTCTCGTTCCATAATGGTGGAAGACACTAACGATATCTTGCGACAGTTGGCACAATCGGTCGTCTTTCTACAGGTCTGCAGAAAATATTTTAGCTTGTTAAATAATTGACTTTCATATACAATTTCTGGGTGCTGAGACTTCGAACAAATCTTTAAATGTCACAATGCTTTATAATAAACATTTCATACCTGTTTGTAGGTAGCAATGCAGGTAGGACTGCAGAAGTTGAGCTGAGCTCTGTCAATTGTGAGTGTCTGACAGGAACCTGAGTTGCTATTGCAGTAGAGTCCACAGCCTTCGCAGCAGTTCATGGCTAGTTGACGTAGCTTGCGCCAGGTTACAAAACAAGCATTACTGCAGAGTCTGTGCAAGCGGCCCTGGTGGGTGACCTCATGCTCAATTTGCTGTAGAAATCACAACCACACAAAAACACAAGAGAGGTGAGGGGATGATGGTAAATCTTGTCACAGAGAAAAATGGATTAAAACCTTATTCCAGAAAAATGTTACTCAATGACATGGACAGTTAACTGTGTGAACATCATCTAAAAGTGACGTTTCTGTCATTTTTACCAGGAGACTCATGGTATCTCATGTGTAAGCTGAATTATGCACATATTAGTGATATTTGTAATGCTTGCTTAGCTGAGTCATTATAAAGTCTCACCTTGTTTGCGACTTTGCAGACACTACAGAAGGGTTTATCAGGTTGCCGCTCCACTTGTTTCTCCGGTGGTTTCTCTGGCTTCCTTTCCACCCGTTTATCAAGCCATTTATCAGGAAGCTTCTCAACTGTTTTCTTCTTGTGTCTGAACACAGAAAAACAGAACTGGCCGCAAAAATGCATGATGGTGTTGTCATCTGCAGGGATGGTGACCATATCTCGGGGCTGAGTGATTTCCCTGCAAGGACAAAAAAGTAAACCATAGATGACAACACTCGTGATGATGAGCTTCACCAAATGTGTGAAACATCTGAATATCAACACCATGTTTCTCTGGGACGAGTGTCCAGTAGCAAAAAACTTGCAAAAGGTTCTTTTCTAATCTTTTCTCTTTTTTTGGGACATCCTTATATTACAGTTGGAAGTTAATGCAGTTCTGAATTCAAGTTGGATGAAAAGATCACCTGTTGCACTGGAAACAGGCTCGGTTCTTGTTGGCTGGAGGAAGATGGCCGGTCAGACAGACTGTGGAGCAGAAAAGCTGCGTCGACCCTTTTCTTTGAAAAGCTGTTTGGCCTTTCAGCAGAACCTAGGCCAGATGAAAACAATTTTATAAAAATCAAATGTCCAAGTCTCAACTTTAACTACATAATTTTTCGCAGTTAACAGCAGAATAAAAAGCAAATATTTGGTCCTTACTGTTAAAATTGAGTTAATAAAATCCGACATCACGATTAAATTGACTGGTGTGTTTCAATGGTACCTTAGAGCAGCCACTGCAGCGAACGCTACCAGGAACGGGGGGTGGTGGTGGGCGTTGCGGCATCGTTGTCAGAGTAGGGATTGGGTGGGACTGGAGCTGGAGGTCTGATAGGAAGGGAAGCCATGGCCTGCAAGACAGCTCCTCTACCTGGGATAAAAATGGCGGTCGGAGCTGGAGCTGGAATAGCTGGAGGCACTTTAGGGGATAAAAGGAGAAAAAAACATCTCAACAGTTTGCATATGATATCACTGATGTACATTTATTCTCTGTTCCCTATTGAAGAGTAATTTACTCCACAGGAAGAGGACAATTAAACACATTAGGTTTCTGGGTGGGATGGTAAGGTCACTGAGACTCCAGCGTTTTTATTCTGTTGTTTATATTAATTGCAGCAACAAAAACAGGAAATGTAAATTGCCATCTGATGACTTTGCTGTGATTCTTGGCATCAAACTTGAATTTCAAATAATTTTTCGATTACATTTTTTAAAAAAAGGAGGGCACAGGAATTCATGTGCTTTTATTTATCTTAGGTTACCCTTTTGCAATCTCTATTTAAATAATGGCATTCTTTAATTTTTAAGGTAATAATTAGGGGTACAGCAACACATGTATTTGCGTGGAACCATTCAATACAAGTGTGTACCGAACCGTGAGCACAGCGTATCGAATAATGAACAATACAGAACTTTTAATTTATTTCATCAACTTGTCTTCTGATTATGAGCTTTGTGTTGAAAACTCAGATCTACATTAGTCTACTTGTTCAACTTTATTTTTCGCTAGTGTTGGAACAACTTTGGTGTTCATGTTAAGTTTGACCTTGTTGGGAAGCTGTTGTGGACAAGAGCACAACAGTTAAAAAAAGACATGAAAAAAAGGAAAGACATGAAAATTTCTTTTTTGTATCAAAAAAATATTGAACTGTGACCCAAAAGTATCGAACCGGTAAATTTTTTCTATCGTTGCACCCCTAGTAATAATGGTCTTGTATCCTGTATTCTTGTGGTTTTTAAGCATTTTTTACATCCGAGCCTCAGAGGAGTACCGATCATTAGCATTTATGCATTTGTTTTATCATTCTGTGTCTATTTTTGGTTTTAATCTGCCTTTTTTGTACAAAGGAAAGCTTCTACAAATCAACCGTCAGGCATCAATAGTTACCTGACCTTACATGCACCAACACATCATACACATATCGCTAATTATTTTCCCAAAGGTCCCATTCTTGCAACACAACCACACCAGTACGTGTCAAACTGGTCAAATAAATGAACTCACGGGAAGGGGACGTGAAGGTGTTTGCTCCTCCTACAGAGAAAACAGAGCTGATCCTTAGCTCTTCCTGTTAAAAACAAAAAGAAACCAGATGCTGTGCTTAAAAGTTCATTCTGCCTTCTTCATTCTTCAAAACAAAAAGTTTTAAAGCCAAATTGTTATGAAAAATATTTAAGAAGTTTACACTCTAGCTGAGTTGTGTGAACTTCAAAAATCAACACCTACTGAAGCCCCGGCGTTTCCTCTCTTCGTATATACATCCTGCTGCTCCAGCTCCTCTTTGATTTGCCTAATGGAGCTCTGAGGAAGCAAAGCAGCGTCATAGCCTTCATCAATGGGCTCGTCTTTAATATTGACAGTAGGAGGCGTCATGGGGTTACTGTCCTCCGCTGGAGCCGTCTCAGATGCCTGAAAGAAAAAGTCTTAATAAATACCTGGTCAGGACAAAAAGGCTGCTAATTCACCACGTTTAAGTCCTTACATCTTCTTTTTCGCTGTCTTCCGTTTCCTCTGCCTGGTTTTGGACACCATCTGATGGGACAAAGAAGGAAAAGTTACAATAGTACACAAGCTGCACAGAGATGTGGCAGTTAGCACAGATGGAGGTCCTTATTTCAATCTTTACTCCAGTTACCACCAAGAGATGGGGAAAAGGGAATAACGATGCAGATGTCATTAGTACCGACTGTGCAGGAAGATGGGCACAGTCATCTTTATGTTCGTCCAAAACCATCTCAAAAGACTCAAAGTTTTCCTTCAAGAGGAACAAGTATTGAGCAAGGGACCCTGTAAAATAAATAGGGGGGGGGGCTCCAAAGGGGGGGGGCGGGGGGGGAGACAATAAGGGGGGAGGAGAGCAATATACCTTCATTTTGCTTCGGACACTGGCCTTACATATAATTCAAAACCAACAATCTACTGAATTGTGCATTGTTTCAAATTTTTGTATAATTCAACCTACTGACTTATATTAAAAAAAGAAAGTTCTTAAACAAAAAAAAAAAAAAAAAAGAAAAGAAAAAGCTGAACCGACCCAAACCTTTTCGTTGTTACAATATTATAAAAATATCTAGTTCAAATGGAACATTGGGCATTTATTTAACTTTTTATATTTTTTAAATGACCAGATGTTAAGTTTTTCCAGAGGAGCATTACTCTGTTATTATTACTCACTTTATCTGTCAGAGGTTTCAATGCTTTACAGTTTCTTGATCAGGCAAGTTAGATGGACAATCCACATTCATGTGTAGCCTGAAGTCACATGAAGATTGCTTTTGGATTTAGTTGTTATGTGACTGTAATCACAGCATAACTTCTTTGCTGTTTTTGCTTCAATCAACAACATCCCTAATGGAATTTCAGTGCCATGTTTTTCTTTCCTTTTTTTTTAATGAGTATGTCAAAGTTGATGGTTTTAAACTTCACCACACCTCATAAACAACTTTACTATTCGGTATAACAGAGTTGGAAAACAAATATATCAGTTATTGTACAATGCAACTCGAAGCGTGAACTAAAGGAAGCAGGAAAATCTAGCGCTGCCTGCTCTGTCTTGTTTACCCTTTGTTCCACCGTTATGTATTTAATTTGACATAAATTATACTTGCAGCTCAAGAGGTTAAGTTGCAACAGAGACTGTCATGTTAAGTGCATGAGATGGTAGCCCTGCAGCCAATATTGTTGCCACCTTTTGCTTTTTTATTTAAATACTACAAAGTAGGTGTAAGATCAAATCAAGCAGAGGAATGCATACAGCAGGTCTACGGATGTCTTCGTATCCTGACTATGTTTGGAAAAACTGCAACTACGGTAGCTTTGTGTAGGTCCTGTAACTCACTGGGTTCCATCTTGTGTTAAACCCAAATAATACTACTTCTTTTCCACAAAAGACTCTTTCATCACTGCATTACCAGACAATGTAACCAGCAGGGACTCTCATATGTTATGTAAATCACTGAAAAGAAGAATGGAACTCCATGCAAATGTTTGCTTTTATTCATGTGCAAGCACTTTCCAAAAACCCCAGCCTGTGGACAAAACATAGCTTGTGGGCTTAAGTGAGGCATCATTGAAAATTTAATACTAAATGATCATAAATTTATATGACAATATCAAAAATCGGGGTGGGGAGGGGAATCCGGTTAAGCTACTGAAAATGATAAAAGAAGAATATGTGCAATATACTGAAGAGTCTACTATCTGGCAGATAATATTTTTTGAACAAGTTCTTAAGGCTTCCAGCTGCTGAAACAAAGCCAAAAGGTCCACATTGTACCTTACTACAAATGATGACTGATCACAGATGCTTAAAGAGGCTCTATGACCACAGTCTGATAGAGGATAGTTTAAGGAATAATAAGAATAACAATGGATTAGATTTATATAGCACTTTTTCTCTGCTGACTCAGAGGCTCCACTTTTCATTCACTCCTCCTTCATACTTGTTTAAGAAAGACTTGTATAAGACTGTCTTTGGTACAGCCTAACTTTCACCCAACACTGAGTTGTATACATCCTATAATGACTCTGTAGTAGCTAGCCAAAACTGGTTAAATCATAATGTCATTCATTATTAATCTTTTTTATGACTACAGATACAACTCTGTTTAGGGCTGTATGAGTCTATTCAGTGAGTGAAACCCCTTCAATATAAATTTAATAGATTGTTCACACAGTGGTGATTTTGCTAACTAAACGAGTAAAACAACAATAATGACCAATCTTGTTCTTTGTTTCAGTAAACAATAATTCATAAGAAGTTTTACCTCTGCTGTCATCAGGTGTGTTGTCCTGTGAGGAGTGGGAGGTATTGGTAGACTCACCACTCCCCTCCCTGTCTTGCACCTCCTCCTCTTCTTCTCCCGGCTTCTTAGCAAAGGGATCACCTTGGGATGCGCTGTTCTGTCCAAGTTGGCTTATTTTAGCATTGGCCTTACCAACATCAACATCCTCCAGAGAGCCCATTGGCAGGGCAAAGTGCCAGTCTTCATCATCCTCTTCATGCCCATATGAAGGAAGACCATCCAGTGCATCATCAAATGCTGCCCCTCCGCTTCCTCCACCACCCCCTTCACTGGCACCCACATTAAACCCAGAATGTTGCTTAGAGGGTGAAGAAGTGAGGGGAGGAACACTTGACTCTCCCACACTCTCATCCATCTTTTCCTCTTGTCGGCTGCAGTTGCTATCTTCTTCAACTGGTTGGTTTTCCCCTTGTCCCGAGGTTTCATCTAATCCTTTTGAGTCGTTCTGACCGCCGCTCTTGGAGGAGGCAACGGAGCCCCTGGAGGAGTCGGCAAAGTCCCCCAGCCCCATCACTTCATCAAATACTCTGGACATGTGTTCCTCGTGCTGCCAAGGAGAGAAAGGTTTGTCAATAATGTGTCATCGCATCTGGAAATATCTCAATTTGTAGTTTAGATTTTAAAAAAGTGAATGCACAGCAAAATTTAAAGATGCTTAAAGTCTTAGACACCTGCAGCTACATGTACTACTGATATAAAAACTTGGATCAATAAATATTCAATTTTGAATCGCCACATTTCTGCTGAGAAATAGATACTTTGGTGTGTTATTGCTATATCTGCAAGTCATATTTCTTTTGAAACTTTTGTATAAAATGCAGCATTTCTCTCAGATAGTGACATGAAGTCAATGAACATGCAGTATAAAAAAAATCTAAAAACACACCAAGAAGAAAAATTGACAGCCAAAAAAACATACTTCCACTAGCACAAGAGGAAATAGTTTTATTTCTTAGTCCAACATAATCACACCCATCACCCTAGAATAATAAACCATTTCCAAACCAATATATGCTGAAAATTTCTGTTCTTCCTTCATTTTATTGATCCAACAGTGGGGAAATTTGTGTTGCAAATAGCAAAAGGACTGAAAAAAAAGGAATAGGGTACAGAAAATATTCAGATTATCATCTTAATAATGATCTAAATAATCTATTTAGATCATTATTTATAGAATTTGAACAGTAGAAGCTCTGAACAAAATAAAATTCATTCACATGTATTGCACAAGAAAGAGAACAAAGGTAAATGTAAGTTAATGAGCCTGAACAAACTCCAGAGATGTGCAGTCTGATGGCTGTGGGCAGGAATGACCTACAGTAGGAAAACTCCCACCCATAATGAGGATTAAGGAGCTCCTCAAGGTCTCGGGAGGGTGCGCCAGGTGGATGGAGCTGTACAGAGACTTGGCTAACATCCTTATATCTGCTGTCGTCTGCTCCATGGTATCCAGAGGGCAATCCAGGACAGAGCTGGCTCTGTTTCCAAATTTGCTAAGGCTCTTGCTGTCAGTCCATGCTGCATCTTCCCCAACACACTGCACTTTTATTAAAATGTCTCACTTCTCTCTTTGATTTTATCTTGGACAAAGCATTCTTTCAGAAGGATGTTGGTAGGTTGCGATTTTTATAATACGAGAAGATCAATGGTCGACTTCTTCAAGTTTGACCTCACACAGGTAAACGGCTCCATCAAGAAACTAATTGCTCATACTTGTCTACACCTGCAATAATAACCTAAGCATTCTTTTAAATTTTGAGTACATAGAACCAAGGATGTGGAAAAAAACATGTTTCAGAAGGTCTTATTTTTATGATAGTGTAAGGAGTGTAGTGTTGTTTCTGGAACTGTGCTGCTTCTTTGTGCCATGCTTATGGGACTCTACACCACTGCACCTTTTGCACTACGCACTTTATTTCTATTTATTTAAAAATTCTATGCTCCAACGTAATTTTGTTGTTAACTATGACACTGTTATTTATGACAATGACAAATAAATGATGATTGATTGTTTCTGTGGTATTGCTCTGTTTCTTCATCTATAATCTTAAACTATAAACAGTTTCTTGTGTCATAAGTGGTACAATCACACAAACCAAGAAACTCATCCTGGATTTCAGGCAGAATATAGCCATGCCTGCCCCCTATACATCAATGGCAAACATGCTGAAAGTCCAGTCCTTTAAGTTAAGCTCCTTGGCGTAAACATTTCTGCAGACCTCTCCATGTCTGTGAACACAACAGCACTGGTCAAGAAAGACTGGAGGTGGTTAGACTTCCCGAGGGTGCTCAGGAAGGAGCATCTGCCTGCTGACCTACGCCACCACGGTGAGGCACTCCAGTTGCACTGGAGCTGAGAGGAAGAGGTTGCAGAGGGTGGTACATAAGCACAGCACACAGAAGATCATCGGTTGCACTCCACTCCTGGCATCTACAACTCCTGTTGTGTGGCAGGGCCAAGAACATCATGAAGGGGCACCACCCATCCCAGTTTGGACTTCTTCAACTCGTTGCCCTCTAGCAGGCGCTACAAGTCTATGCAGACCAGAACAAACAGGCTCAGATAGCTTCCCCCCCCCCTCCCCCCAATATACTGAACTCAAACCTGCACTATAGTGACCAGCAATGTTATAACCTGCAGTGGCCACTTCCATTATCGGTGCAATATCTCCCCATTTACTGATGTCTGTGTCTTCAGTTACTTTTGTTTATTGTGTTATTAATAATGTGTTCTCATACCATATATTTGACATTGTTTTTATGGGTTTGCACTTTATGGCTGCTCTATACCTTGTATGACAATAAGTGATTTTAACCAATTCTATTTTCACATTCTTTATGTTTATTGTCTACAAACTTTTGTTCGCAGTGTTAATATTTTCAAACATTAAATTGTTTAACTCCACAGAAATCATTTAATGTTTTACATAAAATAAGCTGTTTATAAAGCATTTCACAATCCTTATGAAATATTTGAAGATTTTTATGCTTTCAACCTCCTGGTATAGTTTAATCACAGCTCCGGGCCTCGTGTTGCACAAAAGCATATGTGTGGCAGAGGGGTCCCACCAAATTCCACTTGAAAAAATACACATTAATAAACAGATTTTGGCTCATTTGTACCCATGTAAACATTCAAATAGCCCAAACGTTTCCAGGGGACAGAGTAAAGGTTGCTGGACTTTTGCAGTAATAACACATTACGGTGACACCTCATTTTTTCTTTTAAATAAGCTATTTCTTATTGTTCAAAGCAGCCTTTAGCAGTCCTGGCTTTGTGAAACCAACACTTAAGTGCAACACGAAGTTGTATTTCTAGGTAAATAAAGACTCCCAGCATTCATATAGAGATAGTCGACACAATGTGTGCGTTTCTACGTTATTGACAACGAGGCAATTAAATTAAAATAGGCGCAGCAGCGTGCATCACCACTGAATAGCACGCAGCAAGCTACAGGGTTGCATGCTAACGAGCTAGCTAATGTTAGCTTAGATGACCACATCTCGACCGGAAGCTATGTGCTACAAACTGAAAACCATAATACGTGACTGGTTCAGCTAACATTTTTAGCGTCCATCCGGCTGTTGCTACAATTGAAATCTGGTACATTTCTTACCTTTAAACGTTTAAGCCTAAATTCCTCCGAGTCCGCCATGTTTTAATTATGCTGCAGACGCCGCGCTTCCAAACGCCCACCTCCTCGGAGGGTTATGGGTCATGAATACCAGCAGCTGGATCAACAAGGATGCTGTACTCGATTTAGAAGTAAGATAGGTAACAGTGCTAAGTTTATATAATACACATGGCAAATACCAGGTAACACACAAATACACAACATTTAAGAAAACTTTTCGGGGAAAGAGGGGGGGTAATGGAGAGGATACGAGTAAGCGTTACCGTATTTTTTTTATTAGGTTCCCCCTCTCTAACGACACTAGGAATGCATGTAAATTACAGTTTACTTACTTGTTTCGACGAGAAGATAACTGTTGTGAAGCGTAGTTTGCTGATACGCACTGATCCTTATTTTTCTTTTCTTCAAATGGGCTCACGTTTCTCGTGAAATTTCACGAGAAATGTTGGCTGCTGCTACTACGATTTCATCTAGGTCAGTACGGTAATGTCGTGCTGCATTCATAGTACATCGAAAGTCGGATAACTCGAAATCGTGTAAAAATTCTGTCTGCGCGTTTGATTAACTTAGTGGGCAAAATGCACGTCTGCTTCCTGTTTTGTTGGCTTTTCTTCTGGTTAATAGCTTAAAATACGAAAATTTAGGACTGACCAATTTTACCAGGGTTACCAATTATAAATCTAATTTTCTTATTCTTTTTTTTTCTTGTCGGACGAAGGAACTTCTGAATTCCAGTTGTCATGGAATGCAACATACAGTACGATCACTGCGTGTATTTGTTTCTTGCTTGGACTACGATCTAATCAACATAGTCTGATTCTCAGGTATGATCCTGTTATAAAACTTAAGAAAAGGGAATCTAATCCCCCCCCTGGCGAAACACATTTGTAGATGTGGACATTATGAGGATAACAGAACATAATGTCTCTGAAGTATTTGATCTCCCGTACTGCAGGGGGCGCTCCTAACAAATACCTCTACCGTAAACCTCGCTGTATCTACGCAAAATCAATTTCCTAAAGGCTTTGGAACGTGTACACCTGGTGTACACTCATTTAATCAACCACTTTTCTTGCACATAAATGCTTTAAACAAATTATATCACATTATTATGTTGCACATTGCTGGTTAGTCTTTTTTTTTTTTTCCAAACATCAGCCATCAATCTGAATTTTGGTTTCAATTAACTTTTAGAAATACTCAAAGTAACTCGATTTTTTTTTTTTTGTTTAAATGTTTTTGCCCTTTTCTGTTCAATATAATGTTTAATAATAACATTTTGTAATTGCGTTTTTTCCAGGTTTCCCCCCTCTCTAAAAGCTATTTTATTCGTATAAAAGTGTCTGCTTATTTACTATGTCCATTGCGGTACCAGGTTGGTTTGTTATCATAGAAATATATAAACCAGAGCAGAACCAGGCGTATAAATCAATGGAAGCCGTCTTTGTCTGACTGTAGTTCTGTGTGTGACAATCCAAACCTTTCACTGGGGGTCAAACAGACAGGCAGCAATCAACGGCCTCAGGAAGCAGTTCAGAGGAGGAGTTCAGTCTACATTTGCTGATGTTTCTTGAATCATATTCACCTTCTCGCTCTCCAGTTTTCTGTTAAGCGGGTCAGCGAACATTTTTCTGGGCGTAGGCTGAAGCTTCTTCACCGGATGAATGGCAATGACCGCAATGAGAGCGGTGGCAGCGGGGGGCCCGGCGTCTTTGTCCCGCTTTAGGGGAGCGCTTGTCGCGGGTGTGTTGGGAGACTGCGTCGGCGGAGAGTTCGAGGGAGCGGAGGAGGTTCCCATGGAGAGCGTGCTGCAGCACCTGAACAGCCTGGACGACGAAACCAAAGGAGCTGGTGAGTGAAGGGCTGCGATAAACGGACTACAGATATTGATACGTATCAGCCAATTTAACCGATATTTAAAGGTGTTCATGAGAATGCCACCTCTAAAATATCTGTCATGTAACTGGATTACTTACCTTGGCCAGCCGTTTTTAAGCATGTTATATTATTATTATGGATGAATATGCCTGCTGTAATAGGAACATAAAACCTAAAAGTCAGTCAGTCATTTTCTGTACCGCTTATCCAGTTCAGGGTCGCGGGGGTTGCTGGAGCCTACCTGGACAGGTCGCCAAAACCTAAAAGTAAAAGACTAAATCTATAAACTGAGAACCTAAAGCTTCCATTCATCCTGTACGTGCTGCTACATCAGTGATTAATTACCAGAATTAATCTAATGATTAATTTGAGTCAAGAAAACGTTTTCATGCTGCATAAATAATTTAGTAACAGCTGGTTTCAGGGATTCTCACTTCTGGTCTTTTAGGGCTAGTGTCTTGCAGGTTTTAGAAGTTTTCTTCCTCCTAAGCCTCCTCAGAGCTTGACATTATGCTCTGCACAAGTCTTAAACCTGGAAAAACCAGGATTTAGGATCCCTGGTCTA
The DNA here is from genome assembly GCA_023101725.1 of Atherinomorus stipes. Lineage (NCBI taxonomy): Eukaryota > Metazoa > Chordata > Actinopteri > Atheriniformes > Atherinidae > Atherinomorus > Atherinomorus stipes. Next base: position 347,616 of record JALJCO010004337.1, read on the forward strand.
GAGATTTGTTTACGTGTGTGATACAAAATGTGCTGAAATATAATTTCTTTTCAGGTATCCTTGAATACAGTGATGACACAGCAATGGCACGTTGCGTGGTCCAGTCTCTACTCACCCGGACTGGATTTGATGAGCAGGACATGGCTCGCCGGTAGACAAATCCTCCCCACTGACTTCTTTTTTTCTCGTCGAGATCCTCTGGAGATTTTGTCAGAAACTTAAGCCCTTGTATCTCACCCTTCTAGGTTTGCAAAGGAGTACAGTGCCTCCCCAGGTCGTGGTTATGGTTCTGGAGTAATCCAGGTGTTGAAGAAGCTTTCATCCCCTCAGCTAAGTGATGTTTATCAGCCTGCCAGAGATCAGTTTAACGGGCGGGGTTCGTTTGGAAATGGAGGAGCAATGAGAGCGGCCCCCTTCGCACTGGCTTTTCCTGATCTTCTTGATGTTAAAAGGGTGAGCAACGGACAAAAACTGCATCCTTATCCTTCCACCCAGTTTTCATATTTCTGCAACTCTTTTATGACTGAATAACAGTTTGAGAGAAGCCGTAACAGACTGTTAGTATTGATGACTGTTTCTACATATTTAACTCCATGTTTAAGTCATTCTTTTCTTTTTGCAGTTTGCCCATCTTGGTGCCATGTTGACCCACTCCTGCTCTCTGGGTTATAATGGAGCAGTGCTGCAAGCCTTAGCGGTCCATCTTTCCCTGCAGGGTGCACTAGACTTGCCTCAGCAGTTCATAAGTCGGCTTATCACAGAGATGGAAGAAGTGGAAGGCAACGAGGCAGCACTCAACGATGCCAGAATGTAAGTTGTGCATGAGTAAAGCTTTGTTTTACAGCTGCCTCATTACAAATCTGATCTGGTCATGTTTATCAGAGAATGTTAAGAATATGGAGATAATTATCAGGAAGAAAATGTTTTTTTTTTATTTTTTTTTATTGTGGTGTGTTCTTCTAGCCTCAAAGAAGCAGAGAAGCCATTCTGTGAGCGGCTTCATAGAGTTAAAGATCTGATGGACAGGAGCAAGGTCAGCATTGAGGAAGTCATCTCTGAACTTGGTAAGTATCTGTTTGAATGAGGATTTTCTTCATCTTTCCATCTTTTTCAGCCCCTTTACTTACTTTATTTCCAGTGTATCTCTTGTACAAAATGTAAACCATTTCAATCAGTGCAGGAATAGTGAAATAGCCAGATTTTTACATTTAAATATAAAATATTCAGCACCCTCCAAGATGTTTTATTTGTTTATTTAAATTTTCATGGGGATTATGTTTATTGATCAACAACCAATCAGTGCAGGAAAAATGGAAAATGTGCTGAGTGACAGGAAAGTGTTGTTAGCAGCAGAATCAGAGGAGGAGTCCATGTCAACTACAACCTTTGTTGCTTTTTAAAACATTTAATTGGTGATTACGTTTACGTTCATCATGCAAAATCTGCCTTTTGTTAAACAGTTGTGATTGATCTGAACCAGAGAAGGTTCAGATCTGGTGCAACTGACTGAAATGTATTTAATGTGTCATTCTTTTAAAAAAAAAAAAAAAGATATTAAATTGTAATTAATCAGATTGTCAGATGGTTTCTCTTCTCACCTAAGGTCCTTTTATAAGCTCAGAGAAATCACCCATCATTTTGGAACTTGTTCATCCAGTTATGCAACATGTTTTCTTACAGTTGCAGTCAAAGTTATTCAACCCCCACTGTAAATTAAGTTTATTGGCAAAATGTACAAATGAGCAACTGTTTGCAACAAACAAATCAAACAAAAATATTTTGAAGAGTTCAACACATGTAATATTACAATTGGTTTCTCCTAATTCAGCACAAACTGTTACTTTTAATGACCACTGCACTCTCAAAATTATTCAACCCCCTCAATCAAGGGTGCCCAAGTTCTGTCCTCGAGAGCTACTGTCCTGCTCATTTTGGTTGCATCCCTTTTCCAACACACCTGAACCAAATTGACAAGTGCATTGGGGAATTAACCATTTGATTCAGGTGGGATGGGAAGGGTATGTTCCAAAAATTGCAGGATAGTAGCTCTCGAGGACCAGACTTGGGCACCCTGGCTAAATAGAATTCTTCATGAGAGTACATATTTCCAAATCAAGTGTGGTCTCAAGCAAGTGGTCAGAAAACCCAGGATGACTGCGAAAGAGTTGCAGCAAGACTTGGTGGCATCAGACACTGAGGTTTCAGTGTCTTGAGTAAACTGTACACTAAACACTGAAGGGCTCCATGCACCGAACTCAAAGACAACACCACTGCTGACCCAAAGACAAGAAAAGTCGGCTACAATTTACTCAACACTATAAATAAGCTAAAAAGGTTGGGGTAACGATAAAACAAACCTAGAACTTTTCAGGAACTTGTGGATCAGCGGTATTTCTGGAGGAGGAAGAATGAGAACCCCCTGCCTACAGTGAAGCATGGTGGTGGTTCAGTGATGCTCTGGGCTGCTTAGCTTTCTCTGGTTTTGGAAACCTGCAGCGCTTAGAGGGCAAGATGGATTCAATCAAGTGTCAGGAAATCTTGAGAGAAAATTTCATGCCACTGGTGAGGAAGTTGAAGCTTCAGCATCATTGCACCTCCCTACAAGGAATGATCCCAAGCATACCTCAATTTCCACCAAGGCTTGGTTTCAGAAGAAGTCCTCGAAGATATTAGAGTGGCCATCACAGACTTGAATCCCTCTGAAAATCTGCAGTGGGATTTGAAAAAGGCGGCTGCAACACGCAAACCCAAGAACATTCGTGAACTGGAGGCCTTTGCCCATAAAGTATGCACGAAGATTCCCCAGGAACGTCGCCAGAAGCTGGTGTCTGCAAAAGGGTGCTCTGCTGAATATTAAAGTCATTGTCATGAAGGGGTTGAATAATTTTGAGACTGTAGTGGTCATTAAAAGTGACTTTTTGTGCTGAACTAGGAGAAAACACTTGTAATATTAGTTGTGTTGAGCTATTTAAAATATTCTTGTTTGATTCTTTGCAAACAGTTGCTCATTTGTTGGTTTTGCAAATAAACCTCATTTGTAGTGGGAGTTGAATAAGTTTGATTGCAACTGCGGGTCTTCCAAACTTAAAGTGATACATATGACACGCAAACATTTTCCAGATGCAAGAATATTCCCGCTTCTTAAATCTTGCTAAACTTGAAGGCAATGTTGACCATTTACAGTTAAAGCTGATTTAAAAGCTTTTATTTCTGTTTCAGCTGTCAGAAATCTATATAGTGTATAAATTTGAGTCAGGTGAGTTGGAGCTGGGAAATGATGAACAACAGTTCTTTCCAATCATGCAACTTTACATTTTTTTCCTCAGGTAATGGCATCGCAGCACTCCACTCAGTCCCCACCGCCATCTTCTGCGTTCTCCACTGCCTGCAGCCACGGGATTACCTTCCAGAGAACTACGGTGGCCTGGAGAGGACGATAGCATACAGCTTGGCCCTGGGCGGCGACACAGACACCATAGCCTGCATGGCCGGGGCCATCGCAGGGGCCCACTATGGCATCGAAGCCATTCCTCAGGCTTGGATAAGATGCTGTGAGGGAGCGGAGGACGCCGATGTGAATGCAGAGCGGCTTCACATGTTGTACCACCAGTCATCACAGGGGGGCAGGAGTGAGACGGAGAGGCAGAGCTCTGAGGACCAATCTGAAAACAAATCCAACGGTACACAGAAAAAAACTGGAGCAGACTGATGCCTCAGCTGGATTTTGTTTTTTTTTACAAAAGAACTTTTCATATTATGATTTTCAGACTTTATTGGCTGGAAAAATGAAATTTGATTCAGCTGATGTTGAAGTTCCTTATTTCCAAACCGACCCGATGTTGTCTGCAAAATAACATGAAAGCTAAATGAACAAAAGAAGTGAAAACTTGATTCTGATAACATGACCCTTACAGATCAGACAGACGAATATGAACTCCAGTTAAAATCAAAATCTAAATGGTTTATTATATTCTTGTTGTTCTCCCTGTTTTTTGTTAGTTTTGTGCTGAACAATCTTTTGTCTTGCAAAAAGTTGCACTATAAATTGCCCGTGTCCTCTTTTATCCTTTTTGGTGGTTATTAAACTATTTTTTTTTTCAATACAGAATTGTGTATTTGTGTTTTTTGTCTTTTTTATTTAAGACATAAAAAGTGAATTTTTCTCAGCTCCTTGTGACTGATCTTTTTGTCAACCAGTCTAACTTCAAAGGGAATAAACGTTTGAGGGGTGGTAGCCTAGTTGTTACAGACACCAAGGTCAAACCACTGTTGGTCCCTGAGCAAGGTCCCCAACCCCCCGGGTGCCTAGACATGGCAGCCCACTGCTCTTTAGTTAATCTACAGATGAGTTAAATGCACCAGTGTTAGGATTAAAATAGCATATAAAGAAAAATCAGATAGTTTCAGAATCTGAATACTACAAAATGATGTGAATTCCTTTAAGTACTTTAAGCTTTTTTCATTAAAAAAAGCATTTTTGTTGAAAGTTATATGTATCAGGACAAATAAAAGTGGTCCTTCCATGTTTTAGAATACAGTAAATAAATACAACCTCAGATGAGTGGAAGATCATTAGTTATACCATTTATTATTTAAAAAAAACTAAGGCAAAAAGCAGGAACAGTGCCCCACACACCATGATTCAGTAACTTGTGAAAAACCACATTTAATTGCAATAACTTTATTGAATCTTTTTTAGTGATATAATCAGCTTCTCATATCATTGCAGAGGAACTTTTCTCCACTCGTCTTTACAACGGCTCTTCAGCTCATTGAGGTTTGCAGCATTCATTTCTGCACATGTTTCTTAAAGGATAAGTCTAAACTTTGACAAGTTCATTGCAACATCTTAATTTTCCTCTTTTTTAGTCATTGTGTTGTAGATCTGCAGCTGTGTTTGGGACCATCGTCCTGTTGCATGAGAGATTCAGCCAACCTTTAACTGTCAGACAGATGGCTTTACATTTAACTCCATAATACCAAGTATCGGTATACAGAAGAGTTCATGGTTGGCTTGCACCATTGTGCTTGACGGCTGGTATGAAGAGTTTTTGCTGATATGCTGTGTTGACAATGTTCTAGAAGTTATGCAGCTTCTTAAGATGCAACTTTGCAAGCATGAATCACCATCCTGTGATTTTTTTCCCAAATTTCATTTTGGAGTTCTGTCTCAGACTGACTGGCCCTGATAAAAAAAAAGTACATGCATTTTATGTAATTGATCCTTGAAGATATTTTCCTGAGGTGGATTTACATAGGCGAGAATGGACCCATGAGATGGGCCCTAATTTAGGGCCCAGGATGTTTAAATTTCTTCTTATGAATAAAATCTGCAATGTGCATAAGTATCAAACATGCTTAGACCAGTCGTGCATAGTAAGAATGAACTGTTTATGTTTCCCACATGTTCCAAACCTACATGCTCCTGCCCATTCATGGTAATTTGCATCAATACAAAGTAACACCCTATAACTTTAGAAATCACAATGAAATTGCTTGTGTATCCTTCATGGAGCAGTGGAAAGAAGAAAATAAGAAAAAAGAGAACTGTTTATTGCTGACTGAAGCCAACCAAGTCATTCAAGTCATGTTAACATTTATTCATAAGGCTCGTTTCATACACAAAGCAGCAGATCACACAGATGAAAACACTAATATATTTAAAAAACACTCATAAAAGTGCAACAGCAGGAAATAAATATGATTTAACAAAAACACTCATACGGTAAACTGCATTTGAAAAAGAATAATGGTCTAACTAGCAAAGAAAATAAAGACTATTAAATTATGCATGCGAAAAATAAAGAGAAGATTGGTTTAAAGTCAAAGTTGAAACCAGAAAATTATGTCAAACACTCTGACGAGGCGTATCTGCAATTGGAAGACAGATTTCTCTTCCTAACTGTCCTTTAAGAGAGTAATATTGTATATTTACATAATAGAGTTGGATTTTTAATTGTCAAATCTCCATACTTTGAAAAATATTTTACATAAAAGAAAATTCAAATTCAAAATAGCTAAGTTATTTAGAATAAAAAAGCCTTTTAAAATGTGTCTGTGCAATAGAAAAAAAATATATAAGTAAATAATTTAAACACAGTTCACTTGAAAATAAAATAAAGATGGTTTTAGGAGGTTATTTTTCAGGAAGATCATGTCTACATGCACCACTTTAAAGGTGTCAGAAATGACACAGGTCACAGGTTTTTTTTCTGCCGGTGCGACCTCTAAGAACAGCTGCAGGAACACTGTGACCTTGGTTAACAGTCCCGGGCAAAGCTTGAAATGAATGAATGGTACGTAGATTATAGCCCCACTTAAAATAAATAAAGCCACATATAGATATTCAATCTGGGGATCATCTATAATGGGTGCCAGCACAAGGAAAATTGCTACAATGAGGACAAGTATGGGGAGGATTATAGGAACCTGTAGAGAGAGGAAAAGACATGTATATCAAGAATCTCACAGTATTTAACACAAACAAACAACTAAAATATTGGGAAATGGTGTGAATCACTGACGCTGTATGGTCTGGGAAGATCTGGTTTCTTGATTTTGAGGTAGATGAGCCCAGACAGAGTGATAGCGTAGAAAAACCAAGCTGTGAAACTGACAACAGCAATGAAGAGAAATTTTAGATAAAAACCTAAAGATTGTGTTGCATTTAAGAAAAAAAAAAACTTAGACTTAGCACAAAAAGTTGAAAAAAAAGAATTTGGTTGATTATTTCTTTATTCTAACAGTCCTCCTTGGAAATAACTATTGCAACATTGAAAAGCCTGTTTCTCTTTTAAATGGAGCCACATTTAGGGATTTTTTGCTTTTGTTTTTCTTTTTTTTTTTTTTTTAACCTCTTTATTTTATTTAATTCTGAAACAAGTTAACATCCCCATCTCTGACAAAATTTTAGGGGCAATGGAGCCACATTTGTAAAGAAAATGTGTTTCTTGGTTGAGCAATAGATTGTGTGGGCTGCCAAACAGCTTTTTATGCTATTTACTCTTGTTAATTGTCATTTACTGGATTACACGATTGATGTGTGAAGAAACAAGACATGTTGGCTATTTAACAATATTTAACAAACGATATTTGAGTAGCATGTGGAAGAAATTATGTCTGCTGGTTTCACTATGCAAATCTGAGTGTGCAGGTGCCTGGCCGGGATTGGTGGATGCTCTTGTGGCCCTCCTGGGACTGGCTGTCATCAGAGTGGTTTTCCTATAAAGCCTCATCCATGGACCACTGTGGACTCACTCCTGTCCCTCCTTCCAACCAGCCACAGCTCGCTGATTGTGCTACGTCACACCTGTTCGGTGTATAGGAGTGTTTAAAGGGTGGGTTGGTGTTTTCTTTTGGTGGTGTTTTCTCCAGTTTTATTAGTTAGGGAGGCAAGTTGGTTGTATTTTTCTTTTCTTTGATTTAGATCTAGGTCATTTCCTTTTTAAAGGTAGTTTAAAGGTGTTTGGTTGTGAAACCTGATTATTTCTCTATGGTTGTTTGAGACTTGAGATAGATGAATAATTTTTATGTTGTGTCTCGGTTATCTCTAGACAGGGCATAACAAAAACAGCTTGGCACCTCCTCCTCCCGCTGGTCACCAACTGCTGTGGGATCTAATCCCATCCATTATTCAACCAGCATTTGTTGCAAGTCCCACACCATCACACTCCCTCCATCAAAAACTGCTACCCTGTTGGCGCAGCTACCAGCAGAGTCTTCTCCTCATCTTCTCCACACTTTGACCCCACAGTCCCAAAACTGACCAATCCAGCAGGGTCGAAATTAGATTTTCTATGATCTCGTATTTTTACATTATCTATGTACATTAATATGCACTGTCCCTTTAAAAACAAACAAATAAACAAAAAAAACCTCAAACTCGATACAATACATTATGATACGACATAATGTGATATGATACACTTTATTGTCCTCATAGAGACATTTGACTTGGACCTATTAGTCCAAAAGCACCGATAGTATAGGTGCTTTTAAATAAGCTATTTTGACAACATTAATGCAACACGCAATACAATAACCACTGTAATCTATAAAGAACCATCCCTCACATAGCAGAAATCATAAATGTATAGCACAGTAGCTAATTTGGGGTTAAAAGGAGAAGATTGTAAATATAAATGAATACTTCAAGATGCTATTGCATGACCCCTTCAGCCCCAAAAAAGAGATGTAGCACAATCCATGTTGCCATAAATGATGTTTTTTAAAATCATCTAAAACTTTAATGGAAATTTTGATAGAAGAGGGGACCATGGCGCCATTCAGACTTGACTGACAGTACCTTAGGTACCAGAAGCTCAAAACAAGAGCAAAAAACAGTAAGCTTAATGTATACATATACCCAACACTGCTTCTCATACCACACAAATGCATATCCTTTACAAATGTGACTCCATTTTAAAAAAGAAATAAACAAGTTTTCCAATGGTATAAGATTAATTGCAACAAAAAATAACCAATCAAACATAAATTTAATCTAAACATAAGTTTTGATGCAAATTTCACCTGAAGTAGTTGACGATACTCTGAAAGTCTCCAGGAATCAGAACCACCAAAGAGACCACCGTGGTGAAGATCAGTGCTGGAGATGGTGTCAGCCGGTGGACGTGGGCCATGGACAGAATATCAGGCTGCAAAACAAACAAATCTGAGTTAAAAACCTTTGGATGACTTTATTCTAAAGAACTATACAAGCTTCAGAGAGGTAGAGAGAATGTTACCATGTGGCCTTCCCTGGCAGCAACAAAGCACACACGACCCCCGGTGAAGAACGTCCCATTTAAGGAACCAAAAGCAGATAAAGCTGCAGCCAGGGACATGATCCACCCCCAGCTGCCTAAAACCTTATTCCTGCAGAAACAACATCATTCAAAACATTCAGTTCAGTTCAGTTTTACACGAAAGTTAAAACCACAAACTCCTCTCTTTCCTTATATAAAATATGCCATGTAAAATATGACACCTGTTACGACAGGAGTCGCAAGAGTTTTCTGATTATGTAAATTTGAGTGTGCAGGTGCTTGTCGGTGATTGGACGCTTGAGTTTGGGGCGTCGATGGATTGGTGGCCTGACTGACGGCGAATTTGTAAAAGAGGCTGCAGTGGTTTTCCACTCCATCCATTCTCAGCTCACCCCAACAGAGCCACTTCGTGCTGTTGTGTAAACCGTATTTGTATATACTGAGGAGTGAACTGCCGTTTATTTTACTCTCAGTTTTCTCCTGTTTATTTTAATTAGGGAGGTAAGTTTTTGCCATTTGGTTTCATTTGTTTTCGGACAGTTAAGTTTCGGTGACAAGGTAGTTTTGTTTTGTTTTGTTTGTTGTTTTCGGCATTAGTTCACTCTGACGATAACCACTCCTCTCCTACAGTTGTCTCTAACTCATGAAAAACTAAGCTTTTAACAATAAAAATCCCATAAGATGCTCAAAACTGTGTGTTGTGGCTGCATGAGGTCTGACGAGGATGGATCTTTCATGGTGCGATATGGCCACCCCTGGACGGGTCGTAGCACACCCTTGAAAGCTAAAAGCTTATTAAAAGAGCCCAGACACAGAACAAATGCAACTAAAACAGCAACTCATCAGGGACTTTTGAATTTGATTTTATGATGCTGAAGGCATTCACCACAGCTTAAGCTCTATAAAACCAAAATAAAGCATACCTGATTTGTATTAGACTCATAGCTTTAAAGAAGACCAATCATGTTAAATGTAAATATAAGGCGGCCTTATGGAGTTTATTTTGTGCCTCTCCTTTTTCTGCTGTTTATGGTTTTTTAAAAAAAAGAAAGAAAAACTTCTCAGGCTGATGCCCCTTTATATGAGACTACCAATCTGGTTCCCTGCCATCTTTTGTCAGATGTGTCCTTACCCCCAGGTAACTGCGACAGCGCTGGAAGACATGAGCTCCTTAGGCGTCATTACAGTCAGATAGCTCACATTCACCAAAAGATACAAGCCAGTCACCAGAGAAATGGCTATTAACAGAGCTCTGGGAAGATTCACCTGAAACAAACAAAACAGTTAATCCCAATGCATGAATCGTAAACTGCATCACTGAATAGGATGTATAGGATTGCTATATAAAAAAAAACTAAAAACCTATACAAAAAAAAAAAAAAAAAAAAAAGAAAAAAAAAAAAAAAACTCTTAACCCAAATTAAGGCACTGTAGTTTCTGGAGTCAACATGTGAACATAATGTTCTTCCAAACCGTCAGACACTACCTTCCTACCCTTGTTTGTTTTAAATATATAAAACAGAATTTCTGCAAAGTTTTGGTGATTAAATTACGTTAATCTTGTAACAGTTAAACAATGATCGGTTGATAAAAGAATAACGCTACTTCCAGTGTAAAATTTTAACTGCAATCCTCCTCAAAAGTTTAATTTTTTAGTTCCTTTCCCATTTCCTGGAACTGATTTCATGGTATTTTGGCTTTTTAAGCCTCTGCTTGTATGTATGTAGTCTAATATCTTCAGTCATATTAATTTTCTTGTTCCAGGGACACAGCACTCAAAGTCAGAGCTCTGAAATGTTGTAAAAAGCTGCCCAAAGAAAATAGATGATCAGAGATAGACCTCTTTTAAATATCTTCTCAAAGTCCCCATGAAATTAAATGACATGTTAAAGAGTCTTTAGGTTATCTGTCTTCTGTACATCACCTCTACACCAGTATCTCGCACAACAATAACAAAAATAAATGAATTAAAATTGTTTTGTTGGCATCATGACAGCATTTTAGAAATGAAAAAATATTTAAAAGTTTTTCAAAAGCAGTCCTGGACAACCTTTTCTTCATCTTTTAAATATAGATGATAATAAAACTGTAATAAACTTAAAGACTGTGGCTAAAAGGTCATTTGGGCGACCTTACCTGAACTGTCTGAACTAAAAACCTCTCTAATTTTGTTCTGTTTTTACTTTATCAGCATTGTCCTTGGCAGAGATATTTTTCACATCTTGTACTTGTATTGATCATCTAGAAAGTATTTTTTCAGGCTGGAACTTTTTAGAATTTGTGCTGTGTACCTTCTCCAGTATCACCAGTAACATACTGATAAGTGCTCCCTTTACTATGGCTCAAAAAGTATTCAAATAGACCTTTAAAATATATATATAAAAAAAACAATTATGATCATCTTTATTTTTTATTTACTTATTTATTTATTTTAAAAAAGGCCTTTACTTTCATTCATTTCTAGAAAAAAAGGTCGTGCAGGTAAAATGTCAAAGCAACATGTTTTGTTGCCGTTTTTTTTTCCTCATTACTCTCACTGATATGACAACACTGTTAGGAAATAAATCTTATCACAGCTCAGTTGATGATTACAGCAATAAAACTAGTTATCTTCTTTTTTTATCAGTCCTCATGCAACTTTTGACACTTTGATCACAAGTTATGTTCAGCCGGTTAATTCTGAAATTTAAAGCTCATAAAGTGAAGAGATTAAACAAAGACAGTAAAACCTCACACATTTACATTTGTCCCGACTCAAGAGATTTCAGTCTCACCTCTGGTCTTTTAAGCTCCTCAGTGACATAATTCAAATTGTACCAACCAGCATAAGCCCAGAGTCCTTGAAAAAACGCCATTCCCAAACCACTTACAGAGTACCGAGTCCCTTTAAATGAATTCTCAACTTTCAGGTTTTCCACAATCATATCGCTGCTTTGAAAGATCTCCACGATCCCACCAACAGCAATGACTGTCAAAGCTACAACTTTGGCCACCAAGAAGACCACTTGGACTCTGACAGCTAGCCGGACATTGAGGACGTTGACTATGGTTACGATCAGGATGGCGACAGCCGCAGTGCATTTCACAGCCAGCTGAGGAGGCTCACAGCCCGAGTAAAAAGGTGCCATGGCATATTCTGCAATACTGATTGCCATCGCAGCAGCACTGAAAGGCTTCACTACCAGGATAAAAGTGACCGCCGCAAAGAAAGCAGGGCATGATCCATAGATCCTCAGTATGTAGATGAATTCCCCACCGGATTCAGGAATGATGGTCCCCAGCTCGGTGTAGGACAGAGCTGCAAGCATGGCTACAGCTCCAGTCAGAGCCCAGATCACCAGGCTGGCCCCAGGGCTCCCCACATAGGAGAGAACAAACTGAGGGGACATGAATATACCAGACCCGATCATGGTTCCAGAAACTAGAGCTACAGCTCCAACCAATCCAATTTCCCGCCTCATTTTCAGGGGTTCCCGCTCTTTGTCCACCATGATGACCAAATTTTACTGAACAGAATCCAAAAGATCACAAACTATTCCGACACGAGCTGTGTTGATCATAGACGACAGTAAATGGTTAGAGGGCAGGAAAAACTTGACTTTACAGTCAACTAAGCTGTAAAAAAGTAAATCTTTTTATATCCAGCTGTTGATAATAAACTCATATTACATAAGCGTTTATCTTGTCATTGTCATTGGATCTTGCAGCGGTGGGAGTGCTCTGATACGCACCAAATTCAGCACTTCTACTGTTTAACATGATTCAACAAGAAATTAGTGAACTGAGTAGCTCACAGCAAATTGTTTAAAAGTATATTTCTCTATTTTGTTTCATAGGTGATAATAGTCTTACTTCTGGATGTTTCAGCTCCTCAGTCAAATAATTCAAAGTGTTCCAGCCATCAAAAGACCATAAGCCCTGATAGAAAGCAAGTCCAACAGAGCTGACCCCAACGTTCGTTCCTTTAAAGGAGTCCTCAAAGTTCTCAGTGTTACCCTGGAAAAGCATCACAACTCCTCCCAGGATGATCGCTGCCAATGCCAGCACTTTCACAACCATGGATGTCACCTGGATGGCAGTGGCCACACGGATGCTCAGACAGTTAATTATGCTCAGCAGCAAGATCCCTCCTGCAGCCACACATTTTAAAACCAGTTGTGGAGCTGTGCAGCCACTGTAGAAGGGGGCCACGACATACTCAGCGAAGCTCAGAGCGATTCCTGTGGCGCTGGCAGGCCTCATGACGATGACGAAGCTGAAGACAAACATGAAGGACACAACTTTCCCTGCAGTCCTCAGCATGTAGATATACTCCCCTCCAGACTCTGGAATGACTGTGCCCAGTTCAGCGTAGCAGAGGCCCCCCAGCATGGCTATCAGCCCACAGCAGGCCCATATAATAAGACTAGCCCCAGGGCTGCCGATTGTTTGCAGGACAAACTGGGGGGAAATGAAGATCCCAGATCCCATCATGGTCCCAGCAATAAAAGACACGGCTCCTATTATTCCCACTTCCCTCTTCAGACTGAGTTTCTGTTCCATTATAGCAGAGCTATGGATCCTGCTGCTTCCCGAGAGGAACTCACACTGGATTCAACACAGTCACTGATGACTGACTCTACAACAGGAGGTGAAATCACCAGTAAATGCACAATAAATCAAGGTGTGGTATGACTTTGACTTTGATCAACACCTCCAGCTGCATTCTTTTAACTGGAGCTAAATCCATTGACAAAACCAAAGCAAACAATGTTTAAAATCCCACAGCTTGTTCTGGAGTTACTGATCTGTTTGCCTCACTCTTTAAATTATTGACAGAGCAAGGACAAGACACTTTAAATATGTTACAGTTCTCCTGCAGCTGACCTGTTTTTTATTGCTCACCTAAAGCAGTGATATAAGTAAAAGGTTGACTGATATCTCTAAGCTACAGCATATATCTGCACACTCACTGCTGTTTTTACGGTCAGACGAAACGATATACACCACTGACCAAAAGTCTTGAGTCATGCTCATTTTCTTATATCAGGGTGCCCCAATCCTGTAGGTTTTTGACGCGTCCCTGCTCAAACACACCTGACTCAAATTAAATGGATGCAACAGCCCATGATGATCAAGACAATGACTATTTGGGTCAGGTGTGTTGAGGGGGGGCACAATGAAAATCTGCAGGACCAGATTGGGGAATCCTGCCTTATGTGTTGCCAGAAGAATTGAATAGGTACAACAAATTATTAAAACGTATGAAAATACAAATGCAAATGATAAATATGGCAAAACTAGTTTACACAGTTTTAACAGGCTTTAAAGTCACTATTTGGCCCCTGTAGCTTCGTTGAAAGATATTTTATCATTTTCCTTGGATGTTTGCTGCCAAAGAAGCTTTGATTTGTACATCTGCCTGCATGAAATACATCTCTCAGGTCCTGTGATGGTTTTTTTCCTACTTCGTAAAGGCATCAATTCCAGACACTGTAAATATGCTTTAGATATACTGTAGATATTAAGGCCTTCTTCTTTTTTGTCTTCTACTTGTCCAGTTTTCTTAAGTCCACTGAACTTTGACAGATTTTTCAGTGAGGTGTAGAGATGCACCGATCCAATACCCGGATATTGACTAATTAGTAGCATTGATATCGGATGAATGAGGCCGATCCAGCATTCTGATCCAGTCATTTATTGATTTAATATCATAATAAATGTACACTTTGTTATGTGTTAATAAATGATATGAAGTACATTTATATCTGTAGGGCTATTAATTTACCATTTTTTTAAAACAAGGCTAAACGTTGATGTGAAGCCTGATGCCTTCACTCACATGAAAAAGGTATACAGTTCAATCATTCAACAGTAGTATCGGATCGGTATCGGGAGACTCTCAGCCCAGGTATCAGTATCGGACTGGATTGGAAAAAATTGGATTGGTGTTGATATCCATTTACTAGTGTTGCCTTAAAGTGAAATGCTGCTGGAAAGTGATGCACCAGGTCAGAAAAAAGTTGCAAACTGTGGTTTTTCAGTCTTTGGTGCTGCAGGGCAACAGCACGGCAGCTCCAGGAACATACATAACATACATAATGAATGTCAGCGTGCCACCAAAACAAGCCAGCGCCGACTTTTAAAGCTGAAAGTCATGCAGTGGTGCTTGAAGGATATTCAAACCTTACAGGACTTTAGGAGACTGAAGAGAACTCATCTGTGTTTTCAGCTAATTTTGTGAGTCAGAATTGCTGTTGTAAAAATACTATTTCATAGATGCAACTAAAGAAATGAGGGAAGAAAGTGTTTCTGGCACAGGCCGCAATTTAAAGTGCTTAGTTGTTGGATATATCGACAGTGAAATTCAGTGATTTTAGTGTCTTTTTTATGCTTGAATGATTCATAGGTCAGTGGAAAATGTCAAGGAAATGGAATGGGTTTGAGATGTATGAAAGTAAAATGTGAAGAAATAAAGGATACTTTTACTGTATAATGTATGTAAAAAACAAAAAATGTAGTTAATTTGACAACATTAGCAATAATGAGAAATTAATTTTCCACCAAAGAAACTGCATCTTTCTAGTTTATGATTACGTTGGTGTCTTCAGAGCTAAAGTCGACCCTCTTACTCACCTCTGGTCGTTTCAGCTCCTCCGTCACATAATTCAGGTTGTTCCAGCCATCATATGACCACAGCCCCTGGTAGAAAGCAATACCAATTGGATTGATGCCGACATTTGTGTTCTCAAATGCATCTTCAAAGCTTTCTTTTTGGCCTCTGACAAGCATCACCACGCCTCCCACTATGATGACAGCCAGGGCCACAACCTTGGCCACCATAAAAAACACTTGCACTGACATTGAAAAGCGAACATTTAGGCAGTTTATGATGGCCAGAGCTATAATCGCAGCTGCAGCCACAAACTTCACCAGCAGGACTGGAGGAGGACAATCTTCATAGAAAGGAGCAACAACATACTGAGCAAAGCTCAACGCGATGCCGGCAACGCCAGCAGGTCTCACAAATAACACGGAGCTGAAGACTAACATGAAGGCAACGACTGGGCCCGACGTCCTGAGGATGTAGATGTACTCTCCTCCCGATTCCTTTATAACGGTGCCCAGCTCTGCGTAGCAGAAAGACACCATTATCACCAGTAATCCGCTGCAGGCCCACACCATCAAGCTGGCTCCCGGGCTGCCAATGGTGGAGATCACCGTCTGAGGAGACATGAAGATCCCAGATCCGATCATCGTCCCTCCGATGAGGGACACGGCTCCCATCAGCCCCACTTCACGTTTCAAGCTGAGATTCTGTGGTTTGTCGCCCGTCATCGCGGCTGCTTGACTGTCTGACACCTTCACAGGAGAAAACAGTGCAATTGTGTGGCCAAAGTCACTATTGCATCAACACATGGAGTTAATAATTATGTGGGTGGTTCATCCAACACACATGCCTGTTTCAGCTTATGCTTTGTTTTTAAACAGGATCAGTGTGGTCAGCTGTAGCTGCCTTTCATTCTCGCTCTAAATTCTTATCAAAATTCCTAAAATAACTTGCCAGGAAAGTCAGGGTCTAAGCAAACACATTTGTGCCAAACAGTAGGCTAATGCTGCTGGTTTGCTTACATCAATGTACAAAAATAATTACATAAAAATAGGGCTATGCATTTAAAATATTTATATCATAGTTGTTCATTTTATGAAAATCTATTGTCTCGATGGTTAGAAATAAATAAGTGAATGCAGAGATATGAATACATCTGTGCGCATGGTTGTGGTGTCCTTGTTCCAGTAGAGCGTAAAACATCGTAGCACCAACAAGATCATTCAAAGGTCATAAAAAGGAAAAAAACATGCACTAGTTCATTTTGGTCATGAACTTTGATCTGAATAGTAATTGGTGAACTGGTAACAGCCTCAGCTGCTTTCAGCTCTTAATGTACATCAAGCCTCCTTTAATACAGGAAAACAACAAACAAGGTTGTTTTTTGGGGAGGTGGACATTAGAAGCTTTTTTATTTAATTTTTTACGATTTCCACATTCATCTTTCTTGTGTGCATCAAAAATGTGGCAGATAAGGGATTAATTCATATGATATCAAATAATTAAAAAATTATGTTACCTGTGGCATCATCTGTGTAAAAAAAGTGAATATAAAGTATATGTATGTGCTGTTATACATATGAGCATGTACTAAACTGAGGTTATTGTTTGTTTTTTTCTTGTGCATTTTTTCAAGGAAGCAGCTTTCTTTATTCTTTATGTGAATGCATTGTTTCCAAATTGGGGTGGGGTTCACTAACTCGTAATTCTCTCCATTCCTTTTCGAGCATCAATGAGTAATTCTCATTTTGTATAGTTTGATTCAGTTTAATTTTGGACTTTTGTGGTCAGCTATTGTATAGTTCTGTATTATTTGTTTGTTCTGTTCCTGGTTTAATATTTGCTCGAATTAATAAAAAATGAAAAAATTAGCAAGAGATGTTTTGATAAGAGTATATTCTATGGTCTCTTACATTATAATAATAATAAAAAAATCAGTGTTATATCTGTACAAAGCTTTTAGTCCAGTCTTTTGTCTCTTCAGCATCATCAGGAGGTTTTTTCTTCCCCTCCTGTGACGAAGAGGTGAGCAGTTTTGTTGGAGTGCAGCATCTGTCCAGCTCGCTGCACTCCGGTGATGGCGGCCAGTTTCTGAGCATCGTAGCGGGAGTAGAGGGCAGTGCAGGTCCAGCTGGCCTCGTCTCCCCGATCCCCCGCTGCCAGCATGTTGCACACCTCACTGTAGAAGTGAGGAAACGACGGCAGTCCATAAAATATGAGGTTATGGATTCCTTTGATGGTGTACCTGAATTAAATGAGAGAGATCAGGGTTAAACATAAGAATTACTTCTCGTCACAGTTTTCTTCTTTTTAGGAAAATAAACCGGATTCATGTGATCTGGAGCAGGACAAGCAACAATAAAATCTCCTGATTTTTGAACAATTATTTTTGATAATTGAAATCCCTCCAATTTTTCTCATTTATGCATCAAGAAAAAAAATTAAAGTGAAAATTGCAACCAACACAATATTGGATTCTTGGCCGATATCCAATGTGGTAATATTTTACAACTCATTTGGCAGATAACCGATACCGATATTTAAGCCTAATATGATTTAATATTCATTCCCTGTGCAAAATTAGAAAAACACTTCTGCAGATCAGGTAGTTTCCGCATTGTCGCACAGTGGACGTAGCTTTATGATGTTCCCATGCCCAACAGATTAAAAAAAAAAAGAAAAACAAAACAAACAAAAAACAACATTCCAACAGTTCATCACCAAACCGCACCTGTTATATATCAGTTAATTATATTGGTGGAATGGTCGATAACTGATACTCATATTTAAAGCCAATATTGGCTGTTACCGGTATCGGGCCAATAATCTTGTGCATCTTGGGCAATAAGTCAAAGATTGGGACCCTGATCTGATTCTTGATGTGAAATTGGGCATAAATGAACCTTTCCTAAAGAAAAAGCCCAACTTCTGTAAAGATATACATTTCTTTTTCAGAAATAAGCTACAATAATGAATTTACAGTAAGTAAGCTGCAACATGGAGTAAACATCCCAGAGAGGCAAACCAATCTTTGGCCAATCTAAACAGACAACTTTAACTCCAGAAACACATTTCTTATCATAACTACTAATATGTTAACTCAAATTTAAATCAAGATTAGTGGTTTTAAACTCTTCACATTAGATTGCAGGATCATATTTCCTTTATCTCAGAAATTAAATCCCAGAATTATGAAAAACCTAAAGGAAAGCATCAGCCAAGGAAAAACTAACCTCTTGTAGAAGTGGAAGCGTTCAGTGAAGAGCAGAAACTGTTTCTCTCCTTTCTGGAAAAAATATCTGGCTCGGGAAACCTCTGACTTGCTGGAATACTCGCAGATGGAGGTAAAGTTAATCTCCTCTTTCTTCATGTAGTTTCGTAGCCGGACGTAGTCGAAGTAAGACGGGATGTAGATGAAAGTGTGGGACATGACAGAATCCTTGTACTGAGGCAGCACTTTATCCACAAAGAACTGGAACCTACACATAAAATAAGAAGCAGCGACTGTAAAATAATCTTCATTCACTGCGCTGTTGAAATCTGAGCTGAAGATATAAATGACATGAAAGCTGGTTAACCACAAAAAAAAATAAATTAAACAACACTTTGTGTGAGCAACATGCAGCATCAGAATAATAGATACAACAAAATGAGTGTACATGTTTTCAGGCATCTTACCGTGCATCGTGATCGATGAAGCTGTCTGAAGAAAACATCTGAAACACGTGTGGCAGCTGAACCAGCACCTGGCAGATGGAGCCTGTTTTTGGCATGTTCTTCGTAGCAATCTGGGACAAAAACAACACAGAAAACAGAGAAACTATCAGTCTTTACACTTAATACTGAAGTTAAACACACTTTATAACTGTGATTTAATATCTTGAACTGATCATAATCTTTGTTCATTCTTGTCCAGATAATCAGATTTCTTTAGCCTCTAAAACCCCAAGGTCCCCCAATAGGGGGTATTACGCCTTACGGGAGGTGGCCGGTTTTTGACCCTTTCTTTTCGGGGGCAAGTAAAAGAAGGCGCTTTTTTTTTTTTTTAATTTTTTAAATAGGGAAAAAACCAAAAATATTTAAATTTTTTTTTATAGAAGAGAGAAAAGATGGAAAAAAAGGGGAAAAAAGGGGGATGATTGGGGGGGGGGGGGGGGGGAATAAAAAAAAAAAGTTTGTTTGGTGGGGGGGGGGGCACAACACCGGCGGTCAAAGAAAGGAAGGAAAGAGAAGGCAAATAATGATGGCTGGGGTAATAAATGTTGAAATAAAAAAAAAAAAAAAAAAAAGAGTGGGGGGTTTGTCCCCCGTTGTAGAGGGGGGAAGAGGGGGGGGAAAGGAGGGGGGGGGGGATCAGGGGGGTGTGGGTTTTTAGAGGGGAAAGAGGAGGGGTAAAGTGAAGACGGCAAAAAGAAGGGGGAGTAGGCAGGCAAAAAAAAAAGGGGTGGTGTTTTATTAAAAAGGTGGGGGCTTCGTGGGGGGGAATTGTTGTTCTTATTCATCATCATCTCAGCATCAGAATAGTATGGAATGAAGATGGGGATTTGGGGTAAAAGGGATAAAAAGGAAAAAGGGGGGGGAGGAGGGGGAATAGGGGGGAAAGGGTGGGATTGGGGGGGATGATGATTAGGTGTGGGGGGAGGAAAAAAAACAAAAAGAAAATAGTTTGTTTGTAGTTGTCAGTGGATTCATCAGAAGGGGGGGGGGGGGGGGGGGGTATAGAGAGGATTTTGTGTTTTAAGAGGGAAATAAGGAGCAAAAGAGAAGAGGGGGGTGAAGGTAAGGGGGGTGTGTGGGGGGGGGGGGGGGGGGGGGTGGGGGGGAAAAAGGGGAGAAATAATGTAAATTTTGTTAAAATCAGCGGTTAAACAGGTGGGAAAAAGATTGTTTGAATCTGAAATTAATAGAAAAAAAAAAGAATAAAATGAAAATAGAAAATTGTATGGAAAAAATAGATAAAAGGGGAAGAAGGGGGGAAGAGAGGGTGGGGGAGGAAAGGGGGAAAGGGAAAGTCAAGGGAGGAGGGAGGGGGAGGGGAAAAGATGGGGGGGGGGAGAAGGGGGGAGGAAAGAAAAAGAAAAAAAAATAGAAAAAAAAATAAAAAAATATAAAAATAAAAAATAATAATAAATAAAAATAAAATAAAAAGAGGAAAATCACCCACCTCATTCTATTACTACATAAAAATGAAGAAAAAAAAAAAAATAAAAAAAAAGAAAAATAAAATAATATAAATAATAAATCTAGAAAAATCAAGAAAAAAGAAAAAAGAAAAAAAAAAAAAAAACAAATAAAAGAGAAAAAGCAACAAAAAAAATCAAAAATAAAAAAAAAAAAGGAAGAGGATAAATATATAGAAGAAAAAGATTAAGAACAGTCTGATTACTGCTTGTTGATCCTGAATGCAAGAGTAACTAACTGCAGTTACAATAGCCGAAAAGGACTCCGCCATATATCCAATCCATACAGGAAGTCTCCATCGGTAGTTAGTTAAACACCACTAAGAGTATTTATCTGCGACTTGCAAACTGATGCGTTTGGTGTAGTTGTGTGGTTAGGGTTAGGAGAATGGTCAGGGGTAGGGTTAAATTTTAGTAAGTTACATGAAGAACAAACTTCCGATTAGGACTTCCAGATTGGATATATGGCGACGTCTCGTGACTGCAGTTGGGTCCCTCTCCCTGAATAACAATACCGTAGCAGCTGTAAACGGTCAAAGTAGTTTCTTAAACATGCATGAAAGGTTTAGAAAACACTTTAGAAAACGCTTTTAGCGCGTAACCATAGCATTTTTGGCTACGATGTGTACTAACCTCACTAAAATCAAGGCATTGCAATAAATCAATTACAAAAGTAGTAGAATATAAATTAAAATTCAAAATACAATATATAGTTTGACTCCACTCGCGTACATAGATAATGCCGTTTAAATTTTTCTCTCAAGGACTACTACAACAAATAATAATATACAGGCTTAGAACTGACTGGCCTGCTGAAAGACGGTGAAATTAAATATGTTCCCACATAAAAACACAAAGTGCATAAGTCGCGTGCTGGACGCGCTGTTGCCATGTCATCACAACTGTCGGCCGTGTTGTTTCAGTGATTTATGTCTTTCGGCCAAAAACCGAAAACTTTCAGTGCATCCCTAGAAAATGCAATCGCACCCTCAGTTAATTGCAATCTGCATCTTCACCACTAGATGTCACCATTCTGCTTCTTTGATGACTCGCTGCTGTGGTAACGGCTACAGATGTATTTGAACACTACCACAAATAAACAAACCAGCAAATCAAAATGATAGACTTAATTTAGAAACTGTGTTACTATTGTTAGTTATCCCTGCTCGTGATGCATCATATCAAGTCTATTTGCAGTCACAGAATGTGTTCATTATTTGTTGACCAATCAGACGGTGCTGGACATGACAATGAAGTAAATTAAATGGCAATTTCCAGCAACTTTAAAAATCAGTGTTCAGTATCAGTATCAGCCTGCTTTCAAATCAGGTATAAAACTCCTCTACATTTGAGGATAATGTTCTGAAAACCAAAATGATCACTTTTTTCTTTCATAAACATATTTTTGACAAAAATACCAAATAGAGCCCAATAACTTTAGTTAACAGTTACAGCAACCTTATAAATTATCATTTGTTGATATAGAAGTCCCCCATTTACAAGACTCATTTTTAGTGTGATGTCATTTCTTGACAGATTACCATGTATTTTATATAATATATATATATATATATATATATATATATATATATATATATATATGTATACCAAGTATTACCATGCACCATGTGTGTCATATTTGATAGATACTGTTTCTGAGACCTATTGAATCACTTCATGGTAAAAATTTTGCTCCACACTCTGTTGTACACAACCGGATACTTGTCTGCTGTCCCCCAGTGGACACCTTCTGTACTACAATAATTCTGACCTATAAGCAAGTTTCACGGACATTTCTAGTTTACTTCTGCAGTCGATCAGTTTCTGCTAAGCGCTTCCAGTTGAGGAAGATCTGCGTTCATTTACGATGAATAGCGATGTCTCTAAAATGGTAATATTACTTCCTCACAGCATTGAACTGGGAGAATAATATGATGGCCGAATGTTGCAGCTAGGAATATGTCCCAGAGACCTCTTTGGGTCTCACTTTATCCATTTTTCAGTCATTGAATTCAGGAGCTCTTCGTATGTGTGTTGTTAATTTGCATATTAGTGTAAAATACCCTGTAACTGCATTAGCAGAAACTGGCAAACATGGTGGCTCCCATGGTTCTGGCTGTAAAACTTGCTTATAGCTATGAAATAGACTACACATAGAAGCAAGTTATTATTATCATTATTATTTACATTTCATTAAAAGGGCAGTAAGATTTCAGCTGCAGCTTGAATAAAGCACGTGTCCAAACTATTACTCCCATAATACGTTTGGTTCATAAACGACCGGTATTAAATTGGGAAGTAAGTTTGGTTATGCCTCTACAATGGCTGACCTGTCCTCTGTAGTTGGAGCAGTGTTTTGTGAGGATGTTGTTGATCTGAGGGTCCTGGATGGAGCTGAACACCAGGGTCTGCCTGTAATGCCGAGCCCAGTTGTTCAGGTTCCACATCCTGACTCTGGAAAAGTCAACTCCATGGGCGTCCAGCGGCTGCAGGTTCATGTGCTTCATTACATGCTGGTGGGAGACGACAAATACGTGCAAGGATATAATTGGTCATTGATCAATTATACGGGTATAAAATGCAACTGAATGTTACCTTTGATGAAAATATCATATGAGGAATAAGGGATTCATAATTTAAATAAAAAAATCATGACAGGGTTCATCTTAATATGCACCATAATAGGACATTTTTCCCACAAACCCACAATCAGAATAAAAATATGAATAAACTGAATAAGGAAAAAGAGGCAATTCAGAAGTTATTATCATATAATCAAGTTTTTGGGTTGAGTCATATTTATCCTGCTAATGCAGCCAATTAATGGCTTATCTAGCTCACTTTTGATGGCACACAAATCTAAAAATCAAAAAGCTCTAATTAAAAATACAACAGTGCATTAACTGAGTCTACCAAGTGTTCTTGTAATTTAATTTGATCATATAGTTCACCAGAAAAAAAGCCCACCAAAAATGTTTCCATTAGATTAGAAAAAACATTTTCAGCTCCATTTATTTTCTAAAAAAAGCATCTCAGAGACCTGACAAGAACGGCTTCTGAGAAATTAGATATGAAGAGGATTTTAATTACAGCAGGAGCATTGAGTCAGAGAGATTTGCTGCAGATAACCATTGTTACCATCATTGTTACCTGTTGGACAGCAGATAGCGCCGTTTCTTCCACTGCAGTGAGAACCAGAGTTACACAGATACCATAACACAGGTAGACTTACCAACACATGTTCCCAGTTCTGCATGAGGAAGACGTCTGCCTGGTCCACCACCAGCAGCTCGATGGACGACAGGAAGTCAAAGTCTCTCTTATGTTCTCCTTCTGCTCCCAGCACAGTGCGGAGGCCCAGCGGCGATGAGATGATGATGTCTGAGGAGTAGAAGGGCGCGTAGAGACGCATGTTCCCCTTCACAATGGAGACACCTGAGGTAAAGCAGAAGCAGCATGATGTCATGTAGATGAACTCAGAAAGTTCTCAAAAGCTTCTGCTTCTTGTGGATCGTACCTATCCTGAAGTGATCATCCACGTTGCCAGAGAAGATGGCCTGATAATCATCTGGTCTGCGCAGGTTGGACGGCTTGTCATCCACCCCTTCTCCAAACTCCTGTTTGAACTTCTTTTTGTTGCTGACAATAATCTTCTTGTTTTTGGTCTCCAGCAGGCTGATGAGCGTGTGGACAACTTGCAGCGCTCTACACCGAAATGGGACCAGAATCAAAACCTGGAGTAGAAAAGAATAAAATAGAACAGAATTTAAAATATTAACATTATACGGGGTCAGGTACAGTGAAATTGTGGGTGTTCCGTCTTGCTGTTGTGTGCATAACTATAAATTATAAAAGCTAAGAGCAAACTAAGGGGCAGCTTGGGGCTTCTACAACCTCAGGAAGCCCTTCAAGTTTGCTTGAAAAGACACTTTCAGTTTAAATAAATAAATAAATCAATAAACACAGAGAAAAAAATTGATTTAAATAAAAATTGTAATGCACACTAGGGCTGAGTATCACCTCACGCTGTTGTGAATCAATTCACAACAGCATTTCAATTAAATACAATTATATATTTATGTAAACACTCATTTGTAGTTTTCTTAAAAAAGCTTTGTCTACATTTACTGGCCAGTGTGCCCTCAAAGTTCACACTTTAAAAACAAAAGTAATTAAACTGGTTAACTTGTTTACTCTAAATGTTTTCACTTGTATTTAAATTCAGATTCAGTACGCCACATACATACATCAGACTGCACATTAAAAAGTGCAAACTAACCAGACTGTTTCTCTGAATTACTACCTCATTGAAGTAATAAACCATAGCCAAACTGACTATGGTATGATAGTAAGCTACAAATAATGTAGATGAATGAGTGTGTTACATTTACAATCAATGAACTTGTCAATCACTAGAAAAAAATCTAACTTAATTTTTCTGAATTTTATTTCATTTTTTAAAGAACATAAAAGGTCAGTGTTCTGTTTTTGTGATTTAATTTGTTTTTGTTTCTAGCTTCTTTCCAAGCAGGTAGATCTGAGAAAAAAACAGACTTACATCCTTTATTCCACCTAAACTCTACATCAAGTCATGGTCACAAACACCTTTATTCGTAAAAAAAAAATGTGCTAAATTTGCATCTAAAATGCATAAATTATGAGTGTTTTGGCATTTGGAAAACATGCTCTGCTGTATTCCAGCTGTAAATCCTGTCTTAAGCTTAAACAAGCTCTGAGTTTATGCCTCATAAATGTTTCATGAATAAAAGGCATCTTCACAGCTATTTTCTGAACTCAAATGTCTAATTTGCACTAAAAATCTGCACGTTTCATCTGATCCTAAACAACTACAGTTGCCATTGGTTAGAATGGGAATAATTGGTTGTTCACCTTTGGTCTGGTCAGCCCCTGGTCTCTGGGTTCATCCTGTGGCTCAGCCCCAGCTTTAGCTTTACTTTTCTGCTCTCTTAGCTGGGCGTTGTGAGACAGGACTTGGGAATTGGCCTTCAGCACATGATTGAGCACGTGGAGGCAGTACGCACTGCGCACATATGGGCCCTGCTTCAGAGGACACGTCTCTGAATGATACAGGTCCTTGTACGAGCCCATGAGAGCCAGCAGCTCCAGCTGGAGGGGGCTGATCTCCTCAGCTGATGCTGTAGGACTGGAGGTCTGGTTCAGATCCTTCCAGCGGGTCTCCAAAAGTTTGTGGAAAACTGGAAGGTTTGTGTTTTTCTGAAGGCCAATGGGGCCAAACTTCTCAAGAGGACTGGTGCAAAGAAGAGTTCCCAATTTAGGCCACTGGACAGGAAAAAGTAAAAAAAAATGTAAGAACAATTTATTCTAAAAGGTTTGCCTGATTATTAACTTAGTGATTAATAAATACTGTACCACAATCTGAGTCTTGGATTTGGAGCCAGAATTTATCTTCTCTTCATCTTCTTCAGTAAGTTCTGTGTCCAAATGCTGGAAAAACATGTCTGCAAATAAAGAAGAAACATAAAAATAAATGCTTAAATTCTGTAGTTATACATTTTTCTATAAAAGCAACTGGATTATTAAAAAAAAAAGAACCAGGGTAGAAATGTCTTTTTAAACTTCAAGGGGTTAAAAGTGGTTGCTTTAATGAAAACTTCTTTCTTTCTTTCTTTCTTTCTTTCTTTCTCACCCTTGCTGCTGTCAACATCTGCAGATTGTTCTGCTTTCTCTTGTTCTTCTTCGTCTGTGAAGTTTGTCTCCAGACAAAACTCAGACTCATGCTTTTTATCCACAAACTCGCTTCCTGCCTTCTTCTCCTCTTCCTCCTTGTCGGGTTCTTCAGCAGGTTCCTCTTCCTCCTTTACATCACCTTCATCATCCTCACTTCCATCTCCATCACTTCCCTCTATACACAAAACACACAAACATTTTCAGTCAAATATGAAGCAAAACTTTTTTTTTTTTTTTTTTTTTTGCCATTGAGCAGCTCACCTTCTTCAATAAGCTCCTCTTCCTCCTCTTCATCTTCTGTGCTCTCCTCCTCTTCACTCTGGGCATCATGAGCAGGTTGACTCAGAGTTGAGAGGAGCTTCTGGTAGGCTGTTTTCTGCTCTGCGTCTTCCTCATCTTCTTCTTCCAGCTCATCGGGATCTGCATCCGACTGCTCGGGGCTTGATGGCTACAACAGATGTAAAAACATTACATTTAAATATCATAAAAACCAAAACAATATCAAATTACACAATTTTAACACAAATCTTGAGTTTGGGACCATTTAGTGTTGTAATGAGACTGTTAAACAGAGAATTTCTTTTCTTTTTTTTTTTTTTTAAACATAGGCAAGAAAAGTTATTTGTGCAGCACATTTAACATACATGACAATTCAGAGTGCTTTACATAAAACAATAGAAGCATCAATCGACATCTATAGACCAAAGAAATTTGTAGAAAGTTTGTTTCAGAGGATTCAGGCTGTTTGAACAAATATGGACTTTCAAAGCCTGATTTTTCTTATATAAACTAGTTTCAGTTATGTTTGCAATACTCTACAATATTACTTTGCAATACCTGGGATATATGAAGAAATAAATACTTGAGCAGGACTACTCACCAGTTCCACTAACTCAGTCCTTTCAGATCTTTCGTTTATTCTGTGAAAAGAAAAAAGCATCAGCAAATGCAAAACATTCAACTGAAATGCATTGATTCTGTCTCTTTATTGAGCAGAATACATTATTAGGTCCATTGGTTCAATTGCTTGTAAAGACAAATAGCTAATTAGCCAATCGCTTGGCAGCAACTTCTATATGTGAAGCCACAGCTGCCCTACAGCAATCAACCTGCACCAACAGCCTCTCCAAGCACTAAATATTCATAAACAATCATAAAACAGCCATGCCAACACTGGATATGGTCAAGTAGACTTGCTGAAGTTCAGGTATGCAGAAGAGCAACTCTGAACACGTCACACTTTGAACATTGAAGCAGATGCAGACCACACCAGGAGCCACTCATGTCAGCTGAGAACAGGAATCTGAGGCTACAATTCACACAGTTCAGATCATCTCCACCTGCTTTCTCAACATAATGAGTTCACTGTACTCCAATAACCTCCACAGTCACCGCAGCTTTGGGATGTGGTGGAGCGGGACATTCACATCACAGTTGTGCGGTCGATACATCTGCAGCAGATGTGTGATGCTATGGTGTCAATATGGAGCAAAATGTTTGAAGGTTTCCAACACCTTGTTGAATCTATGACACCAAGATTAAGGCATTTCTGAGGGAAAAAGTGGTCCAACGTGGTACTGGTAACCAATAATGTGACTTGTGAGCGTGCAAGGACAGCAGTTATAGAAATATGATGAGAATACTCTCCCATCCACTGTATGCAGCACTGTATAAGTTATTCTCTTATGGTCTGTAACAGTGCATTAATATTAAGGATTACCACGTGGTCAATGTTATGGTACGTGCATTTAAGTTTCTTTTTAACAGTAATACTTTAAATTTGGTAGATAGAATACTAGCATCTACTACTGGCCATTTTAAAAGATGTTTTTCCACAATTCATATCCTCATTCTGTACACAAACTGAATCTGGACACTAGTTCTTCACACCTACTATTTTATTTGACTGGTCAGAATGAACTAAAATACACTGAAATACGTTTTAAAACATGCCAAGAAACTATCCTTTTCATTTTTTATTACGTATTCACTTGAAATAAGCTAGGTTTTTACAACGAGTTTAGTTTTAACATCAGGCTAAAATCAATAAAGTCTACTGTATCGCATCACATTTTGAATGGTACCTAGCATGTTGGCTAACAAAGTAACTCATTACTCATTTAAAATTAGCCCTAACAAGTTATTCTCCTTACACATCATGGAATGGATGCTCCTCTCCAAATTCCTTCAAGTGTTTCTTTTGTTTTTTGGATAAATTTGTGTAAATCTGTCGATTCTGCCTTCGTTTCCCCATGTTGTGGTTCTGCTCTGCGGCTGCTGCTGCACGTGTGTTCCTCGAGTGTCTTCTGTGGCTGTGATGTATGAGCAAGATGTGTGCTGCCACCTACAGGCGGGGAGTGAAACTGCAGGCCTGCTGTTACCGACAGGTGAACAAGGTCAGCAGTTGACCTTTTGGCCATATAAACATCAAGATAGTAATGGAAGGATAAACCGTTTTTTGGTAATTTTTTGTTTTTTGTTTGTTTGTTTGATTGTCCCTCCACCAGGTAAAGTGGTATAACACTGGATGATCTGACAAGTTGGAAATGAAGTATTGTTTAAAACAAAGAGAGAAATCACCAAATATCAAAAGTGCATTGTTATAGTGTTGATTTATGAGAAGCTACAAAACATTTAGTAAATTGAAATGTTACATACAGTTACCATAAGTTGATAGTTGAGGCCAAGACTTTAGTATGCTTTAAAAAAAAATGAACAGAAAAGTGGTGAAATTTAGATTAGTCAGCCTTGTCCTTAGTTTTATTTGTGTCTTATGTTATCTTATTTCTAAAATCATGGTTTATATTACAAGTTTTCCATAGGCCTATGGCAGATATCACCTAATTAAAAACTAAACTTATTCTATAAATTTCCACCTGAGAAAAAACAATAAAATAAACCCCTAGAAAAGAAGAAATCTTACAAACAAACAAACAAAAAACAAAAAATCTCAAGCCCCTTGATTCCCCTTTTGTAGTGTAATTTGTATGGAAACATTATTTCTGGCTTGTTTTTCTTTGTTTATTATCAATCTACACATTTTTGTGTGTTTCTTTAGGAACTGCTTGTGTCCAGATGTTTCATGAGAGTAAACAAGCAAAATACATAAAAAGCTTTTAATATTATTGTAATTATTTGATTTACATATCATTGTAAATTTTTACTTGAACCACTTTTAATTTTTCAATCCCAGAAAGCTTTTTCATAGATTTCTCCGAGGAGCAGCAAGTAAAAAATTGTCAAGATAACTTGGTTTAAACCAAAATTTGTTGAGTTTTATCTTGAAATAATGTCCCAATATAACAATTAAAAAAGCAATAATTATTGTTTCTTTAGAATATTTCAAGCCCAACTGCAACACAAAGTGCTGCACATGAAAAAAACAGTTTTATAGTATGAATTACTGACATCTAGTGGTAAAGATGGGTATTTAAAAGAAAAGACGTTTTCTTTCAATTAACTCCATATTTCAAGCGCTGTTGTGAATGTATGGTGGTCGTTTGTTGCCAAAATCCTCCCAGACATAAAGATGTTTTCATTTGTGAGTGGATCCAGTGGTCTCAGGTGTAGCTATGACTGTATTATGAGTAACTTCTTCTTTTTTTTTTTTTTTTTGTCTTTTAAGGCGTTGCTTAACCCAAACAGTGCTCCAACTCTCCTTAAACAAAGCTGGTACAACAGTTTTAAAGTTCAGAGGGGTCTCACTTTACACACATTGTTTTGTCCATTCAGGGACACTGTAGTAAAAATGATGGAACAAATATGGCAGCATCCATATGTGCACCGCCCAGCAAGTAGAAATAAATGACTCATTCTAAGAAAATAAACAATAACAGCTGTTCTAGTGCAGCGATTACACACCAACAGAAACACAGTTTTGAATTATGTGACATTTTTCTGCCATTGGCTTAAGATTTTTTTTACATACTGTACCTTTAAAAATGTGATTAACATTTAACAATTGACACAAAAGCTTAAAGTCAATAATTACAACAAAAATATATTGGTAAATCAAGAGTAAGTAAAAATAAGCCAACATTATCATCTACATAAGAGGAGCATGTGTAAATGGCTTCTCTTTATATTCATGCTAAAATGCATTGAAATGTAACATGAATGCTTTTACAGTATAAAGAAAATAACATGGCTCAGCATGACTTCTGGCAGACAAGCATGGTGGAGGTTGCTGCAGGTTATCAAGTGTTTTCTGGGTAAACAGACCACACAGGATCAGACAGGTGTGCAGTTTGAAAACTAACCTTGATCTATTATTGAACATGGTAATATCATTTTACTGTTTGCCTGTTTTAGCTGTTACCATGGCAGAGGCCCATCTATTATTAAAGCATTTGGGAGTGTATAGTTGTACTTTCGTCTCATTTTGACACATCGGTGAGGATTTTATTGTTGTGCACCACTATGGCTTAGATTAAAGCTCAAGTCTATTTTTTTTTAATCTGAATGGGATGTGAAACATGTGAGACATTTTTATATTTCAATGGAGAGGCCAAAACTGAAACAGGAGAAAGAAAAGTCTGGGAAAACCGTCAGGTTTAGAGTTGCATCTGCCAACAGCGGTCGCGTCCTGGCCGAGGTGTTCAAGGATGAGAGGACCTGGTTCGGTTCGGTGTCGGACTCAGTGGACTCTGACGGGACCAGCAGCTCGGAGGCGGAGCAGGGCAGCTCGCTGCCCCCCAGCGAGGCCAACCGGCACCTGAACGGCCTGGCTGTGGACGGCACTGCGGACGATAATGGCGGGGAGCCGGATGACCTGCTTTTGTACGCCAGTGCCAAGAGAGACGTGCTGTTCAGCAACAAGAGGATCAACATCTGCAGCAAGAACGGGACGATACGAGGAGTCCGCAACAAAGTCAGCGCAGGCCAAGTGCTTTTCAACAACCTCTCCAACATGTACTCGGTAAGTTAAAGATTAAATAACGTGTTAGTAACACACTTGATTCCACAATGACCTCAGTTGTGTCTTCAAGCCTTGTTTACTTAAAATCTGTCAATAAAAAGGTGATTTTACTCTTATTTTCTTTCTTTAAGGGTTCAAATCGCCAGAGACGAAGGCCATGGGAAAAACAGTGATGAGTGTGACATTTCAGACGAGGACTTCCTTGCAGCGTTCCCACTTTATTCACAAATAATTTAATGACTTCTAATATTATTCCCACTTTAAAGGGACAAAAACATACAGATAAGTCTGTAAATTCATGACTTATAAAGAGAAAGATCCTGCAAATACTTATGGTGAGATAATCTGAAACAGCAAATTAGAATATGAATACACACTAAAAAGTCCTGGGTCAAACTGCGGGGTTAAAAAGGGACCAACTAATTTCTGGGTTATTTCAACCCAGACATTTGGGTTGTTGACCCAACTTCTGGGTTTAAATAACTCAGCATTGTAGTCAGTATAACCCAACTTCAGGGTCAAATATTCAACCCGAAAGTTGGATAAAAAAAAAAACCCCAGAAAACCCCTCAATTTTCTGGGTCGAAGTAACCCAGAAATTAGTTGGTCCCTTTTTAACCCAGCAGTTTTTAGTGTGTATCTCTGTTTTGAGATGAGTTACAACAGTGGTTTAGTTTAAATTTTGAAATCCCAACTTCTAAATTTAAATGTTTAAATACTGACTACATATACTGAGTATATCAAATGTTTATCAATATCAAACTGTTAAATACTGAACTATTATTATTCCAGTGACTGTAAGTTCTGGTTATTTATCTTTGTTTAAAGGATTTCAACAACTTATAAGTGAAATATTAAATCTATAATACACTTTTCAGCACATTTAGTTATATTCTGCCCACAGTTTTACATGATTATAGACATTAGAGAATCTCCTAAATGTTTTTGCAGAAGCTGCTGTGCTTCAGCAAAGACAAAACTGTGTTGGGCTACTTTTATGACTGAAGCAAATAATTCTAGAAGAAGGAGGAAGCCTTTTGTATTTTTATATAATGTTGTTTGTATAATTTTGATATCTGGTGGAGTTTGTAGACATTTTATATTATATGACTGGATGTTCACATGTATACCCCAGTACACAAACCTTCAGTTTCATATTTATTATTGTTCAATTACAGCCGATTTTATGCTTCACACACTACTTTTTTCTTTACATTGATCAGAATTCACATAAGGTTTTTAAAATATTTCACATATGTTGTGACAGTGTAACATTAATGTAACTGCTGCATTTATGCTTAATTTCAACTATTAGATTAGTGATGAACTGATAGATTTTTTTTATGTTTTGGCTCTTTGCAAAACCCTACAGAAAATAACTTTTTCAACAAGCAATAAATTTAATATAGACTTTGTCAAAAAATGTCAATTTCTTGTCCTCCAAGCAGTTTGAAGTCCACAATTTTATATACCTATTCAGGAATGAAAAAGGAAAGCAGAATTTATTTGTTGTAAAGTTGCAGAAAAGCTGCTGTTTGCTTGAAACTTTGCTAAAATAACTCATTATTTGAGTATCTTCCTGTTCATTTTCTGTTATAAACTAAATTGCATGATCATTGAAGCACATCTTGGTGAAGACAAAGTAGAGCAGAGCAGTGACTGGACTTGAAGTCTGTCCCCACCTCATAAACTGCTCGTTATTCACCTTACTGAACATTCAAGAAAGGCTGCACCTTCATTTACAATGTCTATTAATGATGAAATAAAACAACTCAAATATTTGTAGTAAGACTAAACATGAAGCTTGTCATTATTCTGGGCTATAAACTCCAGAGATGAAGAAGCAGGGAGACAAAAAACAAATAGAAAAAGCAAAGAAAATAGAAGATGAAGCAGGAAAGGTGTGGAAGTAAGAAAAGAGGATCTGGAAAAAACAAACAATGACAACAAACTAACATATTCATGCTGGGAGGGGTGGAAGACGAGTGGATCCAGTCAATAATGAGAGACACGTGATGTCTTTTTCTTTTCTTCCATAAATAAATAAAAAGCTAACTTTTATCCAGCCAGCATTTCACCAACATCTTATCTCAAAGGCAGCATCAAGTTCTTTGAAAAAATACCTCAAATCCTTCACTCCAGCGGCTGAGAGCCAATCAGACACCTCCATGTGACCATAAATGGGCTCAAAGTCACTTTGGATAAAAGCATCTGATAAATTACTGTAATTTAATATGAGACCATCCATCTTTGCAACAAGAGCAGGACACAAATAATTCCTCCTGCTTCTTATACTTTCCACCTACAACATGAGGAAACGGCACCTGTAGCATTCTGCTGCTCACAGCACGTGCAGTGTATCTGTCATGTGACACTTTGCCACTAATTAGAGTTGCTTCCTGAAATGTTTGGTGTAAATAGCCTCCACCTTTATTAGGATGCTCCTCAGAGTGGAAGCAAGAATTACCAGTTATTTCAAAGATGGCAGATTTTACAGATTTTACTCACAATGTCTCGTAACAGGGACTTTAATACAACACATAAAAATGGCTGGCAAGATTATCTTTCTTCTTCTATCTATCTATCTATCTATCTATCTATCTATCTATCTATCTATCTATCTATCTATCTATCTATCTATCTATCTATCTATCTATCTATCTATCTATCTATCTATCTATCTATCTATCTATCTATCTATCTATCTATCTATCTATCTATCTATCTATCTATCTATCTATCTATCTACAGTCGTCCTCAAAATTATTCATATCCTCTCATTAAATAAGGAAAAAAATCAGCCGTCACTTGTTGAAATTGAACAAAGTCAAAATTTGCAAATATATTTGAAAATCAAAACTTTATGAACATCATGACATTGATTTTGAACTGTGGCTTAAAAAATAAATAAATAAATAAATAAATAAAAATAAAATGCTAAAATGTGGTTGAGCAACACTTTGAGACAATCATTGCCATCAGGTGTTTTCTGTAACGTTCAATAAGACTCGTGCACCTGTTGACAGGTATTTTGGTCCACTGTTCGTCAGCAAGGTGCTCTAAGTGATCTGGGACAGTTTTGTTTATTTTTTCAGAATTATTCTTTCTAACTACAATTCAAAAGCAATACTTTGTTTCACTTAATTGAAATTTTGTAAATTTTTATTTATTATTACTTTTCTGGTTTCTAAAAAGATTAATTTTGAGGACGACTATATCTGTCTATCTATAGGACCTTAATATCTTAAAATAATCTCAAAACACTTTTACAAAGTTATTGTTGAGCTAATTTTATCGTAGTTCAGTTTGAACAAATCCAGTCAATAATCTACATCAGTCCAGTTTATAATAATTGTTTTTAAATAAATCTAGTTTATAAAACCGCAACCTCGTCTCAATGGAGAGAGAAATTGTCACAACCTTCCTCTGAACCTATTGAGGAAGGTTCAGTTGCTTCCTCCGGCCTCTGAAAACAACTTAGAAAAAGCTGCTCCGGTAAGCAGGAAAGCGCGGCGGAGAGCAAAAAGACATCTGGCTGTCCTCTGCCTTCCCTGGCAGAGATATCAGAGTCCCGCTGCCTGAGAAGGATGAAGACATTATGGGATGACCCCTCACATCCGGCTAGCTGTTTGATTTGCTGCCTTCAGGGAGATGCTAAGCATCAATCAGATCACACAACACCAGAATTACAGCTGTTTCCCCTGGGCCATAACGACAAACAAACATGGACAACCACTGTGATGTATACGCTCCACTCAGCACTCACGCTGCAATAACTCAAGGACACTGGTCACTTTACAATGATTTTACTCTCTATTCTTTCTTTATTCTCTTCACTATATCCTTTCATCCTCTATCATTTTCATCCACATTTACACACTATTTTTGAGCACCTTAATTTAGTTGTACATTAATGTGTAATGACAATAAAGTCTACTTAAGATAGTAACCTAGCAAAAGGAACCAACAGATTTCCTTAAATTTTCTGTTTTGATTGAGTCCCTAATCCTTAGCATGCACAGTTTGACAGTGGAAAGAAAAAACCTTTAGCAGAACCAGGTTCAGGAGAGGAGATCATCTGGTTAGACCATTTTAGCGGTGGAGGGGACAGGAAAGAGGGATCAACAAGCTCTAGAGTCAGAGGATACCTGCTGAGAAAGAAATAGAGAAACAAATTAATAACCCAATAATGTCACATTTACACACAGACAACAAAAGGGAGGGACGTGTGGGACGTCTAGCAGCAGAGCTAAACAACTATAAGCTTCATCCAGAAGGAAAGTTTGAAGTTTAATCGTAAAGATAGAGGGTGCACTGCCTTCTGAAGGCTCTGCTTCCTGTTTTACTTTTAGAAACTTTAGGATCTACAGGTAAAACCTGTGGTCTGAGGTCAAAATGGAACAGTAAGATCCCTAATGGAGCTTGATGGACTTTACTGGGATCCAGTAGCTTTTTCAGCTTTAGCTCTATGAGTCAAGATTTTATACAAGTAGCAAGATGGATGGTATGAGTTTGCGTTTTCACATGAATTCCCTACACTCTAAGCCCGGATTAGTTGAGTTTTACTAGAAATTTGTGTGGAAACCGGTTGCTTTAAATGCTAAAATTAGGCAAGTTGTACCAACTTAGGGGATAAGTAATGTTTACCAAACATTAGTTCACTTAACTCATTTTCATCACACACCACGATGTTTGAACTAAATCTCTGTTGTCAAATTTATTCAAATATTTTCAACTTACATGAGAAGTCACATTAGCAGAGTCTAGATTCAGTTACTATTAACATTAAAATGCATCAAGTTATCATGACACTTCAGCTGTATCCTGATGCATATCTATTCACAGTGTGGTATAGGTGCAAAGTCAGAGGTAGAACAGCAGCCTTTATGATGAGACTGAAATGTAAACCATCACTGACACGCTTGAACTATTTTGCAGTGGTGAGTTTATCTCCTTGTACTGTCCTGTAACGTTCAAACCAAACAGAATTTTTCAACAACTTCGGCTAAATGTGACGTAATATAGGCAGTAAACACATAACTCAAATTTATAGGATAACAATCATAAAAGGTTAAATTCCTGCTTAATGTGCATTTCCAATGAGCGTTTGTGGTGCAGATACATTGAGTTTGGAAAATAACCCCGCCCCCTGTAACAGAAACTTAAAGGGATACAACACCCACAGAATGATGTGCATTCATTTTCTACTCACCCTCATGCTGAGCAAGACTGTGGAGCACTTTTTGATATCTCAAATGCAATGACTTTCATTCAATGGAGTTCACCAGCACTCGGCACAAAAAGGTCCATAAAAATCCACAAAAACTTGGCAATATTCCTCCATACTGCTTGTCCTGAGTGGGTAGCATCCATAATTTACTCCAAAAGACATCATTTAGTATATTTTTATAGCCTAAACAGTAGAACATTACACTTCCTATTTGCGCGTAGTGTGAGTTTATGACATACGAAAGCCGCAGCAGACTAGGTCGCGTGTTTACTCTTTCTTTCTTTCTTTCTTTCTTTCTTTCTTTCTTTCTTTCTTTCTTTCTTTCTTTCTTTCTTTAAATCAAAAGCCAACCCCTCTTGTGTTTGTCTGCAGCTCGTTCACTCTTAAGACAATGTAAACAGTGAATTTCTTCTTCTACACTTGCATTATCGGCAGAGTAGGCGCTTCCGTAGTGTTGTGATTTTGCATGCAATGTTCTACTGTTTAGACTACAAAAATATACTAAATGATGTTGTTGCGAGTAAATTATGGACACTACCCACCCAGGACACTTGGATTATATTGGACGAGCAGTATGGAGGAATATTGACAAGTTTTTGTGGATTTTTATTGACCTTTTTGTGTTGAGCGACGGTGAACTTCATTATATGAGAGTTGCCAGATAACAAAAACTTCCCCGATCTCCAGCTGCATTTGAGATATCAAAAAAATGCCCCAGAGTCTTGCTCAACATGAGGGTGAGTAGAAAATGAAGGCACATCATTCTGTAGGTGTTGCATCCCTTTAAAATGCTTAGTTATCTTTACTAGTCATTATTAGTGCAATGCACAACGTTGAAAAGTAGTAGAAACAACTTATTTAATTTAATAATGAGACACTGTTTATACAAAACATGAAATGATGATTAAACTCAACTAAAAAGTTTCTACTCAAACAAAATCAGTGTATCATTTCATAAAAATGTAACTGTGATGTGAGTGTGCATCATAAACAGCCCACTGGTTAAAACCCATGTTAAAAAAATACACAGGAAATAAAAATTCATACATGAATTATTGCAACAAACCATCTAACAGCTGATTAATGTTCTAAAGATGTTGATCTCACTGACCCAAATAACCCAAAACAGCCCGTCACTTCCCCTTTAAGCGGCAGATTTATGCAACATCTTACCTGCCTCAGTCAGCACCATGGACAGCGACCCCGCGAGCTTTCTCCGCGGACCCCCTCTCACCTCCTCACCCATGGATCCGCAGCGGGCCCTGAGGGGCAGGGCATGATCCTCCGGTAATGACGACCAGCTAATACAGCTCAATCTCCCACCATGCTGCAGCACTGACATCCAAAGCGACGCGCGCAGGATGCGGGCTTTCCTGTAGACGCGCCGCCGCCCAGCCTGCGGAATGATCCCGTTTTTCTGGGTTTCGTCGACTCGCCTAAAAAAAAGCAAAGCCATGAAATGACAGCAGATGTAAGGCGGTAGCTCGTCTCGGAGAGACGCTGCAGAGGCAGAGCAAGGTAGTGAAAGCTCTTCCTCTTCTTCCCACTCCACGCCCTGTCATTATTTATCAATAGCAGCCCGGCACCATGTCTCCTCCAGCATCGGCGGCGGCGACGGCCAGTGAAAGCAGCACGACCACCGTCTTCGAGGAGGACACCAGAGAGGAGGTATGCTCCTGTCTAAAAGAAGATCCCTTTTTTAATCTGGGTTGTTAGGTTTTTGTCGCAGAGCTTTGATGCTGTGCAGACTGGGAGACGCTGCAGGTGGATTTTACATGGACATTTGTTGTAAAATAAGCCCTTGTTTTAAGGTTTGGCATGTGGAAATTCATCCAAAATCATGCCCTGCATTGATAATTTCAGGTTATAGATTACAAAGGGGCACGCGGTGTGGTTATAGACACTATCTTTACTTGTCTGCCACCTTTTCTCTGCTGTGGGCCTAAAATATCTCACCTGCAGAGACCTGCAAAATGACAAGAAATGTCGTCCATGCTTCTAAATGTTTCTTGTATCCCTCACTGCGTCCATGACCGGCGTATGCACGCGCATATATTTATGCAAAAGAAGTCAGTAAGCAGTTTAGAGACATATGCTCGTAGATTTTATCATAATTTTCAGTCACTTCTTCTTGTTTTGTTTGTTTGACTCAACAGCAAAGACCATTGAAGCAATCTCTGAGCAAGTCACTATGTCGGGAGAGTTTTTGAAATGCCTCGTCTTGTCCATTCTCATGTACGGCTGCGTGGGGGCGATGGTTTGGTGTCACGTTACCAAGGTGACCCGCCTTACCTTTGACAGTGCCTTTAAAACGAAATCCATGATGTACCACGACAGCCCCTGCTCTGATGGCTACATCTACATCCCCCTGGCTCTGCTGGGGATGCTCTACCTGGTCTATCTTGTGGAGTGCTGGCACTGTCACGTGAAGAATGAGCTGCAACACAAAGTGGACGTGGAAAGCGTCTACGAGCGCATCCAGAGGATGCAACAAGCCAAACCCTGCATCTGGTGGAAGGCCATCAGCTACCACTATGTTCGGCGAACTCGACAGGTCACACGCTACCGCAACGGAGATGCTTACACCAGCACCCAGGTTTACCACGAGCGTGTCAACACCCACGTGGCGGAGGCTGAATTTGATTATAGTCACTGTGGGGTCAAAGATGTTTCCAAACAGCTGCTGGGCTTGGAGAAGTCTCCTCTTACAAAGATGCGGTTTACAAAGTGCTTTAGTTTCGCCAATGTGGAATCAGAGAATTCTTACCTCACGCAGAGAGCGAGGTTTTTCACCGACAACGAGGGCCTCGATGACTACATGGAGGCCAGAGAGGGCATGCACCTGAAAAACATTGACCTGAAGGAGTACGTCATGGTGCTGTCTGACCCAGAGCACCACCCCTGGTACCTGTCCCACTACGTCTTCTGGTTTGCGTCATTCCTCACCTTCTCCTGGCCTCTCAGAGTCTTCACCGAGTATCGCACCGCGTATGTTCACTATCGTGTGGAGAAGCTGTTTGGGCACGATTACCTCCCCGTGACACCGTGTGACGATCGGCCATACTGGCGTCGTATCCCTCGTGTAAACACCATTGACAGCACAGAGCTGGAGTGGCACATTCGCTCCAACCAGCAGCTGGTTCCCAGTTACTCGGAAGCTGGTCTGATGGATTTGGCCCAGTGTCCATCCAGCTTCAGCGGGGTTCGTCAGAATTGTGAGCGCTGCCACAGAGCCATCAGCTGCTCCTCCGTGTTCTCCAGGAGCGCCCTCAGCATCTGTACCGGCGCGAGCTCCCGCATCCCCTTCAGCGGCAGCAGGTTCTCCTTGGCGCGGCGCTACGGCTCCCAGCGCAGCTGCTTCTGGAGGAGCGGCAGCCTGGAGGACCAGGAGAGTCCCAGCGAAAACACCCGCTGTCTGTCAGAGCGCCTCACCACGGACGACGAGGGGCCTCCGGACTACGAGGATGCTCTCTGCTACCCTGTGCTCATCGTCCACTGCAGCGAGAACTGCCACAACCACAGATCTTTCCACAGAAATGGCTCCTGCGTGGAGACTTCTTTATGACTTAACGGTCGCACAGTGGCGCCTTTGTAGCATGCAAATACTTTAGACATCAGAAAGAGCAAGCAAACAAGTCTCTATGGAAGTCCATCCCCGCCATTTGTACATTTATAATATCAAATTAAATTAAATTAAATTTATAGTTTTGCATAATTATTAGATAAAAAAAAGTGATAGTTACTAGGTTTAGTCATAATTAGGCAGTAAGAGTCAAAGGCATGTTTGTGAGATAAAAAAAAAAACATTATTATGAGATTAAAAAGAATAATCATGAAATTCAAAGTAATAAGTATGAGATAGGAAGTCATGAGATAAAAAGTAATAATTTTATAATTCAAAGTAATAAATATGAGATAGAAAGTCATAATTATTCATTAAAAGTTGTAATTATGAGATTGAGTCATAGTTGTCATAATTATGACACTAAAAGGCATTATGAGATAGGAGGTCATTATTATCAGATAAAAAGTAATAATTATATAATTCAAAGTCATAAATATGAGATAGAAAGTCAATTATTCATTAAGTCATAATTATGAGATATTTAGTTATAATTCAAACACTCAAAGGCATGATTATGAGATTTAAATTCATGAGATAAAAAGTCATTATCATGAGACAAAAAGTAATAATAATAAAATTCAAAGTAAAAAATATGAGTTGAAAAGTCATAATTATTAGGCTAAATTCATCATGAGAATTAAAGTTTAATAATTCATTATGATATTTTAGCATATGATTGTCATAATTATCAGTTCATGTCATAGTTATCAATAACAATGACTTTATACTATATAATTATAATTAATTTGAATGTCGTGATGACTTAATCTCTTAATGATAATAATCTCATATTATGAGATATTTTTAGTTTACATTGGCGGGAATGGGCTTCCATCAGTCTGAAAGTCAGACACGCAGAATGCTGTAGTGTTTTACTTTCAGAAATAACTGCCTGAATCCTGAATGTGTGAATCACCAAAGCAATAACATCACTCAGTGTGTGCAGAACAATGTGACAGAGATTTATGAACACACAGACAAACTGTTCCTGTCCGGCTTCCAGTTAAAAACCCAAGTAGACAAAGACTGTTACACTGTACACAATTGCCATAGCTTTGAAGATCTCATATGTTCAGTGCACATAAATACTGAAGCAGTTACCTCATTAGACCTTTTCATGAGGTCACAGTGTACAAGATCAAATATCTCACGTTAAGAGACAAATAAAGATGGAGCGGATTTTATCATCATCATCAGAAAGATGGAGGAGTTCCTGCAACATGTAAAATCACAGCAATAACAGTGACAACATGCATCCTCTCAAATAAAAATCTGAAAAGAGGAATATCAATCAAAATGTTCATATGCAGATAAAAAAAAGAAGAAGAAAAAAGCAGGAAGCTCCAATTCAAGAGACAGACGAACACCTGGATCTTCTCACTCACTGATGAATCATTCTGTGATGTTTGAACATCTTCATTATCGATGTGAAGTGCTGTAATTTATTTCTTATTAATCAACATGCCTCATATGTTTTTCATAGATTTCCCAGAATGCCTTTTAACAGCTAAAAACAACAGGTTGAAGCTTAATTTAATCTTCTTTGTCGATGGGAATATGAAAAGATTAGATGTTGTGTATCTGTTTCTCAACAGCAGATTTATGCTGGTGTGACTGTCGACTGTTGGTGCTACATGGCAGCTCCAGAGAGAAGCATCTTTTAGGCTTAGGTGTGAACGAATGACAGCAAACATAATGTTTACAGCTGCTGTTTTTGTAACCTTCACTGTACAGGGACACACATTTGCAAGGGAGCGAAAAAAGCTTTTTCACTTTGTAAAGGACAGACATTTTCTTTTGCATTTGATTAATTTGCCTGGACTGACACAGAAAGTCAAAAAAATTGCAGCACAGAGGCTGTCAGATCATATAAATCATTACATTTTCAGAATACACGCATTATTAAAGCTTAACCACCCATAATAAATCAAGAAACATGAATGATTTGAGTATATTGTCTT
Organism: Atherinomorus stipes; assembly: GCA_023101725.1. NCBI lineage: Eukaryota > Metazoa > Chordata > Actinopteri > Atheriniformes > Atherinidae > Atherinomorus > Atherinomorus stipes. The sequence continues at coordinate 389,593 of JALJCO010004337.1, forward strand.
AAATCTTAGTTCTCTGCTACCTACTGCCACGACAAAACCTGCAACTGTGTGACAAACACCTCGATGTGTCAGTACATTACAATGTGGACAGATAAGGACTTTTTGACCATAAATCTGTAAAACATTTCAACATCTGTAAAACAACAAAAAACAGAGTGGAAAAAGACTCATTTGTGAAAGCCATGCCTGAATTTGCATGATCTCTCTCTCTGCAGAGAAACTCTGTTCAAACCATACATGAATGTAAACCACCAGCATCTATATATACTGTATGTCTATTATGTGTCTGTATAAGAAACAATGCTCCATTTTAATCTGTAAAATGATGATTTCACAGTCAACTGTGCATTGAACATTTTCACAAAGTCACAAGAGGAAACTCTGACATCACACCATGCAGCCGAAGGAGACTTTGGATGTTGGCACAATAATGGAGGATTAGTGAATCTTCTGAATGGAGTTTACAGGCAGCATATGCAAAGATGTTAATGCACTTACATTTACACACAACTTACACAAACTTTATAAGACAAACATTTTTATAACGTCATATCTTCTTCTTTCATTGTTTTCAATAATGTGATGACATCAGTATTATGCATATGGTCCATGTGACACTTCACATATTGTTGTGGAGCTGAATGTTCATGTAAATGATCTACAAACACGAAAAAGCTCAGACGTGAAACAAAAACAAACTTCTTGTAAAAAGTTTCAAATGGTATTGTCATTATAATCAAATGGGCTGTATTAATAACTTGATTACCTTTGAGAATATGAATTAGGATTAATATAATGCTGGAAAGATTGAAGTTGCAATAAATGTCTGGGTTTACCCCTTGAGTGGTTCAAAATGTTGGTTTAAATAATTAAACTTTTATTGTTCACTGTTATATGTCTTAGTTGGGAGAACATGTGTGTATAATAAAAACATTTCTTTTTTATTCTATTCAGGCCTTATAAACCAGAAAAAAAAAATCAATGTATCCTGCCCTGATCAGTGACTAAATACTGCTGGTCCAAACCCAAATGGACAGACTGCAAGAGAATAAAAAGGAGTGATTTTTAAAAATCTTTAGGCTACAAAAACCAAAAATGTCAACGCATAAACTATCCAAAAACTCCGGGAAAATTCAGCTGGTCAGCAAAAACGTGATTAAAAATTAATGTTTTTCAAATCAACTGGACACCACTGAAATATGACTGGACACAGTGGTAATTTTTGCTTTCAAATCATAAAGACTACTGAGTAATGGCCCCTGTCCATTTGCCATACACTAGCCAAAAATTGGGGGTATTGCCGGAAAAAGAACCCTGCATTACTTTAATGAGAGCGACCCTTAAGCTTGTGGACTCCATGAATCATTTAGACCTTATCATGAGTTTATTATTATCAGTATGACTTGACATTCTCTTCAAGTGTCTTTCATAACAGCTTTGTGGGTTTGTTTTCCTGCTGCGGAATAAATGCTTATCCAAAAAGATGATGGTGCTCTGCAGAAAGGAGCATTGTTTCTCCTTAGTCAGGTAAAGGCAATTTGCTGCAGGTGCACTTTCTCTAATGCATTTCATGATTAAAATGAAATGAAATAGAAACTATTTGTGTTACATGCATGCCGTAGTGGCTTGCCCATTATCTCGTGGCCACAGCTTCCTTATCACTTCCCACTAATGATAAATGTCTGGTTATGACTCGTTCCTACGCATTTATAATGGCCACAATTCATACTTTTTATATTGGTGTCACCAGACGGGCTCTGCTGTAAAAGTGAGCGTGCAAGTCTGAGAATTTTCACATAAACGCCAAGAAAAAAGCTCATTCTGTTTTCCATTCGGCACCTCGGTCACCAGTAGTTCCACGTCGATGCGGTAGGTGGCGGTATGTTTATAACTGCTACCACGAGAGCACCCAGACAGAAGAGCCGACGAAGTGCAGATACTAACCATGAAAGGTTATTCCGTGGGTGAGTGTGCCACCAAATAACTCATATATTAATCAGGCTGCTTGGCAGTTCAGCAAATCTGGTCCCAATCTGTTTTCTTCTCGAGAACCTCGTGCAGTGTTGCACGTGCACCGAAATAACAAGTCCACGAGCGCTCTAAACAAGTGAAGCTAGCTAGCTGTACATGCTTGCACTCGGTTTCAACTTCAGCCTCATTAAATGGAGCACAAACTCTTAAAATGACAAAAAATGAGTGCAGGAAAATGTAGTTGACGTCCAACACATGACATCTCAGCGGTAAATATTGTATAAATGCACATTGTTTTGACTGACTGGTAACATAGATTAAACTTCCGGTGACGTCAGATGAATTGAGAAAAATATCCCAATTTATTTTCTTTCTAAAATAATTATTTTCTTTTAATTTGTCTTTGTGTAAGAGAACAGTTAACGCAACTGTTTTAAGATATTTGATATTTCCAACGTGGACAACAACCCGGTGCTAAAGAAAAACGTAAGTTTTATTAAAATTCAAATGTACAGAAATGGTAAATCCACATCCCTCCACTAACTAACTTTATATATATTCGCCAATCATAACTCCTTTATTAATAACCAAATGGATACATCTGTGGCATTAAGGTAAGACAGTCAGTTATGGACTTCAGATGTTGGTGATATTTAATTATAAATCATGAATCTGCATGCTGGCAAAGAGATGATGCTGGAACTTTTGTTTGGTACAGGTCTGATTATATGGAGATGAAAATCCATCCTGCAAGCTGAACTCACTTTTTGGTTTTGATAGATTTTTTTCCTCTGTATTTGATCAAAAAAAAACAAGCTATTAATTAGATCAAAGTTATTCTGTACATAAATCAGACATGCACTCATCCATTTTTTTCTGATCCAGTCTCATACCAATACCTGGGCTGAGTGTATTGGCCGATACCTGATACTACTGTTGAATGAAGGCATCAAGCTTGACAAACATTTAGCCTATTTAAAAAAAAAAAGGTAACAACTCAGATATTTATATACTTAATATTATTATTTATTAACGAATACAGTCTTCATTAGCAGCAAAATGAAATAACACTTCTCTGCTCTGCGTGATGATGTAACCGGCGTCGCAAACATAGAATTAAAGTGACTGCATCGCTGTAACTATTGCTGTGTATGATATTAATAAAAAAGAAATTCCTGGACTGGCCTCATGTATACCATATCTGACCCAGCTAATAAGTCAATATCGGAGCCGGGTATTGGATCGGTGCATTTCTAGTTCATATATGTACATTAATGATAGCTCAGTCATTTGGACACATTGACTTTTACATCTAATGATCAGTGTTGTATATTTTTTTATGTTTTTCCTAGTGACTGGGTGGAGCGCCAACATGCAGACTCTCTTGGTGCACGCACTTGCCATGAGGCAACTAGGAAGGCTAAACCCTCGCCACCTGCTGGCGGCTGGATACGGTCTGAGGCCAACTGAATGGTGTCCGAGAACTATCCATACACGCCAGCTGTGGGGCTGCTTGTCTTTTCCTGCACTCGATGGTCACAGGCCTGTTTTCCATGGTAGAGACGCTATGAGGAGCTGGTCTGTTCACCATCTGAGATATAAGAGCAAGAAGAAAGGGGCTCCTCGTGCAGTGCCAGAGGAAGATGAAGATGAGGATGAAAATGACCCAGAGGAAAGTGATTATGAAGATGTAGACCCAAACTTACCCAAAGACTACAAAGACATTGAGAAATATGTGCAGTCATTTCGCTTTGATATTATCGTAAAGTCTGGCCTGGATATTGCACGGAAGTGAGTCATGGGAATTTGTTGTTGATTGGACATAATTGAATTAGTTTATAAATGACCTTACTAAACAAAAAAAGCACCAAACATAATTACGGACTAATCTTTTTCTTATAATAGCAAAATTGAAGATGCCTTCTACAGCAACAAGCTCAGACTGAACGGACAGAAACTCATCAAGAAAAGTAAAACGGTGAGTTTTTTTTCCCTATAAAACTGTTCTCAAATAATCATGTTTGCATTGTTGGCAATTTTGCTTTTTTTTTTTTTTTTTACTCAGGTCAAAGTTGGGGACACCTTGGACCTGGTGCTGTCAGAGAACCAAGAAAAAAACACTGTTACTTTAATGAGAGTCATCCTCAGAAAGGTTGTCGGTGAATCCAAGGACGGAGAAAAACATAAAGTTTCCTTAAGGCGATGGAAATCTCTTGAGCTTTCCAAAGATGAGGCCTTTAAACAATGAACTTGCATTGGTTATATAGCGAAGTACCTCTTGCCAATACGGTCGACAGCAGAGAAGTGGAGCTGATAGGCTGGAACTTCAGTCTTCAGCGTGCTGGATCAAGAGTCGATTACATCGGTTTAATATTAATTGAGTGGTTTCTGACATTAAAAAGTGGACTTAAGTGTTCCTGTTACTGTCTGCTATGAAGTTCTCCCAATAAAGGTGGACTTGAAGGACTTCTGACTGAGCTCATGACCTGCTTTCTTTTCTTTTTCACCATCTTATGAGATCAGTACGAGTCACAGCAATATTTACGTTGCTAAATAAAGAGCCTGCTGATTGCTGTTGCTCCTCTGGGTCTAAACCTGAAGCTGACATTCATGTTTTAAGTTACACATCTACAACAGGAACATGCTAGTGGCATTAAGTCAAACATCTAACCACATCTCTTCAACTGTTTTTATTAGAAATAGGTTATCATGATCCATCGTCATGTTAAATTATCTTTATAATACTTCTATAAGAAGGCTTAACATACAGTCATGTTCATAAATATTCAGACAAGAAACATTTGCAATTTGACCACCACCGTGGGTTTTAAACTAGTTGGAGTGTAAACTGTCAGCTTTAATTCAAGGTTTATCATGAATCTTGCAATAACAGCTAAGGAAAGTACACAAGATGTCTAAATTTGTAAAGATTTATGAGAGAAATGACAGGAGAGTTCAGGTTAGTCTTTGCAGGCAGCAATAAAACAAGTTTAAATAGGGTGCACAATTACGTTAAAAGTCGTGTCTAATTCCACATACATGCAATCTAATTCTCCCACAACAATCTGAACATTTTTAATATGGCTTTCACAAATAAGTTTCCATTTTTCCAGATTTTTTCAGCGCCCTAAATGCAACACTGCCGTGCTCCACTAACCAATGTTAAAGAATTACAACTATGCATCTGCAAAGAAATGCTAACAAGTTTGGAACACAGCTTTTTTGAATTACTTTTGAATAGGTTGTTTTGTTTGTTTGTTAAAGTTTATTTGTGCAATAAATCTTTTGGGGAAAAAAACGTTTAGAGAATCGGTTTAATTTTAAGCAAAAAAATCACGATTCACATTTTTCAGAATCGTGCAGCCCTATTCTCAAATATTATTCAAGAATCATCCCGCTGAGCCGAAGACGTCAATTAGATGTCTCATCCAAGTTTAGACCAAAATTAAGCCGACTATAATCGGTCCATATTCAAGCCCGAATCTAGATGTTGAAATTTAATTAATTATTAAATATTAAAACTGTAAGCTGTATAAATGGTGGCCTAAAACATTTTTAACAGTAATTGATAAAAGTATAGTTTAGTTTAGTCTAAGTTTAGACAGTAAAAAAAATAAAGTAAAATCATTTTTAGACCAGTGGTAGACAGAGTTTAGCCTAGAGATCATGGGTGTCCAGCTCCAGTCCTTGAGGACCACAATCTTGCAGGTTTTCTGTGCCTCCCTGCTCCAACACACCTGACTCAGATTAATGAATCATTGTGCAGATCTTCATAGGCTGTTCTGTTCGTTCAATTTGAGCCAGGTGTGTTGGAGCAGGAAGGGAAGGAAAACCTGCACGACAGCAGCCCTCAAGGACCGACTTTGGAATCCCCCTGGCCTCGATGTCTAAGGACCATTACACGTCTTTTAGGCCAAAAACTGCTCAGTGGGATATTGTCATATCATTTAATTTGAACGTTACTACATAAATGCTCTGGGTAAGTATGGCTGCTACTGAAATCACGATTAAATCTGGATCTTTATGGCATGATTGAGACAAATTCTATAACATTGATGAATAACAATCCAGAACATAATACAAAACAAACCATGCTTATTCTTTTTAAGAAATGTAATCTAATAAGTCAGCTGAATTCATCCTGAGTCTGCTTGATGAATTACTAGAAGATGAAACTGAATGCAGATAGCCCCACAAACGAGCAGAAATTAAAGGCAGCTGCTGCAAAGCATCACAAAGAAAGGAACTCATGATCACTTTATGTTCAGTTTCCATTTTTAGGGTTTGCTTTTCTTATTGCAAGGTCAAAAATATTTTAAAACTGTGACTACAGAAGTGCTGTATTAAAGAACAAAAGCTTCCTTGAATTTAAGCCGACAGCATACACTTGAATCTGCTGCATTTGACTTTTTTTTATGTACACAGGCAAAAACATTTCAAATAATTACTTGTCCAGATACTTATGGACCTGGCTGTAAGCACATTGTTATTAAAACAGTGGTGGCACAATGCTACATCAGTAACTGCAATGGAAATATATCACATCACTGTGAATAATTTCTATTAATAGAGAAATTAATAGAGAAATTGTGTGACCTATGCTCTTAGCTACTATCTTTGTTATTGTTTTTAAGGCTACAACATTTACCAACAAAGCATGTTAGACAAGCTATGACAGTTTTGGCTTATAAATAGGAGAAGTTTAACTTTTTCATTTGAACAATAAGACTACATAAACTAGAACATTGCTGTTGTGGCCAAAAAGGTAAAATATGAGTAAGAATAGTGCTTAAGAAACTTAGAACAGCTTGGCTTCATCCTACATAAGACAGTTTTTAAAAGTTCAACGATGCAATTTCAGCTTATATACTGTGCAATTATTTTATGACAACGTGTTGACTAACTGCTAAGTACTCTAAGACACAGTGCTCGACCTCTTGGCCTTTTTAAGAATATCACACTTCTTCCGATTCGGGCGCCGGCAGCGTTCGTCGATGCTTGGCACACATTCATAGTGCCAGACCTCCTCCATCTTATCCACAGGATACACTGCTTCCACGTAGTGACGGATCAGTCTCAGTCGGACCGGATCGAGCTGCTTCTTATTGCAGGCGCCCGAATGGTTGTACTGAAGCCGCAGATTCTCCTGGGTGAAGAGCTCGGGGAAGAGGCGCACCAGCAGGCGGGCGGCAAAGTTCCCAACAGAGAGAGACTGCTGGACTATATCCCGTACCTCCCCGTCTGAGAGCAGGTAGACAGATGGTACTGGAAAGTCAGGTTTGGAAACAGTCAGTTCATCAAGGGGAATTTTACAGAAGTCTTTACTGCTTTTCTCAGGAGGTAAAGAGGGAATATCTGGATCCTCTCTCATGTTTTCGGGATTGAACTGGTTGATCTGGCAGACGAAGTCCTGCTCTGAATCTTGACCATAAACCTTGCGCTGCTGCAGGTAGGACCTCCTCTGCTCTGTGTCGCGCCTCCTGCACCTCTCATCAAGTTTGCCCACAAACTCCAACATCCACACTCTGTCGTTCTTGGCACGAGGGTAGACTAACTGAACATAATGGCGGATCAGGTTTACGCGAAGCGGGTCGAGCTGCTTCTTCCCGAGAGAACCGCTGCAGTTGTACTGCTTTCTAGTATTCTCGTGGGTAAAAAGTTCAGGGAACATTAGCACCAGCAGCCTTGAGGCAAAGTTGCCAATAGACAAGCTACATTCATAGTTGCTCCTCAGCTGATCCCTGGATAAGAGGTACTCCTGGGGAAAAGTAAACTCTGGTAGAGGAATCTCCAGATTGTCAAAATCCACCGGGCTTAGGAGCGACTTTTTGGACTTGCGACCTGGTCTTTCATGTTCATTCACTTCAGGAACTTTGATAACAGAAACCTCTTCAGGAAGGTTGGCCAGGTCGTAGCCCTCATCATTGATGTTGTCAGCTTCACTCTCATTGCCATTACTGTGAGGACCCTCAAGTGCATCCTCCACATGCTGAATGCACACCTGAAGCCAGCTGTCCTCAGGTACTTCTGGAAAATTTGCTTCCATATACTTTTTTATAATTTCCATCTTATCAGAGTCCAGAATCAGCTGCCCCACATTACTAAAACTGCTGGCACCTTCTGGCATTTTCCCCTCTTCAAAAACCTCAGGAAAGAGACGGTGCATCAGAAAGATAACAAAGTCCTCAGGAGAGGAGAACTCATCCAGCTCCTCTGTGCTTTGCGTATTCAACTCTTGGTCTGATGCTGCTTGGTTGCTCTGCTGGTTATCTAGAGATATATGCTCTTCCTTACCCTGCTCATTAATGAAACAATAGGCTTGAGGATGCTCTGCTTTTATCCCCGCACCTGTGACAGACTGCTTCCCGAGCAGCCGAGCACTCTCCATGTCCCTCTGCGCCCAGAAGCGATTAAAGAAGTCATTAATCTGAAGGAGGCATTCTTCCTGCCAGACGCTGTTGGTTTTAACTGAGGGGTAGCAAACTTCGACATAGTTACGGATCAGCTGCAGATGTAAAGACTCCAGAGTCCTCTTGCTTGCCATGCAGTCATGAGAGCACTCTCTGGCTTTAAACAGTTCTGGGAACAGATGCACGAGCAACCGACAGCCGAGCTCCCCTGCGCTGGATGTCTGCTCCATCAGCTGATTCAATTCATCGCTTGTTAGCAGATACTCGGGGGGAGGCTGGAACTCAGTCACCTTCTCAGCTGGTTTAATCTGCTTCTTTATCCGCATGACTTCTAGTGTTAGCAAGTCCACTTTACTGTGTAGTTGAGTCATACTTGAATTCAGGGTATTAAGAATGAAAAACATCTTCTCAATGAGTGGATAAAGAGTAGAATCTGTGGTCAAGGTGGGGGCGAGAGAGTTTGTGGTGGAGGAAGTCTCCACCGGGCCGTTTTGCTCCAGATTTTGGAGCTTGGATGACAGGATGCTGCTCAAGTTGAGCTGATTTACGCTGTCAGGGTTGGCCTGCTGCTCCAGACTTGGTGTGTTCCTTTTGTCTGAGATCCTGTGGGAGATGCTGAAAAGAGGCTTTCTGTAAGAGACTCTGGATTTCTCCGGGACACAGTCCCTCCTTTCTCCGGTTGTGGTGAGGCAAAGGGGTTCATGTCTGCTGCTTTCATCAATCAAGCGCCGTCTCATCTAAAAAGAAGAAACACATTAGAAAACAAAAAGTGGTGTGACATCATTTTAAAAACATGATGGCCTGAGTTTATTTTACCTCATTAGAGACTCTGGCTCTTTTACTACTTGTGGACTGATGTGTATCAGTGCCCATCTCTGCCGACAACCTTTTACCAGCCTCTGTAGCTCCAGGAGATCCTCCTTGATGTCCTTGAGATTGCTCGCAAACAGCAAAATCCTCTGTCTCCTCCTTAACGTCCTGGACATGCTTGTGTTCTACAAATAATGCAAGATTCATGAGTTCTTCCTTCCCTCTTGGAATAAATTACAGTAGATACACCACATTACAAGTTTCCTGCAGCACAGGCAAAGATAAGAGGGTGGGACTTGCCTTTCTCAAGCATTGCTTCATCTGGAATTTCTCCATGCTCACAGGAATTCATAGCCTGAAAAAATCAATAACAAACGTGAAATAATTTTAAAACCAGTATGCACAGTGTGATCATAGCAGTTGAAAAGTAATTTAAAAGATTATATATCTAAAAATGTGATATAAAATTGTATTTCTAAGCTCTTTCCCTTGCATGTTCCCATTTAAAGCATATTTCAGCAGATTTAAGCAATAAGAAAACCAAAATAATTGTGTTAAAGAAAAATTTCCTCAGAGAATGTCAGGATGATGTCAAGCCATGTTGAAGTTTTGGTTATCGGGGTTTAATTACACATAAATGCTACAAAGAACTCACATGTACTGAGGCTATCTTGACTATAATCAACATTGCACACTGACCTTACACAGGATAATCACGTGCTGTCTGGTTACAGCAAACAAAACTTAAGTAAAATTTAGAAAACAATCTTCATCATGAATGATATGACTATTAAAACCCCTGGCAAATGACTAAATATAAAGAGCACCTAGTTTATACCTAAAATAATGAATAATCAAGCAAACATGTGGTGTAAATGTACAGTAATAGGGACAAAAGTAGTGGATTTAGGATTTAGTAAGCAGAGCAATTGAATTTCTTCCGGTAAGGTTCCTTCTTCTCTCTCCTACTCCGTCTATTAAGGCAGCTATAAAACAGTAACCATTATCAGCACACAAACTCACTCACTGCAAATTCAGAGCATTATTAAATACTCTTTTAAAGTGAGATTAGTCTGCATAAATATAGTTTAGATATCATATAATATAAACATAGTGTATGGGCAGACACATTCAGCTTTGCTTGAAAATACCAAGAAAATAGAACTGGTGTGCAGGAGAGAAAAATGTCCATACTTCACATTTATTTCTGCAAGTGCTCACATTGCAATGCCCCAGCTATGATTTTCACTGTCTCATTCTTAGGAATGTTATTATACGAGTTATGACCATGAGAATAAGAAATAGTAAAGCACCTTTTCCTGATGTTCAATTACTATCTGCAGTTACATCTCTGTGGTGAGTGTGGTGCTTTTCATTGCAGCAAGCCTGGTTAGTTACAATGACATTGCGTAAAGAAATAATTTTGGACAGTGGTGTGGTTTTAAAGTCATAAAACTATCTAAATATGGGTTAATTGTTTATTATTAACTTTTCCAGCTACATATTTCCCTAACTAGTTACTATCTGTCCAGCTGATGCATGTGCTGCAGACAGCACTGATCAAACTGCTGTGGGTGATAACATCATTGCGTATTCATCATACATTGCATCTTGATAACAACAGTGAGTAATATGCAATTGCAGAGCCACAGGTTACTAAAAGACATGGGAATGAGTTATTACTGTATAATCTAGCATTAATTGTACATGCAAACTTAACTAAACATAATAATGCATGGGCAGTATTTACAAGAATTTGTTAATCTTACAATGATTTATAAGTTCTGCACTATGTGACTATTATCCTGCACAGAACACGGATTAACTATAATTTATTTCATTTTAGTCTTTTATGAATTACAATGACATTCTATCTTTTAGAGGTTATTGTCAGTTATAGACAATTATTATAGTGCTTACAATGCACAGTTTGTAAAAAAAACACACATCCCTTAGTAATTTGTGACCATGCAACACAGATATTTTACAAGTCACCAGGGGGCCACCACTGTTAGGGGAGTTTAAATTAATTTTAGACATTTCAAGGCCAAAGTCCTAACTGAACTACAGAGATAGCAATTAGCTGATTATTTTTTAAAACATATTGTGAGATGTCTGTGGATAAAATAAACAGCAAAGTTGGAGTTGCAATACTGGATCAATATCACCACCAAATGTATATGGAAGTGGATGACAGATAACATGGGTTTACTAGAGTAAACATTGGTTTGCTCCAACAGCGTCTGTTTAAACCCAGCTAAGCTCTACAGTTTTAGTTTTAGTCAACACTAACATCGTTAAGCCAAACAGCACGTGACCACTTGCAGGCTGGTAGCTGAACACATCTACCGTTTCTGCTCCAACAAGTTCGTCAAAACTGATTTAATAAGTCTGTCACCCCGATTACTTATTTTCTCCTGCGAAATAAACTAAAAGAAAAGAAAAGAAAAAAAATGTCAGGCTAGTCTGTTATGCATACCAGTTTACACCGAGTCCCCTCCTGCTTTTACAACCACCTACTTCCTCATTCTTCCGCCCATGAACCCTTGAACCAAAACACAACCCAACCAGCTGAATGCCACTAAACAAACTCAAACAAACCTGTCACGCTCACAAATCACGTCGCTGTCAGCGCCGAATACACATTTCCTTTGTACAGCTACATTTTGTATGTTAATTTTAACGACGCGGTAATGTTTGCGTGGACGACCCCCTCCTCCTCCTCCTGACTGTTGGTAAATTAACGGTAAACGCGCGTGACCGGTGATCAGAGCTCACCTCTACGGGTCCAGGTCGTCCTCCAGGACCGTAAGGGAAGTGCTGGACATGTCTGCGGACTGTCACGGTGGTTTATTTGGAGGGAATTGCTATCTTGTTGATGATGTTTTTCTTTTTTCTCGCTCGGCTTCGGCGCTGTCTCGCGTGACGTGACGGGGCGCGCGCCTGCTGTGTCACTTCCGCACGGCTCCGGAGAGAGGACAGTAAAATAAACTGCACTCAAGGTCCACTTTGACTCATAGAAAATTATTATTATTATTATTATTATTATTATTATTATAATTATTATTGTTGTTATTATCATTATTATTACAATAATCATAACAATAAATCTAAAAGGTACATGAAAAAAAAGAAACGTTTATTAATTATTCTGTAACAAATATAAAACTACAATGTAATAGCCTACTTGGTGGGATCTGGAAATCTGTCTAAAAAAAAAAAAAGAGAGAGAGAGAGAAAAACTGCAGTTTATTCTTATTTCAGTGTCTCTGAATATTACAACCAAAAATTAAATGCCACACAAGAACATCTCATTTCATTCCATGAAGATAACTCAAGTTTTGATAGAGGGATCCTCATTTCAAGCTGAATCTCCAGATATAAACTCTAACTGAAAACCTCTGGAATTACATAAAAAGGAAGACAGATTGTCACAACCATTAAGCAAAGCTTTTAAATATTTCACAAAAACAGTGATATAAAGTAGAAAACTGATGGAGAGCATGCATAATCCTCTAAAGTTGTGACCAAGTTCTGATTTCTGAATTTTCTTAGATGCTATTACCATTTTGTTTAAAAATGAAGGGAATTTGTTATCTTTGAAATTATATATAATACTTTAAATTTGTTGAAACGTTCAGCAGACACGACTATTCTGTCACTGATATGATTTAATTTACTTTAAAGTTATGCTCTGAAGGACACTAGTTTTGTTTGGAAATAAAGAGTTAAACTGTTCACAAAAAAGAGCAAAGTTATTGAGTCCACCAATACTTGGACATATAAATATAAAAACTAAATAGTGAACATTTTTGTCGTTATCTCTCTCTTGTTTTTCCTTTCCAGAGCTGTAAATGTATTTCAAGCAAAACTCATAAATTGAAGCAGATAGAAGTGGCACGGACAGATTTACAAGAGAAAACATGGACAATAGCGCCCTCAAGTGGACAAAAACCAAAACAACACGTGAAGCCCATTCTGACATCCCTGAGGATTCTTGATTGTGTTTCACAATCAATTTCACAATTGTGTGTTTCACAGTCTTTAAACTCGGTATGATTTTTCAGTCTCCTGTCTGGAATAACATCCTAAAAATAATTGAAAGCATATTCTTAAAAAACCACAAGGGCGGTATGTATAATCTATGTAGATACAAGACAACAATGAGAAATCATCAGTACAAATAACATTAATATTAGGTGTGTAATAAATTAATTCCATAATAATAATAGCTGCATTTCCTCTCACAAAAGTACAATCAGGATATATGTTACTGTATCAGAGTAAAGCACTCAGAGCATAGGAGTAGAACATATAAAAGATTATCTCCTGAAAAAAAAACTACATTACTTTCAATGTAAACTAGATGATAGCAGCCCAGTTCATCTAGGAGTTAGAAAAGTAATGTTTGATAAGTAATTGTGCAAAAAGTAGATGCTAAAAAAGTGAATATGAGCAGTTTTACGGCTATTTTGATAGGGGTGTTGCACAGGTAAATATCATTAGCGCAGGGTTGCCCAAGTCCAGTCCTCGAGAACTACTATCCTGCAACTTTTAGAGCACATCTTCTCCAATGCACCTGAATCAAACGAATGGCTTACTACCAGAACTCTGCAGAGCTGAATGACATAGGTTTCCATACTTGAATAAAAATTCCTAAATCATCACCTTGTATAAAACTTTTTATCAGGTGAATTAATGACTTCTAAAACTTATTTCTTTTACAAACATGGGCTAACAAAAGATAAATTAATGACACTTTTATAACAAATGTAATTGAAAAAAGCTTTTAAGGTCATTATAGAAATATGTATATGAAGCATATTTGTCAGTTAATAAAAGGACAGTCCATCAGAAATTGTATCATTATAATGAAAAAAATGAAAAACAACAGGAATTCAAATAACAGGGAACTAAAGAAACTAATAATAAAAATGTAAAAGATAATAATTTTGTGAAATAAAATATTGCTTTTGAATTGTAGTTGAAAATAATAAAAAAAAACAAAACCATTCCAGACACATAAGAGCGTCTTTCCTATTAACAGTGGACCAACATACCTGCTAACAGGTACGGACGTCTGATTGGACGTTACAGAAAACACCTGATTGCAGTGTTGCTAAACATTTTAGCTTCAGAGCCCCATGCTTGTTTACTTGTTTTATTTTTTTGTATGTTTGTTTTTAGCATTTCTGCTGAACCACAACAGTGTCATGATTTTTATAAAATATTTTTTATTACTAATCAATTTCAACTCATTTCACTGACAGCTGAATTTTTTCCTTTTTAAATTAAATGAAATAAAAAATACTTTATTTACCCCAGAAGGGAAATTCAACTGTATAGCAGGAGCTGAAAACACCTCAAGGAAACACTTATTTAGAGGCAAGAAAATGAATGTTCCTCATCCTGTTCCATGAGACATTTTTGGTTGGTAACAGGTAGAAACCATTAAAAAGAGCTTGAAATTCTCTGATGTCAGTCATAGAGGAACTGAAGACCTCCCCAAACCATAATTCTGTGTTAATCATTGGATGTTTCATGCACACAGTAGCACCCAATGTTCTGTTTCCAGCCACAAATATGTCGATTCAGAGATGATATAACAAGACAACGTGTGGCTGGTGTGGCTCTCATTATTCGACTAATGAGCTGTCTCCATGGCAGTCTGATCTGTCAGCCAATGAAGCGAGCAGGCCCCGCGCAGAGGAAGGGGGGTAGGAACGAGGCCCAGGGTCAGCCAGGCGACGGCTTGCAACGAGGGGCCGGCGTGCAGCACTTAACACAAGGAAGAGCTCGTTAAAGTGTCATTTTTGGCCAATATGCTCATCTGTGTCGAAGAGGCCAATCAGCCATACTGCTCCCATCTCAGGAGAATGACTTTCATCCATCACTGTCAGCTATATGATGATATTAGCAGGTGTTTACTGATAGGCCATTCAGAGGAAGACAAATGGAGATTCTAACATCCCTCCGCACTCATCTTCACTCAGTCATTTCACATTCAGCCTTATTCCTAACAGGGTCACAGGGGCTGGAGATTTATTCCTCTATTTATTACAGAAGCACCATCGTTTCCACTGGGTTTAAAAGACTGACAGAAGACGGAGCTCCGTCACATGCTGAAGACAGATGGACTACATCGAAGATTATAATTTTCATGTAGTTTGGCAAACATCCCGTTGTAAAATAGTGTGCTGAGAAACAGAACTATTTCCAAAGCATGAAGAAAGTACCAAAACTATAAGTTAAAGGGATACAACAGCCGCAGAATGATGTGGCTTCATTTTCTACTCACCCTCATGATGAGCAAGACTCTGGAGCACTTTTTTAATGCAGACGGAGATCCGGGGGGGGTTCGTTATCCACCAACATTCATATAGTTACGTTCACCAATGCCTTAAACCAAAAAGACCACAAAAAAGTCCACAAAAACTTGTCAATATTCCTCCATACTGCTCGTCCAATGTAATCCAAGTGTCCTGAGTGGGTAGCGTCCATAATTTACTCGAAACTACATCATTTAGTATATTTTTAAAGCCTAAACAGTCGTACATCGCACTTCCTATATGGGCGTTCATGCGACTTCACGACACAACGGAAGCCGGGGCAGACGAGATTGTGCGTTTTCTTTCTTTCTTTCTTTTAAATCAATAGCCAACCCCTTTTGTGTTTGTCCACAGCTCGTTCGCTCTTAGCACAATGTAAACAGCTAATTTCTTCTTCTATGCTTGCATTATTGGCCAAGTAGGCGCTAAACGCTGCGGCTTCCGTAGTGTCGTGAACTCGTACAAACGTGCATAGAAGAAGTGCGATGTACTCCTGCTTAGGCTGTAAAAATATACTAAATGATGTCGTTTCCAGTAAATTATGGACGCTACCCACTCAGGACACTTGGATTACATTGGACGAGCAATATGGAGGAATGTTGCCAAGTTTTTGTGGACTTTTATTGACCTTTTTGTTTCAGGCACCAGTGAACCTCATTATATGAATGTTGGCAGATAATGAAAACCCCCCCATCTCAGGCTGCGTTTGAGATATTAATAAATTGCTCCAGAGTCTTGCTCAGCATGAGGGCGAGTAGAAAATGAAGGCACATCATTCTGTGGGTGTTGCATCCCTTTAAAATGGGACTTTCCTCCTGAAGTTTCAAGAATCCACTGCTAAAAAAACTGTAAATATATAAGTTATTTGAAGTTATTGATCTATTTTTTATTTACAGAAAAATTTTGGGCATGTTTTTGCATTCATAAGGCCACGGATGGTTTGGTGTTGCAGAAACACCTGAAAAAATGCTTTGCAAAAAGTGTGTCCAGAAGACGGTCTGGAGGGCCGCAGTCCTGCAGGTTTTCAATGTCTCTCTGCTTCAGTGCACCTGACTCAGATTAAATGGTTCCAACAGCCTACAAAGTTCTGTAGGATGATAAATTCATTTGCAGCAGGTGGTGTTGGAGCAGGAAACATCTAAAACAGGGGTGAGAAACTCCGGTCCTCGAGGGCCGGATTCCTGCAGGTATGAGTTTCCCTGCTTCAGCACACCTGACTTCAATCAGTGGGTAATTGTGCAGTTTGACATCAAGCTGTGCACAAGTCACAAGGTGCCTTAATGTTGTAATTATGGGTTTGTTTCTGTAAAGTGGTTTGGTCAGCTTTGTTGTTTTCAAATGTGTCCTATAAATGAATTTGACCTCAAGAATGAAAATGTTAAATTTAGCTTAAAAGATTGAAAAAAAAAAAAAAAATCACATATAGTATAATGTCCAATATTTTCCTTACAAAGGACACAATTTGCTGTGTTAATGTAGTAAAGTAAAATGTTATAGAAACTTGAACAAAACAAAGTTCTTTTTTAAATTTTACACTTTAAATAGATCAGCTCAGACTCAGATATATTTACATATTTGGTACCCCCCCCCCCAAAAAGGAAAAAAAAACCACTAAACTATTGTTCCTATTTAAATTAATAACAAAAAACTGTATTTCAACATAAAAAAATTTTACTTCATCTTTTTAAAGTAAAGTTGGACATTTGTGATGTCGGAAAAGATTTTCATGAGAATTTTTCTGCCAGTTTGCCTTGAAGATGCACAGATATCTACTAAGGTTTCTTATAAAGTTAAAGAATTAATACCAACCTTATCTATTTTGAGCGACTGATTTATAAGTTAGTATTTTCTCGCACTTTGTTCTGGCAAAGTCCATGAAATCTTCAAATCTCACCAAAAAAATGTATATATAATTATCGGTCCCCATATGACAGGTGGTGTTTTTGGACCCTTATATTTGCTCAGTGAACAAAAGTTTGAAATTGATTTAAACTCTTTAATTGCTTTCAGAGGAATCTCCCATCTTATGGAACTTGAAAAAACCAGTAACAAGGTGGAAATAAGCAATTAATTAGCTGCACTTGGATGGCAGTGTTATCTTTATTGTTTAGAGCGTTATTTCTTATAAAATAATTCTATTATCCGTTTCAGTTTCGGTGCAAACGGGACATCAGGAGCTTTACATGCAACCTAATTACAGGAAATCACCACAGATTACATCATGGAAACAAAGAATGTCACATTCAGTTGAATATTAAAGCTGAATTTTGACTCTTTAACAAACAGCCGCTCCGTCTTCGGTACCACAGCAGTGTTTATGTGTGTGTCTGTGTGTGTGTAATGGAATCTGTTGGACTGTGCTGACTGACTCTCTCCACTGGACCCTGCTGTAATTACACCACTCATCGTCTGGGCCAGCCAGCCACACTAGGGCCACTGTTCCCCACTTCATGTTTTGGATGTAAACTTATAGCTTTGCCAACTCTTGCTTTCATGATACCCAAGACTCTCTAACTGGAAACTGTAAGCAAACACAGAGTCGGGTTTCTGCAGCGCAGCATATAAAACTGACAAACCTCTCTCCTTCCTCATTCTGCTCTTAATTTGAGCTTCATGGGAGATATCAAATAGATTAATTCTGGCAGTAGAATGTTGTCATGGAAAGAAAAAAAGCAATGATTTCTGTTCTGCATTAAACATTTAGCTTTACCACTGCAAGAACTCTGGTTTCTGTTGAAGCTGGAGACATAAAAAAAAAAAAAAATCATCATTTCCTTTTTTGCTGGGAGCTTCTGTGTAACAGTTTCAGAGCTCACACCAGCCCTCATCGGCTAAAAAAGTTTTGTTTGGTAACTATATTTGTCATTCTGGCACAGCCTCAGCCTTTTTTCCATGTTTGGTCCTTTTAATTTTCCATGTAGCTTTCCTCATGTCTCCTCACGGCGAGGATTAATATTTTATGAGGAGCCCGAGGCTCTCCCTGGCCCACGGAGCACCTCGCTGTTCGCAGTAAACCAAAACATAAGAGGAAGTGGACGTACAACCCAGCAACAGACAGGAGCTTGTTTCTGAAGGTTCACTCCACCTTCTTCCTTTACATCCTCTCCCCTGTCACCCACCTCTGTCGCCTCCTCATCCTCCACCACTCTTCCCTTTGTTTTCATACTACTTTATGGCATTTGAGACCTTATAATTTAAGCATCTAAACAAGAGACTTTAAGGACCGTTGCTTTCCTAGTAATGGCTTTTTACAGCCTTTTTCTCCTTTTTTTGTTTTACAGATGACTAAATTACTGTTTTCTTCACATAGTGCAACTTAAATTAAAAAGTTGTGATGCAAAGTTTTTCTTTAAAGGAAGCGCATACATCCATCTTAGCAGCTGAAGAAGAAAAGATCATTCATATTGCACTGAAAGAGGCGGAACGTTGTCTGTCATTTAGCTGAAGTGAATCTTTATTCTAATGCAATCCAGAATCAGGATTTCTGATTAGAAACAGTTAATTTAATTTTACCTCAAATCAGAAATAATTTCACATGGAAAAAAAAAAAGAAAGAAAGAATAGAAACAGCCAAAGGTGTTCATGTCGTTTCAAATCAATTGCTTGTTGCTGTAGGTCCTGTCCAAAGACTGTAGAAATATGTCTGTCATACACCACACTCCCTATCAGTTTGTGGAGGTAATGTACGAAATCCCTTATAAGAATAAGAAAAATAAAAAGAATAACTAGAATTTAATAGGAAGTAAAAGATTGAGAATAATAATAATCACAAGAAGAAGATGATGAGGAGGAAGAAAACGAACAGAAAAAGCTTGTTATATTCTAAAAATGAAAAAAAAAGATTGTAGTTGATTTGAAGCACCTTTTTCTTTTTTTATGAATCCTAAAGAAAAGAAATAAAGAATAAAGGAAATAGTTGAACCAAATCACTTGCTTCCACTTGTAACAAATGATTGAGTTAAGTTTATCCAAGTTCATTTATTAAATCATTTATTTCAGTAACACTGTAAAAAATCCAAAGGTGACAACTTACAATAACTTGTAGCCTCGCTGCCTTAAAGGCCAACAAAATATTTAAGGTAAAGTCAACACACATCTGAGTTTATTTAGCTCATAAGATCAAGTTTTCATAGTTTATTGTTTTGTGCTGGGAATCTTCTATTTTCTAGTTAGACAAACTAAAATTTCCATTTGTACAACAACAGAACTCAAATGATTTTGACTAATCTTTGATTCAGACAAGCAAATCTGTAAGGTAATTTTATTAAGATGATACTCAGATGAGACCATTATGCTTATTTACTCAAGCAAAATATGCAGGAGAAGATGCAGAGTATGAGAAATATCAGCATCCTGACCAAATACTGAGCAATGCTGTTTCTCTCTGCTTGCTCCAAGTTACCTCAGTCGGTGGTGATAAGCTTATCTACCTATACGCTCCTTCACACTCTTGGTGCAACTTTGACATCCAAACTGAACAGAACTTTTTAAAGTTGTTCTTAGGCTTTCTCTAAATGTGAACATAACAAAGGCAGTAAACACATAACTCAAACTCATAGAATAACAATCAGAAAAGGTTGAATTCCTGATGGGTTTGCATTTCCCATGAGCCTTTGTGGTCCAGATATGTGGAATTTTGAAAATAGCTCCGCCCCTTTTTTTTGTTCAAGCAAGCTTTAACTTACGAAAGTTAAACAAAGTAAGTAAATACAACTTAGTAGGGCTGTCTGTTTTTACAGTGTAGGGGGCAGTCAGTAATGAAATAATTTTGTGTCTGATTCTGTTTAGGAAAGTCATCTATAAGAATTCAAATTGAACTTAGACTGCAAAGGTTCATGGGAAATTCATATTTAGTAGGAATTTACCATTTATCGGATGTCCAGCGTCGCCCAATATCTGACTACTGCAAGCTGCAGCTGGGCTTCTTGGTTAATGTTGGCAGTGGCACCATGAATGTGGAGGCTGGTGCAGGAACAGACCACCACCTCTGATATTCTCATCTGATTCAATCTAGCAGCAGAAATAAAATGGAAGCCCAACACATGTGGTGTTCTTATGTCTCAGTGCTTCTTGCTGCAGCAATAAGCTTTGGATTTAGAAAATAAAATAGGTGTGAGAGCATGCAATTAAAATACTTTATATACTATGTCAAGCAAAACTGGAATGTTAAACTACTTTTGGATCAATCAAACATTCTATTTGGAACAATTTGAATCTTTTAATGTGACTTTCCATGAAATTGAGTCAGTTATTCAGTCTCTATTTGAGAGAAATTAAATGATTTGAGTGCAAACTAAATGACTAAACTTGGATCAACTTAATTCAGTCATATGTTACGAATTGAAGAAATCAATTAAGTTGGTTTAACAATTTTTTTT
This sequence comes from Atherinomorus stipes, assembly GCA_023101725.1. NCBI lineage: Eukaryota > Metazoa > Chordata > Actinopteri > Atheriniformes > Atherinidae > Atherinomorus > Atherinomorus stipes. The sequence goes on from JALJCO010004337.1 coordinate 410,491, forward strand.
ATAGTGTAGAAACTGTTACTCTAACTTGAATTTAACTTAAATTGATTTCATAAAGTTGCACAAATAAAATAGTTTAAATTAATTGAGTCCAAGGAATAAAGGTCTTGTGGTAGTAAAAATGTTTTTGATGAAATCTGATAGATTTAGCTGTAAATACCGGTTCAAAGTATATATATATATATATATATATATATATATATATACATATTTATTGTGTGAACACTGTGGTTGAAAGCCTAAATGTATTTAACTGCAATAAACATGTTATATAGATGCTATCATACACATCTTTAGTTAAGTACTAATTTTGATTGGATGATGCTGACTGTGCAGACATATTTTATCCAGTTAAAATGGAAACCCATCCCACAGCTGAGACCTCTCAGCTAATTTTTAAGTGACCGGGACACCTCATCTGAGAACCCTCTGTTCTAAATGTTAAGCTGGTCTGTCAAGTGGACGTTAATGTGCAATTCATCACTAAGAAAAAAAAAGAAAAAAATTTGGAAACTTTGACCTGGTGGTGAAGCAAAAGGGAAAAGTCAGGGGCTCACCAAATTCATCATGCTCCATTCTCCGGGTGTATCGAGTAGTTTCAGAGGTGTGCTGCTGTGGAAATAGCTGCTGAAAAGATCGAAAAGGGAAGTTCACATAAATCATTTTAGATAATTTACTCACGGGATCAGCAGATAGACTTCAGACCTTTTCTGGACCATTTTTTCATGCTGAACATGTGAAAATTCAAGAAAGTGATGTGGCACCAACATGTGTTTAGTCTCTGTGTCAAATCAAAAGCAGAAGATAAGAAATTTTCATTCTGTTAATTCTAAATAGATCCCACCAACATGTTTATAAAATTGGAACAGGGGCAACAACTTGAGATGTTGTGTAATGCTTATGGAATATCTCAGAAATAATTATGCTCATTGGCTGCAGGTAATTAACATGATCGGGTATAAAAGGAGCAGAGAAAAGAGGCTGATTGTCTCAGAGCTGAAGCTGAGGATGAGTTCAGCACTGTGAAAAAATTAGATGAAATCTCTGCAAGTGAGAAAGCTGAAAGCCCAAACTGAATAATTCAACTTATCAGGTTGTATTAACAGTTATTTTTTCTGGTGCACCGTTTGAATAAATGCCAAATTCGTTCTCATATTTCAGACTTGTTTGTTTGGTGTTACTACAGTTTTGCAATGCAGGTGTACTACTTGAACTTAATTGATGTAGTTTGGCTTCTAGTATTTTTAGGGAAGTACAATATGGGAATTTTGGCTGATATCCGATATGTCGATATTTTAAAACTCATGTGGCCGATAACCGATATCGATACAGATATTAAAACTGAAAAAAATAAGCAGTCATTGCAAATAGCGGTTTTGTTATCCGTTTCTGATACTTTGAAAAATTGTAGGGGGGAAAATATAGATACACAGAAATATCGCAATGTTTACATATGCCAATATCAACTTGATATTTAAAAACGCAGTATCAATCTATTTTACTAACAAAGTCGCCGGAGATTTCACCGTTCTGTTACAAAATATCACGATATTTCATGAATTCTCACGAGATTTCATAATAGAATAATGAAATATTGCAAGATTTCGTTAATAAAATAGATCGATACTGCATTTTTAAATGTCAATATGATATCAGCATATGAAAATATCACGATATTTCAGTGTATCGATTTTTTTCCCACCCCTAGTCTTTAGAAGTTTTAAAGTCTGTAAAGAAAGAAGTTTTTGAAGAACAAGAAGTTTTCTTTTTTTTTTTAGACTTTAGAAACAGCAGGCGTATTGGTTAAATATCGGTTAAATATCGGTGGGGTGGCCGATGTCCGCTACTCAGTTTTAAGGCCGATAAAGGCCGATACCGATAGGGAGCTGATTATATCGTGCATCCCTAATTTTTTATTGTTAAAAAAAAAAAAGGGGCCCCTTAAATAATTCTTAAAGGGCCTTGTTTGAGTTGCGTTTTCCAGAGGGCTCTTAACTAGGGGGTTTTTTTTTGAGGGGCAACCCTCTTAAACCTTTTTAAACTTCCCCAGAAAAAAAAAACCATGTATTTTGGAAGGGAAATACCCTATAAAAAAAAAAAAAGAAAAAAAAATAAAAAAAAGAATTCCAAGATATTATTAATTTTTTTTTCTAATAAAAAAATAAAAGAAAAAAAAAAAGAGAGAAAAGAGAAAAAAGGATATATTAAAATATAAGAAAAGGGCTCACAAGAAAAAAAGGGGGATAAAAAAAAAAAAAAAAAAGGGAAGGAATTAAGAAATTACTATAGATGACGCATATTCATTGTCACGCAAGAGAGAGACACTCCCAAAAAAGAAGGACAATTACATACCGAAACAATCAGGTCTAACAAATGGAAAAAAACGGGGGGAGGGAGGAGAGATCCAACCCCTGAGCTGAAGGGATAGAGGGTAAGAGGCGGGGGAAAAAGAGGAGAAAATAAAAGCCCAAAAAGGAGGCAAAAGGCACTTCTGAGCAGGGGGGAGTGGGGCGGGGGTAGGGGGGGGGGGGGGGGGGGGAGGGGGGGGGGGGGGAGGCGGGGGCAGGCGGGAAGGGGAGGGAGGGATATCGCCGCGCTGCCTTGCCTTTTTTCCTTTTTCCTTCCCCCCACAAAAAAAGTATTATTTCCCCTCATTAGACACTCCTCTCCCCCGGGGGGCGGGGAGGCGCCCTCCTGGGGGGTTTCCTCCAAATCGCAAAAAGCGAAGAAAATAATATTGACACAAAACTTCAACCCCACACCGAAAACAAATAAAAAACAAATAAAAAAGATTTCAAGAATATAAACACGAACAAATATTTAACAACCAAAAACAAAAAAAAAAGGGGAAAAAAACAAAAAAACCCTGAAGAGGGATTCCGCCCTCGGAATGGAAAGTAAAAAGGAAAAAAAAAAGGAGGAAGGTGGCGAGAATTGTCAATTATCGTTACCATGATAAAAAACAGAAATTATATTGATACATTTTTTAGTCCATATCGCCCATCCCTAGTGAACACAACTAATCCCTGCAAAAAACCATCTTTTGATATCACTAATAATAATTTAAGAAAAACTGTGGAAATTACAAATACTGCAACCCATAATGGAGAGGAAACCTGTAATGAATACACATGACAAAAGACAGTATTATGTGAAGGAGGTGCATTAGCACACAGATCTTTAGTAAAGAGAGTCCGGATGATAAACTTTCCCCACTGCAGTACAAATCTGTCACCTACTGAAAACATTCGGTACATTATCAGATGGGAAATATGACAAAAAGGACCCAAACTGCTGAGCAGCTGAAATCCTATATCAAACAGGGGAAATATTTCACTTTCATGTCTCTTTGCTTTCTAAATGTTTCCAGTTGTTGAAAGGAGACATGATGCAGCACAGCGTTAAACATGCTCCCGTCCCATCTTTTAAAAAACGTGTTTTTTTTTAAAAAAAAATCTAATTTAAAAGGAATATATATGTATTTTACTTAAGTCTTTATCTTCCCCTCATTTTATATTTTTCTTCAAAGGAGCCAAATTTATTTGTAATCTTTAAAGGTGGTTTTGAGAAATGGCTCTTCAGGCAGCGGCATAAAAAAAAAAAAAAAAAAAAAAAAAAAAAAAGATGTCCTGACACCAGAACTGAGCGATACACCTGGATCCTCAGTTGATCCAGCTACTGCTCATTTAACCCTTGTCAGAAATCATCTCTATGGCTGTCCAGAAGCCATTCTTGAGGAAGAGAACCAGGGTAAAAAAAACAAGAACTAGACTGAAAATCTGCAGCAACAGAGCACAGAGGGATGAATCCTCTGCACAGTCCTGTAAATGTACTTGGTGGATCTGCGTTAAACTACTCATTGGACTACATTTAGGTCTGGTGTTTGGAACTACTTTGGTTCTTCAAGTTAAGTATGACCTGATGGGAAGCTGTTGTGGACAAAAACACAATGGTTAAAAAAAGACATGGAAAAAATTTTTGTATCGAAAAATAAACTGTGACACTGAAGTATCGAACTAAACCGTGAATTTTTTGTATCGTTCCACCCCTATTAAAAATGTTTATAAATGGTTTGAAAATGACTGCGTTCTGCATCTCAACCGTTTCTCTTCTGGAGACTTGTTAAAAGGCAGAATTGTCCTGCTGTGCAGCCTCGGCCTTGTTTCCGAGCTGTCCCGTCTCCAGCGCCCTGTCCTTCAGGTGTGGCCTGGATGTGACAGACAGCTGCCAGCGGTGGCCTGGTTTCACACCTTGGCTGTGCCCCCCCCTCCTCTGCAGACAGCAGCCTGGGAAACCACAGGCCACCAGGCTGGCGCCAGCCTGTACGGCTTAGATCAGGGCAGCCGGCCCAATCAATACCTCTGCATTTCCTGTCCATTTGCTCAGGTCTCTTCATTAATAATTACTGCTTGGCGGAGCTTCAATGTGCTCGCTGGCTGGGCCAAGGGGAGAGGCTGGGTGACCTTTCCCCGCCCCTGGGTTGACTTGGATCACACACACACGGGCATGAGGACCAACATAATAAGGCAACATCAATGACATTACTCCTGATTGATGCCCCCCCCCCCCCGTAGAGAGGGAATCACACCAAACTCTATTGTAAACTCAGTTTTTGCAGCTGTGCTTATCAGCAGCAACACACACCTGGTAGAACATGACTTTGAGACATTTTACAACTGGTTTGGTGCAGCTCTTCCATTTGGCAAACAGCCACAACATCCAGCGGCTGTGATTTCCTGGATGATCTCCGCATTAACAGGCAGGGTGAACCGATCCTTCAGAGAGGAGAATTTTCTGAGAATAAGTGTTGCTTGGTGCATCATTTGCTGTTCATGGCACATTTTCTCGATGACAATCCTTCAAAACATCTTAAATTATGTTCTGCCTGGTTTGTGGGTTTGTGGCTTTGCTGATAAGCGAGGCAACAATAAGCTGTGGGGTTTAAAATGCTGCCTGCCGTCACATTTTCTATCAGAGTCGACAAAACGTATGGCACCACGATGAAGAAATGTGTTTTTATTGAATGACGACCATCTTAAGATATTGCATTTCAGCTGCGCTGTCATTCACAGTTTGTCCAGACATGAGCCAGCATCTGGATCAAAATAAGTCCATTCATCTGTCATGTCTGCCGAGTGTCTTTAGTGCTCCTCCTGAGGGTCTCCAGGCTGCACTGTGTGTGTCCAGGTCAAAATTTTGTGATGGCGGAGGCGATGTTCTCCAAGGCGGATCGAGCCTCAGAGGAGGGGAAAGCCTGGATGGCCTCCAGCGCCTTGTTGCTATGGTAACAGCACAAGTCCACCGCTGAGCTCACGCCTTTCTCCGACTTAACTGCTGCCAAAAGCTGTGGAGGGATGAAAACACACATTAGTTTGTCATGTTTGTGTCAATGCTGCCACCATCCAGCTGTCAACATAATAAACTGTTGGGAGCCAGAGTAAGTTAGCTTACTCTTAAAGTTCAGGTTGAAAACTGGAAGAAGCAAAGCTTTTCTTTAAATTACACACACAAAAAACCCCCCACTGTGTGACATGTCTGTGGATTCAGATGCCGCCCTTGATTCCACTGAAGGCAGCGTTCCACGTATAACTATAAGGTGAAATTTCAAGACCCTTCACTGAGTTTTACATAAAAAATTTGGCATTTGCAGGCGAAACTTGCAGCTCTTCCATCTTCTCAGTTGACTAATGATGGCACCAGATCACAGGACATGTGCGCTGCCACTTTTTTCTACAATCCAGGTAATGAACTGAGCACCGAAAGGATAAAAAATTGGCTCACAATGACTTTTTTTGCAGGCTGTCCTTGGTGTGTCAGTGAATGATTTGAATTCCAGCTATAAAAAAAAAAAAAAAACTATCTAGACATGGAGTTTGTACAAGACACGCAACATCCCATCATTTCAAACATGACAAGGAGGAAGACATCAAGTCAAATCAGCCCAAACAGCAGCTCCAAGTTTACAGACTGGGTGAGTTTAAGTGTTCCTGCTGCTGTGCTGCAACATCTTTTTGCTGAGGGCAATTTGCCTCATGAATTCTGGAGGTGAAAAGCCCTGCAGGCCTTCCTTCTTTGAAGAAAAAAAAAAAAAAAAAAATTCTCACGCATTTCACTCCAACCGATCTCCTAACCTTGTTTTTTCTGCTTCAGCTTCATGCTCTGATCTCTTAACATCATCTATCCTTCCTGTTTGTTACACTTAGTCAAGTTCCACATTGTTTCCTTCACATTTTGCAAGCTTTAAAACACTCGAATGCATTCTGATCTCATCAATATTCAGCTGAGGAAAACATATTGAAAAAATAATGAAGCCACTTGCAGCGTTTTTCATTAAAAAAAAAAAAGACAAAGCTGACCGCAGAAGTTTTTGGTTACATCTGTAAAAATGGCTCTTTATTTGATGGTTGGCAGTGATGCTAAAGCATAGCAATACAAAAGAGTTTCTGCAAATGTTTATGGTCAGTTATTAGAGTTAAAGAGAAAACGAAGATCTTTCTTTCCTCTCTTCACTCTTCCTTCTTATATTTTGGTGGATATGTGAGAATCAAAAATCTGTACAGAAGAACCAATGCTGAGCCACAGCAGCTCAAAAGCTACAATTTGGAATAAATGGGCAATCATCCATCAAATGATCCCGTTTTCAACTGGCAGGCTCTGATTGCTCTTGAATGGCTGACAACATCATGAAAAAGATGTCGACTGAAGTTTCACTCAGAAATCTGAAGCAGACAGGTTGTTCCTGGAAGACAACAGTCTAGATGAGATAACAGAGGCAGCTGCCCAACATAACTTTCTACAAACAAAGAGTTTGTGTTCGAGCTCCCCTTCAAACAATGACAGTGAAGTGCCAGGCTTTACTTTTCAAAGATTTCACATTAATTCAGCAGAATTTGGATAAAGTTGAAGTTGTATGAAGCCATTTTGCAGAGATACGTAAACACTCCAGTACATACAGGAATTCTCTTTCTGCTCCTTTTCGCTGCAGTTTCTAAGAGCTTTGCTGTCATACATTATGACCTAAATTAATTGAGGACAGACAGGAAGCAAACATGATTTCTCCCAGAGGGAAACTGTAAACATGAATAACATATACAGGTACTACCCAAAAAATTAGAATATCCTGAAAAAAGTTCATGTATTTCTATAATTCAACTTAAAAAGTGGAATTTACATATTGTATAGACTAATAATATGTGAACCAATATATTTCAAGCTTGAATTTGTTTGGATGTTGCTGATTAGGACTTCAAATTCTCAAATTCTCAAATTCTAAAACTCAAAAAATTAGAATATTGCATGAAATTAATTAAAAAAGGACTTTAAATACAAAAAAGTCGGGCCTCCTAAAGTAAAATTTTGCATCTGTACTTAGTACTTGGTTGGGGCCCCTTTAGCTTGAATGACTGCCTTAACCTGGCGTGGCATGGATGCAACCAGCGTCTGGCATATCTCAGGTGTTATGGAAGAAAAAACATGCTTCCATCACAGCCTTGAGCTCTTTTTTATTGTTTGGTCTCTTCCCGTTCTGCTTTCTCTTGTCCCACATGTTTTTGATGGGGCTCAGGTCATGTCTGCTGAAGCAAGCATGAAGGTCTCCAAAATGTCCTGGTAGACGGCTGCATTTATGCTGGACTTAATGAAACTCACAGGTCCATTCCTTATGAAGTCCTCCACACTTTTGAATGTCCCTTTCCTGACCATCTTCTCCAGGCTGCTGTCAGCCCTCCGGCTTCTACACAGTTTTCTTCCACACTTCTTCCTTCCACTTAACTGTCCATTAATGTGCTTTGAGACAGCACTCTGAGAACATCCAGCTTCTTTTCTATCACTTTTTGTGTCTTTCCCACCTTGTGCAGGGAGTCGATGATGGTTTTCTGCACAACTGTCAGATCAGCAGTCTTCCCCATGACTGTAAACTCTTCTAAACCAAGACAGGGACTTTTTTAAAGGCTCAGGGCACTTATGGAGGTGTTTTGGATTACTTACCTGATTAGAATGTGACACTCTGAGCTACAATACTGGAGCTTTTCAATGTATTCTAGTTTTTTTAGTTTTAGAATTTAAGTTTTTTTTTTTAAGCTGCAAGTCCTAATCAGCAACATCCAAACAAACAAAATATATTGAAATATATTGATTCACATATTATTAGTCTATACAATATGTAAATTGCACCTTTTAAGTTGAATTACAGATATACATGATCTTTTTCAGGATTTTCTAATTTTTTGGGTAGTACCTGTAAGGCAAAAACAGATTTTGTACAGTTCTGAGGAGTCAATATCTGCCTGAGCAGCTTAAGTTTTTTTCAAGCTTTCTGTCATTTCTTTAAGTGGTCCTCAGGAATAGTTCTCCGGAGTTCTTGAAGGACTTTCTAAAGCTCTTCTTTGGATGCTGGCTAATTTTCTTACATATTCTGTTAAGATGATCCCACACTGCTTCAATAATGTTGAGGTCTGGATTCTGGGGAGGATTCATCCCTCTATCAGACCTGTTGCTCCTGATTTCAGGTCCAATTATTGAGCCATACCTCAGCTTTATCTTCCAGTTTGAATCAACTTTAAGTATAGATGCATCTGTTGTTTTTTTTGGTTTTTTTTGCTGCATTTCCTCATCCTGTTCATCTACTATAGTCCTGACACCTCTTCTTTTGTCCGGTTTAAGGACACACTGCACGCTATGCTTTTATATGCCAAGTTTTCTCTGAAGAGCTCTTCGGGAATCACCTTGTTGCAGCAAAAATACTATTTTCAGTCTGTCAAACTCTGTTATCTTTGTCATTTCTCACAGAAAAGAAGAAATGGGAACTAATTATTAGGGATGCACGATAACCTTTTTAAAAAACCGATACTGATAACTGATAAATTTCCACTCCAAAAGGCCGACACTGATAACCGATAACACACATACATACCCAATTATGACATCAATACCGTTAAAAAAACCAAAAAGACTTTTTACTCTTTAAATTAAGAAATATTTATGTTTTCTAGTTAAAAACTCTCAGCAAATCTCTCAAACATTTTTTAAAAGATATTAAACAAACTCATTCAATATCTCAAATACACAGCAACTTAAATAAAATGCAGTGTTTCCTGATACAGAAAAAAAAGGCTCCTTGAGCTGATGCAAACACATGCGTCGGGATTACAAACTGAAAAAGTGCAATTGAGAAGATAAAGATACATAGAAAATGATGTATTGACAAGTTAGATTAGACATTTATCGTATGTAAACCCAATTTGAAAAAGTTTATTTGTAAACAATAATAATGACAAACAGGTCAGACTTGTCTATGTAAACAGTGTGTTTTTAAAAAACAATAATTCTGGTCTCACAATGTGAGCGGAGCACTGCCGTGTTGACAAAAATAATATATATGTTATCGGGGCAAGTCGCAATGATATCGGACTTATCGGAATGATGTAATAATTTCCTATTATTGGCCCGATAATTATCGTGCACTCCTGCAAATTATGTCTTTGTGACAGGCTGCAAGTAACAAAGAGCCTAAAGATCCAATTTAAACAGGTTTTTTTTTTTTTTTTTTTGCAAAGTTGTCCACATAACACTGGTTCATCTCCTAAATTAGATGCCATTTTTAATGCTTTAATGCCTCTTAAGTCAGTATCAAGTGGCTCAACAAAAAAAAAAAGGACAATCCGAGTGAAAAAGCACACAGAAAACCTGGAGAACATGGCTCCACACCACTTAAAAAGATTACAAGAAAGCCTGACTCTTTGGAAACAAAATATATAGAAACTATGGGGTGTGTCAAGACTTTCACACAGAACTGTAAATTCCTGAAAAGACAGCTAAAGAGCTGGATCAGCAGTGTTTAATGAAGACCCAGCCTTTATTAGACAGTGAAGAGAGACAGGAAAGTGGGCGTAGAAAGGGGTATGTGCAGTAAAGGGCCAGGGCTGGGACATCTTTGCAGTTGTAGAGCTGTTTCTGTTATAAAAGGGCTTAAGTTTGCTGAAATATACTGATGAGATTTAATGTGATTTCTTGTAACATGACACAGAACAGGAGGAATTGAAAAGAACTACTAAACTACCATAAAAAGTCTTGCTATTGTTAATGTTATTCGTAATATTTTTGCTTTATATGGTTCCACCAGCAACATTTTTATGCCTTTTAATGCTTCACATAGGAAAATCCTGGAAATTTCCTTCATAGAGGATGTTTACATCTAGAGGATCTGTAGAAAAATACAATAATTAGGTAGCATCAAAGCAAAGTTTTGTACTTTCTTTCCCTTCCAAAATTTTGTTTCCCCTCCCTATCCTGCCCTCAGCTTTCCTCCTCGTGTTCCCTCACCTCTCCTTCCCCTTAAAAACTTGTCTCCCTTTTCGGCTGAAGGAGATTCTCTCACAATGCCACTGTCTCAGAGCCTCGGTGTCTCCTCCACAAATAGGCCTTGGTAACTAATCCTTCCAGCTCTGGTTTCAGACGGGACCAGATAACTCCCCCCCATACCCATCCCGACACTGCCAGACCCCTCCTCTGTAACTTCAGTGTCTTTTTGCACCCTGATCGGTCCCCTTCTTGCCTCACACATTGACTTTGGAAAGCTCATTTCACAACTTTGATACGGGTTACAGTGAAAACACATCCTGTTTCTATCTGACGGTGCAGACAGATGCAGTGCCGGGCTGAAAAGAGGTGAAAAAAAGAGAAAAACAGCAAAGAAAAAGTGGTAAAAGAAAAGCAACCGAGCCTGCTGAAAGTTGGATATTGTTAATTAATCTGACACAACTGAGACGTGAACTTGTTTGAGCTTACCTTTGAGTAATCCGGTTGATTCCTCAAAGTTTTTGCCTTAAAAACAGGACAGAAAAAACAATAATTTTCAGTTAAATTATCTCGGCTTTTTGTATTATGTTAACATGAAGGTCCCCAACGATTTTCTTCAGGAGGCACACAGTAGAATTTGTCATTCTATCCACCAACAACATCCAGTACACAGAGAGATGAAACTGTCTTCACTGATCCAGTTTCCAAATACAATAATGATTTGTAATAAACAAAAACAAAGACAGAATCAATTTCTTCATTTTAGAACCTTCTGTTTTTGTCATGAAAATATCGTTTTCCTCAAACACAGGTTGGGATAAAAAATAAAAGGGAAAAATGCAGGAATACGGAAATCGAGTTGTTTTTAGCTTTCATTTGAGACAACAAAAACTTTTTTAAATGTAAAAATAAAGAAAATTTCCATAATCTGAGGGCAAAGCAACATTTAGGAAAAAAGGAGACATTGAGCAAAACAAATTACAAACCTAAACCCAACAGTGAAAACGTGCTGGAGAGCTGGTGTTTGTCCCCTTTGGGTTTCCGTAGTAACACATAAGGAGGCTCATCTTTGGATGTATGTTCTGAAGTTATGAAAACATGATTCCTATTTTCACACTATTCTATACAATTCTGATAATTGAAAGGTGATGTTTGATTTTATCGGATGTCGAAATTTTGTCCCACAATCCTACAGGTGTCTTCTTATTTATTTATTTTTTGTGTCTATAATGCTGAATCCTCCAACATTTGGCTCATGAATTTCTTCAATGCACAGATAATTCTTTTGTTCATCCATCAGGGATGGTTTGCCAGTAATTTCTGTTTCATTTATTTATTTTTTCTAACTTTTACATCTTACATTTGTGTTCTTTACCTGCTAAATCACCACTTCACTCCTTATATTAACAGGCAAATTGATTAAATCTTTCAATTTAAAGCCCTTATACATTTCTCCTGTTTGACCCTTGCCTGACCTGGACATACACGGACCCATCCAACAAAAAATGGAACAGGCTAAATCTGGACTCATCCCTGGCAAACTGAAGCCTTTTTCTCTGGTTAGCTTCACTGATTAGTGGTTTTCTTATGACTACACAGCTGTTCAGTCCCAAACCCTTGGTTCCCTTTACATTGTTCATGTGGAAAAAATATTTTACTTTCACTATTAAACATAGCCCTGAGTTCTACTGTTGTTTTTCTGTGATTTTGTTTCACCAACTGTTTAACCGATTGCCAATCACAATCATTCAGGATTTTTCAGACCACATTTCCTCCTGGAAGACTATTATTCCCACTATCCTTCCATTTTTTATTAACGCGTCAGATAGTTCTTAACCCAGTTTTAGTAGTTTCTGAAATGTCCTTAGATGCTTTTACTACCTGGTGCCAATGATTTGACCCTCCTTAAAAGACACACAATGGAACTTTTATCAGTTTTGTCCCTCTGTCGGCGGCTAAACTAGCATCCATCTTGCATCATACCTGTACTGTGATTCACTCCAGCCAGTAAATGACAGTCTTATCTTGACTCTTGTTCTGTCCTATCCTCTCTTTCTTTTCCTCCAGTTATGTTTCCTTGCATTTCTTTACCGCATCCGACATGATGCATGTTCAAACAGCCGCGGTGTTCATACCTGGTTCATATACGTTTGCGAGTAAGTGACACGGTGCGCAGCCATCGCGTCCCGGATGGGAAACTTAAATACAGCCGTTTCTGAGCCCTGGGACGCCTCTGGGCAGTGAAGGCTTGAAAATGCATATAATGAATGTTGCTGTGCCATCAAAACGAGTCAGAAACGCGTATTTTCAAGGTCTAAAAGTTACGTTGTGTGTCTTTAAACAGACTAACATACAGTTGTGCTTGAAAGTTTACATACCCTACCATTAAAGAAAAGGCTAAATTAACAAGAGTAATTCAAATAACAAGAAACTGAAAAAAGTGATAAATAAAAATTTATTTATCCTGGAAAACGGTTCTAGCAAGCCAGATTTGAAAAAATATACACCCCCTGGAACCGCGCCTCCAAAGCACAGGAACGCAGCCGCTTATAGTTGTCGGAAAACATAACCGAGAACAGTCGAGTGGCTAGCTTGTTGCTTCCCAGTAAACAGCAGAGGAACCACGTTTCCTAAAAGTGATAGTTATCTCACCTCCAACTTCTTCTGTGGTGTAAAACATCCCCACTGCAAACACCAACACCTCCATGACTTGATCCACTTCCGTTTTTTCTTTTTGAGAGCAAACAGCGGCATAGATGAGAGTAGCGAGCAGCCATGTTCCTCTCGGTTCGTCGCCGTGATGATTGAAATAATCATTCAATCAATCAGTACGGACGTTCGCAACCCCATCCAATGAAATTCATCTCATTGGATGGGGTTTTTTCCAGTCCTGTACGTTCCACAGCTGATTAATTTTTTAAATTTTTGTGTCAGAACATTTAATTAATTGTCTGCAATCAGGGTGTGAAGAAGACTTTAAGCAATATAGTAAAAAATGCTCCTGGAAAACATCATCCACCCTAAATTACAATTTAATAAAATGAAATATTGATTTTCAATTTTTATTTAAAAAAAAAACAATTTAAACAAATAAACAAACAAAACTGTCCGAGACAAATTAAAGTATCTTGCTCATGAACAGGGGACCAAAATACCTGTCAACAGGTGCAGAAGTCTAATTGAACATTACAGAAAGCACCTGATTGTAGTGATTGCTCAAAACAATTTAGCTCAGAAGCCTTATCATGCTTCTTTACTTGTTTTATTTTTTGTTTGCTTTTAATATTTCTGTTAAACCACGATTAAAAATCAATGTCACGATTTTCATGAAATTTTTATTTATTACTATTTTTGTCAATTTCAGCTTTTATTCACTGGCAACTCTTTTTTTTTCTCTCTTTAATGGAAGGGTATGTAAACTTTAAAGCACAACTGTATTTTCCATGACCACAGGATGTGTTTTAAGACATGGTTGTTTAAGAAATGAGAAATATTAATTGGAGTTAAACAACTTGTAAGCTGAACCATAATCATCCATGCAGTGATCGTCCTCTTTCCTGTTTGCTTGGTTAAATCCTGGTGGTAATTTTTTTGGATAGGCAGTATATTTTGCATTATTGTTAAGTTTAGACCGTGTCAGTGTCACAGCTCTTTAACACTGATGAAATAGACCTGCTCAGACAAGAGCTGGCATGTTTTACGGACTCTCTGAAGTGTACCTGCTGCAGCAGCTGATACCACCTCTCCTTGCCGATGATCTGACGGTGAAAAACCACCGGGGCGGCGCTCAAACTGAATGATGTTGGCTCTCCTATCCCGCTCCTCACAAACGGCTGCAGGTCAGAGTTCAGCTGCAGAAAGGGAGAACACATGAGGAGTCAATGACCCTGAATTTCTACTCTGTAACTTCCAGGTTACCAATTAAACACCAGCCAGTGGTGAGAATGGTTGAGGCCACGTTTTGCCTGCCTGCAGTCAGAGATCCTGCTAATGAGCAGTGAGGTGAACGGTTTGGTGAAAGATGCAACTGATCTGATGAGGACACGTCTCCTTCAAAGACCTCATTTCTGCCTCCTCCCATGCTGAGCTGCTAGGGCCTACAGACAGGCAGCTGCAGGGAGCCTCGGCAGGGGAGGACATAACACTGCAGCACTGAGAGTGGGTCATTATGAATGACTTCACTAATACAAGTTAGACTCAGACAAAAACCTCCAAACCTTTTAAAAAAGCAAAAAAGCAGAAGTTTAAGCATACAGCCAATGTGGTGGGCAAGAATAAAAATGGTATCCTGATGAAAGTTTAGCTCAAACAAACCAAGTCTCCTCCTGATTCCACATCTTTACCCTTCTTTCTGTATTTTACTTGCACTTTTTTGCACAAATACGGCACTCTGCCCACTTCCAAGTCACAATCAGCTTTAGTCTGAAGCATTTTGATAAAAATTAACACCAATACAGTCGAACTAAACCAGAGGCAATTACTTAAGCAGTCAACGTGCAGATCAGGCCTGTCTGATGCAGCTTTACTCTTTTACTTTGATCACAGCAAAAAAATAAAAATACATCAGTCAGGAGGAACTAAATTTTGGTCCAGAAAAAAAAAAAACAAAGACTGAGTTTAAGCTTTAGGAAATTGATCTTTGATTTTTTTTTTTTTTTTAAATGATTTGAGTTTTTGCAGTGTGAAAAAGAGTAATAAATAGCAATTTACTAAATTATAATTGAGTAAAATACAACATTGATTTTTAATTTTTGTTTATAAAATAATTAAAAAACAAAACATTTCTAATTTTCTGAAAAGTTTCTGTTGACAAAAGCAGGATATGCAGAGGAGTGAGAGCCAATCTGTTAGCTGTAGCTGTTATTTTACAACAAAGAGCTGATGATATTGTTACTTTCATCTGCAGTAGTTGCAGATGTTCTAGCTTTTCCACAACAGGGAAAATAAACTGCAGAGGAGCAACAAGAAGTGGAAATATCTCCTGACACTGAAACCAAAGAGGGAGCAGAAGGAGAATCATCAGATTACTGAAATTACTGATTTTCAGTCCATTTCCAGCATCATGTGGCATACCTCAGCCTTTTTTCTTTTTTCCCCTTTCTTAAGAAACGGATTCTTGACAGCACGTTTCCATGGAGACAGTTTCTGATGAGGGCCTCGGCCAACAGTAGATGGATCAACTGAAGGTCCAGGTGCATCGCTCAGGTTCTGGTTTAGGTCTTTGCTGGATTTGTTGCTTTTTTCTTCAGCACATGACTTTTAGATCCTGTTCATCTGCTGTATTATAGTTGCCTTTTCCTCCACTTGTCCATTTTCTTTTTTTTTTCATGGAAACAATGCACACCATGTTTATATACGTCAAATTTAAACTAACCGTAAATCGTCTTATCGTTGTTTTTTTTTTTTAAATCAAACTGTTGTCTTCAAGCCCCCGATTATAAAACTTTTGTAGATGTTTTTAATCATATTATTGATATCTCTATTAGGCGCCTTCTTTTTTCCTATCTGTTTAATCTGTTTTTAAGTGCCACATATTCTGGTTGTTGACAGTTTTCAATACATTTTTTCTGTTTTTATCTATGCAAAATCATTTTATTTTGTACTTTGTATGTGGAGTGGTGAGTAAATGACAAAAAAAAATTTTGGAATATTGATCATGTTGATAAAACTTAAGAAATGAGAACAAATAATGAGTCTTTGCCCCCCCAAAAATAGACTAAAGAATAAAAATGTCATGATACACTTTGAAAGATCCTCAGAAAAAAACCTACTGGTGAAGATTACTCTAGTGTGTTTGCTTTAAGTCACTTACAGAAATATAATTTTAGGGAACCATGACCTTAATTTTCAGAGAAAGGAACTGATCAATATTTTTGTCCCATTTGTTTTCTTTGGCTCTCCATCTACTTTTTGTATGTGATAAAGCTTCTGAGGATATTTAAAGAGAAAAGCTTTTATCAGTGGAAAAGCAAAGATAAAATCTAAAATTTCTAATAAAAAATGTGCATTTTTTTCCCTGTATCTTAGTTGAATTACAATGGAACTACTTTAAAAAGCTTAAGTCAAACAACTATTCTGGCCTTCGATGAGAGACCTGGATCAGGCTTACCTTGTGGCCCAGAGACAGGTGTTTGCCGTACATGTAGGCAACTCTTTGAGCCTCCTTGTCATGTTTGGCGAGCTGCATGGCAGCTTGACAGCTCTTGGCCAGCAGCGCGCCGTGGGACAGGAACGTCTGCTCCTCCCACGACGCCACGTCGACGCCATCGGTGAGGCCATCCTGCAGAGCAAACAGCAGCAGACACCACAGGCTTCAGCTCTCACTGCTTCCATTGTACGACTTCAAAGTTCCCACAGAGTACCTAACAGATCCTCAACCAAAACAAACCCGCTTTCTGTGTGGTTTTATTTTCAGAGAGTAATTTGTTGTCTACTGGTGAATAAACACACATTCAACAGTTATTCCACATATGTTCCTCAGTTGTTTGGGACAGAAAAGTTGAGGCCTGAATTTAGTCAAATATCCTTTGAAAGACTTGTTTAGAGAAAATTATGGATTCTAATAACACTTTTACACTTTTCTCCCCTTGGAAGCTATAAAAAACATTATTTTGTGTAAGTTCAAGTGTTATTAGCTGTAAACAATGCTGTTAAAGCTTCATGCAGAACCTTAAAAAAAGTGAGGACACCCTTGGTCACTGGTACCTGACAGCTCTGTGGTCACTTTAAATAAAGAAAGTCTCTTTTAATTCATTATTCATTTTGATGTCTTCTGGTTTTCTTCTCATTAATAGTCAGCTGGTAGTGCCTACTGTCAGAACCAATCACAGTGAAGCTTTCAGGTCCCATTTTGCTCACATTCAGTGCCAACTTTTAACTTTTATGCACCCAAAACTGGCAACTTTCCTTCCCCTGAGACTTCTGAATTCATGCCACTGCTCTTTTATACTGTTAAAAAAGCAACACTGGTGTAACTACTGTTACCTTTTGCTAACAAATCCCTGGAGAATACTCTAGGAAAGCCTAATGTTCAGTGTTTTAGGTTCTCAGTACTTGATTTTCTGACCTTGTTTTTAGCTTTATCCTTTCATAATAGAAATTACAATATACTCAAATGGATCTCAACAATATAATTACTGAAAAGCTTTAAGTAAAATGTAATGCAAACACCAAGTTAGGCCGCTAATACGAGCCGTGGGTTATTACATGTTTGCTCCTCCATTGAGATTTATTTTAAAAGTTGTATGTAGAAGAATAAATAATTTACCTCAGTAGTGTTGTAATTCTCGTAATAGATTCCTTGAACTAGATCCCCGATGGCGCTGGAAATCAGTTCAACAACCTGCCAAAGAGACAAAAATAAAGAGAAAAATATCAAGATATGAGGTTTTTCAGTAAAAATTAACACTAAAACAAAACATAAAATTATCTATAAGTGATTTACTGTCCATATCCCCTGGCTTTAATTTTTTTTTTTTTTTCTTAAATCACGTTTTCAAGATGAAACATTCATTTAGATTTAAAATACAACATCTGATTGATCCAGATCTCTCATGTGTGAAATCTCATTTTGGCAACGTCAGACATGTAATTGACAACTTTTTTACAACTGTTTCCATCTGTAGTAAATTGGCAAATCATTTTATCTTTAATTGTATAAAAACTTTATTATGCTTTTTTTTAATCATAAAGTTCTTTATTTTCCAAAAGTTATAAATGCCAAGAGATTTTTCTTCCTATTTTTTTTATGTTTAATCTGCACATTCTTACCTTACTTATCTTATCTTAGCATTTCTAAAGTTAAATTCCAAATAATAGCAGACAAATAGGACTCTCCTAATCCCTTTGCTTTATATTACCCCTCTGCTTTGAATTGAAGGGCTTGAGCTGTAGAGGTCATCTGGCCACCAAAATGGCCTTGGCGCTTCCCTTGAAAGGATGTTTGACCAATAGGATTTGATCCCCATTAGAAAAGAGACACATTACCTTTGCTAAACGGAGGAAAAATTGGGATTGGGTCATAAAAACACAGCCCAAGCTTCGGCAGGGCTGCATCATATGACACACACAACTAAATCCATCTGAGATAGTTTTGGATGAGTTGGACGGTAAAAGAGGAAAAGCAGCCAACAAGTGCTCAGCATGTGGAACAGCTCCAGGTGACGACCTGAAATGAATGAAGCTGGCTGGAAAAATGCCAAGAATACACAACGTTCTTATCTAATTGCAGACTGAAGCAAAGACTACAGGTTAGCATGTTCACTACAGGATCAAGGCTGCTGAGCATCTCCCTCATTACAAACCATGAACAACACAGATGAAAATAAAATGCAGATGAAAATGAGGTTGATGAAAATCGAACGTGTCAAATTATCTGTGGCATTTGCAATTAAAACCAGAATTTCCCCTCTGATTGAAGCACGAGCGTCTGAACAGCTGGTTTGGAGAATTAATCTGAGGTGAGATGTGCTGGAAGCCAGGTGAACTGCAGCTCAGCTGCTCATTATCAGTCCGCAGGGGAAGCTCCCAGTGATTTCATGAAGTACATCCAGACTCGCATTCACTCATTATATTTTGTATTTATAGAGGGGTCCAGCCGCAAGAGCCAGATCAGGTGTCCGTCCAGTCTGAGGGGCTGAAATGGAGCTCAAAGGCAGATGGTGAGACAAAATAAGATGTCCAGGGAGCAGAGGGGTTAACAAAGTTTCATGATGATTTAATATCAGGCTCTTCTTTTCCTCCATTCAAACACTAAAATACAATTTATTTATTCAATCATTCAGTTATTTATAAGTCTAGCTTTGGCTTATGCTGAAAGTCAAACAACTATTTAAAAAACTGCACAGAAATAATAAGAGTTTTGTGTTTTAAGGTCTGCAATTGCCCATTTCCTCTTACAGGGGGCATGCAAGCCTACATTTTGATGATGCCTGATGAGAGGCTGCACATTTTAAAGCGATTATTCATGTCTGGATCTACTGAATGAGTAAGAATGAGTAAAGTCAGTCTGTCCGTCCTTCATTCACAGCTACATGGCGTGGACGGGCGAGCCAAGGCCACGCCTGTCCTGTTCAGATGAATGAGGTTATATTTAGAGCTCCTTTAGCTCATCCCAGACATCCTTGGTTCATCAGAAAAGTCTGGTGACGCTGGCTGCTCCGTCAGCCTCGCAGTGCCCTTTGGGTAACTGAATCCACCAGGGGAAAATATTGAGGAAACCCGAGCTTCGCCCACAGACCTGGAAGGACAATGTGCCTACAGTATTACCAGATGTGGTGTCTCTGCCTGGCCCGCCTTGGGAAGTGGGGGCCAGTAGGGATTTTTTTTTTTCTTTTTTTTGGAAAGTATCAGATAAGCTCTCCCCCTGCCTCCCCCTTACTCCATTCCCAAATCTAGCCAGATCGTGTTTTGCCGACAGGTCTGCGAGGGGGAAGAAACCAGAGCCGCACTTTCAGATTACTTTACAGTTTATACAAGTAGCGGCATAGGTTTCCTCTCAAGGCCACGACATATAATCTCCATCGCTGTCACTAGAAAAAGAAAAAATAAATAAATAAATAAAAAGAGTCTGGTTTATGAGAAAAACTTCAAAATCTGCACAAACGGCCCATTTACCACTTCTTGTATTAAAACAAAGCGGTGCAGCGACCACTCACGGGTTGCATGGAGAGAAATATAATCATCTATTTAGCAGGCTGCCAATCTTTAATATCCGAGTCAGAATGTGCTTCGTTTAGATCTCGCCGGCCTGGAAATATCAGGCAATTAGCAGATCTGCACAAGTGTAAAAGGAACTCTTATAGCCTTTGTTGCATGTGCCTCAAGGTAATTTGAAGTTTGACACTTCAACAGAATGTTTTACACTGCAAAAACTCAAATCGTATCAAGTATATTTTTCTAATTTCTAGTCAAAATGTCTCATCAGACTCAAAATAAGACAAAATTACCTAAAGAGAAACATTTCAGATGAGATATAGGAACTTTTTTTTAAGGCAATGCATCTTATTTCAAGAAATCTTATCAAAAAAATTTTGCTTGTTCTATTGGCAGAATTTTTTGCTTATTACAAGCAAAAAAAAAAAGAGAAAAACTGGTGGTTCTGCATCGGTGGGGTGGCCGATGTACGATACTCAGTTTTAAGCTGATATAGGCCGATACCGATAGGGGGCTGATTATATCATGCATCCCTAATAAATGTGTGTGTGTGTGTGTGTGAGAGAGAGTGTGTAGTATATATATATATATATATATATATATATATATATATATATATATATATATATACACGTGTGTGTGTGTGTGTATATATATATATATATATATACACCTACATACACACACACACACACGTGTAAACTTTGTGGGATCTCTTTTTCAGTCTTGTTGCTGTGGCTTCAGTTAATTTGCTGCATTTTGTCTGAGATGCAGTAAATCTGAAAAATTCACCAGTCTGCTGTACAGTTGTACTATTTTAAGAATGATAACTGAGTTTCATAAAGCTTTTTCTTTTTGCCCACACTGGCTGAATCTTTATAATGGCTGTTGGAGGTGGACAGGAGGAGGAGGAGGTGGTTTTGCAGGAATTCAGGAAATAATTGGAGGGGCTGCACTGACAGGTGTCCGATCAGATGCTTCAACTGGCAGCAATGATGCTTCATGCAAATCCACAGACAAGTGATCCGCTGTCAGACACACCGGTGAATCCAGGCCCCATCTGATGTATTTAGAGACACACCTGTTGCTGAAGTACTTGAAAGCAAACAGATTAACTCATTTATTTACTACTTTTATCCGTACTTTTACCTAAAAGCATGCAATTTCAAACACTTCTTTCATCCAAATACTTTATGATTCAGTCACTAAATTTCATTCATTTAATAGTCAAAAATGAATTTGAAACCAAATCTAGAGAAAAAGAAAGTATAAATTAATCCAACTAGCAAAATAGTGTAAGAACTAAATAATAAAATCAAGAATCATGTCAGTGAGCAGCTGCTGACAAATGTAATAAACACACAAACTGTTTATGGTATGTGTGGCATATCCAACTTTCTGTAGATGTTTTCCAGATGAGGCACTGAGTGTTTGAGGTCCTTGGTTTTCTGTGTTTAAAATCTGAGCATCATCATCTATCTGATCTTCCCTATGTGGTAATCAAAGCCAAATGCATATACAACTACTTTATGCAGGGGCGCACACACCCAGTCCTCAAGAGCTACTATTCTGCTACCTTTGGAGGATCCTTTCTCCAACACACCTGAATCAAATGAATGGCTCGTGACCAAGCCTCTGCAGAGCTAAATGACAGCACATGGGTAATAATTCCCATTCCTTTTTTTTGTCTTTTAGGTCCCATGGGGCTCACCGGAAGGTGCGTGACTTTGGCTCTCCATTTAGCACCAGCTGGCCAATCAAATCACTTGACTGACCTTAAGGCAAAGTGAATTTCTTATCAGTTGTAACCTTTTTTTTTGTAATAAGTCAACATATCAAACTAAATCTGCTCTGAATGTCTTGAAATTTTTTTTGTATAATCCAGAAGTTCAGCATTTTCAGTCTGTCAAAACTGGTCAGCTACCCAAATGCATTGTGGGTGCTTTAAGCTACAGCATTTAGGAACTTAGCCCTTAATATATGTTCTGCAGCCAAAATTTGGACCATTTTAAAAGAAACCTGTCTTGTGATTCTCCTAAATATGAAGGTTTTCTATTTATTAGACAGACTAAGAATTTGATGATGTTATTATTTCCATTTATAGAAAGAGCATCTGCTTTTTCATTTCCTCTAAAAGCTTTAAAATCACATGACACCGCCTATATAAGCAGATCAGGTTTGCACATTTGTCATCAAAAAATATATGTTCTACCTTTCAGTGATTCAGCACCTCTGGAAAACTTAATCCTCACATAAAGTCCTCAAAGCAAGTAAGTAAACCTTGAATTCAAACTTACTTACGAATTTTGCAAAACAAAATCTAAATATTATCTGTTTGTGTCTGGTGGTGAGACTAAATATGACAAATTTTAAATGTTTTTTTTTTTTGTGGTTTTTCAGTCTGACTTTTATAATTTTCTTTTATCCACAAGACAAAAATTCAGACTCCGACAACTGAATGACGGGTCAGACGTTGCCTATTCACATTCCTGCTAACAAAAATGCAATTTATTGGGTTCAAAGTGGTGAAAAACCTGAAAAAAAGGCTAAAACCATCAGCATCAGTGCCTGCTGTGGTGTGGTTTCCCCTCAGTTCACTTTGTTTTGCTAACCTTTTCAAACATGAGTAACTGCTAGCTATCAGATGTCCATTAAAAACTTCCACTGTGGGGACGCTTCCTGCGGTTGCTTCAGATTACGTTCATACTCCTCATAAACAGCACTGCTGGCTTGTTTGAGGGGGGAAAAGAAGCTTTTCTGTGTGGTGATTCGGTACCAGCTGAAACTGAACGGCATCATTTTCACCTTGAAAATTTAATGCACTGGAGATAATGATGTAGAAAATGTTGAGATACAGCTTCAGCTCAGTCATACGGTGACAGTTATTTCTCATAGTCCTGTTGGATTAAAACCTACTAACCTTTCCATGGAAATACCACGATCTTCTAAGATGCTTTACATAGTAGAAACACCATGGATATCACTTACATCATATTTTTGGGAGAGCATCTCTCAGCTGGCATGTGGTGGACATAAACCAAGAGTGTGTGTGCAGGAAAAAGAGGCAACAGGGGAGTCGATAAGGGCCAGTCCAGTGATGGCATAGGGGTGGGAGAGGGTTATTTTGATCCACTCAAGCAACCACATTCTGACGGAGCAGTGTGGTGACAGCATCTGTCAGCGACAGGTTACCAGGCGGCAAAGCAGATATGATCTGTGGTGCACCTATGAGACCACCGTCATACAGATGTCCGAAGCTGAAAACTCAATCAGAAGGGTTCTTGTGATGCGCATGTGACTGGTGTCTCCTGACTGCATTATCCTACTTACAATCAAACTGGGAGACATCAAACTGTGGGACCTGTTGGAAAACTCAGTGAGCTCCTACATAGGAGCACCTATAAATATAGACAGACAAGCAGAAAAAAAAAAGAAAGAAAAAAATCACGAGTCACAAAAATAAAATAAAAAAACATCAGCAACACAAAGAAAAGAAAACATGAACTTGACTGTAGTTATGAGTGATTACAGGACAACAGGGACCTTATCAGCATGTAGTAAGGATAGATGATACATCAGCTGACCGATATTTTAGGTCGATATTTGCATTTTTTGCCGATATGTCTATATATACAGTACATAAGTTGAAACTGACAAAAGTAATAATAAATGAAAATTCTATGAAAATCCTGACATTGATTTAAAATTGTGGTTCACCAAAAATATCAAAAAACAAACACACAAAAATAAAACAATTAAACAAGCATGATGGGGCTCTGACGCTAAAATTTTATTGAGCAACACTTTGAGGCAATCACTGCAATCAAGTGTTTATGCCAAAAAAACTTTACCCCTGTTGAATGGTTGTCTGTCTCTTCACAGGATGGTGGCTCTCTGTCTGTTTATTTTATTATTATTATTATTATTATTTTCAGCCACAATTAAAAGCAATAATTGACCTGTCACTAAATTATAATGTTTTGTAGTTTTTTTGTGTTACCCCGTTTCTCTCGTATCCTGATTTGAATAGCTATGGGAATAGGCTTTATGGCATGCATAACCCCGAGGACGACCCTGAATGTGTGTATAAACTGTATATACATATATACGTATATATATATAGACTGTATATACATATAGACTGTATATATATATATATATATATATATATGGGGTGCAACAACACAAAAAATTCACTGTTTGGTATTTGAGTGTCACGGTTCGATATATACAGTATATTCATTTATTACAAGTTTAATGTTTCTATTTAGTATTTGTTTGCAAGTGCACCGTTTTTTATGTATTCATTTTAAGTGCTTTGTTCTTTTTTTTTTTTAAATGAGTTGTAGAATCACTTTACATTGTATCTTTCATTACATTAACTTGGGAGTCAAGTGCAGTATTGGACCCAAATATCGGCAGGTTGTATCGGCCATCAGCTGAGGCTGATGAGAAAATATCGGAATTGGTATCAGTCCAGAAAAATCTGCATCGGTTTATCCCTAAGTTAGTAAGTTAGCATCATCGTATGATAGGTGTGATTGAGCAAATGCAACTAGGCTTCCGTAAAGATCATACCAAACGGGACCCTTTGATGGAAACAAAGCCTCACAAATTCCATCATGAGAATGTTCAAACCCATTTGGACTAAGTTCAGGAAATCTTGGACTTCTCATGTTTTAGTGACTGAATATCGATGTATCCGTGGCTTTGAAGAGCTCACATGACAGCAAAGGTTATTAAAATCACTGAGTTCAGCTCAGATAATACCACATCTCTTATCAACAAACAGCATACCTGAGTGTCGTTGAGCTGGGCCAGTCCGGTACAAGCGTTTGCAAGCAAGAAGTCGCCACTGAGGACGGCCATTTTATTCCCAAACTCCATGTCCTTCAATGGGCCGTCGGAAACCGTCCACTCCTTCAGATTTACAATCCCACGGTGCACCAGGAAAGCAGTATGGATCAGCTCTGTGATTTCTGCCAGGTTCCTCTGGCTATTAAAGAAACAAAGAAAAGACAATACTATAAAAATAAAAAACATACAGCTTTCTTTAACCGGGGCTTGAAAGATGGAGAGCTTTATGACAAAATTACGACTAAAATACTTGAAACAGCTTGTAACAACAGAATCCGCATCCTCAGGGGGATAAACCAACAGATAAGACTGCCGCTATTTATTCTTAAATCAGCATCTCTGAGTATTTCTATCAAAAATTACATTCCTACACAAGCACATCTCATTTTGCTTAGTGAGACCAACAAAGCTGCAGTCTCACTGAGGGTGGAAACAACTTGTAACTGAAAGGGATGACCACAAACTCATCACTCAAGAGCCATAGGCTGACATCAAGTGACAGCTGGAAACAGGCTCCAACTGGCAGGACTCACCTTAATGTGAGAAACGAAGACCTCAGGCTGAGATTCGAAAAAGACAACAAGACCTAGACAGTAAAGACTGGAATAAGGTCATCTTCTCTGAGTTTGCCCAACACCTAGTGGTTTATGGTTAGATAGAGACCTGGAGAGGCCTACAAACCAGGTTTTGCACTGACTGTTAGACAAAGAGGATGATCAGGGGTCCTTCAGTAAGGCTGGAAACAGGCAGAGTGTCTTCGTGAATGCGTTAATAGAGCCACAAACAAAATTGTAAGCAGCAAGTAAATAAACTTTATTTGTACAGCACTTTTCACAGACAGAGGTCACAAAGCGCTTCACATGATAACACATAACAATATAAGTAAAAACGAATGAACAAATAAATAAAATGAGTAGCTATGTGCTTTGAAAAGCCTGTGTAAACAGTTGAGTTTTTAGCTGCTTCTTAGTGTCCACAGAGACGGAGTCCAGAGAGTGCAGGGACAGAGGGAGTTCGTTCCAGAGATGGGGCGCCAACGTTTTAAAAGACCCGTTTCCTCGGGTTCTGTAACAGATCTGAGGAACCATAAGCAGATTTTGACCTGAACACCTCAGGCTACGGGCCGAAGTACAGGGCTGGATCAGACCAGTCATGCCCATGAAGGGCTCTGAAAGTAAGGACCATGATTTTAACCTTTATCCTGGAAGCGACATGAAGCCGATGAAGGGACTTCAGGACAGGATTGATATGGATTCTCCTGATTGTGCGGGTCAGGAGCCTTGCAGCAGAGTTCTGGACAAGTTGTAGACGACCCAGCTTCTTCTTGTTGAGGCAAGTAAACAGGCTGTCAAACAATAATCCAGTCTTAAAGAAATAAAAGCATGGATAGTTTTCCCTACATCCCCTTGTGAGATGATTTACCTCACAAACTGTCCAAGAAAAACTTTTACGTCCTTATGCAAAAGCCCAATCTCATTTCTCTTTTTTACCCCGACTCCTTCCCCTTCCCCTTGGCCCTTGCCACTTAAAATGAAGCTACGAGGGGTAGGGATGAAAGTCAACCCCTACTAATTAGGACACCCCTTCAACAATTGCATACGTCATCAGTGATCCTGCCAGCTTGTATGCAAGCAGATGCGCACTAAGCTGTCGGCGCAAATCTCAAGATATCAAGCCGTCCCCAGCTGTGGATTAATGTTAACAAGCAAGTTCGATTTGTGCGTGACATTCCCGCTTGTGTTGTATCCCACAAAGGATCTCCATGGAAATGAAGACCAGCAGCGATGCTGTCGAAGTTTTTATTGATCATCTATCGCTGTAGATTATCAGGGCTGCCTACAGAGCACCGCTGGTTTTAGTACTGAAGCATCAATGTAGTACTAGTGATTTTTTTCCATGTGCATTTTACAAAGAAAATGACTGTTAAACATTTAAACACACACAACCTAACTTTTAGACCTTAAAAATATGCGTTTCTGATGCGTTTGACGGCACACCAACATTCATTATGCGCATTTTCAAGTCGTCACTGCCCAGAAGTGTCCCGAGGATCAGAAACAGTACCATGTAACTTTTCTATCCGGGATGCAGCCGTGACGTTGCAGCCGACTATTGGTTGCGCACCATGTCACTTACTACCAAATGGATACGAACCGGATATGAACACAGCTGGTGTTTTGAACGCACATCATGTTGGATATGGTAAAAAAAAACGCAAGAAAACATTACCGGAGGAAGAGAGGAAAAGAAAGAGAGGAAGGGACAGAACAACAGTCAAGATAAGACTGTCTTTTGCTGTCTGGAGGGAATCACAGTACAGGTACAATGAAGATGGATGCTAGTTTAGCCACTGATAGGGGGCGCGCCACTGAGGAAACTGCTAAAAGTTCCATTGTGTGTCTTTAAACAGTGTTAAACTCAACAATACAATGGTTTTCATACTTTTTAAACTTTATCTACGGAGAAAATCCTTACATTTGTGGATTTTTTTGGACTCGGTAGCAGCCATCTTACTTGTGATTGTCATACTCCTTTGTTGTGCTGCAAGTGTGCATCGGAAAACCCTTCATTTGAAGGGGTATATACCCCTACCCTCTGTCCTAACAGGATTGGGACACCCCTACATGTGAACAAGCAAAACGGAGGGGAAGGGCTAAGGGGGAGAATTGAGATTGGGAATGAAGTTGTGGTGATCCTGCATCCAGACCAAGAGCCTGTCATGGCAGGCCCATCTCCAGAGCTGAACCCTGTTAAAAACTTTTGGAATGACAGTAAAAGGAAGATGAATGGTCACAAACCATCCACTAAAGCTGAGCAGTTTGACAATTTGCAGAAAGAGTAGAAAGTTAAAGCAGTGGTCTCTTATTTTTCTGAAGCTGTATGTCAGACATGTCACCACACAGCATGCCAGACTGTTTCGTCCTCGTCTTTTTTTTTTTTTTTTTTTAAAGAAATTAAACTCATCATTAGCAGATAACAGCCATCCTTGATTATGATGTGAAAAAGCGACATAACAGTGGTATCTGAATAGAGTCTTTCACAGCAGCCTCAGAAAGGATATAATCAAATGTTGATTCAGTCATTGGTGGGGGATAATTAGGCCTCTCTCCATATGGAGGGAGCTCGCCACGCTGCGACAGGAGGGATCCATCCAGACAGGGTCGGGTGCGCTGATAGCCACTTACGACCTTCTTTCAACCGCCACGAGAACCTGATGAGCCGGTCGTCCGCCTTAAGCTCCAGCCCCTTCCTATATACACACTCACATACACACACTTTTAGCCAGGTAATTGCTGTGTTCAGCATCGGCGTGGGAAAGATGTGATTAAATTTCAATAATGTCATCTATTCTGCCTCTCAATCACACCCATTGTCTGGCTGGGTTCTCTGCTCGGTGACGCACAGCAACAACACCGTCGCTCCGAATGAGAGTTAATAAGTTCAGGGTTTAAATAAGAAGAAATTAACAGATTGACAGTCGCGGCTTCTCAAGGTGTCTCAGAGTGATGGCTGCACTTCAAGAGGAGAGCGTATTGTTAGACAATAGGAACACAACGAAGAACTGATTTTGAGCCGTACGTGCTTTAAGTTGGTTTTACAGTGACAGACAGCAAGAATGTAATTGTTATAAACACAGTTCATTTACTCATGCTCCATCCCAGGGTTCAAATGTTATGATTTATCAGTGGCTGCAACTACAAGAGAAATGCACCTCTAACGCTCAGATTTAAATCATTACGCTGAGACTTTCCTCACTGTTCACAGCTTAAAAACAACTTTTACTCCAGGATAGGATCAAGAAGACATAACCCTGCCCATGATGTGTGTTATAAAGGATCATTGGAACATGTGTGCTGTAAAACATCTTATATTTCCAATGTAAATTTGCATTTACAGCCCACTTTTTCATATTTATTGATATTGATTACTTTTGTTCTTTTGTTATTTGACTGCCTGTGTGCCTTCAATTGCCCCTCATGGACAAATTAAACTTTATTTAAATTAAATACATTTCAAAGTTTTCTGAAGAATCATGTAGAAGATTTTTTTATGGAAAAAAAGATTAATGGAAATAAATGCTTACAAAAAAAAAAAAAAAAAAACCTAACATCTTCAGGTTAACATGATGATTTGTAGATTTTCTTCGTTTCACAAGGGAATAGTTTTGCTTCTTGACTGATAAAATTCAATTAATCTTTGTAGTAGACAAAGTACATGAAGCAGAGTATATCATCTCATGCTCTGAGTTTTATTTAGATTCTCTGGCTCCATTTTTTTTTTTTACATTAAGCAAATAAAATAGTTCACATCTGAAACTGCAAAAAATTTGAAGCCTATAACTATGCATCTATAATCTGATTTTAGGGCACACTAGTAAAATCCCCATTTCATGCACTCTAGTTAAATCCATGTGGAAAGGGGAGAAAAAAAGCCTGTATGAAACCATTAAGTGTTGTTAAGTGCATGAGTGGTACATCCTGCAGATTGCACATGGTTGCAGTGAAAGCAGCTGTACAAATGCAGCTGCATGTTGTGATGGGAAAAACCATCTTGTGAGAATTGTCTATTATCTTCTGGTGTTATGGAGAAGGGGAGAAATGAAGATGGAAAGAGAAAAATAAAATGGCTCTTGCAGAGAGAAATTTAATAAACCTGCAACAAGATCAAGATTGATAACATTTATTTGCATTAGACTAAATAACTGACTCAAATGATTTACCTCTGGTCAGATTCATGCATTTTTGGATTGAGTGGATGCATTTTCAGTGACTTTAAAAATCACCCCTATAAACAGCTTTGCAGCGTATGTAATATCTGTAAATTAGCAAACTGGCTCTGAGCCAAAATCTGATTTCCTGTTAAAACTATTTATTTTTCAATGCAATCAACAAATCTTAACACTTAAAAATATCTTAGAAGTTAAAGAACCACAAAGGAAAATAAGAGATGTTTTTGTATCTATGGCAGACTAATTTATCTGGCAATTTTTAGTTTCCATTTTTAAATAATTTCCACTGGCTGATTATTTCACAGATTTGGCGATCTTTAACTAAAATGGTTGCACTGGAAGCAGCTGTATAAAATGCGGCTGCTGTGGATAAAAGTTTCCATTGCCACAGAACAGACATAATACTTTAAGTTGTGCAAGTTTAAATGTGAAATACTATTCTTTTCTGTCCTGCACATACTCTAACAATTGCCTGATGTGTAGAATGAGCTGATCTTTCTTCAATGCAGTAGTCTCTAATACTGTTTCTGAATGCCCAATTCTAGAAATTCGGTACGAAGCCTCAAGGGGGAGCTTGTGGGGGAGACGAGCTGCGTGTACAACATTCATCTGGCTGTGCCTGCCAGTGTGGTGTATTCCACCACCGCAGGTCCGCACATGTTCAGCATCCTGCTAAAAGATGGAGAGCAGATGCCTCTCAAACTCCAGTAAGACAAAGAAGAAAAGTTTTGTCTTGTAAGACAAAGAGAACCAAACTGGAGTCTGACCGGTCCCCACAGCAGGGGGGCTTTTTTCACCACTACACCGGCACCGGAGTAAGACGGAAGTAAACAACCGAGCAGCTTTTTTTCCTTTTTTTTTTTTTTTTTGATTGGAGGGAGCTCCGATCCAGTCTGGGAATAAAACTGGACCCGCAGTTGGCTTTCTTCTCGTTAACAAGGTAAATGTGTTATATGACGGAAATAAGGACGCATAATATCGCAATGCTAAGTTTTTAGCATGTAAATGCGGCAATATGACAGTCATATGACTGTTCCCGGGGAAGAGAAACACTCCTGTCAACTTGTTAAATTTAGTTGATGCGCTAATTTTACAAGGTAATTGCGGTCTCAGCCTGTGAATTTAGATATTTGAACTACAAGCCAGCGTTAGCCTGTTGTTACCGTTAGCATACAGTCCGTCAGTTTACTCAACCATCAAACCGTAAACAACTTGCAGATTTATAACTATTACTTCAGTAGACATCGTGTCTCTAACTCTGGGCTCAGACTCAGTGTAATTTGGGTTAGATTAGAGACCAACGCAGTCGAAGCAGCTCATGTATGTGCACGAAATTGGCGTCACTTCCACTTGTCACCAGAGGGAGCAATCTTCTGCAAAAAAGCTGGAACTTGCACTGTACTCCTTTAATGCAAACACACCAGAGTTAAATGATCATTTAGGTTGCACCGTTAGTCTACGTTTGAAATATTTACCACAGAAAGGCTTTCATCAATCAACAGTTGCTGTAAGCAGAATAAAAGAATTGCTCAAGAGTTGCTAAACACTTTTATACCCTCTTATCATCAACTTATAATCAATTTGCTAAATGGAAGTATCAGAATATTCATCATCTGGTTACTTTTTATGGCCATCCTGAGATAATGGAGCAAAATAAAGAAACTGTACAAAGAGCCGGTGCTCCATCAGTTCAACTCTGGTACGTACACAATCCAAAGCTGCCTCCACATCTAACAGTCCTGATCAGCAGCAGTGAAGCTTGGGGAGGAAAAAAAGGGGGACAAGGGGGCCGGTGTATAAATAGCTTTGGTTCTCAGTTGCATAGCAACCGATGCCATCTTGCCGAGGTGTAACGCCCCTTTACCACGCCCCTTGTCCTGACTGTTCTGTTCCATTTTCCTCCCTCCGCGGCCTGCCTCGCTATCAAACAGAGCCTTGCAGATCTGAGTGTGTCCCTGCGCCTGATTTAAAAAGGTGACCTGTCCATCAGTGTGATGCGTTCACTGACATGGCTTTCATTTGACACAAGAAAGTAAAAGGAGTGGTGGGGACAAGTTTAACTTTATGTAAGAACATCCATCTATCTATCCATCTATCTATCTATCTATCTATCTATCTCTTTCTATCATGGTGGTGTGTTCGTGAATCATCAGTGTCAGGCAGCAGAGAAGGAAATGTTTTACAAATGCTGCCTGTCAGAAGGGAGGAGACCATCCCCCGGAGGTTTCAATCACCCCCCCAATCCCGCCCTACCCCGACTCCCTCCATCCTTCCATCTTGCCATCAGCGGAGGTGCTAATGAGCCCAGGAGAGGTGGGGGCAGAGACAGAGAGGGAGCAAAATAGTGCAAATGAGGTGATCAAGTCATGCTGTGGGTGTGCGTGTGTGTGTGTGTGTGTTTGGACTATCCTTCTTACGACTGCAAGAATGCTGCATGTCGGATGTCACAGTGATGTTCATGCCAGGTTTTTGCAGGATGCGGGTGTGTAACTTACATCGTATAGCTGCATGGCTCGGCCTCGCTGGCTGAACAGGACTGATGCAGCTTCCTTCAGATTAAGTCTAATATTAGGATGTTTCAGCACAGACTACAGGCTTGTGCCAGCTCACAGTAAGAAAGGAGCCTTTCAGGCACCCAGTGCACAGCCACGCCAAACACAGCAGTCAGTTCTGGAAACCACTTGGCGCACACCCACATCTCAGTTTTACGCTGCATGCTGGCAGCTGATGTGTGTGAGGAAGCCTGAGTCTACCTTGCAGAGTTATCTGAAGCATTTAAGAAGTACTACACTGATACGTTTGAGTAAGTATAATAATTGGTGCGTACTTGCAGGTCTTCCAGAAAATTTCATTAAGCAATTTTCTCTCATAACAAGAGTGAAGTTAAAGTTTGCAGCTTCATTATTGGAGTTTTAAACATGAAATTTAATGAAAAAGGCTTTGTAGGTACTTGTAGCAAAATACTATCCAACCCCCAAAATAATAAGATCCAATCGTCAGCCACTTATTAGGTATACCTGTACCATCACTCGTAGACACAAATATCTGATCAGCCAATCACAGGGCAGCAACTCCACACATCTAGTCATGTAGACATGGTGAAGACGACTTGCTGAGGTTCAAACTGAGCTTCAGAATGAGGAAGAAAAGGGATTTAAATGACCCTGAATGTGCCACTGATGTTGGTCTGAGTATTTCAGTAACTGCTCATCTACTGGGATTTTTACTCACAACTAGACTTTCCACCGATCAGATCGGCTTGATGGGATCGGCCGATATTTCACTTTTTTTTTTTTTCATATTGTCTGATCGGCCCTTAACTCTTCATTCACCAATCCAATCAATGACGTCATTGTCATTTTGAATCTGCTCCGGTAAACCTCTCATTCACATCAATTAAACTTAAAAAACAAACAAACAAACAAAGCAGAATCTCACTACTATGTGTTTTATGTCTTCATGGGGTTTTTGTCACTATGTGCCGGACAATAAAGTTTTTACAATCCAGAATATGCCACTCGTGATTTGCACGACTGACTGTAAATAATTTCAGTTATATGACTGTTTAAGTTGTGCCTATTATTTGTGCCACTGCCTTGAATTATTTGGGCTTGTCCTGATTAAACCTGAGTACCTATTAGAGGTTATTGATGGTTTTTTATGGATTATGTTTATTATTGATTTCATCTAAGTCAAATCAGGACAAAAAATGTAAACAAAATAAAAATTCTTATATGATACTCAGAAAACTGTATAAATACGGGTAAATGAGTTATTTAAATAGATACATTTGCTTCCTCACATGATTGGATCGAGGATGAGAGAATGTTTTTTTAAAGCTCTCTGAAGGGTGATCGGCCCCAAAAATCCTGATGGTGTAAAGCCTACTCACAACCATCTCTAGGGTTTACAAAGAATGGTTTGAAGAAGAGAAAATATCCAGTTAGCAGCAGCTGTCTGGACCAGAATGTCTACAGCAGCAGAGGGCCACTCCGGATGCCACTCCTGTCAGCCGAGAACAGGAAACTAACGCCACAATTCACACAGACTCACCAAAACTAAACAATAGAAGATGGAAAAACATTGCCTGATCTGATGAGTCAACATTTAAACTCCACATTCAGATGGTAAGCTCAGAATTTGGTGGAAATATCATGAAAGCATGGATCCATCCTGCTAAGGATCAAGGCTTCAGACTGCTGGTGGTGCAATAGGGTACTTCGTACATGCCAACGTTGTATTCTTTAACCACCACGGCCTACCTGAATAATGTTGCTGACCATGTCTATCCTACTACGTCCAGCAGTATAATCCACCATGTCACAAAGCACAGATCATCCCCAACTACTTCTGGAACCTGACAATGAGTTCACTGGACTCCAACGGCCTCCATAGTCACCAGATCTCAATCCAACAGAGCAGCTTTGGGATGTGGTGGAACAGGAGAGTCTCATCATGCATGTGCAGCAACTGTATGATGCCATCATGTCAACATGGACCAAAATCTCGGAGGAATGCTTCTAACACTTTGTTGAATCCATGACACCAATAATTAAAGCATCTCTTCAGAAAAACAAGGGGTTCAACCCATGTAGAGGAGCCATAAATATGCCATGTTGTGGCATGATGTAAATGTAGTAACTTGCATCATGTAGTGACAAGAAGCCACTTCACATCCTTCTTGGAGCGTCTTTTATATATTTTTTTTTTTATATTGAATTAACTAAATCTAACTGAAAAATAAAAAGCTTCTTATCTAATAACCATGGCTGCATTGCCCCAATATTCTATCATATCCACGAAATGATGTAGTACTTCACTTACAGGAACTGATATGGACAATACCCACAAGATAGAATTACTTGACACAAGGATCTTATTTCTCCATTTATCCCTCAGCAACCACGTAACAGAGAGAAAAGTGCCCATTTATGGCTCTGCACTACAATGCCACAGATGTTCACTGCCCACTGTTTTCTTCCAACTAGCAGATACATAAACACTGAAATGTGCAGAAGCCAGATAGACTGGCTGTGGTTGCAAACACAAACTGGAGATTTGAATTAGCTGCTTGGTTGGAATTTATTTAACTGCAGAAACTGCTGGACGCACATCATTACCAAGATAACGCTCTGCAACTGTGATTAAAGCTGGAAGACACCCGCATGCTTTTTCTAGCAAAAGAGGAAGAATCATTAGAGCGTCCTGCTGTTGTTAACTCGAGCACCATCCAGAGCTGCAGAGTTAAACAAGCATACGGGAAGTGTGGCAGATGTTGAGAGATGCGAGGCAGCATAATAAACAATAGTTGGTAAATCTTACTGGTAGAACTACAATCAAGGATTTTGCTTGGTTAAGCCACAAAATCAGTGTGATGGGGTCAGGTGACTTACCTGGGGTAGATGCCGCTGACCATGTCCTGAGCGAGGAGGTCGGAGGCTGCGTGGCTCGGCCCTGCAGCTTTGGACAGCAGCAGGACGATTAGTCCTCTCATCTGAAGGTTGTTCTTGCTGTCATAGACGAACCCTCTGCAGAGAAACAACAACTTTCATCAAATATCCAAACATAAGTGCTGACTACTCATTTAAATTAAAACAAGGATGGGAATTGCACCAATACTGAAAAAATTAAACTGAAGTCTCAACTTAGGTCTTTAACAAAACATCAAAAAAAAAAAAAAAAAAAGATAATGTGCATTTAGGTACAGTTTTTTTTCTTTTTTACAAAAGAAGAAGAAAAAAAAGAAGAAAGCTTACTACAATATTGTATTTCCCTTCTAGAGATGCATGATCCAGTTTTTTCCAATCAAATCTGATACCGATACCAGCACTGGGCATAAAGGCCAAAAGCTGATACAGATCTGATACTACTTTTGAATGAATGAACTGCATTCCTTGCCATGTAAGTGAAGGCATCAACCTTGACATAAACATTTAGCCTTGTTTAAAGAAAGGTAGCCAATTAACAAAGATAAAAGATCAAATTAAGCACATTCCTAACAAGTAACAAAGTGTATATTTATTACGATATTAATAAAAACAGAAATGACTGGATTGGAATGCTGGATCGACCAC
Organism: Atherinomorus stipes; assembly: GCA_023101725.1. NCBI lineage: Eukaryota > Metazoa > Chordata > Actinopteri > Atheriniformes > Atherinidae > Atherinomorus > Atherinomorus stipes. Next base: position 446,098 of record JALJCO010004337.1, read on the forward strand.
ATTCATCCAATATCCGGGGAAGCCAATTTGTTAATATCAGAGCTGATATCCGACCCGGGTATCGGATCTGTACATCTCTATTCCCTATTGGGATTAATCAAGTATTTTTCATTTGATTTTATTACATGTGGTAATGTTGAAATTGTTGTAGTGCAAATGATGTCCACTAAGGGTCAGAAGACAAGTAAGAGTTTTGTAGATTTTTTTTATTTACCATAAAGTGATGCAATAGGTCTCAGAAACTATGAGTAACACATGATACATAAGGTGTTAAAGGGCTTACTATAATTGACCCAAATAATAAAGATCTTCCTTAGCCAGAGGCTTTCCCCGTCCTGCGGGTTTTAGATGTTCGCCTGCTCCAAAGCACCTGTTTCAAATTAAATGGATTCAACAGATCTATGAACCAGGAGTGCTGAAACAACAAAAACATCTAAATTTGCAGAACTGTGGCTTTTGAGGACCTGAGTTGCTGAACCCTGTCCTACGCAGCGGTTATCAACTATGCAGTCTACCTTGGGTATGTAAAGGAAATTCCTGACAGACGGAAAAGCAACACAGCTGCAGCCAAATGAGGAAAGTGGAGAGTTGGTGAATGTGCAAATTAATAAGTCAATCAATTTAACTGCCACGTCATTAAAGTAACATGTAACTTTAAAATATGCGTTTCTGATTTATTTTGATGGCATACTGACATTTATTATGTACATTCCTGGGCCTGCTGTTGCCCTGCACATCTTTCCCGAGGCACATAAACTACACTTTACAAGTTTTGCTAGTGGCTGAGTTTCACTTTACACAATGCATCACACGCTAGCAACTGGCTATCAACATACTGGCTGTTTTGAATGAGCATCATGTATGATTCAACAAAGAAATGCAAGAGGACTTTATCAGAGAAAGCAAGAAAATAATAATTAAGAGGAAGAGCAACAGCAAGAGATGAGAGAAGAGTAAACATCAGACTGACTTACTGACTGGAGAGCGCTCACACGAGATAGCATGCAAGACGGATACTGAACTAGCTGTCGTTAGGGGGTTAGAGTTCAGTAATGTAGATTTAACAATCTACAATTATGCATTTTATTTATTCAGTTCTTTTAGTTTTTGTTAAAATGTTTATTACAATTATGAAAGGAAAAAAAGAGAGAGATTATTCAAGCAGGAAACAATTCAAACATGCTGAAGAGATGTCAGACTGCATTAGTTTGCTTTAATCCTTCTTAATCTTTTAAAAACAAATGCCAAGTGTTGACATTGTTATTCCATGAAAATCTCTTTAGTTTACAATTATCCAGTAAAAACATAAAGGTCTTTGAAACTTACAAAATATACAGTGTAGTTCATCTCACAGAAACTATAAAATGAATATAACTGATCAGTTTTTCTGCAGACCCCCCCCCCCCCCCTCTTTCTGCTGGGTTTCAAGTGGGGGGTACCCCCCCTCATGCCAACAACCTTGTGACACATTCACAGTAGCACACACACAGAGCACAGTGGTAGCTGCCTGGATGGTGGGCAGATTAAATATCTTTCCACTCTCTCTGGGGAGCAGTTAGACAGAGCACCTCTAATCCTGTCCCTATGGGAGCTCCTTGTGCCATGAATCACACTCTCGTTAGGAGCTCCGAGGCAGACAAGCGGTCACGCCCCCCTCCGCTCGATGCCCAGACACAGGCCTCAACACTCCACTGCCAAACCTGCACCCCCATCCTCCATCCCCCACCTTCTCTGACCCACCCCTGCACCGCAAGAAGGGGGTGGTGATGCTTGAGGAACCCGAGACACTGAAGAAGTACAGAGAAGCAAATATTCAAGTGATTCACATTGCTGTGATACGGACAGGAAAAATACATAAAACACATCAAATTTACGATACAACTGACATTATAGCTTCCACTACAGCTCATGAGAGATATTTATGGTCACTCTAAATTTTAACTCAACAGGAAAATAGTTGTTAGACTGGTGCAGTGTGAGCACAGCAGCCAAAAAATAAATAAATAAATAAATAAAAAAAACCTAACCGAAGTGCAAAAATGATGAAGCTGCTTTCTTCTTGGAGAGTCCAGGTAAACCAGTGGCCTGAAGGTGGCACATGATTAATATTTATGTCACAATGCACACCGGCACACATCAATCAATCACAACCGCCCTCCTGCAAAGTGGTGGGGGCATGAAGGGGATGTGGAAGAAGAGAGATTGTGAGGGCTACAGCAAAGGAGAGAGGAAGCAGGGGGAGAGAAATGGGCTGCTGTCATTTTAAAGGGTTGTGAACAGGTCACCACGCCTTCTGCTCAGCAATTGCAGTGCAGGAATTCAGGATCAAAAGCTGCTGTATGCCAGGGCCGGAATTAATGCATGCAAACGCACGACCTCACATGGTGTCGTATCGATCCTCTGCAAGACATTTTTTTTCCTAAGTAATGAATGAATGAATGAATGAACGAACATGGCCAATATGACTGCATTTTTCCTTAGGATGCATTGCATAAAATCTCTCCTTAGGAGAGATTTTATGCAATGCATCCGCCTCTACAGTGCACAGCAGATGCAGTTATAGATTAAAATCATGATATGTTTAGATTATCGACCAACTTTTTTTTTTCTCCCCGTTTCCAGGATTTGATCCTCTCGTTTCCAAAAAGCCTGTTTTACATCTGCTGCAAGAAACCATAAAAAACTTATCAGTTTCTTATCTACAACACTGGTTACAGAGCTCTTCCAAATTCACTTCTCTTAAAATAAAAACAATTAAAACATTAAAATTTACAGATTTGGTTCAGTTAAAAAAAAAAAAAAAAAAAAAAAAAGAGAGAAAAAATGTAGTAAAAATAACAATAATAAACAAAAAGTTCTGAAATTAAACAAGAAACAATAGTAATACTATAGTGCTAATAGTAAGAAGGGGCAAGATTTAGAGCCCAACCAATTTATCGGCCGATCATAGCCGATATAGTGATTTTATATATAAAATCACAATCAACCGGAGTTTTGCTGATCATATGCTGATATATTCTTTATTTCTCATAAAACAGTAAAGTAAGTATCGAAGTCCCGCAAAATGATGTTGCGCCATTTTTCCACTAGATGAAGCGCTGACTCCATTCAATCTTCAGTCCTTGCCGCTGTCTTCTCACTAACTACAGCAGTAAGCTACAGAGATACAGCAAAGCAAAACTGCAGGTCGGGGGGCGAGGGGCTATGGTTAGCATGATGGGTAAATTCATTACAATGTGAAAAAAATAATTACTCAGCTTGTTTCCGGAGTCAGTTTTGCTCTCTTTGCCATGTGTCATGATAGAGATCAAATCAAATCAAATCAAACTTTATTTATAAAGCGCTTTTCCTGCCAAAGGCAACCCAAAGTGCTTTTCAAGAAAATAAAAACAAACACATTTTTAAAATAAAAACAGCCCTTCACACACCCAAGCACAAAACACAGCACACAAAACTATAAACATTTGCACACACACACACACCCCACACCCACCCACACTAAGACTAATAAACATCTGGCTTGACCTACTGTGAGGAAGCGATATCTTGGGGATCCGTTCACTCCAGGAGCCAGACACGGTCCTAGAGGGCGCTCCCGCAGGAGCCAACCAGATCAGGCAGGCCGGGGTCCACACCACAGTGATAGGGCTGCAGTGCAAGGGCCCCAGCCACCAGGACAAGGGCAGCCCCCCACCAGCTCCCTCCAGACCATGTAGGCAAAGCTCCCAGAGTGAAGGATCCCCATGAGGAAACACTGGTGTTAAAATGTTAAAACAGATAAAACAAGAGAACAGATAAGAGCAACATAGAAAAATAAATAGGTATTCATAAAATTATGTGCAAGTCAATAAAATCTAAAATAACTTAAAGATAACATAAAAAATAAATAAATAATAGAGTAAAATAAGTAAAATGAAATAAAATCAAAAAGCTAAGCTAAAAAGGTAGGTCTTGAGCCTCTTCTTAAAAACATCAACAGTCTCTGCAGCCCTGAGGTTCTCTGGCAGGCTGTTCCACAAACGAGGACCGTAGTGGTGGAATGAGGCCTCGCCGTGAGTTTTAGTTCTCACCTGGGGAAATATTAAAAGGCCGGTACCAGAGGACCTCAGGGTCCGCGAGGGTTCATAGTTTAAAAGCAGGTCAGATAAATAAGAGGGCCCAAGACCATTAAGACATTTATAAACCACTAAGAGAACCTTAAAGTCGATCCTGAAACGCACGGGGAGCCAATGCAGCGATTTTAAAACTGGTGTTATGTGTTCCCGCCCTCTGGTCCTCGTCAGAACTCGTGCTGCCGAGTTCTGCAATAACTGTAAGCTGGAAACAGACTTTTTAGGAAGACCAGAGAGCAGGGCATTACAGTAGTCTATTCTACTGGAAATAAAAGCATGCATCAGCACCTCCGTGCTGGCAAGAGAGAGAAATGGGCGGACTCTGGCGATATTTTTAAGATGATAAAAACCTGTCTTTGTGATGCGTGCTTCATTTCTGTTGGCATTGCTAAAGTTGTCTAACCTCACTTAAATCCATCTGTTTATGTTAGCAATAACATCACTGTGGTTATGCCAACCTAGTGTAGTCTCTGCTAACAGCTTAAAAGGATGTAACAGCAGAAATAATGAAGGTGTATAAAATATCTGAGTCAAGAGCAACCGTTTATCACTGAAGAAACTAACTGCAGAAATAATGTATGCATTTGCATGCAGTTCAGGCTAGGGAAGAAAGTTAAAATAATAAATATTACTATCTGCCTTCTTTAGCAACTGCCATGATGTCGCGTCACTCTAAGTTTTACCTAGTAAGAAAATACGACAATGTGACACAGGCTATAACGGCAACTGCGTGTGTTGTTGGAACATAAGTGTCCGACTATTTGTGACCATTAACAGTCGTCCGCAAAATTATTCATATTCTTCCTCTGAAGAAAATGCTTAATTCACAATAATCATTCAAATAAGAAGAAACCAATGATGAATAAAAATCTACAAAAATATAATTTAATTAAATAAAATACTGCTTTTGAATTAGAGTTGAAAATAATAACTAAACAAATAAACAAATGAAACTCTCCCAGACCAAATAGAGCACCCTGCTCATGGACAGTGGGACAAAATACCTAATTGCAGTGATTGCCACAACACGTTGCTCAACAAAATATTAGCTTAGGAGCCCCATCATGCTTGTTTACTTGTTTTATTTTTTTGTGTTTGTTTTTAATATTTCTGTTGAACCACTATTCAAAATCAATGTCATGAATTTCAAAAATTGTTAATTTTTTAATCACATTTGTCAATTTTAACTTATTTTATGGACAGCTGATATTTTTCCGCGTCTTTAATGGGATGGTATGAATTATTTTGAGGACAACTGTAACTCTGCCAAAGATAACATGTTTGACATCTGAGAAAGGTGTCTCTTGTTTTATTTTGTTTACATAAGTCTTGACTTAATGGCAAAGAAAATAACGGAATAGGAAAAATGTGATTGAATGTTAAAGAGCATCAGAGGGCTGCAGAAATAATGTTTTATGCCAGTAACTTCACTCATTATATTCATATTTGTTTAGTTTTATCTGTTATGTTTTATCCAGTTCATTTTTATTAATTTTTTGTCGTAAAATGCTCCAAAAATCCATTCATGACCATAAGCTATCATTTGAGCCAATTTATAAAATTATAGTTTTGTTTTTTATTCTTTTTTTTATAATCACGCTTCTTTGAAATGGATGGGACTCTATGAGGAAAATGTCATATTACATAATAGTGCCAAATGAAACTGATTTATCCAGCTAATTGTAAAAGACGAAACATGAAGAATAATATGGTAAAAGAAAGCATAAGTCAAATTAATTTATTACAATAGAATTTCATTTGATCAGGTTTTCAGGACATCGGCTTTGCAATGTATTTTGAACAATAATATGCAATTTTTGCAAGATGAGCTGCACTTTGTAAATCAGTTTTGATAATAAAAATGAAAAAAAAAAAGAAGAGGAAAGAAATTTCTAACTTGTGGAGCTAAACTGTAGGAAGCTATGTTCTCTAGCTTTAGCCACAGCTTGCAGACTTGATTATCATTTTAAGTCATCTCAGTCTCCACTTCGTTTATGAAAGGGAAAAAAAAATTCATAATGTGAGATTCATATGAACATGGGAAATAAAAAAAAAAGTATAAACCAGTGGAAGGGAGATCTAGTCCAAGTCAAACTCTCAAGGACTGTCCTTAAAGCAAGTAAAGTTTCTTCTGTTGGGCCGCAGTCCCCTCACTGTAACTCCACACTTTGGTGCAAAGTTAGCTGAGCAGCAGTTTTTGAGAATGAAAGGAAAGGAAAAACCGAAACCCAACTCCACGAGGGTCTGCCTGTCTGCTATTGTGGATATTTTTATCTGCCGCGCGTCTAAGGCCGAGACACAGTGGGAAATACGAACCAGCCAACCCGAGCTGACAGTGAGGAGTCAGACTGTCAAGAGGTCTGCTGCACCCCTCCCCCTCCCCTCGCCGCCCCCACCCCCTGCTGCTACAACACCCAAATGGATTGTCATATCAGATTTAGGCGTATAGGTTATTACACCCTTGGGCTCCTGTTTCCATCATACCCATCCGCACGGCAGGATTGAGTTTGAGGACTCTGTCTTCCAGTTCTCTTTCATTTCTGCTCCAAGTTTGTGATTACTTTTGATAAAATACAAGAAAACTCAGGCAGCTCCTTTGATGCCAGCTGATACATAGAAGATGTGACCAGATCTGTTGAAGCTACACTTAGGGAACAGATTTGGACATCCTGTTTTGCCTCTTTAGTAATATTCCCAAAATATCCCTCAGTGAATGTCAAGCAAAGACCAACTAACATTTTGGAAATGGAGCCTATAAAATAAAGTTTGAGATTTTCCAAATAGCCTAAACTGAATGCAAACACCCTCTCAACTGTTACCTAAACTCTATTTATATCAGCTATAGGCTAGAGTCCTCTCTCATTGGTAAAATACACATCATTGAAGTCATGCATCGAACATTTCTGATTATATATTGATAAACAAAACATACGTCATTGTTTTAGGTCATTAGATTCTAAAAACTATAACATCTCTGCACAACCTTGTGGAAAAGTGCCACATTGCCAGTTTGTGTCACTGCCATTGAAGAACTTTCAAATGATTTTTTTTTTAGTTCTGCAGCAGTGAAATAGCACTGCAGTCCTGAAATGTTTTAAACATGTTCAGGATGGGTGGCATGACGGAGTGTGAATGTCTACAACATTGCTTACAGTGGTTTTCCATCCAGCTCCCTTGTAAAATATCTAGAAGATGAATGGCTGAAACAAAGTGAGAAAACAGCAAATCATGTCGAGCATTTACTGCAGACGAAGAAGTTTAACGTTTAATATATTTTCTGCTGACCTGTATACCGTTTTCCATCTACTCCTCATTTTTGTGGACACATCCAAATACAATTAGTGCTGATATCATCACAGAAACCTTGCTCATTCACCATTCCACACACACTTTTTGTATCATGCCTAGTCCTCATGGAAAAAAGATGCTCCTTCCACCCCTTCCCTCCCATTTCACGCTGTGAGAGCCTGCTGTGAAGTCCATGTGCGTACACTAATTATGGAAAAGGCCTGGACCACATGTACACACATTCTGTGTTTACATGTGAGACACTTTAATTTGCCTCAGCTTACAGGTAAGTTCAGACCACAGTGGAAACACAAACAAACATGGTCTCAAAATATAGTGTTTTGCAGCTAGTAATGCATTTGTCAACAGTTTATGGAGCATCAACTTAACCCTTCTTTACAAAGAGTAGTCAGATGTTTTCAAGAGTGTGACCGATGCAAAGTATCACACAGGCACATCAGATGGGAAATGTGTTGATTTATGTCACTATTAAAGAAGGTGAGAACCTAACTGTTCATTATAAATGTATAGAATATGAAAAAAATGAGTCCTTCAGTCACAGAGAGGATCTTAAATGCATATAAGCTGCACTTCTGCTTGCCTGTTAAGCTTTGTATAAATAAAAGTTGAATTGTGACAATGTCGATATTAGATAGAAACACAGAGAAACAACTGAAAATGAAAACCTTCCAATAATAACAATAAAATATGCATAATGGCCAAAACAATACACATTTAATCAACCACAACAGATTGCGCCAACACTAGGGCGTTCAACAAATATTCTAAATTTGAATATAAATTTGAATATCAATAAAAACCAAAGATTTGGGTGTGAAAATTAATATTTGAATATTAAATAAACAGTGGGAAAAATAGCCTGTTTCATTAGGCCTACATCTGGTTTTATTATAGGCCGACTGTTTTTAAGTTGTTCCATGTTCATTACAGCTTACTCAGAGCATTCAATGTTAATTAATTTAATTTTAATTTGTTGGGACCTTTAATTGCTTGCACAAGTTAGTGAGATGCCGGGGGGTGGGGGGTGAGTTAGGGGCTAGCGAGTTCATTTTGTAATGTCCTGGGCATTGTTAAAGATGTTAATATTGATATAAAAATAAAAAATACCTATACAAGTAGTTATGTCTTGTATTAGTTTGGCCTCCTGTTGGCATAATGCTCAAATGGATATTTGAATATATTCAAATCATGTGTTAATTTTATAGCAAATACTTCAATGTCATTTTGGAGCAATTTTGAAAGCCCTAGCCAACACATGCTCATCCAACTAAAGCTGAATATCATAAAACGGGCACCTTGAGAAAAAGAGTTGGACACATGTCAAATGGAGTAAAAATAGAACATTTCCCTTGTTTCCTCCAGCTGTTTTTACACAGATTAGGGCTGTCCCGATACCACTTCTTCACTTCCGATACCAATACCACAGGTCAAGTATCGGCCAATGCCTTTTGACCTCATAACTGATTTTATTCTTGGTTTATGTTAGGTATATCTGTTTTCGGGAAGCTAACCTCTCTAAAAAAAAATCTGGTTTAGCAGGTTAATGAAATAAGTCCATAACAGCAAGCATGAGGAAAAAAAACTTTTTTTTTTCTTTAAACTTTAAAAAAATTTAAACTTACAAAAATGATAATAAATTAAATTATTTCAAATACATTAAGACACAGTCAGGTAGATGTGCTTGGTAGAATAGCTAGAATGGGTTTCCTGGATCGGTGTTCCTGAATTGGCTAATTTTGACACATTACGATCCGATCCGCAGTTTTTAGCCAATATCGGCCCGATATCCGATGCTGGTATCAGATTGGGACAACACAAAGTTTAAAAAATTTATATCTGCAAACTGACTGCAACCAGCTAAACAATCACTATCAGGTGACTTTGTGAAAATGGTTTTAGGCGTATGACTGGGGCAGCCAGTCGGCATCTGACTGCTTCCTCTGGTGTAGTAGTAAATTTTGGCAATCCCCTTCAAAAAATTATTCAAAACTTCAGGTTGTGTCACAAACTCTATTTATCCACATTATAAAGCTTGTTCAATCAATCAAATGCAACCTGAACACACTCATGAAAACTCAGAAAATGAAGCATAAATATTCGTGTTAAGGTCACGTGTATGTAAAATTTTGATAGCAAAAGCTGCTGCTTGAATGAGAGAAAACAAACAAATAACTATTGATTGTCATGAATTGTTGTTTAGCCTGATGGAGACAGAGATGAAAGAAGATACTATGAATGGATCTGCAGGTGGAGTGAAGTGTAACTGTACTAGACCTGCTCAACGTAAGACAAATATAAACAAGCAATGACAGCAGTAAAACAACACCCTGGACGCTTCAAACATTCTTTAGTTTAAACTTTGATTAAATCATTTGCAACTTAAAGGTAATCATCAAAAACTCTACATAAATAAAAATATTTTCACCATGTGGAAAAAACACTCATTCCAACTTCAACTAATGCTGTAAAGATAATTAAAATGGCTTTTTCTTTAAAAGTTATAATGGGTGACTGCCCCATCATGCTTGTTTACTTGTTTAATTTTTTGTGTGTTTGTTTTTAATATTTCTTTCAAACCACAATTCAAAAATAAATGTCAGGATTTTCATAGTTTTTATTTATTATTACTTTTGTCAGATTCAACTTATTTCACTGACATTTTCCCCTTCTTTAATTTGAGGGTATGAATAATTTTAAGGACGACTGCATGAACACACACACTACCAGTCAAAAGTTTGGACACGTTTCTACATTAGATTTATTGAAAAAGGGTCTGAACTTTTGACTGGTACTGTAAATATGCAACAATTTTCTTATGATCTGATCACCAAAACAATCTGTTACAAGTCGATTCTCAAAATAATCATGTTTGGCAGCCCCGCCAAACAACTTACTTCAAAATCCTGTGTTAAGTTTACAAAAAACCTGTAATGGTTTAGGAACAAAATCCACTCAGGACCCACCAGATCATCAGGGTCAAGTCTACTTTCTGTTCCCAGTCAGAAGTGAAGATGGAGGGTTAGCATTCAGTTTTTATGACCCTCACATGTGGAACAAACTCCTAGAAAACTGCATGTCTGATGAAAACAGTCAGTTTTAATCAAAGTTAAAAAGTTCTGTCTTTACTTTAATTCCTTTAAAGTTTGTTTTCCTTTTTACGTGTTTTATGTAAACAACTTTGAGTTGTCCTGCACATGAAATGTACCATACAAATAAACTTGCCCTGTGCTTTTTATTTTATTTATTTTAAATCGCTAAGGGCATTGCTCATGACTCAACTCGACCATATTTGTTTGGTCTGACCTTTCGTCCAAGAGGGAGACAAAGCAGAACCGAAGCTCAGATAAAGCAGCACATTTGCAGCCTGTTGTTACCTCGCAGTGTTGAGTAAAGGATGCTGAGTCCCCACCAGCTTCCTCACGTGCATGGCCACATTACTGAGCTCGTCACTGAGGAGGCACCGCAGGCTCATGAAGGAGGTGGGATACCCGACGATCTTCTCCGCGTCGGAGACCACTTTGCTCCAGTTTGAGGATCCGGAGCTGGAGAACAGACTCAGTGTCCTCTGTCCTCGGATGGACACAGCCAAACGGGACAGTCGCGACCAAGTCGATGAGAACATTTTCTTCTGTCAACCAGTTACATCAGCAGCTTGCCGGTACTTACACCATATCTGAACTTATACGCCGCTTTCAGCCACTAACGACGTGACATTTCAATAAGAGGAAAATATTTACTCAACAAAAACGTAAAACGTATATAAATAGGAAAGAAACTAACATTGTGACACTGAAAGAACAGCCAGAAATGTTTCACAACACACTACCCTCCACAGGGCGCCGCCATCTTTAAAAACGTAACGCATGACATCATGACACGCAATGACGGCACGTGACTATTTCAAGTAGAGGACTGTAGTTTATAGTTTCACTTTTTCAAAGGTAGTTTTCTTTCGTTCTTTATTTTTCTCTGTGTTTTATCAGACAAAAAAATAATAAAAATTAAATTATGGCAATTGTTGTGGTCCCGAGAGCTTTACTGTCCAGGATATGTGCATCATAATTTAGATTAAATCATATATATATATTTTTTATTATTATTATTTGTCTGTTTCACACCTTTTGCGGCTGTCAGCACCAGGGGTGGGCTGAGGTTTAAACTCAGCCCGGAAGTGTTTTAGAGAGGCTTTTAACAGGTCCCACAAAGGATGCAAGTGGAACCATAATTCTGACACAAATACTTTTATCTGTAGTATAACAGGATAGAATATAACATTTAAACATATGAGAGTGTGCTTAATGATATGAGGAAAAAAACAAACAAACAAAAAAAACAAGCAGATTATCGAAACCAATGCAAATTATTTACAAAATTAGCAGGGATACAGAAGATGGGGGTTTAATTTTGTGCCTGTCCAACCCTGCAAAAAGTTTGATGTTTTTTTTCTAATTATTCTCAACAATCTCCCAGAAAAGGGATGTGTGTAAAAAAAAATCACTACTGCACAGTCTGTTTGGGAAATGTAAAGCCATCTGCAAGTGACAGTGGATTCATTAGGTGAAATGAAAGCATGTACAGCAACGGAGGAGCATTAAAGAAACCCAGCTCATGGAGATAGGCTAGTAGTGGAGCATATTTTACTAAAAATCAACCAAGCAGCCATAACAAGTGTACTTTATGGAGGATCACTTCATCATGAACAGGTCAAGAAAAGATGTTAAGTCATGGGCCATGTCATGGACGTGATAAGTTATAGGAAAGTGTGGTCTTGGCTACAGGTTTCCTGAACGTCCGATCTGTTCCAGGCTGGTGGCTGGAATTTTTTGTACTCCAAAGGCCGCCATGGCTGACCACAGCCACCTGCACTCACAGCCGCAGGTATAGCAAGCATAGAATGGGCCAGAGATCTACCATACAGATCACTGACCCAGACCCAGCCTGCTACCTGTGGCTGTGAGGGCAGGCTGCTGCGGTCAACCTTAGGGGTCCAAAATATCCTCAAAGTTATGCACAGTTTCCCATCTTTTGGATTAACTTTGTTAACCATGTACGTTTCTGAAAACACTAAATTGGATATTTCTTTTTTACACAAAATAAATTAAAAATCTATAAACAAAAACAATATAGAAATCTAAAAACTGAGAGGGAGAAAAACCTATTTTGAAAAAACAGCACTTGCAATGTTTTTCATGAGAAACTATTTGAAATGGAACTAAATGATACTAACAAGAGACTTCTCCAAAAAAAAAAAGCTCCAAAAAATGTAATAAAGTAAACAGATATATGAGGATTTGATACAATTTCTTTTCACTATTTTGGAAGAATGTCATATTCTCATAAATGCATTAAAAAAATATATAATTAAATATAACAGATTGACTGGTGACCCATTCAGAATATAACCATAAGATAAACTGGAGTTTAGACAAAAGATGGATGTATTGATAAACTACTTCAGTCTTGTCAGTTTAAAGAGGATATTGCTTCCATAAACATTTCTTTTCTTAAAGGTGCAACGTGTAACTAAATCAAAGGTCAATGACAGAAAAATTTAATATGTTTTCAAAAATAGTTTTCCTTGGTGTCTAATCATTTACTGAAATAACTTGTGCTTTTATTCTCTTACAGTGAGCCATTTATTTACCTGTACTAGTCCACATACAGTATTTGCCACCATATTGGCTATGGTGTCTCTGAATGGACAAACAACTCTGTGTGTGAAGGGAGAACTATCTTTGCTCATCGAGATACTGCCAAACTTGGATTTTTAATATGCAATGAGCAATATTATCGTCTCTGGACACCTGATGATGACAATTCTTAATGTAAAGCTGGAAAAATATCAGAAACGTCATCAATAAGGAGAATGAAGTGGTTTTTGGTTGATTTGGTTCACGGCTGTAACAAAGCACCTGAATGCCCCAAATCAGCTCCGCTGGCTGAGATAATGCCGAATTCATATTTTTAACTTAATATGGCACAAGTAATATCTTTGTTTATGCATTAATGCGTTAAAAACTGAACAAGTTGACGTCACAGATTAATCTCTTTTCATTAACATGTTAATAATGATAGCCGTAATAAAAATCCCAATTTTATTTGTTAAATGATCTGGCGACCCCTTGAAACGATGTATGGACCCCCATGGGGGTTGGACCGTCAGTTTTAGAACCACTCTGCCAGAGCACCATATGCGATAAGTATGGTGTAAAAGGCATGTTGGAGAAGACAATATACACAATTTTGAGATAACTTATAGTGCAATCATTGTTGCACCTGAGGCCACTGGATCCACTCACGGATGAAAACATGTTGATATCTGAAAGAATTTTGGCCTTGGATGGCCACCATCCATTCACAGATGTGCTTGACATTTGATGTAATTTCTATGCTTATCTTGACCACTAGATGCCAGTAACTCTTGCACACTAAAACAACTATAAAATACTACAGAAATTAACCTTTATTGGTAAAAATGGCCAAAACATTAATCAGATGGGGCACATATGCAGATTTTCCTTTTAAATTCAATATTCAACTTTCTTTTATGAGAGTGAAGATTTTTAGATATAATGTAAAGTTCTCTAAATTTCCTCCATCTATTGACAGTATTATTTCATAATTTGGAATTATGAGAACTGCCAAAATTTTAAATGAAATCATGTAGCTATTGGAAGATTTTTCAGGCCAACGTTTTGCTCACTTTTGTATGACATCTGTGTAAAGCATGTCCTTTCATTTGCCATTTCTCCTTTATTTAACCAAATAAAAGCATCAAGATTAGTGGCCTGGCCAAGAAGGCAGCACAACCAGAAGTTTATAACATACCACATAAAAAACAAACATTTATCAGACATAAATAAAACAAGTCCTACGTCTGTGTTTCTGACAAAACAATCCATTAAAACATGAAATAAGTATCAATTTAAACCGAACTGTTGAAATTATGGAAAGTGAACCTCCTTGTGTTTCCATTCTTGTAACATAATCATTGCGACAATATAACAGTTCAACAGCATGATGGTGTAATGCCCTGATGGTGAAAGCAGCTTAACAATGCCTTCATTGAATCCTCCTCCATCCGTTTTGCTGAACTGGAGAGAAAGTCTGTCAAGGACAGCTTCCTCAGCCTGGAGCTGCATCCTCCTCTATGAGGACAAACAGTCTGTACATTCATTTTCATGACCTGGAAAATCTAAACCTCCACGTAATTAGTTCATTTTAGCATAATTCAGTAGCAACAGCAGCAGATACTGTGTTTTTATGTAATGTAGTGTAGTTTTATAACTTAAGCGCAAAAGTAATTACCCAAACTTTCAAATTAATTAAGTTTTTTCAGTATTTTATTGTAGTGTATCCTTTTTTTATTTTGTCTAGTTTGTTGTTAATGCAGGCATAGTAGTCTGGTTCTGCTTGCATAACTGGACAATTTACCACCAAAATGAAGTATCAGACTTAAATTACAGTAAACCAAGCTGCTGTAGCTGGAGGAACAGATTAAAGAGGGGATCTTATGATGCAGGTACTGGGCTGCCGCTTTGCGAGGCATGGTAAGAGCAGCGCAAGTCATCTCACCCTGACCCTGCATCACGGTTCACAGCTCCTGTTCCTGCTGATTTTCCGCCTCAAATGGGTGTCACTTTGCCATGAGCAGCTTCACCCGACACACTGAGAGGCTTTCCTCATTGTAATTCAGAGAGCTGCATGTACCTGAAACAGGTGACTTCATGCACAGAGCAAAAGTATTTATCAAATAAAGTCTGATTCTGTTTATTATGACAGTAATTTAGCAAGAGAGGCATCATGTGCAAGTGTCCGGCATTCACAAACATGGTCATGGGTAAAAAGAAAGTACCTTTTAGTTTTAAGGTACAAATCAGGACACAGTAGAAAACCCATTTTCTTACTAGATCTTAAAATTAGGTGAATATAACCTCAGATGAACTGCATCGTTCACTGGGAGGGAAAAATCTTAGCCAATAAGCAGTGAGTGAACAACAAAGTGTGCTCTTGCTGTTTCTAACCCTATAAGGCTGTATGTATCATATCGGATACATACAGGGTTTTTTTTCAACCTTCTACACTTAAGACTTTTTGCATCACTTCATGGTAAAAACTTTGCTGAAAACCCTGTTGGACACAATCTGATACACCTGATAACTTACATTACAGTATACCAGGGGGCAGAGTACAATACAACACTACAATTAATATTACAACAGTTTATAGCACAATAATAAATGCAACATGCAAAAATATTTTAGTGTTTTTCATATTTAGTTAAAGTAAAGACTTTAATTAAAGACTTTATATTGAATTTTTTTCAATTTTCTCCATATTTTGTCTTGGGTTGGACTTGAAATGACTAAATGAATGAAGAGGGCAAGAAACAGCTATTTAAAGCTCTGCAGCATTCAGTTGTGTGTTAGTACAATCCCAAGGAGGAAAGACATCAGCAATGATCTTAAAAAGGCAAATGCTGCTTCCTATCAATCTGGGAAAGCTAATAAGATAATTTTCAAACTATTCTAATTAGCCCATTATGGAAAGAGGATAAGGGCCACTGAAGAAAAAAAAAATTCTGACTTTTCGGAAATAAAAAAAAAAAATCCAGAATTTTCTTTTTTTTAAATGTTCTGGAAAAAAAGTCAGAATTTTTTTCCAGATTTTTTTTTGTAAACGTTCTGGGAAAAGTAAGATTTCTGACTTTTTTCTCAGAATTTTTTTTTCTTCAGTGGCCCTAATCCTCCTCCGTAGCCCATCATTCTACGGAGAGAAAGACTATTTACAGGTGAGACAGTCAAAACAGCTGCCAATCTTCTCAGGAACAGATGTCCCAGAAGGTTCACCTCAACGATAGGCTGCACATTTCTCCACAAAGCTACAAAACCAGAAAATCCAAGAGCTAGCTGCATCTTTAGATGCATTAGACTCTTGCAGGATTGCAGGAAAAAACCTCCTCTTTCAAAAAAGATCATGATAGCATGGCTTAGCTTTGCAAAGTTGAATAGACTTTTGGAACAATGTCCTTTAAAGAGACATGACCACAATGGAAATGCCTGGCAGCATGTTTGGAGAAAACCAAACAATATTACATCAAGCCCGGTGCTGGAGATTTGGACTTGTTTTGCAGCCACGGGACCTGGACATCTTGCAGTCATTGAGTTGACCATGAACCCTCTGTAAAATGAGAAACGAGACCATCTGTCCAACTGCTAAACCTTGGCTGAAATTGGTTTATGTAACACAGCAAAAAGAAGGAAAAAGAAAATGAGAGAATCAAAGTGTTTCAGTGATCCAGTCAAAGTTGAGACCTGAATCTTGTTGAAATGATGTGGTGAGACCTTCAGACAGCTGCAAACGACAATAAACTGAAGGACTATCAGGAAAAGTGTCCACTCAGTCCACTCAGCTGAGTTTTTCTTAAATAAATAATGAAACAGTAGAATCTGTCCTGTTGTTTATTTGAGGTTTCAATTCCCTATTTTAAGATCTGGAAAAGGCCAGATAATATGAAAGAATGTGAGATTTCTTCTCCACTGTATGGGGATTATAAATAGTCTGCATGCATATGGACCATGTGACTACTGCTGCATGTTTCTCACTGAAATATAAAGATAATCAATCACTTGGTATCACATACTATGATTTATTTCTCATAGAATAATGGATAACACTTGTGGGTAACATTATTGATCATCTTGTTGGGGGAAAACCCCTATTGTATAGATCAGCTGCAGAACTGATTCACATTTAAGCTGTTCCTTACAGGTGCGTGGGGGTCACATTCCCTATCAGCCTCTTGGGACCTCCATCAGGTCAATCCTCTGAATCACTCATGCTTCCTTTTAGCTTCAAACTGACCCGTAAAATCAATGTCTACATGCGTAATTAGCCAACATATTTGTACTGGACACGTTAGTTAAGAAAATAACAAGAGCAAGTTGTAAAAGACTATTTTGAAAGCAATTCTTCTAACATCAAGTGACCTATGAGGCGCCTTCAATTTGTGCATCAGTTCCTCTGACTGTCATCTCTTGTTGACGCATCGCAACTTCTTTTTGTGGTGTTAAATGACAGAGGCAGTGCAGCATGCCACTAAATGTTACTTTGAGCGGCTGTAAACTCCCCTGGAGAGGCTGGATGGCTCCGTGAAGGCACCTGTTTGATGCTTACGGACCGTCACCAGGCAGCGGTGGTAAGTGGATGTGGCTGCTCTGATTGCGCTCCATGGGAAAGCGAGAAGAAATAGCCCACCTCTGATCATCAACGCGTCATATAATGTTTCAGCGGACGCCCCTCCCCCTGTCTCGTTTTTTCCCCTCACTCAACCTCTCATTTGACTCACAGAGGCGGCTCACCACTGGCGCACGGACCGCGGAGGACACGGCCAGAAGATGGCTGACTTAGCCGGGCACCGCGAGCCCTCGGCGGCATCCCCAGCGTCACACGGGCCGCTGAAAAGCTGCAAGACCTTCGCCGTCTGGCGACTGTAAACAGCTGCCGCTGCCTCTCTCGCTCACGCCCCCCTCTTCTCCCCCTCATCATCGCAAATATTGACAGAAGTATCACAGAGAAAACATGGCAGAGATGGAAAAAGAGGGCAGACCTCCGGAAAATAAAAGAAGCCGCAAACCAGCTCACCCGGTGAAAAGGGAAATAAATGAAGAGATGAAGGTAAAATGTTTGGACTGTGCCCAGCTGCATGTGATTACGCGTGGAGTGGTTGTGAGGAGCATGCATGCGCGTTGAAGCTCTTAACTAGGCGTCCTCTGTGGAAAATATACTACAACACCCAAGTGGAATTGGCTGCATGAAAACCAAACTTTGATTTATGAATTTTTACTTCCTTTGTCACATGCGCGCGGAATGCCAGCCGGAGCGGCAGCGCACCCTGCCAACACGCCGCCGTGCACAATGGATGCGGCACCCATTCACAGCCACTCTTCCGCTGTTAAGTTGAAGGAACAGTGTGCCATAATTCAGCCGTTTCTGTGCCCTGCCTTTCACGGCTCACCCAGAGTTAATGGAAAATCCAGCGCGTCAGTGAAGGCGTCAACAGTGCGTCTACTATTACTATTAATACTATAGTACGCGATGCGAGGGAGCAGCAGCCGATGTGCATAATTAGCTAATCAATGGGGGGAATACTCGCCTATCCGTGATGCTTTTCTGGGTCTGCGTGGGGTTTGCGTGTTTATGCGCGCGAATGTGCGAGCTGCCCAACTGCCCAGAGGCGTGCGATCCAGATGTGCGTCTGTGAAGCTTTACGCACTCGACAAGAAGCACATTGTCCCCCCCGTGTTGGGCCTGCACGATTCTTCCTTTCAATATTCATCCCCACGTTGTTTCTGTTAGTGGTTTTTTTTTTATTTTTGACTCGGTGCACATTGTGATATTTGAGCTCCGTGCGGTTCATTGTGGAGCAGAGTGGTTCTGTGCGAGTGTGCTGTTATGTGTGTGCATGAGTGAGGCAGTCCGCTTTGTCTGCATCTTCTCATTGTTTGTACACATTTGGCTAGAGATGCAGAAGCAGCCGGCGTTTACATATATTTCTGTATTGACTGATTTATATTTATTGAGACGGGTGGTTATGCAGGTGATATCACACAGAATAGCTGCGGGGATGGAGATTTTAGGTGCTGATTGTCAGGGGGGGAAAAGAAAAAAGGGGAAAAAAGGAAACCCGGAGTAAAGCCTTTATGTGTGTGGAGGCTTTCGAAAAGCAGCTGTGATAATGTTTTTTTTCATTTTATCTTACTGTAAAAAGGAAAAAAAAGGTGTGCATTTTATTGATGGTGATGTAGATGCTTTGTGTGCTCAGATGCATTTATTATCCCAACTGAACATTTCAGTACATCAATCTTGCACAGATGCTTCATTCCTAATATGTTTGTTCTTGTTTGTTACCCAAAATAAGCAAGACGTTTAGAGGAAGTCACAGATTTTTTTTCCTTTTAAAAAGAAAAAGAAAAAAAAGTTGACCCATCCTCTGGCTGTCTGGTCCTGATGCGGAGGGATGTAGGCTGATGGGAGGAGGGGGTTATGTGGGAGATGTCAGGCAGGGGCTCTCCATGGAGAATTTTCTTATTTCTTGTCAGTGAAGTGTTACAAAAATGGACAAAATCTTCACAGGCTGCATGCGAGCATAAGAAATTTCCAAATTGTGGCTCTAGTTCAGGTTTGATTTTTGTCATTTCTGTAATTATCACAGAGATTCATCAGGCTGAGATCCGTTTGAAAACCACAGAAAAAAAAGAAAAGAAAAATCACACAAAGTGTCTCCTCCGATAATTCATCACATTGAAAAAGTAATTGCACGATGCCACTCATCACTCACAGATGATGTTTTATTTTTCAGGTCTGTGTTTTTTACTCTTAGATGATAGATTTTGTGACATCAGTCATCGTTCAGAATTCAGGAAATTGACATGTTTCATAAAATGTTTTGAAGAGGTGACATGCCAGTTAAACATCTCATTCGATGGAGGCAACATCATTTGTCATTGTTTTTCTTTTTTTTAAATGATCTTTTTCATTTTAATGTGAGACAAAACAAACATGATTGCACAAATCCTAAAAAGTTGTGCCGATTGTGTGGATGTTGTACGACATTTATATTTAATCTTTACTTAATCAGCATGTAGAAACTAGAAGTTCCTTTTCCAAGAGGGCTCTATAATCAAAAATAACACAACACTCTGTACACCAAAAATTATATTCAATTAGAGTGCATTATTGTTCTGAAAAATAAATGCTTGAGACTATTTAATCACCACAGTCAGTGCAAGTCAAAGTGAGGAACACTTAACATTTAAAAGAAGACATATCTGCCTCCAGTGTTTTCAATATTTGCTTGAATTTATCAAATGAATGAATCTCCTTGATATTCAGGAGGTTGTGCAGCACCGGTTATAAGCAGAGGGAGCAGCAAATCCCCCCTTGAATGGGGATGGATAAAATAAATATTTATTTGGGATGAAGAACATACATACCTGTGCTTTTCTTTACCATTTAATGTTCAATTTAAGAAAAATCCTGAGAAAAATATTTCTTTACATTTTTTAAATTTCCTTTGGATAACAATTATGAGAGTGTGAGGGTGTGATGACATGTAATAATATAGTTACGGAGTGAAATGGGGGAAAATAGGGTAACAAACACTTTTGGCATTCTATAGCCAAGCCAAGAGGCATAGATAACAGAGGTAGTTTATTTCCTCTAATCTTTAATGAAATTTAGAGTAGTCACTGAGAAATTTGCTCTAACGGATGGTAGAGCAGGCAGTTACAGGGTTAAGGGTGTATTTGAGGAGTCACCCATGTGTTCATCCAGTGGCACGTAATGGTTTAAAGGCTTTTTGATAAATCCTAACGCTCTGTAGTAGCCTGTCTTCAGTGCATAAGGATTGTAAAAATGAAGAAGTAGTAGTTAAAATTCTTATTTTGGCCTAAAGATGAATCAAGTCTAGTTTGTAATTCAGATGTTTTTTTTTTATCACTGAATGTAATCTGTAAAAGAGGAAAAACTCATTAGAATAGGTAGTGGGATTCTGACGAATAGAGATAGGTGGAGGATCAAGATCTTGAATTTTGCTTTTGAGATGATTAGGTTTTGCTTTGTTTACATTTTGAACAAATTGAAGTGCCCAAAGGTTTGTTGGACAGTATGAAAAGTTTGTTGTTGCTGACAGAGAGCCTGATTGGGTGTAACCACAGAGTAGTAAATGATTGCATCATCAGCATAACATCAAATTTGGCATTTGAAAGGGACCATCTTCTCCAAAGTGTGCCATTTGGTTTTACTTTTATGCAGACAGACCTGTAAAGTTTAAGAATATGTGACTTCTGATAGGAGAGCAAATCTGAGAGGATTACGTTCACCTTGTAAAAAGAATGTATTTAACCTCTAATCTAAATCACTCCAGGAACTGCAAACTAGTAAGAGGAGTGTATTTTAGTCCTTATAACATTGTTTTCTAAACTTGACCAAATTCATTGCATGAAGGAAAAAGTGTTGTTGTGATACATTGGTCTTGATCTCACTTTAGACAAACTTGGATGTGGTTAAAACCACCCACCTTCCCTCCCTCCTCTTATAATGAGACCTTGTCTCCTCTTAAACATAAGATTTGTGAATGAACTCTTCTCAGATGTGCTCTGATACCATATAGAAGGCTGTTATGATTCATATTTACAGATATGAACAAAATAATCTTATGAAAGGACTTATTACACTAAAGTGGCTAGAATGTACATCATTGAGATAACACCGATTTCTCAATCGATACCAGGGAAAGTTTCCAAAGTTGTAGTTTAAATGTCAAAATGCTTCATAAAGGCTAAAAAAGATCAATTGTAGTTTGTTTCACAGTCTTGAATTCACACTGCATCACATGGACACTCACACAAGCCAGTCCAGTGATAGCTTACACCTGCAGTTTGTCTTCTTCAGAAAACATTTCATTGAAGCCTGATTAAAAGAAATTGGTTTAATACTCATGGATGCCGTCAGTGTGGCATAACATGAGTTCAGTGCATGATAATTAAGTTAGTGCACTTGGCACTAACCTGGCAGTGTTGTAGTTAATTAACTTTACACCAGGGTTGCATTATGGTCGCCGCCCCCAACAGTAAATCCTGTGAGTGAAGTTTGATGTATTGATTGTCTATTTCAAAAAAGCCCCGTTTTGTTCACTTCTCTTCTTTAAATTCTCTCATCTTCAACATGTCAGGCCAAAGCTGAAAGAAAAAAAAAAAAAAAAGAAAAACGCACACACAGACACACAATGTGCCCTTGTGAGGGGATCATACTCCTCTGAAAAACCAAACAGTCTGACAGTGTTTCCTTCATCTGGCTGCTTAATGTGCGCCACGGTAAAATAAGCCCCGGTGAGTAATCAAGGAGAAGGAGGAGTGGGCATGGAGGGGATAGGAGAGGCTGGAGAGTGGGCTAAGAAACAAGGGGAGAAAGGAATGTATACAGCGCTGGGCTGGCTAAGCTGTAAAAACTGTAACCTGAGTGTGTCTGCTGGATCGGATATCAAGGAAAGTAGAGGGGGAATGAAAGCAGAGGAGAGGGAGAGGCAGAGGAGGAGAGAGGCAGCAAGGGAGTGGAAAAGAGGAGGAGGCAAAGGGAAACTTGGCGTGTGGATTCGGGAATTTTATCACGGTGTTCTGTGACCTGCTCTGGTTTCTAACCGCAAGGTATCCGTTTCCTACCATCATCATAACCACAAGCCCTGCTGGCCATGTCTGGGTCTGACTGGAGGGAAACAACAGGAGGACTGTGGTAGCGACATTTTACAGGTTTCTTACCGATGAAAATATGGCAGAGAACCGCCAGCTGGGCTTGAACACATCATGATTGCGTCACCAATGATCCTGCTAAGTACATTTGTTACATTAGAAAAAGCTATGTGAAACCACAGGAACAAAATGAGGGATTTGTGTTTCTGAATTCACCAACACATCATTTACATGTGACAAACTGCACACCATCACTGCCCTCAGACAATGTGTAGAAGATAAATTTGTCAGTTTTTGTAAATTGTAGATGACAATGTTTCCTTTAACTATTTGTGACAGCGTGCGGTCACTATGCCTCCGATTGATCATGTGCCCTGGCTACTTGGCCACAGGGATGTACCTTTGGCTGACTGGTTAGCATGCATGACTCTTACCTGAGAGTCTGGGGATTGAATCCCACTCTGGGCCCTTGTTGTGTCCTTTCCATATTCTGGCGTTGTCGGCAGGATCCATGTGCAACACTGGTAATCAGTTTATGTATTTGTAATCAGTGGCAGCCTGTGCGGAGCATGAGGTATGCTTCTGGAAAAAGGGGGAGATGTGACAGTGTGGGGTCCTGTCACCATGCGCCCTGGCTACTTGGCCACAGGGATATCCCTTTGGCTGACTGGTAAGCGCACGTGATTCTCACCTGGGGTCTGGGGATCAAGTTTGACTGGCCCATTGCGTGCTTTGCTACATAATCTTTTCTGTTAGCAGAATTCATGGGACATAACAAGAAAACATTAAAAACAGAGAGAAAACATCAAAGTCCGTAAATTTTTGTAATTGTCCACATAAAGTACATTTATAGCTCAATCTTATGCTTTTAAAGGAATAGTTCACCCTCAGAACAATTTAACTTTATTTTCCACTTACCTTCATGGTGAGCAAGACTCTGGAACACTTTTTTAATATCTCAAATGCAGCCGGTGATCAGGAAGGCTTCTCGTTTTCCCCCAACTTTCATATAATGGAGTTCAATTGAGCCCGAGCCAACAAAGTCCTTAGAAGTCCACAAAAACTTGGCAATATTCCTCCATACTGCTCGTCCAATGTAATCCAAGTGTCCTGAGTGAGTAGCGTCCAGAATTTACTTGAAACGACGTCATTTAGTATATTTTTAGAGCCTAAAAAGAAGAATATATTACTCTACGTAGCGCGCACCTGCGCATCCACGAAACTACGGAAGCCTCGGCGTTTAGAGCCAACGCTGCCGATAATACAAGCGTAGAAGAAGAAATTCACTGTTTACATTGTGTTAAGAGCAACAGAGCTGCAGACGAACCGGGACAAACACAAGATGAGTTGGATATTGATTTAAAACAAATAATGAAAGAAAAAGAGAACGCGCGATCTCGTCTGCCGCGCCTTCCGTAGTTTCATGAACGCGCATCGGCGTGCACGCAAGAGATGCGATGTACTTCTATTTAGGCTCTAAAAATATACTAAATGGCGTAGTTTTGAGTAAATTATGGACACTAGCCACTCAAGACACTTGGATTACATTGGACGAGCAGTATGGAGGAATATTAACAAGTTTTTGTGGACTTCTAAGGACCTTGTTGGCTCGGGCTCCATCGAGCTCCATTATATGATAGTTGGGTGAAAACGAGAAGCCTTCCTGATCACCGGCTGCATTTGAAATATTAAAAAAGTGTCCTAGAGTCTAGCACACCATGAAGGTAAGTGGAAAATAAAGTTAAATCATTCTAAGGGTGAACTATTCCTTTAACTCCCAACCAGTCACTGGAGAGTGCAACGGAAACATCAAGTAGAAAGAGGAAGCAAACATAAAAGTAAACATAAAAATACTGAAAGTTGTGTATCAAACTTAAAGGATAACTTTCTTTTTTTAAACCTAGACCTTATTTCTAGGAATTTATTTGTGCATTTACTCACCGGTGAAATTTCTGCATCACTTTGAATCCTTTGGAAGATATTTTGTTGAGTTGCCCTTCAGCGTACATCCATGTAACAGGAGAGATGGGGCAGTCTCTCTATAAGGCATTATCTGCAGCAAAACCCCTTAATTTCAGCAATGCTTTACGTTGAATGAACGAACAAATGAGTACTGTTGTCCTGTGAGTTCAGAATTAACTCTTTGTTAGATATTGGGAGGTTTTCTTCACACTGCAGGCTGCGCATGCCACAGTACAGCTGAGAGAGCAGCTCGCTACCGAGACAACACCAACAAACTGAAACTTTGAACCTCTGAACTCACAGGACAATAGCACAAGTTTGTTCATTCGTTCTACTTTAAGTATTGGTGAAACAAAGGAGTTATGCTGCAGATAATGTCAGAGAGGCTGCCCCGTTTCTCCCATGATATGGATTTACGCCGATTACCCAACGTAATATCTTTTAAAGGAGTCAAAGTGATACAGAAATTTTACCGGTGCATGTATAAACTCCTAGAAATCAGGTCCAGGTTGGGAAAAAAAGACAGTTATCTTTAAAGCTGCATCCATTCAGGGAACAGAATAAGGACAATCTAAATCCTTTCAAATTTCAACATTATGTGCCGTTTTGGACAGATACTGGGCTTTACACATTTAATTATAACTCAAAACCGATGTATGAGGATGATTAAAATCTAGAGAAAAATTCAGTCCACTTTTCAGGTGAGTATGTCTTAGAAAATTCTAAACTTAGTGATGTGTTGTTGTGTCAAAGATATTTCTAAATTTTGCCATCCTTGCCACTCCATGAGGGCACTTTGCAGCCACCTCAAACGTCCTCCAACATAACGGCTTATATCCTTAAATACAACTCATAATCCTACCTTGAAAGTATTGCATCTACAAGGAGTAGGAAGGAAATATGTCATATAAAAACAAATCAGTGACGGTGGAAATACAACGCAGCCATCACCATCATAGATGCCATTCTTAGCCCAGCTTTATACCGGGTCCTTGAGCGCCATGCTGCGCCGCGCCCCATGTAGTCAATGGTTTGAAATATATTGAGCACGCCGCAGTGAGTGAACAGTCCTTCATCGCTCCGTCATCATGTCACGCTGCTGCACTAAAGATACACTCCAGCTCTATTTTTGATGGAGCACGCACCGACACCACGTAAATTTCAGTAGTTAAGATTGAACTGAGACAAGAAGTCAGACACGGGATTCGGTGTAAAATATCCGGTAACTTCCTAAACAAAAGCCACTGTGCAGATTTTCACCTGCTGAACTACCTGAACGTAACATCATCTCTGTGTCCACAAGGTTTCAGTGAAATAAGAAACAATGACACAAACATGTGGACAAAGTTAACTATTTGGATGAGAATCACAGGCGATAGCAATCCCTCCCGTGAGTCCGTGATGTCACGGATCTAGCAACAGCTGGTGCACTCGTGGTCGCTCAGTGCACGGTGTAAATGCTCGTGCCATGGAGCTTGAGCCGTTGCGCTGCACGATGCTGTGCTCACGGACCGGGTGTAAATCTGGGGTTACCGCTCCCATGGAGTTGTATAGTATCATGACCACAAGTTTGCATGTTCTTTTAAGTAATCATGGGCAGTTCTGGTCCTGTACGGCCACCATCCTGCACGTTTTACATGCTTCATTGCTACAACACACCAGATTAAAATGAAATGCATCCAACAGCTTGTCAAGTTCTGCACAATAACCCATTAATTTGATGAAAATGTTGTCCACTGACCGTGTATGCCCCAAATATTTGTAACAGCGTAGATTCAGCATGTGGATGAATCAGTTTCCCTTCAGAAAAACAACAGATGTCTCCCAGACAAAGAAGACGAAAAGCAATAAGACTTGTTTCAATAAAAGAATTTGCAGCAAATGTATTGTAGACTATTACATATCCCAGCAGGGGAAGCATCGGCACAACACTCAACAGTTGGTTGGAATTGGACCATATGTGCATCTGCAAAGAATGCATCTCCTTCCTTTCAGATTGCACTAGAGATGGCCATCCTCCGCCTGCTGATGAATTTGGAGCCCAGCCGAAAAAGTCCTGCTTCTCATTCACTTTGCTCTGTTGCTTGCAGGGAAAAGTTGAGAGAAGTCCAGCTAAGTGACAGCACAAAAGCCAGCCCATCAAATCACATGACTGTGCTGCTCACTGTTGCTGCACCTCCAAAACAGCAGGCAGGTTTGCCGTCTGGCATTCGTGTGAATCCTGACTCACACACTGTTAGCTCTGATAGCTGCCACGTCCATGCCGCTGTTCATCAAGATAACAATTATTCTTACTCAGTTTAATTCATAGCAGTAAATCCTTATACTACTGATCTGTGATAAAAAGATTTGTGTTTATACGTGTATAAATCCTATGCAGTATCAGGTCTGGATACAAGATAATGACAAGAAATGCTAAAATGTTAAAGCAGCTGAAGTTCAGAAGCATAAATCGGCCTCAAACTGTATGAAAGGAATGGATCACATCTATTGTTTTGCTGCTTTTTTGGTCCAAAAGTGACCATATCTGGATGAAAAAGAGGATTTTGAGCAACAGGCCTGTCAGCAAGGTGCTTCCCATTAATGCACAGAGAAAAAATAGCTTAAGCATTTACTGTATTTGCACTGAAATTGCAAACAAATTGCATTAAAATCGAAGAAAATCAAGAAAAATTTCTTAAAAACTGGTCAACAAATTCTCTTAATAACCTGTTTCTCTGGTTAACTGCAGAAAAAGATATGATATATCAGCAAGGGGGAAAAAAAGCCAAACTGTTACCCTCACATGAGTCATTCCCATTGGTTCACAGTCATGCCAGTTCAGCCAGTCACATTCCCAAACACATCCATCTCTCTGAAGCATAGCATCTATTTAATTATGAAATTATTCTCAGAAGAGACACTGATACACTGATCAGAAGGAGTGAAATTAGTTAATGATGCTCTAATTACCTGTGGGAGGAATGTATTGACTTTTTTGGAACCAGAGACACTCAGAGGCGCATCAACACCAGACTAATTTCTTTAGACTCAGTCTTTGATACAATACATAAAGTTAGTTAATAGATTTGTTTTTTATCAGCTGCAAATAAGTCTTACCTCGACTACAAAAAGGAAATATTCTTCACTTGAGTAGAAGATCATCTGAAGCTGTAGGAGTCCTTATTCTTTTGTTTTTAAAGCAGTTGGCTGCTTTGTGGTATTTTGCTACTATACATGTACTGCAATATTCTATTAACTTTAATGTAAATAAGACAATATTCTGATTGTAGTTTTTAAACAAGCTGCAGATACAATGTTCCATTCATATTCCAATTTACATATGCAGAGCATAGTTGGAAAAATGGAGTAATAGTTTGTCCCAAAAGAGTGTTTTCTTCTAACCACAGCTTTCCTGTTTTGGACTAAACTCTGCCAGAAAGGCATTGAAAGACCCTTGACAGAAACAAGCAACCCAGCAACAAAAACAAGCCTAAAACAAGTGGCAGTGTTCTCAAAAACCAAATTGCTCATAGTATGGTAACTTGGCAGCTGTGGGGCCTAAAGCAGGCACAGTAAAGCAGCAGGGTGTGCTGCAAGATGCCATAAAAACTCCAGCTGGGCTGTGCAAATGTCATCAGAATGGGATAAAGATCAGGTTGAGGTCATTAAGTGTTTTATTCAGAGTGAAGTTCTGATAAGGGTCATATCAGAACATTTTTTGTGCATGTAAGCATAACTAGTTTGGATTTTGTTGCATGGTTAAATCCCCTGAAGGCCACAGTCTGCACTAAACCTCAGAGCCAGTGGATGAAGGACTGATGAACAACTATGAGAAGTTAACTGTAGAAGTTAACTGTAAAGATATGCAGTACTCCTGTGGAGACATTGAGAAGCAGAACTTAACTTGTGAAGCATGCATTAGTGGAGATGACATCTTCCTCACTGGCTTCAAACCTGTGGTGCTGCAGAAATGCATTATTTCTGGTGTGTTACTCTCATGGCTGCTTGTGGTTTTCTGCCTTTTTCATTTGGGTAAACCAAATTAAATTGTGAAAGACGGTGATTTTATAATCTTTTATGAGTAAAAGCAAAGACATAATAACATAAATCTACAGTTATGGATCTATATATAGTAATAAAATGAATAACAGATGGATTGTAAAATGCTGGGCATCAAGTTTTTTATGTTCTCTGAGTGGTGATAGATGCATTTACTTTGCTCAGCTTGAGGTAACTCTTGTTGGGTTCATATTTAGCAATCCTCTCAGTCAGATATTCAAAATCCAAAAATAATGATCTCGGCAATGTAACCGAAGGGGAAAAACCCCACTTGTGTTAGTTTGTAGGGTCATCCTGCAGCAGCCTGGACCTCTGACATTTAAACTCAGTTTATCTTTTTTTCCCCTTTTTTTTCTAAAGGCAGACTGTTAAATTTAGTTGTTTCTGTTTGCTGTTTTTCTGACTAATCGTGTCTGGCAGTTCTGAGAGGCATTAGACCTGTATTCACTTTTATCAGCCCAAACTTTGGAAACGCACTCTTGTTTTCCCCCCGCTCCACGTACTTGTAATCATAAACATGCAGCTGCAGCGGCGGCTCCAAGCACTCACAGTAGATAGTTGATTGAGGAGCAGATGATGGACCCATCTCCTCCACATAAGACTGAATTCCTTCTATAAATATAAGGGAAACATTTTGATTTAGCTAACTAAAATAACCTGATTTGCCTTCTCTGTGATTTTCTAACTTAAAAATCTCACTAAGACAGCTTCATTCACAAACCACTATTTCAGTTTTCTTCTTGGCTCTTCAAAGCTGAGTGATAAATAAAGCTGATGGACAGATTTAGTCTGCGTAAACCAGATGAAAAGGCCATGCATACCTCCAGCGTAGCATATAGACATCTGTAGCTGCAGTGTGCCTCTTCCTCCGCAGCACACTCACGGCCAAAGTTGGTGCCGCTGCTTTGATGAGCCGCCAACAAGGATTAGATTCCCCTCTTAATAACGCTCTTACTTTCTCAAAGTAGTAGGGTGACACAGAGGACAGGATGGTAGGGAGGAAGAGGAGACAGAGTGATGCTGTGTTTTTGTCTCCTCATGTGCTTACTTTACATCTACATCCGTTTTACTCAGGCCTACATTCAGGATCAGGTTCTGCTCCAACTCCTTTGTTCAAAAGGAGGATTTTCCCTGGATTGTTTGTTCCCTCTGAGGGTTTCACCCTTACAGTTGGACTAATTGCTGCATTCGTTGCCTCTTTGCAGCTGAGTATGAATAAAAAACATACAGAAACTATAGAAGGAAACAGATTCTGTTTAGAAGGGTGGGGAAAAAAAAGAGAAAAATATAATATATTAAAAGAATGAAAATCCAAAGGGAGTAAAAGGATATTAAAAAATTAAAATAAACAAAAAAAAAATCCCTACGTTGAGATATGACAGCTGGTCAGTGAGTAAATCACTTAATCTCTTATTCAGTTTAAGAACAATTTTCTCAGAGAATTGATTTTTATCTTTTCCTGATGATTACCTCTCATGCCATTGTCCAAACATAAATCGATTAATTAAGAGAAAGCACAGCAGGACATCTATTTACCTTTTAATCTGCCTCATTTACTCCCAATTTGTTACCTATAGACTCAAGGGTAAGGGTAACAAACACAGTGTTCCCCTTAAATGTTTTTTTTTTTTTTAAATAAAAGTATATAGAAATTGCTTTAAAGTTTGAAACAAACTTTATTAGACTGTATGTGCCTACAAATGTTAAACAGTATTAGCAGTGAGACTCATCACTCTGGTAGCCAAGAAAATATAAGATAAGATAAAACAGTTGTGTGTAATGGCAGACTCAGAAGAAGGCAGCAGACAAGGATCATTCAAATAGAAAAAAAACAGCAAAAAAACCCAGAAAAACACAAGCGCTCCACGACCAGAAGGATCAAATCCAAATTTAATCCCAAACGATAATTCCAAAAGGCACAAAGATACAAAACAGAAAAACAGGACATCAGATGTATTTATATGATACATTATCCAGCATTATTGATGATCTGAAGGGGCCCATTTTAAACCAGTGCACAATATTTTCCAAAACCTAATCAAGTCCTTTTTGTTTGCTGAACTAAGCTAAGTGAAAAACAAATGGCAACAAAAATTTAAGTTTAAGATAAAGGAAACAAAAAGCAAAGGAGTGAAAATAACTCCCAAGTTCTTTACATGCTCCAAAGTGCCTTGATTACCACCATCGGCCCCTCCAGCCTCCTAATGAGGACTATGATTTCTGTTAATGAGTAAAAACTCCACAATTGTTTGAGCATCAGATCTGTTCAGCTCTTCAAAATACGACAAGGTACAAATACAAGGGCAGTATTTGACTCTCTGAGATAAAAACAGGTTGGAAAAACATGGTTACATGTTACCTTGTGATCCCAGGCATCATTATGAGAAGATGAGGAAATACACCTGCATGGATTTGTCATTTTTGTTTAAAGAAAAAAAAAAAAAAACAAGCTGAAAAAGTGCTAAAAGAAAACAAGGAATTGAAATGTCTCCTAGATTAAGTGAACAAATGTGTTCTTATAACTGACATTTAGCATCAGCTCTGAATGCAGAGGGTACCACCTTAGGGGTTCCCCCTCTATAACCTGTTTATGACCCAAAATAATGCTTTCCTGGCAGGTGTCACTTTCCGCCAGCTGTCAATACATATCTGTAGATAATTTTTTCGTACATCTGAAGTTAAAGGATAACTTTCTTCTTTTTCAACCTGGACCTTATTTCTAGGAGTATATACGTACATTTACTCGCCAGTAAAGCTTCTGCATCACTTTGAGTCCTTCAGAAGATATTACACTGAGTCGCCCTTCAGCGTGCGTCCAGTAATAATGGCAGAGACGGGGCAGTCACTATAGAAGGCATTTTCTGCAGCAAAACGGCCTGATTTTCGCCAGTATTTTATGTAGAATGAACGAACGAACGAGTACTATTGTCCTGTGAGTCCAGATTTAGCTTTCCATTAGTTATCGGGGTGTTCTAAACACTTCTCGGGGTCGCGTGTTCACGATGCGCGCTTCCGTAGTACAGCTGGGACGAGCAGCTCGCTACCCAGACAACAACAAAAATACAATTTGAGAAACTCTGAACTCACAGGACAATAGTACTCATTCGTTTGTTCATTTTACTTAAAGCATTGATGAAATCAATGAGTTTTACTGCAGATAATGTGTTACATAGTGGATGCCCCGTCTCTCCCGTTATATGGATGTACACTGAAGGGTGACTCAACATAATATCTTCCCAAGGAGTCAAAGTAATGCAGAAATTTCACCGGTGAGTAAATACACGTATATACTCCTAGAAATAAGGTCCAGGTTGAAAAAAAAGAAACTTATCCTTTAATGCTAAACTTGTACCCTGCGCATTTAAAACTGATGAGACTTTTCAGCAGGCGTCATATTGAGAGTTGGTATTAGAATATGCCAAATGTGTGGGTTATAACAGTTAAAATGTCAGGAAGTGCGAGTTATGATGCAATGCATGTTATTATAAAAGCAAAGATCTAGAAGTGTCTCCATGAGTGACAGCATGGTCGCGTCTGTAGCCGTCAGAACCCAACTTTAACCTGTGGAGCTAAATCTGACTCTCAGGAACCTTCGGGCAGAGAGAGCACTGCTGTCACTCATTGTTCAGCCAGGAGTGTTATTACATCTGCAAACATGAGCTGTCCTCATTAACAACCTTCACTGCTTTATCCATCTTTTTAAATACCTCTGCAGAACAAAGAGATCGTGAATGGATTCGATTTCAGTCGTCCACCATTGTTCAAATCTGATGCGGTTTAACCTTGAAATCTAAAGCAGATTCACTCAGATTTTTGCGTCTTATGTTTAAACAATCATGCAAATCAACAGCATGGGTGAAAACCTTTACAATTATTATAGTTTTATGACTGTTTTCACTGATGTGATGCAGCTTTTGTTAAGCTTGTGATCCCACGTCAATTGTTGATAACACTGATGTGTTCTAAAAGAAGGCATGGGATAGCAATCCTACACTTGAAGTAAATATCTACCATGTTACAAACAGATTTAAGGCTTATCTGGTAGAAATAATTAACATTTATTAATTGTAGCTGCAACTGAACACTGATTAGATTAACAATTTGCATTAAATGCTTGCTTCCTCGCCTCCTCTTCCCCTAACATCTGTCCTCTTCTTTTTACTGTTGGGAGACAAAAACAGAGGAGTTGAGTGCACAAATGTTTGTATTATCCATGTTCCAGTGAGAGTGGACTGTGCAGACCGAGCACACGGTGCTTCTGATCACCTGTCAAACTGTGCCCTGCACCTTTGTGGCACATCTACCCCCTGACCTCCCTGCCACAGGGGTATTTCATAACGCATAGATCAATAACTCCTGTCATTCCTCATTAGTTGCATCCTCTCTGCATTAAGACTGAGCCTTTCCTGTCTTTTGCGTCGGCAGAAACTTTATGCTCCGTCTAGACAAAAAGCGTTTGAATTACTGGATCTAGAATCCGTGGTGAGAGTTTCCACAGTGTCTGTGTTGTAGATTTATTTACATTTTTTCAAGTTGAATCCTGGTTTTAAAAAAGATAGAAAAAGGAAAAAAAAAAAATCGGCTTCCAAGCAGCTTCCAGGAATCTCACCTGAGAAATCTTGACTTTCTAAAAATTTTTCCCCTCTTCCTTGACCGGTTTTTCTGAGACATGGTCTGTTTTAGTGTTTGATGACATGAGAAGGATAAAAAAGATCATTTTCCCAGATGAAAAGCTGTCTCCCACCACGTCCTGGTGTTTCTTTTTCTGTTGCAGACAACAAAGTACATTTAAATCAGCCGAGAGTCAGATGTTCTGGGTGGCACTGAACCGGTCTGACGTGCTTCATGTGTGCAGACGCTGTTTGTAATTGTCATTTAACTGCTCGATCAAGTGACTGATGAGTAGCGGCTGCTGTCATGAGATAATGTACACAGTAAAGCGGGACCGGCTGTAGAATAATGAGCTGACTTGTGTCCTAAGACATTGCATAGTTTAGTGACCTGTGACTCATGTTTTATAAGCACAGCTGATTCACTCCCCGCTGAAGTCTGCATCCACAAAGAACATTTTAATCCATGTTTCAGTCAAACGATAGATGAACCCTTTAATGCAGCAGCGGTTCAGTGAACAGATGCTTCTGGGAATGTTCCAGCTGAGAGATGTATGGTGATAATGGGCTGTATGCATTAGCAAGGTTATGGTTTTGTTTTGAGCAAAGTGTTTATTGACGAGGTGAGAGGCTGTTATGGAGGAAATACTTTAATGTCCCACCTGCATAGAGTTTTATATATTCAAATGCACGTACAGGCTGCTGGTTGAAGCAGAAACATTAAATTGTGAATTTGTGAAAGCTGGGGAGAGGATCAAGAGTCATAGCTAGAGAAAGAAAAAGAAAAATCTGCCTTAATTATGGCTTTAGGGTTAGCAAATTTTTGGAAATAAATGCATCATTAGGAAGGTCTCCCTTCCTATTTCTTTGCCAGAAAAGCTTTCTAAAACATGATTAACGTGAAACTGCAGCTTAACTTGCAATATCCAGTATCTTATATCGGCTATCAATAGCATGCTGCAGGTTATTCATATAAATTTAATTTCCTTTGCCTGTATCAACACCTACAAATTCTGCAGATAACTACAGATTACAGATAAATGTGAAGACACAGCATCCTTGTTATGTTACTAAATTGCTTTCCCAGTACAAGTGGAGTGGTTTCCAGTTTGAGTTCCTTTCTGATGTTATTAAAAAATTCAGCTTTAAAATCACCCCTTTTTGGCCCACATCTTATGCATCATCATACCAAAGTTTGTCACCATGAAGGTACTTTTTACTCACACACACTAAAAATTCCTGGGTCAAAAATAACCCACAATGGATTATTTTTAGGAGTGTAATGATTAGAGCTGCCACGATTCGTCAATTAATTGACTAATCATCCACTTTCAAAATAATCATTGACTAATTTAATAATCGATTAATCGTTAATTGTTTATAAGCTTTGTTTTCCTCTTAACATTGCCACTGTACCTTCCGCTGCCTTGTCTGACTTTCCGTATGGTCAGCTTTTCTTCAGCTGTTTATTGACATAAATGAACACACACACTGCCAGTCAAAGTTTGGACATGTTTTTCCATTAGATTCAATGAGAAAGTGTCCAAACTTTTGACTGTTACTGTAAATATGCTGCCATTATTGTATGATCCAATTAGTCGATTAATCGACTAAATAATCGGTGACTGTTTGATTATCAAAATAATCATTTGTGGCAGCCCTAGTAATGATTAGGTTAACAACAATTCTATTTATATCACGATTCATGGTTTCTGATTGGATTCGGAGTTCAATTCGATTCAGTTCAATTCAGCGACTTGAAATCCAGTCAGAAATCATGAATTCCGGTATGAATCGAATCATTGTTTAATTGAATCATTACACCCCTAATCATCTTTGACCCATATTAGGATATTTTTGACCCACTGCTGGGTTAAAAGGGACTAACTAATTTCTGGGTAACTTTGACTTAGAAAATTGGGTTATTTTTTTGACCCAACTTTCAGATTGAACATTTGATCCAGAAGTTGGGTTGTATTGACTACAATGTTGGGTTATCTTAACCCACAAGTTGGGTAAAAAACCCAACAACCTAAATGTTTGGGTTGAAATAATCCAGAAATTAGTTGGTCCCTTTTAATCCAGCAGTTTGACCCAGGACTTTTTAGTGTCCATGTCTCAGGGCTATATGCACAACTCCACTACTTCATGAATTTAAACCAGCTCCTTTGTTTCCTGCCATTCATCACACAAAAAACTGATTAATCCAGGTGTGCCTGACCTCAGTAACCACAATGACAATGACCAGACACACCTGGATTAATCAGCTTGTGTTGCACTAAAAACTCCTGGGTTAAAAAAGGACCAAATAATTTCTGGGTTATTTCAACCCAGACATTTAGGTTGTTGACCCAACTTCTGCTTTAAAATAACACAACATTATAGTAAATAAGACCCCATTTCTGGGTCAAATATTCAACCTGAAAGTTGGATATAATAAAACATAACCCAATTTTCTGGGTCAAAGTAACCCAGAAAGTTACTTTAACCTACTATGGGTCAAAAATAATCCATTATGGGTTATTTTAGACCCAGGAATTTTTAGTGTGTGTGAGTGAAAAGTACCTCTATGGTGACAAACTTTGGTATGTTGATACATAAGATGTGGGTCAAAAAGTAGCGATTTTAAAGCTGACTTTTTTAATGACATCAGCAAGGAACTCAAACTGGAAACCACTCTGCTTGTACTGGAAAAGCAACTTAGTAACTTAAAAATCCCTCGGATGATATTCTATACAGGCACCAGAAAATTCTATGAAGGCTAAATTCTAGTTGAAAATAGATCTCCAACTTAAACTACCTGCAGTGTAAGGTATACCTTCAGTAACTGGTACATCTGTAAATGCAACTCATTGAGCCTGGAGCTGCTGACGTGTCTGGAGATAGATCTCTACTGTGTTTGCCTGTGAGTGACATCACTGTAATGTGGAAGCAGACGTGACACCTGTCAGTGTCATCTTTCCAATTATTTCCTGAATTCTTAGGCCCACCAGTGAAACCATTACCTCCGCCTGTCCTCCTACAGTTGTCACCACAAAGCACATGGCTTGAACAATGTTGGCTTGTTTTTTGTTTTGACTATTCTCTCTTTTATTTATTTATTTATTAAGCTTTTATTTTAACTTTTATTTATTTATTTTTTACCAGGCAGATGCCTGAGAACAAATTATTTCTTTTACAAGTGAGAGGGGGATTGAAGTACAATATAATGTACAACATCTAACAACATTACAACACACATTAAACTTTAAAACAATGTTAAACGAAGACAATTCACCAGATCAAAACATCTCATGCAGCAAAGCACTTGCACAGTCTCGTATCTCCCATCAACATGCCTGTGACAGGAGTTTTAAACTGAGGGAGGCCAAAAAGGGGCTGAAGCTTGATTGTTTTTTGAACAGTCATGCATGAATGCCCTCTTCCCAAACTCAGCGTGAGTCCTGGACACTGAGGCAGAAATGCAGACCTGAGATCACAGATTTTGGGATTGGTTGTGTTTGAACGTTAAGTAGAATCAAAGGAATGGAGGGAGTAGAGGGAGGGCAATTAATTACACTTACAGTGGGTCCCCTTGTTGAAATGTCATCACAAATGTGCTCCCATTGCAGTGCTTTTGATTGACCTTTGATGCTCTGGAAAATGTCATGTTAACACTTGGTGCCATCCCTGGAATTCTTGGTTGTGTACCAAATTTTTTTTTGCATGGGACACTTACGCAACATAGACCGTTTTATTGTTTGAAGATGGACATTCATAAGCTCTGAGTACTTGAGAAGTGTTCTGTTTGTTTGTGTATTTAAGATCCCCATTAGCTTTTGCATAGCAGTAACTATTCTTCCCTCTGTCATCAGACTTCTGTGTTGTTTATGGATTTTCCACATGTTTGAGATTGAGATGGTCCATACTGCGAGTGCATTTGGAACCAGGTCGTCTCAGGCCAGGGGTGGCCACAATCTTGGATGTTTTCCATGTTTCTGTTCCAGCACACCTGGCTCAGATTAACTTGTTGGATACATTTAATTTAAGTCAGGTGTGTTGGAGCAGGGGCACATTGAAAACCTAGATGACAGTGGCCCTTGAGGACCTAATTAGGAAGCCCCTTTAGGCTAAAGGTCAGTGATTGATTTTGTGATTGCATCATCAGGCCTTCAGATCAGCCTTGGATACCGAGGTGAGGAGAAGGGGGGAGCTGTAAACTGATCACCACCTGCTGGTGAGCCTGGCTGCTGGACAGGCTTGTCCATGAGGTCTTCAATGCACACCTCCAGGAGAGGCCAGATAAGGGGTGTCTGCAGTGTTGTGCCTGAACGAGTTCAATTAAATCGTTCATATTTTGAGTGAACGTGAACTGAACGTACGGTATTTTTGCCTGATGAACGTTATTGTGAATGCGCTCATTCTGGCGTGTGTGAACGTCGCTCTCTTTTTACCAGTTCACCCTAGATCCATGTGCACTGCTTTCCGGCTGCGCCATGGTTTCATTCCAATCTACATGGCACGTCAACTCAGACCAGGACCACCGGGGATCAGGTCAGATGCAACGGGGCTAGTGAACCAAACCATTGATTAAAACGGCAGCGTTTAGCTCTGGAGCCTGCTCCACACACGGCGCCCACGAACCCGATGTGACTTGGCCGTAAAGACACACAACGTAACTTTTACACCTTAAAAATGTGTATTTCTGACCCATTTAGATGGTACACTAACATTCATTACATGCATTTTCGAGCCGTCACTGCCCAGAGGCGTCCCGAGGCTCAGAAACTGCAGTATGTAAGTTTCCCATCCAGGACACGACGGTCATGTTGTACCGACTATTGGTTGCGCACCGCATCATGTGCTAGCAAACGGATATGAACCAGATATGAACACAGCCGGTGTTTTGAACACGCATCATATTAGATTTGGTAAGGAAACGCAAGGAAACATAACTGGAGGAAGAGAGGAAAAGAAAAAAAAAAAAAAAAAAAAACATTTTTTTCTGGGTGGGAAAAAATAAAAGAGGGGGGAGGAAGGAGGGGGGGGGGGGATGGGATGAAAAAGGGGGGCGGGGAAAAGAAAAAAAATAAAAAATGCGTTGTGTGGTTTTAATAATTTAAATTTGTTGGAGAGAGGAGAGAAGAAAGGGGAGGGTCAAATAAGAAAAAAAACAAAAAAAAAACAGCGGAAAAGAGACTAAAAAAAACAGGGGAAAAACACACAAGAAACTCGCATCCCCAAACCCAAAAAAAAGGAAAAAAAAGAAAAAAAAGAAAAAGAGGGAATAGCATCCCAGCAAAAAGAAATAATAAGTTTAAATTAAATGAATTTAAAAGAAAAGGAGGGGAGGGGGGGGGAAAAGAAAATTTAATTATTAATCCAGGATGAAAAATGAAATAAGAATAAATTATAACATCAACAACAACTAATCAAATCAGAAAAAAAAAAAAAATATTCACAAAATATTGAAAATTGACTTTCAAAGAAAATTTTACAATTTGAGCTACATCCTTTGTTTCCCTCAGTCTGGATTGTTTAATAATTCCTCATGAAAAAGACTATTCAAGCAGCAAGTCTTTCCTCGTGTTTTTCAGAATCGGTTGTCGGGTGTGGACTGAATTAGAGGAAAAATGTCAATATTCTGACAGTACCTCAAAGCAACATATAGAGAAAAATAACTTCAATCTTGGAACTGTGAAAAATTTAAATCATGAACTAAGAACTGAACTAGTTCATTTTAAAATGTGTGAACTGAACTTTGAACAAGTTCATGTAGAAAATGAACTTTCCTAACACTGTGTGTCTGAGTCTCCTTCCTGAACCTGTTGCCTCTGCAACCCAGAAAAAAAGCAGCAGCTAGTAACAGGATCATCAGCCATGCATCAATCTCATATCCCAGCTGCTGCTGGGTCTTTACTGTGCAGCAGCTCCTGTTTTACTGCAGTTTGGTACATTTTCTGTGCTGCTCAGTTTGCTGTGATAGGGCTCCCATTGTCTTTATTACCCTCTGATAAGATCCTCCTCTTTTATTGTGCTGTGATAGGGCCCATTAGTTCAGCTGAATGCACACTGCAGTATTTGGACAGGATTTTGCCCCAATTAGGCTGACCTGCACTTATAAAAAGTCACGGAGAGAAAAACCTACATTGTGGTTTTGATTTACATTTGAGTGGGATCACAATATCTCTGCCTAATTAATCGAAAGAGTCTAAAGAGGTAGTCAAGGTCATAAAGGAGCAGCGAATGCTTTTGGACCAATCAACCTCAAGCGTTTATATTATTCCAAAATGTTCATGTTGCATTGGGCAGCAGTGCTTCGCTTTAAGCATCATATCTCTATTAAACCATGCTCGTCTTAGTCCTGCCTGTGTTAGGATTTGTAATGAGTCTCTTATGTTTTATATTTGTGTTGCAGAGTTTTG
This sequence comes from Atherinomorus stipes, assembly GCA_023101725.1. NCBI lineage: Eukaryota > Metazoa > Chordata > Actinopteri > Atheriniformes > Atherinidae > Atherinomorus > Atherinomorus stipes. The sequence goes on from JALJCO010004337.1 coordinate 485,784, forward strand.
CAGAGAACACGATGAATGAGTTGCTGGGCTGGTACGGCTACGACAAGGTGGAGCTGAGAGACTCCGACAACCTGGAGATCGGAGAGACGCCACAACACATCTCTGTCCTCAAAGGTAGGCTGATGCTTATCATCATCACGTCGTTATATGCAGCATAATAAGGGAATTAAATACTGTTTATATCAACACGTCATCACAACTCTTATTAAAGCTCTCATTGGTCATTGGCACCTTTGAATTTTAATTATAGAATTTAATAATTCATCAATGAATGCAACAAAATTAGTGTTCAAAATGTGGCTAAGAAGGAATTCAATACAAAGGCTGTGAAGGTTGTTGCAGATTGTGGAAAAATCATCATGGAGGTCATTTAAAGAGCTTCAGGCAGGCCTGGAGCAATCTGGACTCCAAGTTTCAGCCTGTAGTAAAGTGCACACTTATCCCAAGTAGCACTTTATCTACAAACCATGTTCCCAGAAAAGTTTGGTCGTGTTCTAAATCAGTGAAAGTTCCCAAACTTTTTGAGCCACCCAAGATAATTAGGCATGGATAATTGTGTGATGTGTTATATGGGTCGTCTTGTGACCATCCTCTTAATGTGAGGCTTAAAGACTGTCAGAATCTACATAGATAAGAAGGATAAAGTAGATTTTGGTGGATTGGCTTAACAGCTTTTCTCACCAAGATGGGGCCATATTGGGATTTTTAATGTAGCACCTATAATAACTTTTTTCTGAATGCACAATGATTAAAAAAAAAAACTACATATAAGGCTTGAAAACTATCAGAAATAAGGAGAATAAATGTTTATTGGCGGATTCGATACATGCCCAAAATCACCTTCTCTCACTGAGATAATGCCAAATTTAGATTTTTATATGTATTTGCAATAACTTCGTTATTTATGAAATAATGAAAAAAATCAATGTGTTAATTGACAGATTAGTCTCTTTGCAATAATGCGTTAATTTTGATAGCCATAAAACCCCCACATTTATTTGATAACTGTAGACTGTATTTTTGTTTTTACAATGATCTAGTGACCTCTTGATATCACCCTATGTCCTCCATGGGGGTCTTTACCCCCAGTTTGGGAACCACTGTTCCAAAAGCATTACAGCCTTAAATGTATAATTTGTTAATCTGTTTATGCCTTGATGCAAGCAACAAATTCATAAAAAGTTTATTTTCCTTTTAATGAGGCTTTTTAGTTGTTTTCAGAACTGATGATGCTGCTTGTTGCAGTTTTTCTGAGTCTCCCTCACTGCTGAATCCAATATTCCAGCTGCTCACAGTTGTTGTCGAATTCTCCTCTTTATGATGCTTCATACATCTCCAAAAGTAGATAAATGTGGACTCAATGAAGTCTGACATTTTCCTAAAATAACCACAGTCCTCCTGGGAAAACACATCCCCTTGATGGTACCTTATATCTCTCTGAGATTCTAATATCCAGTCCTGCATCAATACTCTTACACACATGTTGGTCATTTCTGCCATGGACACTGAAACACTCCCACACCATCACAGACTCTGGCTTTTAAAGCTTTCACTGCTAAATCCTGGATGCTCTTTCTCTTCCACAAGTCAGTTTTTTCCCTCAAAAGTAGCAAAAACATGATTAATCTGACCACAGAACTGATGTCCACTGTCTTTCTGTCCATCTGAGATGAGCTGGTGTCCAGAGATCTCAGCAGTGTTTCTGCAGAGTTGATTTATGGTTTATTCCTTGTGTATACAGTTTCGGGTTACATTTTTACAAGGGGCAGATTGTGTGGAGTGAAATGGTTTTCCAAAGTGCTCTATGAGCATGTTCCTGTATCAATCATGATGTCATGAAGGTTTGTTTCACAGTGGTGGGGCCTTAGGATTTGTTGGCCAAGAAAATCCAACAGTAGTTCCTATTTTTGGCCTTTATTCACTGAGATTTCCCCAGACCCCTCTAAACCTTTTACAATACTACTGTATGTTCTATAAATGTTTAAAGGTACAGTATGTAAAAATCAAAGGTCAATGGCAAAAAATTTGATATTTAATTCAAAACTGTGTTTCTATTGATGTGTAATTGTTTCACTAGAATAGCTGTTATACATTTATTTTCTTAGAATGAGTCATTTACATCTACTTGCTGGGTGATGCACATGTGGAGGCTGCCATAATTGTTCCACCATTCTTACTATGGTGTCCCTAAATGGACAAAACAGTGTGTGTGAAGTAAGAACCCTCTGAACTTAAAAACTGTTGTACCAGCTTTGTTTAATGGGAGTTAAAATACCGTTTGGGATAGGTGATGCCTTAAAAGATATTTAGAAAATAGTTTCAGTCATAGCTACACCTGAGACCACTGGATCCCTTCACAGATGAAAACATCTTTTTGTCTAGGAGAATTTTGGCCACTAATGACCAACATACATTCACAACAGTACTTGGAAAACGAAGTCATTTGAAAGAAAACATCTTTTCTTTCAAATACCCATCTTTACCACTTTTTTTTCTTTACTTTAGATGTTAGTAATTCTTACATACAGTACCTTTAAATATCAGATTTTCTAGCGTGAAAAAACAAAAATTTGGATGCCTCTTTTATACCTAAACCTGACACCCTTACCTGACACCAGTTAACCTGCTGATAGTTGAATCTTCCTAAACACTATTGTATTTTTCATAAAGTTTTCTTCTTAAATATATTGCTACATGAATTTCTCAATTTTTTATGTTCTCTAAATACAAAGAGGTGAGAGTCGGTTGATTTAATAAGATTATTAAAAACAAATTGATGATTTTACAAGATTTCAAGATGGTCATATTTTCATATTCATTCAAAATTATGATTATGATTTTATCTACTTTATCACTGCATCAACTTAACTTCATCAATCTCATCAACAGACATTTAATATTCCTCAGATGAACAAACATTTACACGCCCATGCTTGAAAAGGAGCAGGATGAAGAAAATCTTATATTTCCTGCCCACTTTTAAATAACAGTAGTCTTAATGGTTAGCTGTACACAACTAACTAATTATTCAAAGGTGCAGGTGCAGCCTCATTAAAATGTCATGAAAATTTACTTTTCCTGACATCATTTGTGTTGTTTTTAGGGATTTTGAACAGAAATGTCTCCAACTTTTTGTTGCTTGTGCTTCTTATCTGGTGGGAATTATCAGGATCTCACTTTAAGGCAGGAACTGTAGCGAGTGCGGCTCATCTGTTGGTCAGTAAACTCTTCATTTTGCTCAAATTTTCCTGTCTTAGAAAACTCGTTGCCAAAAATCCCAGCTTCAGTGGAGAACAGTGAAGGCTCTCCGGACCGAGCCAACAGCTCCCTGTCCTTGCCAGCCTCCAGGAATGGAGTCACAGAGCCCTCCACCACACCGTCCACCTCCATGCCCAGCACCAAGGAGCATGGCAGCCTGCCCATCATGGTCCCCATGATCCCCCCGCCACTGATCAAGCCCCCCGCAGGTACAGAGCATGGATGGCTATATTTATTTATTTATTTTGGGGGATAAGGATTAGATTAATTAAAAGTAGTTTAGCTTTAAACTTGTCCTTGTTTGTCAAGAAGACATTTACAGAGAAGGAGAGAATAAAAAGTAACATCCCTCCTCAGAGACTGCAGGTAAAATTACAACTCTAACAAGGTTGCATTTTAAATCTCCCAAAGAGATCAAGGTCATTTACATTGCTGATGTATACACACAAATGCAGCAACCACAAACACACAGCAAATATTTCCATTTACAAAAGGAGTTGTCATTGATTTAATTCATTCCACAGAAGATATAAACCCACTTTATTGTTCACTATCTGGCAAGAAAACCAAATCTTAATGCAGTGTCAAAAGTTTGTCCTCACTGCTGAGGCAGGCAATTAATGAGCTAGCTACCTGCTGTACACCTTGTTTCCCTCCACCTGCCCAAGTGTCAATATTACCCCCCCATCAACTCTCGGTGGAAATGTCCACACTCCCCCGGCCAGACAGAGGGCTTCATTATCCCCTGCGTCTGCTGTGGACAGGAGGCTGGTACGCCCCGGCGGAGGAAGCGAGCCGCCTTGGCATCACCCAAGAGGAGTCCCCGCTGGCCCTGCCTAGGCGGGGAAACAGATGGTGCGGTCCCACTTAAAGCCCAGCAACCAACTAACCACCCGGCCGAAAAACCGCCTTCAAACCCCCCGTCCCTTCCTTTACCATCTCACATACGCTGAATTATTCATGCGCCCCTGCAGAATCCGACAAAGAACCTTTTGAGGTGCAGGTACGGCGAATGATGGTGGCATTTAGTACGGAGCTGCATAATTACAGCCCCCCCCCCCACAAACACACACACACACACCTCATGCAGATGTAAGTGTTCTGACATGAGCTTGTTAGGATGTGGAAAGGCTAACACAAATCCACCCCAAGATACCATGAAAGGTTTCACCCTGGTCTTCAGTCCTTCCCATTATTCTCTGCCGCAGACATGGTTTCATACAAATCCTGATCCTGTTTTTCTCTAATTGCTGTGATGAACATAAGAGCGACTGCAGGAATGAGACGGGGGAAGACAGACCTTAAAATGCATGTTGGGTCCCCGGTGCTGTCTTTAGGACCCGAGAGAGTCGTCCCCTTAATTGTGAGTTAGTCTTTCGCTTAAAATCCGATGGCCCTGTAGATCCATTAAGCTGAAAAGAGGTGAAAAGCCCAGCCAGCAGTGATAAAGAGGTGAACGGAGGTGAAAAACTAATGGGCCTGTGCATCACCCCCCTACCCCCACCCCCCTACCCTCACACCCGCACACAGTCATAATGTGATAATTGGGAGATACTGACGGGAATCTCGGAGGATCTCTCTCATTTCAGCTGCGCCTGCACTAAAAGCCCGCAGCTCATCATCAGCAGTCACAGTTTACCACAGAAGAGGCATTTCACCGTCACCGAGGGGCTGTTGAAATAATTTGTTGCCCAAACTGACCGCATAGCTAAACTGCAGCCACAGTTCATTCATAAGTGTTAAACGAGGTGGATAAGTGGACATCAGCAGCAGATTTACTCATAAACGTGTGTATCCTGATCATAAATGTAAAGAAGCAGATCATATCTGTTTAAACTGCTTTCATTTGTGGTGGATGCTTACAGTGGTCACAGCACAGATCATGACTTTTCACAAAGCCCCTTTAACTGCAATATAAACTCACACACCTGGCATGAAATGCATTGGAAAAATATTTGACCACTTGCCACAGTCCAGCTTTACTTCAAGATCCTTGATGTCAAAATTAGACTCAAACATAAACACTTGGCATCTCTGCAGTAACCAGGTTTGATAGTCTGGATTGTATGACCTTTGTAGCACATGTAACATGTAGTTTATACAAAGCTTCCCAACAGTTTTGATTAATCTCTTATCTCTTTATTTTTTGTAAAAAAATAAATAAATAAAAAAAAATTCTCCAGTTTTCTGAATGTTTTTCAGTTTTTCTTTGCACATTAGGGTGCTTTTCCACTTATTTTCATTGCTTGTACCAGACTATCTTCAAAGGAATGTCTTTCACCGTTTGCAAAAAATGGATCCTAACAGGAGAGACGACTTAAGTTTATGTTAAATCTAACAAAACTTTGCAAAGGATGAATTTTAAATGGGATTTGTCACAAAAAACAGGACTGGTTCCCATTTCTTTAGTGACGTAAAAATGCCAAAGGTTACTGTATTTTAAAGGTGGGATATAGAAGATGTTTTCGGCAATTCAGAAAGCAGAGACTGTTAGCGAGTTTTTGAATTAAGCGCATGAGCAAGACCAACCTGCTAGATTCACAGCTCCGGCCACGGCACAACACCCAACACCGACGTCTAGTCGGCAGCAGGTACAGATTCTCCATCATGTCACAAACACAAGTAAAACAGACGTTACTGTCTGAACGTATAACTGCTAGCAGAATAATTATTAGCTACCTACTGTAAACATCAGACGAGACAGCATAATATAACTCTCGCCAATCAATCACTCTCATTGATCAGTCTCACCTATTACCTGTTGAATTGCCTGTCAATCACTCTTACTACAGCAGTAAAAGTGACTGACGAGCCAAAGACAAATGAAACACGTGATGAATGCACAAATAATTGGCGGATGTTTTATATGCCCTATTACTTTCACAGCTGATGTATAACGACATTTATATATTTAAAGCTTTTAATTAATCATGCCTTATGGAGTAGTGAACCCAATTTAATTAGATATTGCAAAAATGTTGAAAGAAACATCTTCTATAATGCCTTTAAGCATCAACAGCAATAAGTAATTAGTTCAAAATTTGGGAAATCTTAGAGTGGTGTGAAAACATTTGAAAATGTGGAGGACTAAACAAGTGTTAACGATTTGCAGCAGATGAACAAGGTATGGAAATGTCCTTAAGAAATAGGACCGAATCCAACAAAGACTTGACACAGGACCCAAGAGATGCATTGAATTCTTCCTAGAACCTAAACGTCAACATTATAAAAGCAATGTGGATCATCTCGACAAAGAAGAGCTTTTGCAAGGTCCTTCAAGAAGCCTGGAGAAATATTCCTGGCTTAAATGACAAAGTTTGGCCTTGAAGGTTCAGGTGCAGAAAAAAAAAGCATTTGAGACCAAATTTTGACTATTGAGTTAAATAGATTTGTACAAACCCCGTTTTTCTTTCCTCTTAATATTTCCATTCATGTATTGTTTCAGAAAGATATTGTTTAATATATCGAGCAATATATTTTAGGACAATACTGTTCTGAACTGTTATGGACTCATAAAAGTTGAAGAAACATCTAGTTTCCATGCAGTTGAATATCTTTGTGTTACTTCATGTCTTTTTTATGTGAATTCTATTATAAATCCGGTCTTGTATTCTGAGTGAATATTTGTTTGTCACTTAGACAGCTCTTGTTGGGCACAAAGTAAATTTGTTTTTGTGTTTGCTCTTGTCTAGCCCCTTTTCCCTGATGTTCCTTTTAGATTTTCATCTTTTCCCTCCTCCTCTCAGCCCTCAAGGTGCCCTCATCGTGAATGATTAAAGAAAGAGAAAGAAAATAAGCACAGCTGCAATGAGGTTTCACATTAAGTTTTAGCATTTGTGTAGAGTGGATGCTGATCACAGTTGTGTAACATGAAGAAGTGGTCTCCTTTAACTATTCTCAAGACTTTAGTGTTAAACAAACATGAGTTAATGGACAATTTTTTTCGCATCAGCTACAAGCATAATTGCAATGGGCATCTGTTCTTTCTGTCAGAGACTCCAGTTATTTTTGATATTATCAGATTACATGCTTGTATCCTTTTAAAGCTCTCTAATACCCACAGAGTACAGCCACAAATAGGCATTTTCTCATGTCCAACACTTATCCAGTGCAGCTACATTTATAGCAGAGCTTCATTGTGAACCCAACAGTGATTTATGATGGGAATCACATGATTTTAAAAGATAAAACTGAACTTAATCAGTTTCCTGGACTAGATTTAGAACTATATATTGGTCTTATGCTGGATAAACTTGCATAAACAACCCTAACTTTTACTTAATACTGTATTTTTGTTTTTTGTCTTTGTTTTTCTTTAGATGAGGATGTATCAAATGTGCAGATCATGTGCGCCTGGTGTCAGAAGGTCGGTGTGAAGCGCTACTCCCTGAGCATGGGGAGCGAGCTGAAGAGCTTCTGCAGTGAAAAATGCTTTGCTGCCTGCAGGAGAGCCTATTTCAAGAGAAACAAGGTAAAACCTGTTCTTTATCATCAACTGGTGATTTTAATGTGACATATTTTAGAGACTTTTCTAGTAGACTGACCCCCTAGTCTACTTTCAACCATGTATTATGGTTTGTAATGTTATTTGTGAATCTAAAATCCACAATGCACAATGCACAAACCAGTTTTTACTTCAAAGTAAAGGATTTCTGACTATAAAACAAACTCACATAGAGCGCTTTAGCGATAAGCAATCATTTTGAGCAATTGTTAAACAGTTTTGAGGCAGAATACATTATATCTGTGTGTTAAGTGGGCACGTTGAGCCAGCTGGCGATGGAGCATAATATGAAGACAGGTGGTGAGCAAACAGCTTACTTTGTTTTCAGCTTGGTCTGACAGGAATTTGCAAAATGAGCACGACCCATAACCCCAAGTCCAAAACAGATTGAAAGTAAAACTATTTACCTGAATCAGACTGTGAAGGACAGTAACACCCAGATCACCACTAGATAAGCTTCTCTGAAATGTGCAGAGTTGCCAGTCAGGTCATTTCTTATACTTTTTTCTGCTTCTTTACATCATAAACAATAAAAATTACACTTTATGTACTAATTCTCAACCATTTTCCCTTAAATGTTTAAGTATTTCTGTAAGATGTTAACCTTTTGACTACTTAACAGTGTTGCTTATAGTCAAATTCATAAGCTGTAGATGAAAAATTAACATTTAATATTCTGCAATCATCTCAGGTGCTTAACAGCAAGTTTAGCATCTACTCCAACTATAAAGAGATTATCTTCTTTTACAGGTAATTCAGCATTTAAAGCAAAAAACTATTGTAGCCTTTTTGTTTAAAGTCAGACTTGCAACTAGTTTTTTAAAGTTCAGATTAAAGATTCCAAGTAAAGCTTATCTTTAGCACAAATCGATGGAAAATTGTCTAGGTTGGTCAAGATTTAACACATGTCGTGAAATGTTTGTCAGTTGCAATAAATAAAAACGAGTAAAAATTTTCACTAGATTAGGCTAACTAAAGTGCTAACTTATGAACACACAAAACTGAACTTTGTAGTCATAGGTTAGTTTTGCTCCCATATTTAAACCAATTCCTTTAATATTTCTTATTATCTGTGAAGCAGACAATAAAACCTACAGCTAGCTAAATATTTCACGTGATCGGTTGCTAGCATGCTAACTCTATCAACACAGTCATGGATTAATTATACTACCACATATAAGCCATTAGCTTCAAGCGTTTTTTCTTTTCCATAATGCAGTAGATGTAAAATATTGTTTTTTGTTTGTTTTTTTCTATCTCTGGGCTCTCCTTTCCCATTTGCTGTGGTTAAACAATCTCCTTTCTCTTTTGTACCAAAGCTGGGATATATAAGGAATTGTGCTGTGAGTATAACACGTTTTACTCTCCTGCTTGTCTGTCCTGAAGTCAGTTATTCATCCAAACATAATCACTTTCCAAGCACTATACTGAAGCAGGAAGGAGATATGGATGCACTTAAAGTCTGTTCATTTCAGTTGGTGATATCCAATTTCTATTTCTTTTTTCCTGACACTTTTTCCCAAAGCATGTAAATCAAGCCGAATGCTGCTCTTACTGTAATGCTGTATTGTCCTGTTGACAACATTTTACCTGGCTTATTTTATGAGGATCTTGTAGTTTCATCCAGTTTCAATTGTGCTACATTTTTGAGAGGATGACAGCTGATCTGGCGGGGTCTAGTGATGTCAAGGAGTCTTTGACATGGTGAAACTTTGCAGGAGAACTTGTGACAGTTGCAAGAGCTACAGAACTTCATATCAGATCAAAATGCAGCTTTTTTGAACTGGTTTTATTTTGATCTTTGTGCTCTGGAGGAGGTCAGAAATCCAACTCTTGGCAAAGCTGACAAGGCAGCTCCATATCAATCAGAGATCAATCAGGAAGGCTGTAAACATTGCATCAAATAAAAAGCTCATGTGGAGTTGCACCCCTGCAATGAAGCCAGGGGGTTGTCTAAAGCTGAAAAAGAACTTGAATATATAAACTATATATGAACTTTGTGTATAAATAGAACATTAAGATGTATAATACCATACATTATCATACATTTAAACTTATGGTTTAAATATTCAGATATGACATCTGTTTCAGCCTAATTAGCTCCACAGTGTGCTCTGACCTTATTTGTACACTGCAGAGTTGCAACACATTGTGATGTGTGGTTGGAAAAGAAGCAGCAATATTATCTCCAATCCCTGTTTTTCCCCTGCTCTCCTTATTAGGCGGCCTCAGACATTTGACAGAAATTTCAAAACGTGTCAGTGCAATGACAGCTCCTCATGTAAGGAATAGTGGTGGAAAAGTTCAAGGTTTCAAAGTCAGTGTGACAGGGGAAATAATACAGTCTGTGATTAGAAACACACACAAATTGACTAGATATATTCAACTCTGTTGCAGTGATTTAGGCTTTGACATCCAGCAGATATTTACAAATGAATTAATCATTGTTCCCAATCCAGATTTTGGGGGTTTGTATGCACAATCCACAACCCTATATATCTAAAGACCCACAACGTAACTTTTAGACCTTAAAAATATGAGTTTTTGGCTCGTTTTAATGGCACACCAACATTCATTATGCACATTTTCGAGCAGTCACTGCCCAGAGGCTCAGAAACAGCACTATGTAACTTTTCATCAGTAGTCCTTACTTCACTTTTTTCAGTGAAATATGAAAAAGAGACAAAAACTTAATTGATTTTAAGTATAAGCTTGACAGCATTTTTTTCTTTAGACATTGTAATAATATCAGTAGCATGAATGCTTTTCGAAATGATAATGGTGTAGTGTATCTTTAAAGTCAAAATGACTGCATTTCCACTCTCATGTCATCCTGTAAAAAAAGAGTAAGTTATGTCCCTGAACATCCCTCTGAACATTTTATTAGTTTTTAAATACTTTGCATGTTTAATATTTTTGAATTTAAGTTGCATAATTGACTTTTTATTTAATGAAACTGTACAAATACAGAAAAATGTCATCAGCATATCATGCATAGTTTATATAAATACTATCATTTCCATATAAACAGTGTTTCTATATGCCAGAAAGACATGTTGGGTGTTTTATGTCATGCACATGTTCAAACATCACAAACACAGAAACGGCCAACTCTGCCACAGAGGCTCAGATTCTATATTTTGTCTGGCTCTCGCACATTCATGCAGGCCATTTGTGTAAATGATACCCACATGTTTCTTTTCTCATGCACCCACAAGGTTGGACACAACAACACAGCCTGCAGGCTTTCTCTTTTTTTCCTGCTAAGAAAAAAAAAAAAGTATCTCGTGTCTGCGTGTGCTTCGGATAGGAGACGTGATGAGGAGAGGGGACGAAGGGGGTGGGCTGCCTCTGGTATTATGTTGCATGAAATATCCTCAGCTGCCTCATTCATGTAATCCAATCCCCTCCTTGGGTGACTATGACTGCTACTTTCTCACATCACTGCATAACCCAACATTTTTTAGAGCTTGTTTGTGTGTGGCGAATGATGATTGATAGTTTAACTCAAGCTAATCACTTATGTTTCTGTTTACTGTTTGCTTTAAGCATCTGGATTACTTTGTATGGAAGGTGCTGCTTCCTCACCGCCTGCTCCACTCAATTATTCTGTTTGTAACCGCACTCTGCACTCAGCTGCTCACTCCTATTCTGTTTTTGACCATCCAGTATTGATTTAAAAACACAGCTTTGCTCTTTTTCTTGTTTTGTAATGCAGTGAAACTTAGCACTCCTGTGTGCTCTTTATGATGTGCACAAAAGCTAGCCTGAGTGGGAAAATATGTAGTGAAGGGAAAAGTCCACTGAGGATTTTCTGCTCTGATATTGGCTGATTTGGAGGATTTGAATGTAGATTTAAGGTGGATTTAAGCTGTCAGCTGTAGGTTAAAAGCTGCTAAATGGTCACAGTTTAACATACATCTGCATGATTTTGCCGTTTATCTAACACACACCCACACACACACAAATAAACTCGTGTGCTCATTGGACTCTGTGCCAAGATTAAGTTAGGCAATTAGCTGTGATGAATTATCCTGTGAGTGTGAAGCATGGAAACAGAAATGTGTAGGATAGCTGGCATTCCTGCCTTGATGTTTCCCACAGAAAACATAACGTCTACATATCATTTTGAGATGGATTTTAACTTATGCATGCAGGAGTTTGTGTAAAAAATATTGCTGGGACATGATTAAATATTGGTGGTTGCTGAATTTTTTGTTTTTTATTCAAATTTTAAAGCACTCCTGGTTAAATGAAATAGTGATTTCTCAAGGATTAAAAATATAAAATGAATATGATGCTTTGATTGGTATATTAAGGCGAGACACTGCAGGCAAATGGGGTAAAAAAAATGTAACTAACTGGTATCACCATGAAACTTTCCTGGTTTATTCCTCACATTAGGGCTATCATTTTTTGTATTACAAGTTTTCTGAAATTTGATGTCTAAATATGCAAATTAGGTGTTATATAGCCAAAAATGTGCTAATTTGCATACATTTCTGGGGAAAAAAATCTCAACACTGGATTAAGCCAGGTTCAAAGTTTCTTTTGAATTTTTTCACATATTAAAGTCAAAAGTTTTTACCGCAGGGATTTTGGATATAGATTATTTCACAATTTAGAATATACTGTCAATAACCAGAAAACACTCTTTTTTTGGGGGCATATTTTTGGGATGAAATGTTCTATAAATCAGGTTGTAAATTAAATTTAAAAAATCCCTCTGTAAAAACTTTAAGAATAGTCAGTAGCAAAACTTGAAAGTTTGGTTTCTGTAAGTGCTCCTTAAGTGGAGGTATTTGACCCAGAATAAGAGAAAAAAATGATTTTGTGAAAACGGCCTTTTAAGTTTTGGATTGTAAAATTCTCCACATTTTTATTCTATAACACTATTTACAGACATCAGATCCAATCAGATTCATGAGCTGGAAATATCAAGTTTGGTCGAGATGACATCATTCAAGAAAAAGAGACGTTTCCAACGATACCAGACATGACAGGGTTCAGATGAGCACCACGGTGCTGCGCTCCGTTTAAAAACACCAACTTTAGCTGCATTTTGAGGAGATTTGGATGCATCAGACAAAGAATGCTGAAATAAACTCCTAAAATGTTTATTTTTGACGTTTTTTTTTACACTAGGCTGAAAGAAAACATGTTGAAGGAGGGAAAAAAATGAAAATCTCAAAATTGACCAGGTGATGGAAAAACAAGGTTTTTACCTGCAGTGCCTCCCCTTAAAGGTCGCACCGGTTAGTTTCTTTCCTCTTGACCAGGAATGTTATTGCTTTATTGAGTCGTGTTAGTGAAATGCTGTGCATGTGCTTTGTGGTAACTGATTTAATGATCTACAGTATCTAGAACTAACATTTTTTGGTAAATGCAGTTGTCTCAAAATTATTCATATCCTTCCATTAAAGAAAATGCAAAGTTCACAACAGTAACTCAAATAACAAGAAACTAAAGATATGAATAATACATAAAAATTTACAAAAATGTAATTTAGTGAAGTAGAATATTGCTGTTGAATTGTGTTTAGAAAATAATAATTAAAAAAAGAAACAAACAAAACTGTCCCAGACAAATTAGAGCACCTTGCTCATGAACAGTGGACCAAAATACCTGCCAACAGGTGCAGAAATCTTATAGAGCATTACAGAAAACACCTGATTTCAGTGATTGCCTCAAAGTGTTGCTCAATATAATTAGTTCAGGAGCCCCATCATGCTTGTTTGCTTATCTTATTTTTTGCTTGTTTGTCTTTAATATTTCTTTTCAACCACATTTAAAAATCAATGTCATGATTTTCATAGAATTTTTACTTATTTATCACTTTTGTAAATTTCAACTTATTTTACTGGCAGCTAATTTTTTTCCGTATTTAACGGGAGGTTATGAATAATTTTGAGGATGACTGTTTGACGTACACCATTAAATCTAAAAAGTGTATGTGTTCATGGTCAGAAAAAGGCCCAAACAAATAGACTGAGAAATCTGGAAATTTGAGTGTGGAAAAGTCTGGAATCACCAAATAGGAAACATGTAGGAACCCTGCAGATTGTTTCTGCTGCAGCTCACAGCTTTTTGTTCACATCATGAAATCCCCCCTTCTCCCCCTCTAGAGACCCCAGACCTCCATCAGTGTCTTTCCCCGGGAGCTCCCTCCAGGCACGAGGGGGCAGAGTGTCGCTTTATGTCAGCCCAGAAATGTCACAATACTTCCAGCACACACACACACACACACACACATCCACTTCCCTACACACAGCCCTGATCCTTAACCCTCCACAGTTTACTTTGCATCTCCGTCAGCTGCCACGGAAGGAGAAATGAAAAAGAGAAACGAGGGTGTCTGAGAATGTGTATATAAGTGCCCTGTGTGTGCATGAATGTAGCTGCTTGTGGAAATTTGTGTGTGTGATGAAGTGTGTAAAGTGTGTGCATATTGCAGCTGAGGCTCACTGGTGGTTGGGAAGCCTTGAGGCCTGTCTTACACAGCTTCTGGGCACAGAGAGGAAGGTGATTATCTCATAGCTGCCAGCCATTCAGCTCAAATAAAGACGAAAGTAACTCCAACTAACAAGACATAGACTGTAAAAGTAAACATGAACTTGTGTCATTTCTTTAGCTTGCACTGAAGGTCGGATGCGCAAATACACATTTCAGATGCATTAAGGTGATTGGTCAAACAAAGTAAGTACTCTTTGCAACCTTGTAAGGATGAGAATGCAAAGAAAATGTTGATGTAGAGGTAGTTATAGTGAGAACAGTGAGACGTAGCTTCCTATTTTTAAAGCTTTTCTACTATGAAACCATTTTAAAAGTAGTTTTTATGAGTACAGACTTATGTGGTTGCAATTTTACAGTAGAAAAATGGTTTTGGTGGGCTGCTTCATGTTAAAGTCTTATATTTTCTTGCCTGTCATTTGCATAGAGCCTGGACTGCACCTTCATTGCAGGATTTGAGATGAGCTCTGGTGTGTGCTGGGCTGTGTTTGTCTTTGGATTTAGAAAAACCTGCCTGTGAGCAGCTTTCTTTTGGGAAGAGCAGCTCTTTTGGCAGGTGATGGGCACACACACCTGGACGTATATCCATGCCCAGATGGAAGATAGCACGACAGCAGCTGGCGTTGCGTCCCCTCAGGACGGTGGCATCGCCAGAGGAGAGCTAGGCGGACGACGGCTTGCTCCGTCGTCCTTACAAGGAACTTAAGCTGGGTGGCATCTGCATCTATCTATCTATCTATCTATCTATCTATCTATCTATCTATCTATCTATCTATCTATCTATCTATCTATCTATCTATCTATCTATCTATCTATCTATCTATCTATCTATCTATCTCTGCATCTTCTTTATCTGTGTGGCTCCCTGTGTCAGCCTCACGCCTCGTTCGCAGTGCCAACACCTCATTAGTACAATATGCAAATGAACTGGCGGAGGGCCAGAGGGTCAGAGCACAAACTGGAGACAGAATAATAGCACAATGGCACATCTTTATATGTGTGTGTGCTGCAAAGCGTGTGTGTCTGTGTGTCCTTAAATGCCTTTCTGGATAATGTGTCTTTAACTGTCACTGAATCGTGTGTCAATCGTGCACATGCATGTGGATCGGCGCCACAAATAATTTCTGTTTCTGTTTGAGAAAAGATTTAAAATCCCCCGTTGCTTTGCAGATTGTTGCAGGAAAATGTTATCCGTCAGATTTACACCGTCTCCAGCACAAACTGTCACGTTTTATGAGCCACTTGTCAGCGATGTTTAGCTCGGAGGTAAGAGGAGCAGATGGAAGCAGATACAAACTCAATCAGGCTTTGGACAAAACATGTGAAAAAAATATGCCAGGATTTCTTATTGGTATCAGCGAGGGATGAAGAGAGCTGGCGGCCAAATTAGTCTGCCAAATCAAAGGTTACAGGGAACAATTTAAAGGGAACATAATCTGAAAAGAGAGCTGCTCAGACCAGCGGTTCACCTGGGCTCAGCTTGAAATGTCAGCTGCAAACAGCATGATGAACACGTTTATCTAAAGTTAAATCGGAATTTTCAGCAGCCTGTGACTCTAGAATATGAAGCAAAAGTGAATTTCATTCAATCAAACACAATGAAGCAATTAGGCATTTTGTTAGAGAAGGATTTTTCTAATAATTTAAGGAGCAAAGTTGCCCACACCTGATAACAGTGTGGACGGCCCTCAGTTTTCATGCTGCGCATAATGAAAGACTCACAGAGAGCAGGAGAGGGTGGCTCCTTTTCCAGCCAGTAGCAGGGTTTAAAAGATTTATATAGGGCAATAGAATAACCGTGGAAAAACATTCAAACCAAGTACTATTTGGGCAAATTTCAGTTTTTTAATGTAACTGCTATAGGACACAGCCAAATAATTACCAATAAATCAGCTCTGGATACTAATTTTGATTTATTTCCATTCTTTCTAAAGTATGTACCTTTTGTTTTCTAAAAGAAAATTGTTAGATACATTGCCTCGTTTTTATTTTATCCAACTTCCCCAAGTTTGCCATGAAAAAAAGACCGGTTAAAGTGGTACTGCCTTGTAATGACATTTAATTTCAACACATATTAGACATTCTTGCCATTTTACTTTCTTATTAAATCAAATGAAGCAGTGTGCGATACACTAAGTCATCATGATTTTAACTATGTTAACTGTGCAGCCAGAGCATACTAAATAAAATCAGGGAGTTATTCCTTTATTTCTGCTGTAATAGCGATACCTTTCTTTACAAAATCCTTTAAAATGATTAACCTTTTTCTCAGTTTAATGTGTACAGGGTGGCAATTTGTGTTTGTATGATGGGTTTCCAGCAGGGATGTCTGATATTATCAGCCAATATTGGCATTGAAATGTGATATCGGAAAATAACGGTATCGTTTTTTAGTCCGAGAATGAAATGAAAAAAGAATGAAATTTCACGAGATTTCGTTAGCAAAATCTCGTGAGGTTTTGTGACGGAGCAACGAAATCTGGCCCTGTCCCAATACCCGCACTTCCACCTTTGCACCCCAGAATGCACGCTCCCGTTAAGGGGTTCAAATGCGTAGTGTGTCCCATATCCCCAGGACTGCTCCAGGGCGGAAGTCCACCACGCCCCCTTTGCACCCCCAATCCACACTTCGGTGAAGTCCACATCCATGCGCACTTCACCAAAGCACATTTATTGCTGCGTGTGTGATTTTGAAACATAAGAGTGGAACATGTCCATGTTTGGTGAAAGAGCTCCTGCCTGTGGTGAAAAAAAATGCCATTTCAGATGTAAATATTGAAATATTTAATCTTTTACTGCTGAAGTTTGCCCCGTTACTTCGAAATATGCTGTGAATATTAAAATTCAAAGCATTTGAATAATGAAAGTTATCAGTATACTGATAGAAGTAGCTATATTTAATTTTCATTTAGACTTTATTTACATACTGTAGGTAAGTCCCATTGAGACGCAGTGTCTTTAACAAAGGAGACCTGTTTACCTGAACACATGCTTTTATGCACATGTGGACATTTATGGACATTCTATGCTAACAATAACAGTCACAGAGCAGACAAAACTGTGGAAAAGTTTGCCTAAAGAATTCATAGATATACAAAGTTTACAAGTATTTAAACAAACACTGAAATCCAGGCTGCTCTATTGATCTCTGTATTGTCATTTTTAATTAAGAAATTATTTTTTAAAGCTTTAATGGATCTCATGAATAACCAGTTTGTGATGGTTTGTATTTTGTACTTTGATTTTCTTTCTTTTTTAAAACTTTACGAACGATCTTGAGAGAGATCACTTTGTGAATGTTTGTATTTTGTACCTTGGTTTTCTTTTTTTTAAAAATCAGGACCCCAGGAAGACGAGCGACCGCTGTTGGTGGGAGCTAATGTGGATCTAATGGGGAAAACAAACAAACAATATAATTCAAAATAGCGACTAGTATTGCTAATGAATTCATCATATGTAACAAAGGTCAACATTTAATTGTAAGCAGCCAATTAAAAATGTTGTTTATGGTCTTGATTTTAAACTAGTTTTCATATACTGTACAATATATTATTTATATAAAGGTTTGCACCAGAGATTTCCAGCTTGGAGTTACAAGAGTTTTTCATATATTCAGTTAAGTGTTTTCTCTTTGGGGAAATCATGTAATTCTCTCCAAAACTCCATTTATTGTTTTGTCATAAAAGTCCATCATCAGGCTGTCACGTAATGATATTAATGCTGTCAATCAAATTTCTTAGTAACTTTAACTCTGTTTACTGTGTGTTTTGTTTGTTTTTTTCCCTTGACTGGTGAATTACAAGTGTAGTGAGAGAATATCAACTGTATCTGTAGAAAAGTGTTTAAAAAACTGGAATAACATAAATCAGTTAACTCAGAAACAATGCTAGTTTTACATTTATTTATAAATGCATAAGACTGTAAAATATACAGTAAGTATACTATTTTTAATACCCCTGCCGCATGTAATTCAGTAAGACAAAGCAAGTATTTAAAGAAACAAGGAGTTTTGTTTGCTTGTATTTGCTGTTAGTTTGTTTCTTGTTTTACCTGTTGGGAATAAGTAGAGGGAAAAATGATCCTGTAAGATTTGTACTTGTCAGAGGATCCTCAATATTTAACTCTGTCATGCAGACTTGTATGATATAGTTGAAATTGGACAATTTACGATGCTATCATGTTTAATTTTAACTGCAAAAATTTTGATATTTTCCCCTTATATTGTGGTTTTTGTAAATATAATTGCTTCACAAAAGTCGGAATCCAGTGTTTGGACTTTGGTGCCATCTAGTGACGAAATCATAGATTACAACTAAGTACAACCCCCATTTCCTCGAGGTCACAGATCTTCAGAGAAATTATGGTGACAGGAAAAAAGGCTGTCTGAGGAGCTTCTCAAACCAATTTTAATTATTTATCTTACATGTCAGTAAGAACACTAAAAATTAGTGCAGGAAGACATGATGGTGTGTGCATAACTTAATTTAAAAGATAAGTAATTTGACAGTGATGATTTATACTAACTCAAATCATGGTTCATTCCATAAATGTTCTTGGTAATGTGCATAAGAAAAGGGGAATTAGTTAATTAAACCCTGAGAAAAGTCTTCATGTAAATAACTAAATGTTTAACATAATACAGACTACAGACAGAATATAAAATATTCATGCAAGGTTGCATGAATATAGAAAGAAAATATAATTTTTTTCATTCTGTTTATAATCTCAGAAGTGCCATAGTTTCTTTATATATTTCAATAACTTTATATAAATCAGTATTTTAGAATAAAAACTCCAGTTTCATTGAGTTAAATGTCTTCAGGCTCCTCATCCTGCACATGCATGTTTGCACACTTGCACTCTTTTGTTTCAGACAGTCCTGTTGATTGATTTATCCACAAACCCATTTTACCATCACCATTTCTGTTCCTCTTTGTCTCTGTTGTTTTTCCATTTCTCACTCTCCTTGTTGCCTCTGTTCACCTGTTTATTTTGTCCATCCGTAAAAAGAAGCCATTATTTCTCCCCCCCAGGCGAGAGACGACGATGGCCTCGGTGGGAAATTACCCCAGCACAGCTTTACTCAGGATACGCCCAGACTTGTCTTCAAGACAAACAGCGACGTGCTTGTAAGGACCACGACCATTCAATACCAGATAGATATAGCTTTGTGGCTTCTGCTTAGATATGTCTTAATCATGCTTTTTGTCTTAAAGTGTATGAGTTTTAAGTATAATAAGAGCAAATTCACCCTCAGCCACCCCTGCAACAAAAGAAGTAGCAGAAGTTTTTCATACTTTTAAGTTAAATCATTTTATGAGTTTCTTTCATGCTCATTTGCTTTGTTCATTTTACATTTTGTATCATATTTATTGACCTTCATGTGACTTTTGTAGCTAATTCATAGATATATAAACTTATACAGAGATAATAATAACACACTAACACTAAAGATTACTCCCTTTATTTAGTCATATTTATGGTATACCGTCACTGTTGACTTTTATGCATAATAACTAGTTCAGTGTTTGTTGTATATTGATTGGTTAAATTTTTTTTAGTGCCTTGATCAAAACAAAAACATGAAATATCTATCATAAACTACTTGAGCAGACATTAACTTAAAGACACTTTTAGCTTTGTTAAAACTTCCATTTAATCAAATTTTACAGCAACTAGTGGCATTTGTCTAATGATAACACAGGAGCACAGATTTAAACTAATATGAATTCAGAAATAAGCTGCTCTTGTAGACTACAGGGTTATTTTAGTTTAAAACTTGAGATTTCAGGTTTTATAGATCCCCAAACAAAGTTTGAAGACTCTAGTTTGCATTTGAGTGCCATTTTGCTTAATTTGATTTCAAACATGGTCATATTTGGATGAGTTATTAAGATGGCAGTCTGCATCCATAATTCATGTCAGCAATAGTATTAGTTCGCGTGCGAATACCATAGCAGACATTAATAGCTAGTTAGCCAGATAGCTAATAGGGAGCCAAAGTCACGCCCATCTACTTCCATAGGACCTCTTAGGTCCCATGGAAGTAGATGGGCCTGACTTTAGCTCCCTATACCATAATAAGTGTGCTAATTATACATTTTGTACCCATTTTTTGTAGGGGTAGGGAAAAATAATCCATACACTAAAATATTGTGATATTTTCATATGCAGATTTCATATCGAGATTCAAAAATGCAATATAAAACCCGCGAGATTTCGTGACTGAACAACGAAATCTCGCGAGATTCATTAGTAAAATAGATCGATACCACATTTTTACACATCAATATGATATCAGCCCATGAAAATATCGCAATATTTCAGTGTATCGATTTTTTTTCCCAGTCCTAATTTTTTGTCAACACAACAAAAAGGTGTCCATCATGTTTGCTAAAGGCCACTGTTAGGCCTGCTTTACATTTTTGTGTAGGATCACAATTTTTTGTTAGGGAGAATCCTCTCCGTGGGTTATCTAAAATGGGAAACTAAAAGGCTAATTTAGCTAAACCACTGACAACTTGCACACAACTGAGATTCAAGTTAATACTTCTACCACCGCAATCGACTGCATCACTCATCGATGTCTCAATCCAGTTTATTGTGGACGTCACAATGCCTGCTAACATCCTGCTCTTGATGTTGAAGAGGGAACTGCTAGCAGACGTAGCAGACGTAGCAGACGTAGCAGACGTTGGAAACGTCTCATAGACTCCAGGAAATGTCCCTCGTTTGCTGATGAAACGGCATCTGTATCGCAGAGTGCTTATTCTATAAAATGGCCTATTAAAGAATTGGAAATTATTCAGACAATAGATGTTTACTTTTGTTTTTTTTTTACATAAATATTTATTGTAAAATCTTTTGAGGGTTTTGCTTCAATAAACTGAGGAGCAATTTATAATAGCAGCAAAACAAAAAATGATTTAAACTATTAACTATCTATGTAAATATAACTGAGGATAAATGACAAAATAATGTTTTATGGAATTCAAAACAGAACAAATTAACTGGTGAGGGACCAGGATTATGGTTCACTCCCAAAGGTGGCTTTCTTCTTCCCAACGTTACTAGATGTGATCATCCAAGTTGCATAACTTTGGCTAACAATTTCCAAGTGAGTCATTACATGAACAAGGTTTTCTAGCAACAATCTGTTTGTATGCAATTCCTTAGATGCTCATCATTATTTTTTCTGAATGATTAAAGCAATAAAGTCACTGACAGAGAATGCATTTTGCATTTTGAGGCATTAAGTGGCTTTTGCACAGAATACACTATATTTAACTCATCTGGATCAACAGCTGTTTACTCTATTCAAAGGATGACAACTCTCTTACTTGGTATTTAACACAGTTATAGACAAAAACCTCCCTGACATGTCAAACAAACCAGTGATGTCCCCAAACACAGATTTAAGTCTAAATAACTACATGTTAATGTCAGATTTATTTTTAGATATTTATATATTAGATAATCTAAAGCTTTTAGAATGGCAGCTTGTTTGAGCATGTCGTGTTTTTTCTTTTTTTTTAAAGCTGGCAGCCAGAAGCTGTTGGTAGTTTTGTGGTATTTTTTCATTGACTTTATTTTTGAAGCTCAGAGACAATGTTTCCCTTTTAAAGCAGTCTTGAACACCTGACTTAATTCCACGTTCTATTCTGCATCAGCTTTCCAAGACAGTGTCTTTGTGTCAATTCATGTGAGGAATGGTGCAAACATTTAATAAAGCTCTTTATTAGCAATACGAGTACATTCTTTTGACATTTTCAGAAACTTAAAAATAACTAAATGAGTACTAGCAGAAGCAACTCTCTGTCCTTACCTGTGAGGACAAACAAGATAAAGATCCTGGATATAAAAAAAGAAATATTTAAACTTTAAATTTGGGGGGACTTGAAATGAATTGCCATCTCCCCTCTCTCTGTGACAGCGGTTTTATTCACTCCTTTTTCTGGAAAAAAATGATCCAACAGCATATAATTCCACACACTCCTAAAGATAAAAACTTCTTACATCTTTCCAAGTTAAATATGAACCAAGAATCAGTAGCTGGACGACTTGGCTTATCCCAGTACTGTCTGATCATTACTAAATCAGCACCTAGTTTATATGATCCACTAAAAAAAGCATAAAAATGAGAAGTCTTGACATTAGCACAAGGTTGCCAGGCAACTGGTAAAGAAATAACAGCTCCTGAGCTATAAAAAGTCCGTCATGGAATCCCCCTAAAACTATAGCACGCTATTATTCTTGTCCAACTTAAACAAATGACATATAAGGTGTTTAATGTAAGCTTTAAAGGTTGTGGAGAGTGGATTTTATTCTGTTTGAACAAGCCATTTTACCCACATTTGCTTTCTTTACATTGGGTATTAGAGAAGTAATGATCCTACCTTTTAATTTTAAGCAGGAATGAGTATAAACGTCTTTGTAAGATCTCCAACTTTGAGTGAAAGTGGAAGTGCAAACATTCAGCAGACGGCCACCTTTCAGAAGTAATACGCCATCCTCAGAGAGCTGCAGTGAAAGTACACCACAGTCCGGATCACACGCAGGATTGCTCTGGTCGTTTTTGGCTTCTATCTTTTAAAGTCTTCGTGCTTCATTCAGATTTTAACAAAGCTAAGTATATGCTGTAGCCAATAAAGAAAACTGAAAAATTAGACCAGGTATATTTTTGCTTTTGTAGGTCAGGTAGCCCAATTATAACATGACAGCATTAAATCGGGATTCCGTAAACTGGTTGTTTGCCAAAAGGGCACGTTGGCAGTGCATTGTGGGCTTCACGGGCAAGAGTTTTGGTTTATATAGCGTAGTGCTGCGAGACACATGTCAAACACGTGGAAAAATGGATTGAATCAAAGAAAATGTTGCAATTGCATTACTGACTGCAGCATTACTCCCCCGTCTCCTTTTTCTCATTGAAATCTGGCGTTATCTGCTGCTTTCACCTCTGTGTGTCCGAGATGTAGGCCTACTGACGATCCCCAGTATGGACAGGTTTCAATCATTTCATATGCAGGTCTCCCTTAAAGACATATCCCCCCCCCCCCCATTACTTTTGAAATGAGTTCAGTTATAATGAACTCTACTGTAAAAGTCAATCTGCAGAGTGAGGACATTTATGTATAAACCCAAAAATAATCTATAACTGGAGGAAAGAGAGTAAGAGGGTGTCTGCTTTTACCTTGTTTGTGCTCTCAGCTAGCTTGGCTAACCGTAGCAGCCAGCTAAATGCTACGTGTGAAACAGCATAACACCTCTAACACCACAACACACTATAACAGAAGAGAACGTACCTATCTAAAAATACTGTGAACACACCAACATGTGTCGGGTGATGGCGTAGAAAGTGATTTTAGGTCGCCTCACCGCTGCTATCCAGGCCATTCGGCGTCTCTTCGTTAGCTCACATATCCGAGCTCCCTGGCTTTGCATTGGAAATTAGAAAAAATCTCACCCCATCATTTTTTAACTGGAACAATTACACGGACGAGTGTAGCTTCAATTATATACCACGATTGTGCAATGTTTTTAACTTGTAAAAAACTTGTAAATCAAAAGAAAGAGAGCGAGGGCAGCATTGTGCCTGCAGTCGACGTAAACAAACTTGACAGTTGACCGTAACACACACAATGCGTTGCGGTTTTCCCAGTTCCCTACGCCACCCTTTTAAGCCCTATAGTAATGTTTCTACTTGTTGCAAATTATCTTTTAAATCTAAAATGTTTGGGTTTTTTTGTGTTTAATCTTCAGTTTACTTTCCATTGTTTGGTTTCTGCAACAAACCAGCTGCATGAAGACAGCAGTTTGCTGATCTAGTTTTCAGACAGTTTTCAGTTTTTGCTTGCCTGTTCTTAACATAACTGATGGACCTATATTGCAAAGATCTAATCATGTGATGCTGATTATCTAAAAAGCATGTGACCCATTCCCATCATGGTTATTAAAGCAATCTGAGAAATTGCATATTGACATTAATAGTCAGCATATAACCTGTTGGCACTTCCTTTAAGCATGTCTCCCACTTATACCTCATTCTCAGTAGCCTCTTCATCCCACACTGAAAACCACTTCAAGTTCTACAATTGTCACCATCTGTTAACCCTTTGCAACCTCCTCCTCTTCTTGCTCTTCATTATCTAAATCTGCCATATCTTTTGCGGCGTCTTTAACCTCTTCCCTACCTGAAAATTTCTAATCTTCCTCTACAACCTGTTGGTCCACAAAACTCTTCTTCTTTACATCTGCAGCAATTAAACACTCTTCATCCATTCTCCTAACCCTTGGGAATGACCCCCTGCTCATCATTTCTAGCGTCTCCTCACCTAACTTGTTAATTCAAATTAATTACGCACTAAAACTAGTTGCTGTCTGATCTGGGGATCCTTAAATTTTACTGCCCTCGTCATGGGGTCGAAGGGTGAGAGGAGGAAGAATGTGGCGGCTGCTGAGGTGATTGCGCTTGTTTAGAAGCACGATAATTGTTGTAATGCAAAGTGGTTGAAGCACGCCACCAATGCTGGTTCGTTGGCCACGATGGAAATAAATGACCATAATTACGTTCAACTGCAAACATCTGTGTGCAGGAGTGGGGAGAGAGAGTGGGAAAGAGAAAGCACAACTCCATTAGTGTAATGTGCAGTGAAATTTCACTCATGGTGCAGAAAGTCGTTAAGTGCTCTCCATCTGTCTTTCCGAGTCGAGAAATTTCAGTACATTTATTATTTAAAATATCCTGGGTCTACCATTATCAAACTCAACTTACGAGAGCACCTTTTTGACTTTTACTCAGTCACGGCTCATTGAATTAGCTGGGACTAAATGGGCAGTAAAAACGTGTAGAATTCAAGGGACTTCCATCCAGCTCAGTGTTTAAGCTGCTAATCTAGTCTCTGATCTGCTCTCCAGATGCCTAAACTAAACTATTAAGTCATACTAAGTTATCACAAAAGGAACCTCTTAATAACATACGCCTTTTTTGTCTTTTTTCTTAAATTGTTCTTGAATCGTCCACACAGTCAATGCAAAGAACCAGATGTTTTACACAAGATGCAGCTGCAGAACAACATGCCATGCACTCTTCTGGTTCTGCTACGCATCTGTCCAAACAGCTCATCAGAGTTCACCGTCTTCCAGTAGCTGCCAGACAGGATCCTGCCAAATAAACCAATGTTGCTATGCAGTGTGTTAAAGGAGTTTATCCACCTTCCGCTTGCATCCCTCAACTTATTAACATTCAGCAGGGGGGCTAAAGGGTCTGTGTGATGGATGGATGTCGCTGAAGGGTCTGACAACTGATTAATGCCTTAATTATCTCCAGCGAGGACCTGCCACTCCTCCCAGAGCTGACAGAGTGAGCTGTGTGTGGCCTGACGAGTAACGCCGTGTTCGGGGCTCGCCCACTGCTATCTTCTCTGCCAGGGTCACATTCATTTTCTTCCCCTATGAAAAATGTGCATGTTTTGCACCAGAAAGATGTTTAACATTGATGAAACAGTGCGGTAGCGTGTTTTAGGATCCATGCCACTGCAGTGACTAAGGAAAAGCAACTTTTAAAATGAGCCACCCCATTATATTGGTAATGCTGTTTAGGTTACCTGTATTTACATAAATTTGTTTAAACTTTAAGGAAAACCAGCTTATCTTTCAAAGCTTTGGTAGCTTAAGAAAAATATTAATCTTACTTAAGACATAAATTCATAAATGAACAAGAATAGCATTTTTGCAACTAAATGCCAATATGAACATCATACATAAGCATCAGATTAAGATGTAACAGCACAACGGCAGGCAGGTGAAGGAAATCAATTACTTAATTAATGAATGAACAAACCTTGGAATAATTTCTTAATGTAGAGCTAATGTATCAAATCAAGAAATTAAATAATACTCTTCTATTTGAGTTTATTATGGTTCAAACATAAGCAAAGAGTATGTTAACACTGCTGGAAGTCACAAAATACTTTAATACTGACTATTTAGGTCTAATAATTTAGATCCAGATGGTTGTTTGTGCAAAAAAGACTGTTGCAAATTGTGATATCAAAGCCAACAAATATAAATTATGTAAGTTTATTAACCTGCCTTCAGGCACAGAAACTATTCAGCTTCTTAAAAGGTTTCTACTTATAGACAATTTGACTGAAGTGATCAAAAATCAATTTCTAAAAGTCAGACTGCAGGAGTTGGGTCGCTCTTGCAGATATATTGTTCTACATTTCTTGTCACTTTGATTATCAAATAACAGAAAAAGCTGGTACACAGAAAAAATTAACCACCAGGGATATAACCATAGATATGCCTGTGGGGATAGTGTGCATCTTTTTCATAATAATAGGAAGAAAAAAACTGCATTTGTACAGACATGAGTGATACAGAGCTGTGAAGCTGTCCAACTTATCACTTGACAAGTTACCAGTTTGATCCCAGCTTAATTATTTTGTCGGATGTTATGATCTGTGTACAGTACACTGCAAAAGTTGGTAGATGGAGTAAAGCACGGAAATATTTATGTAAATTGTTTAAATATATTGATGCAAACTTTTAACTTTTAATGCAAAGACGACTTTGCATTTTGGTCTTTTAAGGTGATTTTGATATTTTGAAGTTATTTTCAAGACTACCTTCAAGTGTCAGTGCAATGTTTTAAGGACAGGATCAAAGGCAACATTACATACATGTACTGTACATGTATACATTTGTTTTGTAGGATATCCTCTTTAGAATGATATGCATATTTGTTTTTAATATAAAAACATGATGCCATAAATTACATTATCTGTAATATACTAACTAAAATGATGATAAAGAAGGATTTGTCACTTATTCATGTGTAAAATATTAAATGTCAGTTTTAACAAATGTAACCTTTTGCACTAAACTTTTTTTTTAAAAAAAAAATCTGCACAAAGATTTTGCACTTACTTTTAATTTGTACAGATATTTCATCCAAATGTATCTACAGTAAAACTCAAATGTAGGGATCAAACAAATTAAAAGTTTGGCATATATATTTACTTATCTGCCACATCTAAAGCAGACTTGGTTTTGAAACTCTATTGTTAACTATTTAAGTTTTTTCTAAATATATAACCAAATTATGAAAGGCCACTTAAGGGCAACTGAGTTTTTCTCGAGGAGTTAAATCTGCTGAGACTGAGTGTATTTCATGTAAAGTGGAATGTGTAAATGAGAATTTCTTTTCTTTTTTGACAGATTGCTACAAAACAGTCACTTCAATTGCACTTTGCTACAAAATAACCATATGTGCACCATGACAGATGCATTCTTAAATACATGCACAAACTGAACACGAAGATCTTCAAAGTCAAGTGTATTTTGTTGTTTCTTTCTCCTCAATGTATCTGTAAGAGTATTTAGAAATAGTTTCACTTTCCTTGTGGAAGAATCTTCCTTATATAGGCTCATCTCCAGATGGTTTCTTATATTTTAGGACACTTCAAACTATGCTTTTGTGTTCTGTAAACAAATTGGAAGTTTTTAGAAAACAGGGTAATAAGTGCAAATACATTCTAATGTTATCTGTGCATTTTCTTGCAGGTGTGCGACTGGTGCAAACATATTCGCCACACTAAAGAGTACCTGGACTTCGGTGCTGGTGAGCGGAGGCTGCAGTTCTGCAGTGCCAAATGCCTCAACCAGTACAAGATGGACATTTTCTACAAAGAGACCCAGGCTGCTCTGCCTGGAGCACTGTGCAACTCTGGACACGGGGCTGGTGGGGAGGGTAAGGCAGAGTGCAGTGGAGGGGTGCAGCTACTTACTCCTGAATCCTGGGGAACACCATTAACGGACCTTCGGCGTAAAGCTCCCTCACCAGGGGGGCATTCCAGCTCCGCTCTGCCCCCTTCCACTTCTTCTGCCACTTCACCCTCAGACACAGCTGCTGTCTGCTCCCCCTCCTCCTCCACTTCAGCCAAAATTCCCACACCCAGACCCCATGAGAGCCCAACACTCCCCCCGCCTCCTGTTCCTACTTTGCACCCACCAGTTGGAGTTCCTTCAGGTAGCCCCCCCATGGTGATGACACCCAGAGGACCCATGCCCCTGCCTCTGTTCATGGAGCATCAAATGATGCAGCAGATCCGACCACCATTTCTTCGCCCTTCTGTCCATCCAGGAGGGCCAAACAGCCCACTTTCAAACCCCATCATCCCTGGTATTGGCCCACCACCTCCCCCGAGGACCCTTGGTCCAGCATCAAGCCCCATGCACAGGCCTCTCTTGTCTCCACATGTCCACCACTCATCCAATCCAAATCCTGGTATGATCCCACCACACCCTGGCCTCCCAATGCCAGGCCTTCCACCTTTCCCTCATGTCAACATGATGCCTAATGGACCCATCCCTTTACCCCCAATAATGAATTTTGGCATGCCATCTTTGGCCCCATTGGTACCCCCACCGACTCTCTTGGTTCCTTACCCTGTCATTGTACCCCTACCAGTCCCAATCCCTATTCCAATCCCAATCCCTTTCAACTCCAAAACTTCCAGGGATCAACCAGAGAGCAGTGGCTCTATCCGCAGTGCTCCAGAGTCCTCTGAAGCATCAGTCTCTAGGCCCCATTCTCCAGGTTCCTCAGGAGGTGACAGGGGGAGCAGAAGAAAGAGCCAGCTTGTAACGAGCATGTCTCTCCTGTTCGCCCAGAAAGAAGTAGGACAGCATTGGTGGACTTGACTGTGAAGTCAGAGGATAATCCAGCCAACATTAGTCTAACTAGTGGCACAGGACTGGTAGATGGAGTTATTGATCTAACTGTGGGCCAAAGGCCATTCCAGCAGCAGGTAATTCAAAGGATGCTACCTGGAGTTCAGGTCAAAGTGGAGCCAGAGGCTGAATCAAGGTCTCCACCGACTGCTGGGCTGGGGAGGGAAGGGAAGGATGATAGTGGGGAAAGGACTCTCCTCCCACAGGGCAATGCTACTGAACTAGAAGGGGTAACACACCTTAACACACTGGAATCACCAGCTCCACCTTCCAGCAACAGCATCCCCTCCAACAAAGCAGATCCTTCAGTGAACCAGCTGAATCCCTGTATCCCCAGTCTTACCACAGTTCCTTTACCCAGTTCAGTACGGACCCAGCTCCAAGCTAGCCCTGCTGCCATGTGTAACGTAATAGTCAATGGTACAGGATGGCATTCACTTCTCTCTCCTACATTTGAGTCTTGCCCTGATCGAAAGGGAGACAGGGTTGGAGGAGATGGGGAGGCAGAAGATCGACCAGCCAATGGTGATCTGGAGCATGAAGCGCTGAAAGAGAACAATTGTTCGGTGGGTGAACGGGAAGCAGGGAAGAGGGTTTCAGCACAAGATGAGAAAGTGGACAAAGTGGAGGGTAAGCCAGATCCGGACTCTAGCATGGAGGAAGGTGAGCATGCCTACGCCCTGCCACTGCTGTCAGCTGGAGGCTGTGTTGTCATCCAGCCTGTGCCAAAGCCTGCCGCTGACAAGACGGCCATCCTGTCCTGCTCCATCAGTGCTCCATTATCAGCAGCTGGTAGCCCAGAGCTGGAGCCCCCACTGAAGAGGAGGTGTCTGCGAATCCGCAATCAGAACAAATGAGGTGAGTTCACTTCTAGGCCATCCTTGCAGTTCTTTTCAGTGAAGATTTTATTTACAATCCTATGAATCAGAAAGTACACTTTCTTCCGGTTCTAAGGTTTTATGTATATAAATGTTATTATTAAAAATGATTACATGGTTCTTAGCAGGTCTTTGGTTACAATAACTTTTGTATGGTATTATCAGTGTCGTTCATGGTTGTTGAGAAATTTTGGTCCACTCTTCTTTACCATGTGGCTTCAATTCATTGAGGTCTGTAGCATTGGTTTTTGCACAGTTATCTCAAGGTTCCACTACAGCAATTCAGTCAGGTTGAGGTCTGGACTTTGATTGCTTCAGTGCAACACCTTGATTCTTTTATCTTCCAGCCATTCTGTTGTAGACTTGCTGCTGTGTTTGGCTGAGCCAGTCTCAGCCAAGATGTAGCTGTGGGACAGATTTCCTCGCATTAACTCTAGATTACTTTGATACACAAAGGAGATCATGGTCCACTGAATGATTATTAGGTGTCCAGGTCCTGTGACTACAAAACAGGCCCAGATCATAATCCCTCCACCACCGTGCTACAGACTCGTTATAAGATGTTATGTTCTGTGTTTGTTTTTTTTTTGACTTGTGTGCGGTGGCATGGTGGTTAGCACCGCAGCCTCACAGTAAAAAGGTCACTAGTTCGATTCCCGGCTGGGGAGGGGGTTCGAACATTTCCAACAGTGGCCTTCCTGTGTGGAGTTTGCATGTTCTTCCTGTGTATGCGTATGTCCTCTCGGGGTACTCCGGCTTTCTCCCACCATCCAAAGACATGCATGTCAGGTTAATTGATTACTCTAAATTGTCCCTAGGAATGAAGGTGAGTGTGAATGGTTGTCTGTCTCTCTGTGTTGGCCTTATGACAGACTGGTGACCTGTCCAGGGTGTACCCCACCTCTCATCTGACAATAGCTGGGATAGGCTCCAGCAACCCCCGCAACCCTGAACTGGATAAGTGGTGCAGCAAATGACTGACTGGCTTTCTGACCAAACATTTCCACTTTGGTTTTCTGTCTAAAGGACATTGTCACTGAAGTCTTGTGGTTTTAGTCCCCAAAGCCCAAAATCATTGGTGATGTCTTTCCTCCTTAATATCGTGTTTCATTAAAGACATTATGGAAGATGTTTCTTTCAACAATTTTTGCAATATTCGATTAAATTTTGTTCACTACTCCATATGATAAATTAAAAGCTTTTGATATATAAATGTCATTTTACATCAGCTGTGACAGTAATAGGGCTTAAAAAAAATTACCAATCATTTCTGCATTCATTACATGTTTTGTCTATTGGCCCGTCAGTTTCTCTTACAACCGGAGTAAGAGTGATTGACGGTCAATTCAACAGGTAATAGACAAAACTGATTAATGAGAGTGATTGATTGGCAAGAGTAATATTGTGTGCTGGAAGCAGCGCACTCTTGTTTGATGTTTACAGTAGCTAGCTAGCAATCATTCTGCCAGCAGTTAGCAACGTTCAGACAACGACATCTGTTTTACTTGCACTTGTTTTACTTGTGACATGATTGGAGAATCTGTACCTGCTGTCTGCTAGATGCTGGTGTCAGGACTTGGCTCGTGCACGTTTTGCCGTGGCCAGAGAAGGGAGCTGTGAATCTAGCAGACTGGTTTTGCACGTGCATTTTCTTCAAAAACTCGTTAACAGTCTCTGTTTTTTGAATTGCCGAAAGCTCTTCAATAACGCCTTAAATGTAACTTGATTAACAGCACCTGTCTGCCATTGACCCTCTTTAGCCTTGTGAAAATGGGAAGAGTGAACTTAGTTGCTGGTCTGAGTGTGTATGAATATTCAGTGGTGGTCGGTGAGGATTGGCTGCCACGTTTCCGTCAGTCTGCCCCAGGGAAGCTGAGGCTACACATGTAGCTTACCACTTAATAGTGAATTCAGTGTAAATTGTATTTCGTGCTTGAAAGGTGCTACATATATTTCATCCATGATTATTATTATCAATTCTTCTGACAGAATTTAGGTTTAGTTTTCTTTAATAAATGACACTGTATAATGGGTCTCTGTTTATCTGAGATTGAATTTATCTCATTTCAAAGCAATGCTACACAAGTTCCCGACCTTAAAACTTTGTGCTTATGACTCATTTTGATGGCTCAGTGACATTTATCATATACCGTCCTGGACCCGTTGTTGCCCAGCAATGTCCCGAGGCCGAGAGACCAAAAGTTCACAACTTTTTTTTTTTTTTTTCCAGCCCAGGGTATCACGTGCCAGCTGTGTTTTTCTTTGTAGCATAACGTCACACATCTGCAACTGGAAGAGACAGTAATGCAGCTTTGAGATCTGATTTTTTCTTTTTATGTTCTGATATGTAAAATTTTAGAATAAAAAAATAAATGTATTTTCTTTTTTTAAACAAAATATGACTGTAATTATAATTTCACAGATTTTTGTCACAGTTGCCAGTTGGGAGTCAATCAAATTATCACTTTTGTGTCTTTGAACTGTTCAAAACTCTTTCCTCCCTCTATAAAAGATTCTTTAATTAGCCATTTTCTCTTTGTGTGTAGTCTTGTTATCCTCAAATCTGGACAGTTTTGGCTTTTTGAAATTTAATAATTGGGTTGATCACTTAATCAGAATCTCACAATGTGATGCTTGATTTAAGGCTAGACACAGCGCGACCTCATAGAGTGTGGAAGAGGTCAAACAAGCATTAACTAAATTAGTAGAAAAAGCCATGTCAGAGTGCATGTTCCTGAACATCACTGTGGCAGTCAGGATGCAGATGATTCATTTAAATGTCACCTGGAGGGGAACTTATGCTCGGAAAGGGTCAAGCAAAATTTTAACTGTTTTACATGTGTCTTTTGGTTGTCGTTTTGTCAAAGTTCTGTTTTTAACTAAAACGTACACAAGCTAGCACACATCATTTGGCTGTGACTGTCAGATTACCTCTGAGCTCCAGAATTTAAATGGGAAGTCTTTTACATGTCAAAGGATTCATTCAGCACATTAATGCTGAATTTAATGATGTACTCCTTGAGTTATTAATTAAATGAAATTGTAGTCGAGAGCAATTTGAAGATCAATTCAGGTTGTGGTAACATGAGGCGAGTGCTCTGAATAAGATTAATTAGTAGTGACAAAAGATGGAAATGAAGCCCTGTGCACCGTTAGCTCTGCTGAGAGCAAACCAGCTGAAACGAGTAGAAATGATGTTCTGTTATCTCACAGGTATCCAACAGTGAGCTGTTTATTATTACTGATGTAGAAGGAAATAAATGCTATTTCACATATTTTCCACACTGCCATAAATATCATAACAGAATGAACATTTTCTAATCTAATCCACAGCGTGCAGCATCAAACCCGGCTGTATGTGTATACTTTGACAAAGACTGTTGCTCAGTTAAATGACCAAGTTAAAGGTACAATGTGTAACAAAATCGGATTTCAATGAAAGAAAATTTATCATTTAAAATTGTCTTTATGATGGTGCCTGAGCACTTTATTAAAATAACTGCTATGTTTTTATTCTCTTAGAATGAGACTTTTATATCTACTTGCAATGGGTCCACCTACATGGCAGCTTCCTGTTTGTTCCGCCATTTTTGCTACAGTGTCTCTGAATGGACAAATAACTATGTGTGAAGTGAGAACCCTCTAAGCTATAAAACTGCAGTATAAGCTTTGTTTGATAAGTGCTAGAGTACCGTTTGGGATAAGTCAGTGGTTCCAAACTGGGCTATAACAAGGGGGGTGGCAAGCTAGGCTAAATAAAATGATTTTTTTTTTTCACTTCTAGTCCACATGGACAAATTTCTGAAAGCACTGATGGACAAGTGATTATGACACAACAGACATTGTAACAACCCAAAAAAGGGAGTGGGAAATGACAAGATATATCTTGCTCTTGTCTTAGTGGTCTTAATGGTGGGTAATAATAAGAGACCGCAGAGTTGCTGCGTTCCATTTACCTCAGAACTGGGAAGTGGGAACTGGGGAGTGATGTCACACCCGACCAAATTGCGTTCCAGTTCGCTGGCCGGAAAACTAAGATAGAGGCCTAGCAAAACAGCGTTTGCTAAGGCTATTGTTATTATACACTTAAAATACACATATTTTTTTTAAAAAAGGATAGGATTGGGGGACTTGACATTATTGTTGTCAATGAAAAGGGGGCCCTGCAGAAATGGTTTGGGAAGCACTAAGTAATGATGGAAAAGATGCAGCCATCGCTGCATTCGCAGATGAATACATTTTAATGCCTGTAAGTGATTCGTTATTTGAAGTAATTTCTTCTCTCTTTTTTTTTGCCCACCTTTCATGTCAGTAGTTCTCTCACGCTGTACCTTTAAACTCTCAACTCAACATTTCCTGTAATGCAGTTGAATCTCACTCTCCTCCCTCTCTGTTTCACAGATGGATGCTTTGAGGACCGCAGTGCCATCATCAACTCACTCGTCTACCCCTGACCTGTAAATCCCATCACCTAAAACTACACCACTCCACACACATGTGCACACAAACACTGTTGTTGTCCTCACCCATTGCCCAGTCCACCAGCACCACAAATCGCCTTTGACGACCAATAAGAGTCCAAGAAAAGATGTTGTGTATCATTGCAGAGCAGACAGGACTCCTTCTGTGTGACAGGCTCTCTCTGATGGACTGAGCGTCTTCAGACTGGACATCATGGCCAGCAGGACCTTTAGACTTCTGAACTGGAGATGGTTTATTCCTGCAACAGGAAGCCTTCCCCCTCACTGCTTCTCACCTCATTTAGAGACTCTCAGCCCACACTGCCCCTCAGACTTTACCCACCCCTCCCCTTTTTTTCAAAGCAGGCACTCTGTACTGTTTTCTATTTTCTTTATTTTTTTTAGTTTAAGATTTGAAGCTGCAGTTTGAAAATTAGTGAAGGAGCCTTGAAAAGATATTGTGAAAACAGTGAAATGACTTGGTGCAACTTAATGTTGCACCACAGGTACAGGATTTTTGAACACCAAGTGTTATTTTTCTTCATTTGCCAACCTGACACCAAGTGTTCTGTGTGATTCTGATGGGTGGTAATTCAAAACAAGCATAAAAAAACAAGAGTACAGTTTGTACAATATGACTGAAGGACAAGTCAATTTGATATTTATTTCAGAGGCTGGGAAGCTGTCCTTGCTTATAAGATCACCTCTCTTAGACTGAAACTATTTCTATCAAATCAGACAAATAGAGGCAGTGTTAATCATCAGCAGAAACTAAGGATGTGTAGGTGGGATCATGCAATCTCTTCTGAGCTATTCAACTTTACTGAATTTACTTGCATCTTTACATAAAAATGAAAACATGGTTAATCATTCCCATTTTTGACATTTTCAGAAATTTTGCGAGTTTAAACCAGGTATGCTGGTAGATGTACATCAGGAAGCTGCAGCTGCTGTTTGAGAACATCTCAAGGCTTTATGCACCATTAAAAGAACCAGTATGACGTGCCAATGTGGAGACTCCGCAACTTTGCAGTGGGTACTCCCTACAACTGGCTGTACTTAATCTCCTCTATAATACATTAGCATTGATGTTCCTGTCAAGGGTTAGCCTGAGACTGACTGGGCAGAATTTAGATGTGGCAGATGAAAGCCAGCTCTTTTAGAAATTATTCTTGTTCCAAACAACTCATTTTCTATTTCTTGTCCAAAAATTCTACTTAATATTTTGCCATTTGTTGTTTATTTAAAGCCAAATACTGAAGACAGTGTTATCTTTGACTCCGTGTCATGTTTTGTGCACAGCCCCTCGCTACAGTTAAAATGCATACAGGCAACTCATACTGTGAGCTGCACACCCGGTCAGACAAAGCCAGCATTTAGTTTACACTTTCATAGAGAGTGTGAGACAAGGTATTATCATATGCCAAAGGCCTCAGTGTGTTGAAACAAAACATAGTTTCCAGTGGAAATAGCACTTGAATGAAGATTGGACCAGATAATTTGTAGTTGCCAAAATAACAAGCACTTACTTAGCAAAGGAGTGGAAGGTGCAGGAAAACATAAAACAATGTCAAAAGCAGTATTTTTTCTAGCCAACAAAGCTACTTTATGATAAATCAAACTACAGTAAGAGACAATGAAATGTGGACTAACTTTGTAAGCTCACCCAATCTGGACATTTGCTCTGCAGCTGTTTTGTGTCTTTTTGACACAATGAAACATTAAATAATTAAATTATAACCAAACTGACTCATAAGCATACAGTCATACTTCCATCAGACTTTGTAAATGTAACTTTGAGTCTGTCTGGGACGCAGATGCAAGCAGAGAGCCCAGCTGAGATTACACAGTGTTGACTCAGAATAAGCACCGTGCAACTCTATCTGCTGCCTGTTAGTCAGCCATTTAGACTTCGCTCGCCACTTGCCAAGACACAGCTTTGGTGTCACTTTAAACTCTTCATTGCCACTGTTTCATTTCTCTGCACACAAAGGAGATGAAAATGCTGCTTTTCAGTGTCCCGTTTCCACTTTATCTGTTGGGTACATTGTTTTTAAGCAAAAGTAACCTTTTCTTTAATGCCTTCGCAGATATTCATGCGTACCGTCATAAATTAGATATTATATCCAAGAAAAGAAATCATTTATCTTACTTAGACTGATTTATGAACTGGGCGTGAAATGCTGCCATTTTGTCAAATATCCTGGCATCTCGGAGATAAGCACAAGGTGTCCTTTGCTGTTATAAGTTGTTAAAATACTGCACACCAACAAGAAACAGAGAAACATGTCATTCTTGGTTATTTAGTGATGGCCAAGCTACAAAATCTTCACGAGGCACTTGGACAGGATGTTTATTAAACCAGCAGGATGGAAAAATCTTGAAATCATGGACTAAACTGAATGTGAAGATGGATGCAACAGTCCATTGTCAGTCATTAAACTGATGCTGAAGTCCCTTTAAGTGTAATACCACCCCCTCCAGAATGCATTGTACTCTTACAGAATACCATTCAGAAAGCTACCATTTCTCTCACTTAATACTTAAATGACTATATTTTCCTATTTTCCTACACAAGTCATTACAGTTTAATTAACTAGACTTTCTAATTAGTGTAATTGTGGTCATTTTTAGATGCATCACTCATTAATAAGAAAATTAGGCCCTGAAGACAAGTAATTCATCAAATCAGGTTTCAATATATCACATATGATCACTTTATGCTCCAAACATATTAAAATGGAAAAATTGTAAACTAGAAAGGTGTGAGGATGATCTTGATGGTCTTATCCATTTCTTATACAGTTCATGCTTTGAGCAGCACTTTCTTGTTTCCCGTTGTTTTAATTCACGTGCTGTTTAGATTGATTTGTTTTACATAACAAAATTTTCTGTTAACTTTCAAGCAGTAAAATAACTTCAATAGATTGATGAAATGACTGGTCATGCTTGTAACACTAATCCTGTGCATTTGTTAATAATCTGGAAGTGCGCTATTTCACTATGTTTACTGGATTTGTTAAAAGCTGATGCTAAGGCAGGATTTAACTGGATCCAATGTGTCACGTGAGGTTTATACCTGACATTTGTTATTGTCGTGACAATCAGTCACAATACTGAATAAAACAATTTCATGTTCTGGTGCCAGCACTGCAGCGCTGAGAGATATTTGCTGCTTGAGAAGTGATAAATGGCATTATGATGCTGCTGGAGTGAGAAGGGATTTGAAATTGAGACACTCTGCACTATCTGTCTCACCAAGGTGCTTTTATGACACCCTTAGGACATCATATTTTGTTTGTGCCCTCCAAATTCAAAACGTATGGCACGGACCTCTTGGGAAATTCATTTTTACAGCCTCAAAAGCTTACTGCTAGCTGCTAGTTAGCTTAGCTTGGGATAAAGACTTGGCCAGTTTAGCTTTTAGCAGTTAGCTAGCTTGGTTAGTGGTCTCCTGATACAGGAGTGATTAAAAATGTTCTCTGCCACTCTATTTCTGCAGGAAAAATGACTAAACATATTTTCTACAATGTTGAATCCTTCTTATAAATGTTTTCAGACAACTATTGGCAATAGTTTTAGTGTACCTGACCTTATTCTTCCTTTTTGCCACAGATAAGGAGGGGTCTTCATCTAGATTTAGGTGA
This sequence comes from Atherinomorus stipes, assembly GCA_023101725.1. Taxonomy (NCBI): domain Eukaryota; kingdom Metazoa; phylum Chordata; class Actinopteri; order Atheriniformes; family Atherinidae; genus Atherinomorus; species Atherinomorus stipes. The sequence continues at coordinate 523,777 of JALJCO010004337.1, forward strand.
GAAACTTACCACTAATCATTATCATGCCTACTGTTTTCTCCTGTCTGACATTATTTTACATTTACGGAGGCATACAGACTAAAAAACTGGCCAGTAATGAGAGTTTCTAGTCAAACCTGTGCTTTGCTGGTGTGGCAAGCAGTACACAGATCATGTACTGAAGCCGACATTAAAGATAAATTCACACTTGAAATCAATCTTTATGATATCAACCAGACTAGAGACAAGTCTCCAGCATTCCTTTTTTTGATGACAGACTTGAGGCCTCAATAACAGCCTGGATTATGCAACAACTATCTCCAAACCCGAACAGAAACAAGAGGTCACCAGACAAAAAGAAAACACGAAACGACTACATTATTTTTCAAAAACAACAGAGAAGTTGCCTTAACTCTTGCTTGTATAATCTCCACAGTTAAGACAATGATGCTCGCTTGTAAAGACAACTTTCCCTTCTTTGTACAAAATTAAATATACCAGAAACAACCAGTTTGTTATCTTGCTAGTGTCAATGTATAGATGATCAGCTTTTTTCTGTAACTTGTATGGACCGTCACTTTTTTTGCTAAGAAGAAAACCCTTCTCCCAAATTTCCTGTCCCTAATCAACCAATCTGTTCATCGTTTTAATTCGTGGTGGACTGTCAATTTTTTTGTGTGTACATTTTATAGTATTATTTATTGTTGAGAAGTTTTTCTTTTGCAAATATTGAGAAAAGTGGAGGTGGTTTGATCTGAACATTCATTTCCGATGTAAATGCCTGGTAAACAGTGAAATGCTTTTTTTGATTATTAAAATGGAGGAAATGTTGAAATGAGGAGGACTTTTTTTCTTATGACATAGGATGTACATAACATGTGGCCAAAACTGCTTTGGGAAAAATAATCAATTTTTTGTGTTGTAACAGTATTTGTTTTATTTAGTGAATTGCCCATGAAGACAAATAAATAAGAGGCACACACAACTCTGTTTCAGACATTTCTCTGTACATGTGTGAAGAACTAACACACACACACACACACACACACACACACACACACCAGAAAAGTTTCATAAAAGTAATATCAAAACATAAAAAGCAAAGGATTTCTTTCAGAATCCTTTTTGATGAGATCTTTATTCTGTTTTATCACATCTTTCAAACAACATCTGTGAAGAAAACCTAAGGATGAAACAAGGCAGCCTTTGGTTAATTTAATCATTCCTCATACTTTGCTTTAATTTAATTAGATAGATAGATAGATAGATAGATAGATAGATAGATAGATAGATAGATAGATAGATAGATAGATAGATAGATAGATAGATAGATAGATAGATAGATAGATAGATAGATTACTTAAATTTGAGTTCTCCTGTCCCTCAAAATTATACGTGTTCAGAAAAAATATCCCCCAAAACAAAAGTGAAAAGATTCTTTAAATGAATACAAAGATAAAAAATAAAAAATACCTAAATAATTTCTTAGGTATTGTTACTGACAAACAATAAATGTCATATTTCTGGTGCTGTTATACCTGCACATCTTGCTTTAAGTTCTAAATTAATGTTTTGTATTAAACTGTCATGCAGGGCCATTGCAACAAGGCAAGCAAACCAAGCAATTGCCTAGGGCCCCGAGTTGGGCTGGGGCCCCAAGATAATAGCTGGCCTCGTAATGAACTAAATGTATTGACAAACTGTGTAAGCTCCTCTTTAAAGGGGGGGTAACATGCAAAATTGACTTTTTTGAGCTTTTTATAATGTTATCATGTCATTCCCTCCTCGTAAAACATGGCCCGGGGGTTATTTTGACTCATTCACGCATATTTGTGAAATCCCTAAATCTCCTGTAGAAACCAACATGGCTGCCATAACAGCTGCTACCACAAAACACCTCAAGCTCCTCCCCCTTTCTTGCTAAGCTCCACCCCACCAGAGCATGATAGTGTTGTTATGAGTGGAGTGGGCGTGTCGGAAATAGCAAGAGGCATCTTAAAGACACACAACGTAACTTTTAGACCTTAAAAATCTGTGTTTCTGACTCGTTTTGATGTCACACCAACATTCATTATGCGCATTTTCGAGCCGTCAGTGCCCAGAGGCGTCCCGGGGCTCAGAAACAGCAGTATGTAAGATTCCCATCCGGGACGCGACCGTGACGTTGCAGCCGACTATTGGCTGCAGCACCGCGTCACTCACTAGCAACCGGATGTAAACCAGGGATCAACATCGCGGGTGTTTTGAATGCGCATCATGTCGAATTCGGTAAAGAAACGCAAGGAAACATCATCGGAGGAAGAGAGGAAAAGAAACAGAGGAAGGGACAGAACAAGAGTCAAGATAAGACTGTCTTTTACTGGCTGGAGTGAGATTACAGTGCAGGTACGAACAAGATGGATGCTAGTTTAGCTGCCGATAGGGGGCGCGTCACTGAGAAAACTGCTAAAAGTTCCGTTGTGTGTCTTTAAAGGGGCAGCAGTGAATTTCTAAGGTGTCAGATACAGACACAGTGATGTCACATTTCTTTAAGTTGGTTTTTTTTTATGTACACTGTATTTTTTCAAAACTGCTGAAGGTAACACAGTTATTTGATTGTGTCATAAAAGGGAATTATGTGCCTAATAATGACATGAAACCCCCTCTTTAGGTTCAGTGATTGTCACTGCATAAAAGTGCTATGATGCCGTTATCAGAACACGCCTCAAGGGGGCCCCCCCTCCACCTTCAACTGTCAGCCGGTGGTGTAGAGTCAATAACGGGGCCCATTTGGATACATGTCCACGCCCATTCTGCTGCGTCCAACAAGGTGTGTTCCTGTTGTGACTGACCATTTACTAAAAAGTAGACCTATATGTTGTTTATTATGGTATGGAGTGGTGGTGTCCTTTTTCCAAATGTAAAAAATACTACGTGTGCAGTATTTGCAAAATATGTGAGCAGTATTTGCTGGGATGGGGGGTTTTCAAGTCCATTTTGCTTGGGGGCCTCGAATTCCTTGAAACGGCCCTGTGTAATGTTATACTCACCTAACTACTACAATTTACTATACAGACATTTTGACAAGTGATTTTTTTTTTCTTTAAACTTGTCCTGTCCAGCATCGTAGCAGCAGAATGATGATCTGGCTGCTTTATTGTGTTGGACAGATTTGCTTTACCAAGGGGAGCGTTATGAACACAAGGCTCCCCTGACAAGGGACATTTTAACCTTTGTGTACAAATGTATTCCTAAGACAAAAACAAATCATTGACATTAGGGAGATTCCATATTAGCAAATATCTGATACACTGCACTGATACTGTTCAACACCAATACCAATATCAACCGATATCAATATATGTGTTATTCCTGAGATAATCCTTGCAAACTCCCACAACAAAGTTCCACTTTCTTCTTTACAAGATGTAAACATTATACCTATACAGCTGTGAGATAAAATCTATTTTGAGTGAGAGGAGAAGTAGCATAATATGGGTATGCTGTGTAAAAGTGTCATTAAAAAAGTATAAAACAAACAAAAAAAAAAAAAAAAAACAATAGTACTAATAATAATAATTTCCAGTATTACATTTTAATGGCAATATTAACCAAAAATATTAGACATCTCTGTCTGATATGAGTGGCTCAGTGTATGGACAGTGGTGAGTTGTTGCTATTTAGTTGAACTCTAAATTTTAAATCCAGATAATCCATTTTACCAGCATATCTTACATTTTAACATATTTAGTTTATCAAACTGATAGGTTTAAATGCCCCATGACAGGATTTTGGAAATGATGCAGTACAAAGGAAACTTTGCAGCCAAAACTGACAACCTTGTGCAAAATGCACATTTATCAAAATGCACATTTCTGCTTAACTCTAGCTCTAAGACTTTTCATGCAACCAGCTCATTAAACATCTGAGTGACAGTTTCGGGATTCTGTAGACTTTTTGACATGGAGTTTAGGATTTAAAAAAGGTAGATCCCAAAACTCAATACAGCCAGAGGACATGAGTCAAATACAGTCATGTTTTTAATAATTGATACTAAGGTAGTAAAGAGTTTAAACACATTTTAAAATGTTAAATAATTCATAACTAGACGGGCGTTGGGTGTATTATTTAAACATTTATGACCAACATGGGGTCAGATGGGAGAAAAAAAAGCATTAAGAATTAGACCTAATCTCAATTCCTCCGCTTCCTAACCCACCTACCTGGCTACCTCTCTTATTTTAATTTTGTTATCCAGCTTAAATGACAACTACTCCTTGATCCCTGAAAGACACCAGGACCCTTCTGCAAAATGGAGGTTATTTAGATCCTATTGAGTTATTATTATGGTCATTATGGTAGAGCCATCACACAGAAAAACAACCGTGCATGCTCACACTCCCCCCTATGGTCAAATCAGATTCCCCTATCAGCTTATGTAAAATAAATGTTTTTGGGCTGTGGGAGGATGTTGGAGTACCTGGAGAGATCCCACACAAGCACAGTAAATATGCAAACTCTTCTCAAAGTGCTCCTGCAGAGACTGGACACGTAAACCTTGCTGTGAGGTGACAGTGCTAATACCACACCAGAGGGAAGCCAATTTTAATATCATTTGTTTGCATTTAAGTTTAGATGCCAAATGTGCAGATGAGAAATGTGCTTTATGTGGTCTCTTGCGCCATCTACTGGTTTCTCATGGTATTCATTCTTCAGCAGGGAGGCAAGAATAATGGCTTCTTTTCCAAAAGGGAAACATAATGAGCAGTGGATGCAGTTTAGGGGAAAGATGCGACACCTTTATTGGAACTTCAAAGATTGAATTATTTTCCCTTTTTGTAGGTTTATTCATGTGTTTTGTGGCTCCTATCAAAGTCAGACACTGTCCTATTATCACATGAGATTGTTCAAACAGAAAACTGTCACTGAGAAATAGGAGGTAAATTTATTAGGATATAAAATCCAGAACGAAAGGTGGAACCTGACTTAAACAGACCCCTAACTTCAGTGGTCTTCTGTTCTTTCTTATGTGTGTGTTACTATCATATCAAGTTTAGAAGAGGTCACTAAAACCTTGAAAAATGTTTTGTTTTTTTTTTTCTTACAGATTTGGAAAGATTTCCTAATTATGTGATATGGTATTAATGGTCAAAACTGAGAAGATTTTGAACAAATTCCAGTTTATCCAAGCCTAGCTGTCATCCCATTTACACAATGTGATGCAAAAAGGAGTCTTAAAATGAAAGTTTCTCTTGCGTCAAGTTACCCTAGCAGTTGTTGATGTAAAAATAGAATGAGACCTTATTGCATGAGAGTGGGAGAAGCATTCAGTTTGTCAATGCATATTAAGCAAACATTGAAAAAACTAAATTAAATCAGTATTTGGCTGCAGTAACTGTATGTATAGTACAGAGTGAATATATTTTTTAGGTAGAAAAACTGCACACAAACTAAAATGCAGGGGTTTGCATACCACAGAGTCCTTTATCCATCTATAATTCTACATCAAATCAAAGTTCTTGAACTTTTTGACCTGTCAAAGAAACAACATATCGACTGCAGTGCAGCTATTTTTGCAGGAAAAATTGTTTCTGTGAGTCCCTTGTGTGTTTATATGTTCCAGCAACACTCCTGCTCATAAAAACTATAAGTGTTCCAAGAAATGAAAAACATGCATCACCTCCTACTGGTGATACTGGATTTTTTCCAAGCATATAGCCTGCACACAATCTTGAATCCATGTAAATAGCTACAGTACAAGTGATTGCCTTGAGTTGTTATGCTTTAGCAGCAAATCAGACATGAAAACAAATTAAACAAATGAAAACATCGACTCCAATTTGATGTTTTTCTTTAACTTATTTTTACTAAAGAAATCATTAAGAACTAATTCTTATTTGTAGTGACAGCAGGGTAAAAAGGTGGGGCATGGACCCTGCACTCTGGGTGGGAAATGCGCCGAGGCGGCCGACGTCCTTGGCTCCCTGGGACCTGCTGCATGGCCTCCATGGCCATCCTGTGGGTTTAAACGCCTATAACTACATTTCTGGTTTTGTTTTGTTTTTTTCATCATCTCACTGATGTTTATGTTGTTGTGATTCATGTTTTTTTTTTTTTTTTAGCTTGCCTGTATTTTTATAGGAGCCCCTGCTGAATGTTTGCTTTGTTTTCTTGCAGATGCTGGAGGTGGTTTTCTGCTTCCTTCATGGTGAACTGATTTTTGTTTTGACTGAACAGCTGATGCTGTTGCTTTCTATCTGCTTTGTCTTTATCCATCAGGAATTATTATTATTATTTTTTTTTTTTGCTTTTATTTTGTTGTGTCTTTTGCATTCCCTGTGGCCTTGGGGACTTTCTACTGGGTGTGATGGTGGTGTTAATGGGAGATCACCTCACCTTCATAAGCTCCAGTCTGCAGTCCAGTCAGGCAGATCGTTGCCTTACCAAGTAGTACAACACCCTCGGTGTCCCCCTCCCCTCTCTATTGGACATTTACCACTCCTGCCTCACCTGCAGAGCCACCAGGATCGCAGGTGACCCCACCCACCCCGCCCACCGAGTCTTCACCCTGCTGCCATCGGGGAGGAGGCTGCAGAGTCTCTGGGCCAGAACCAGCAGGCTCAGACACAGCTTTTTCCACCAGGCAGTGAGGACGCTCAATTCCCTCCCTGCCCTGCCCTCACTCGCCCCCCTTGCTCCCCTGGACCCCCACTGATTCGGGCTGCTCACAAATCACCTACCTAAGGACTGCACACCTCACTTTATCATCACCATGGCACCAGTTCAACACTGCAGAACATTGCACTAAATGGCACTACTACATGTTGCACTATTGTATCCATCAGGACTGCTTCTTACTCTGCTATATGCATTATTTGCACTACTGCCACTGGGCAGATTCTTATATCTTATATTCTATATTTTATATTTTCATCTTTTTTGTGTTTTTATCTTACAGTTATTATATCTCATTGAATGCACCGTGGGTCAAGAGAGATGCAATTTCATCTGTGCCGTATGTCCACATGCGGCCCACTTGACAATAAATTGAAGTTGAAGTTGAACACAGTTGTACTATTCTAGTTGTAAAGTATTGTTTTTGGACTGTAACATTCTTGTTTTGCAAATCTTTTTTTCCAGAAGAAATCCCTGTCCAGACATGAGTTAACCATCCAGAACCTTGGTTTTTCTTGCTGCCCTGCTCTCAATTCTGCCTCAGTTACTCTTCAGGATTCATAGTTTAATACAATAAACATTTGTTTTTTTTCTTTACCTACCTGTCTTCCTGCAAGCCCCAACACTATCTCCATTTTATTTTTTATCCTTTTTCTCCTCTATTCCCTCTGTACTTTGTTTTTCACTATACAGTAAAGCAATACTGTAGTAAGAGCTGCAGTATGAATGAAGCATTCTCTTGGTGAAATGTAAAACACCTTCTCTAACAACAGTAGATGGATCACTTGATGGCCCAGATGAAGGACATCACTTTTAGATCCTGTTCATGTGCTTTAAATAGTTTAGGGATACACTGCGCACCATGCAGAAAAATAATTGAAACTTTTAATGCAACTGAAGAAGTGGGAACAAATAATATGTTTTTTGAGGGGCTTCTGGTATGAAAAGCACATAAAGACACAATTCAGATTTGGCTCTTTGCTAAGTTGTTTGTTATATGCTAACACAACATTTTAGATAGGCCTTTATTGTGCATGAATGAATCATTGGTCAGTAAGTGACTGAACAAACAAAAACACACATTTCTCTGTTGAAAATGAGTCAAAAAGCAGCCAGTGTCTCCAGTAAACCTAGAGAATCACTTTAAGCTCACAAGGAAATAACATATTCTCCACATTAAAAGTTAGGGACATTCAACTTTCAGGTGACATTTACAGAAACTGTTCAAAGTTAATGTTACACTGCTGCTGTAGGATATTCAAGTAAATTAAAATAAAAAAAAACTATAGCTTGTAATGTGTTAGGAGTCATCTTCATCTGATGATGTCAAAATGTTACCATCTTGATGAAGAGGACTGATTAGACCCAAGTTGTTGTTGAACCAGGATATTTAATAATTCAGAAAATTATTTTGGGTCTTTTGTCGTTAATGACCACGTTAGAGAACATTTTGTGCAACAAATACTGAAACACTGACCAGTTTCACCCTGCATCAAAGGTTTAGACCTGCACCTGGATTTTAGGTGCATTCTGACATACAGAGCATGCTCTCAGTGACCCACTTCCATCTCCCCTGGGTTCATCTCAAGCTCAGGTCCCCTGCCAGAGGTCTGGGAGCTTGGGGGTCCTCTTCAGTATCTTAGCTGTTAATTGATCTCCTCTGGAGTGTAATGTCTGATGTTTGTCTGTCTGATGTTTGTCCAGACATCAGACATATCTGTTGGAGCCACTTCTCCAGTGTGGGAGGTCACTGCCCTCAGTGCTCCCGTGACCAGGCACTCCTGTTGCCATCACCTTCCAGGCTTTCTTCATCCCTTCCTTGGTATTTCCACAGTTTCTTGTGCCCTGATTTTGCCATCGTTGGGGATGGCCACATCAATCACAGCAGCTTTCCACCGCTGCTTATCCATGATCACAATGTCCGGTTGATTGATTGGCCATTACCATTTTGTTGGTCAGTATCTGGAAGTCCTACAGGATCTGAACTCACTCATTCTCCACCACCTAAGGTGTTGCCCAATGTGACCTGGGGTCTCCAGTCCTTACCTTGCACAGATGTTGAACACTTCTTGTTTGCTGCTTGGCTATGGAGCTCCATGTATTTTCTTCCTGCAGGGTCTTACACCCTGCTGGATTGTTTCAGAGGTTTCTTTGCACAGCCTGCACCTGTAGATCCTGCCTGGTGTGGTAGATCTGGGCCTCTATAGCTCTGGTTCTCAAAGCTTGCTCCCCCACTCCCATGATTAGTGTTGCAGTGCTGCTTCCCACTCAACTGCCTCAAGTTGAGTCCCCTGTAGCCATTAGTTGGACAAGTTGCTATCCACCTCTTCTGCTATCTATCAGCAGCACATCACATGTAGGGTTTTCCTCCCATGATGGTTCCTCCAACTTATTTCCCCTCCAGTTTCTTTGCCTGCGACACTCACTAAGTGCTCCATCCCTTGGAACCTTCCTCCTAATGCATTTGTGGAGCTTGGATGTTCCATCTTGGATAGTGGCTCTGATGCTGCACTAGACCTCACCTTCCTTCCTTGGGCTTAACGTGTTGCCAGTGGACACTAGATTTGGAGTGGAAGTCTCTGGAGGATGTTTTAATGTCCATTTTCTGAACTTCTTCCTTTGGCCAGTTTATTATCTCAACAGGGTATATGGACATTCTTTACAGTCCAGATCTTGTTGTTCCAATTCAACTCCATTGATTGCCATCTATCTATCTATCTATCTATCTATCTATCTATCTATCTATCTATCTATCTATCTATCTATCTATCTATCTATCTATCTATCTATCTATCTATCTATCTATCTATCTATCTATCTATCTATCTATCTATCTATCTATCTATACCCCCCTTATATATATATATATATATATATATATATATATATATATATATATATATATATATATATATATATATATATATATATATATATATATATATATATACAGTCATCCTCAAAATTATTCATACGTTCCAGTTAAAGAAGGAAAAACAAATCTGTCGTGAAACAAGTTGAAATTGAAAAAAGTAATGAAAAATAAAAATTCTATAAAATCCTGACATTGATTTTGAATTGTGGTTTAACAGAAATAACAAAAACAACACACAAAAATAAACAAGTAAACAAGCATGATGGGGCTTCGCAGCTAAAATTTTGTTGAGCAACACTTTGAGGCATTCACTGCAATCAGGTGTTTTCTGTAATATTCTAAAAGACATCTACACCTGTTGACAGGTGTTTTTGGTCCACTAGTCATGGAGGGACAGTTTTTTTGTTTGGTTTTTATTGGTTAAATTATTATTTTTAACCAAAATTCTAAAGCAATATTTTATTTTACTAAATTATAATTTTGTAAATATTTAGTTTATTATTAGTTTCTTTATTTCCTGTTATTTGAATCACAATATTGAATTTAGCCTTTTCTTTAATTGGAGGGTATGAATAGTTTTGAGGACAACAGTATATATTATATAGGGATGCACAACATTGGAATTTTTGCCAATATCCGATATTTCAAAACTCAAGTGGCCGATAACCTATATCAATACCGGTATTAAAGCTATGAAATAAACTACGTAATATTTATTCCTTTTGCAAAATTAGAAAAACACATCAACCTGAGAAAGACTAAACAAAACAAAAACAAAACCCCCCAAACAGGGAATATTTGGTTATTTACACACAAATGACCATGTATAAACTTTGTTCACAAAGAACATCCTAAAAGAAGAAGGTTTAAAGTCTGTAATTTTTGAAGAGGAAGGTTTTGGGCCCATATGTTGTGCATTCCCAAAAAAAAAAAAAAAAAAAAAAAAAAAAATATATATATATATATATATATATATATATATATATATATATATATAAGTAATAAGATAAGCCCCCCATCCACAAGGGGGAAGGAAAAACCAGTACAGGCTGTTAGCTTTGTTGTTTTCCGCATACCTCAAATAAACACAGATACTGGTGGTGGAGAAGACAGGTGGCTTGTGGGTAACTGAGTCCTGCATGTGTTGCTGCTAGGGGGAGGAGAGACTCCTGCCTCCGTGTGTAGTAGATGTGAGTACAGTGGAGAATTTAGCTGCTGGAGGACTTTTCTTCGTTGAAAAAAACTTATTTTTGTGACTACAACCAGGAACGCGGATGAGACGAGGAAGGCAAACGCGACAATGCGAGAAGAAATTCAGGAAGAGAGTGTTTGCTTATTAAAAATTCAGCGCGGGAGAACAGACATTATCGCCCTTTCAGATGACTTGTGGCAGCTCGAAGGATAAACTACAACTAACGGGCTTCAAATATCGTTGAATGGGGTGAAACGAAGTGGAATTTTCTCTGGAAACTGCGAACCCAAAGCATTTTCAAGCGGCCGAAAAAACCCACAGGGAAAGGGGAGGAGAGGGGCGCAAAGAAAACGCCCTACTGCCTGTTGCTGCTATCTCAAAATTCAAACTTTATCGACGAGTTGGGAAAAAATGCATCTTTCACTCAACGGGAGGTGAAAATTCAAAAGCAACATCGTGTTTATTAGCTGGAAACCAAACCGTGAGCGTAGTGGCGGCCCACTCATTTGGAAGTTTTGTGAGTCTTCCTTCTTTTTTTTCGTTGGGAATATTTTCTCCTCATTGTGCACACTATTCCTGTTGGACGCGATTTGGGTGGGCTGAGTGCCCAAGGCTGCTCCGCTAGGCCTACGGCCATTAGCCAGGGACAAAGAGGACTCCCATGTAAACTTAGTTAAGGAAAACCCTCTTTCTGTTTTCTAAGTCCACTTTTTAAGCCGCGACGCCGCAGTCATGTCGCTGGGCGCCGAGAAGAGGATGGAAAACCGGCTGAAGAAGCTGGAGGACATGATCAGAGACCCCAAATCTGCGATAAACTTAGAAAGTTTGCTGGTAAGTCAAGTGGGATACACCTAATTGATTATTAATAATGTTGCAAGACACGTATGCACACCCTTAAATAACGTTATGCTCGCAATAATACCATTTCCAATCATAATATCATAATCATATTAGCTTCTGTATGCTGTTATTGTTGTTTCTTAAGTTTAACTTTTCCTCCCTGTTTATAATCTCCTTTAAAAAAAAAAAAATCAGTTCTTAAGCTTCTTAATCTTGAAATTTGATAATATAGTCTTCACTTTTAGTAAATAGAGGGCAGAAAGAGATCAACACGGTGGATGTACCTCAGACAGGCCTGATTAATAGTTAAGACGGAGTGCAGACAGTGCAGTTTGGGGCTCTTTGAAGCGTGTCTACAGATTAGGATTAACTTGTGGAGAATGTCCTTCTTGGTATGCTCAGGGAGACTAATATTTCCGGCCCAAAACTCCCGCCTGGGTAACAGTTGGGCCCACTGAACCCCTATTTGTTGGGCATTCGTGGGGTTTGTTAATGGGCTGATTTCTTCCACCTGTGGAGCTTTTTGTTGCATTGTTTATTTTTGGTGTATGTTTTTGGAAACCTTTCTAAAACAATAAGGATAATTACCAAATATGCACAGCTACTTAGAGGATGCATACCTTGGCACAATCATACCCTAAAAATGTGCAAAAAAATCTCATCTACTTTGGTTTCCTGCCTTGAATGTAAAGATAGTGGTTGCATTGACTGTATTTTTCTCCCTAAAGATCTGCAGTTGTTTGCACACTTTCATCTTTATTGGTCAAAACATTTCTTTGAATCCAAAGTTATTAACTTCTATCTGCATGTGACAATTCATTCAGCAGGTAATGCCATGGGAAGTAAAAAACACTCTGATTTCCTCAACAGAAACGCTTGCATGTATACGTGTTTGCATGAGATGCAGAGCCACAAATAATGTTTGTCTTCTTTATAAAAGGCTAAATTGTTTCAGTTTATAAAATGTTATGCCACTTGGCGAAGACTGTTACTTCATGGCTAAGAAATGAAATCGTGTCTCGTGTGGAAGTACAGCGGATGTACCCGATGAGTTTTGAGTTGCATAAGCCAGTGGAAAAATCCTTATCCTTCCATTACACCAGTTTATATCATAACTTTAGACTTAAATGGGAAAGAAGATCCCAAAATTCCCAAAATAAATAGTCATTCCAGTTGGTTATGGACATTTTTCCAAAAGATTTTAACAGCTTTGGACTTGAGGACAGCTGGAATCATTATATTATCCTTGATGTCACAATGTCTTTCATCTCCCTGGATACTAGATATTTTAAACATCTATCTCTGTAATTCTGAGTCAACATTTGGGATATTTTTCCTGGATTGTGTTTGATTTTCTGAGTCCTCTAACTATATCTGACGTAGGGCTAGCTGTATGTCATGTCTATGTTAAAAAATATCACCTCTCACCCCTTTTTTATTGGACCCCCCTCTCCAGTCCCCCTTTCCACATATCATGGGGCAGTCTTGGTCTTCCATTAAGACTTTTAGCAGAGAACGTGCCTCATCATTAGTGGTGTTTACTTCCTGGACAAGAACGGGGAAGAAAGTAGGTGTTGAGTGTTTGAGACAAAAGTTGAGTGGGAAGCATGCGTAGGAGAGAACAGGCTGCAGTTTTCCATTTTTAGCATCCTTGCTGCTGTTGTTTGGACCAAGAAGTTTAGCTGGTCAGGGTCGGATTCAAACACTGAGTGCTCTCACATATCCTTTTTTGCAGGTGGAACAAAAACATGCATACTTGAAGTGCCTTTGATAATTGCTCACAGCCTTATATTTAGTAAATAATGAATCATATATCCCCTGGTATTGTAGCTTAGCAACTGCCAAAGAAAGAACACATTCAGACAAGCTTTATTGTTTACTTTTATTTAGTTTATTCAGTTACTGCTTGTCAAAAAACATCAAGGTGGATGTTTTTAGTTTTTATTCTCCTGAGAAAAATGCAGCATCTGTTAAGAAACTCAGCTTCCTTAAAGACGGCGAACTCTGCGGTATGTTAATCTGACATTTAAATTAGGAAACAGATGTTGTCATTTGTAAGGAGGCCCTAATTCTCCCATATTTCTGAAAAGGCCAAAAATATCACACAAATGGTGCCCCAAGTGCTTCACATTGTGGTAACAGCACATCTAAAGCACTACATTGCCTCTTTCAGCACTCATCAAGTGAGAACGTGCGTCTAAGCTAACCTTTTCCAGTAATAATCATTATTTGGCAGCGCTAACCTCACTGCTGACTGGTGTGCTGGGCTTTTCTTTTGTTTTTGTTACAGCTCCAAGCACAGGGAGTAATTTTTGAGGGCAAGCTAAAAGGGCATTTTCTAGATTAAAAAAGTGGACACTTGATTGGAAGTCACTTAAGTTGCTTTCCTGCTGTCCTAAAGGAAATGACCTCATTGAGTAAATAGTTGGCAACTATATATGGGGCTCAAAGTCCCTACAAATGACTGCTCTTTCCCCTTTCACTTTTTAGCCTTATCTGTTTTTTTCTGCTGCTCGGCTCCTCCTCGCAGGCTTGTTAAACACACTGCAGGTATTTTTACTGTAGCTTCAGTCCAGTGTCTTTTGATTGGTCTGCAGACTTGCATAACCTGATGCACAGAGCTGGTGCAAGTCCCCTTCTAAACCAGTTCCTGCCCTAAACAGTCATTATCGATTCTGCACTAAATACAGAGATGTTTTTCCACTTTTGTCTTGTATCTTCCATCTCTGTTCTCCTCCACCTCATGCTTTGCTGCCCCATCATGCATTGCTCCAGCTGAACCCTCCTTGAGAGTGCAGCCCTGTGGGGAGGTGGGGACAACCCCTGCACGCCGTGTCCTCCGAGAGTCGGCCTGAGACTCTGCTTCTTCTCTGCAGTGCATTTGGGTTTCTCTCAGGCACACAGCAGCAGTCCCAGCTTCAATTTGCCTGCTGGATAGAAACACTGCCTTATAAGGCACTGGGGACTGTGGCCTGGCCAATTTTTTTTTTTTTTCCCCTTCAAAACAAACCAGTCTCTCTGCTCCACACCTCCTTTGGTGAGACAGCCGGGCCTCTTCGTGGTCTTTTTTCTTTTTTGCTCCACTCCATTGAATGACACCCGACGTCTACTTGGCGTGCGAGCCCTCAGCGTTCTGAGAATCGCATCCTCTCTTTAGTTATGTGGCTCCTGGTATTCGTGTTAGATCAGCTGGGAAGACCCAGCGCTCACTGAGCTGTGACAATAGAGAAGTGAAACGCAATCAGTGTTTTCTGAATACACACAGGCAAATATAGTATCAAGAGATTGTCTGAAGTAATATCCTTTTCTTTCTTTAAGTGATTTCCAGGAAAAAAAATCTTATTTTTGATAGCAGAGGAAACATCTGGTTTGACTTTTGCCAGTCAACACTATTAAAACTGGTTAATTAGCATGTTATATTTTATTCTTATTTTAAAAATGAAAAAGTTGACATTTTGTGTTTTTTTTACAGGGACTTTTGTGTATTTACCAGACTGCTACTTGTGTGCAAACCTTATTGTGACTATAACTTCATAAAGTCACCCCACCTGGCCAGGAAATCAGTTGAAATAACCTTGTTTACTCATTAAGCATGTTTTTGACCACATGCAACTTCATTGCCTTCAGGACCTTTTTTTTTTTTTGCCCAGGTGTTCTGATTTCCACTGAGGTCTAAGGTACAGGGTGCATCAGGCATTTTAAGTTTGTTAAAGTATCTCCTCATTGTGTGTGCACATGTAGTTGAACCAGGAAGTATGCTTTTGCTGCATTAACTTAATCTGTTCATGTTACAAATTCCTACTTGTTCTAGGTGTGTTTATTTGTACTCTAGCTGCTGTGAAACAATAATTGTTTTATTGCTCTGATTTATTCTGTTATGATCAACTTCCTTTCTATTTGTGCAGCTTATTTACACACAGCTTGTTTTCTCCTCAGCTGACTGAAATAGACATGAATGTATAGCCCCTTTCAGACTTGCACTGGAAAGCGGGAATATTGCGGACTCTGTCCTTTATAACGCCTGCATTCAGACATGCGATCGGCTCTTTTACCCGGAGATGTTGCGGACATGTACCAGCCGGACCCCATGTCATAAGAGCAGAAATGTTGCGGCACGTTGTTTTGACTGAATTCACAAGGAAATGTTCAGGACAGAGTTGAAGGGAGAGTGGGGCTGTGCTGACTTTTCCGCAACATTTCCTGATGTCTGAAAGCGCCCAGGACACGACAAGTCTGCATGTCTGAAAAGACGAGTCCATTTAAAGAGCGGATGAACTTTACCGCTCATGTTCCGCAATGCAAGTCTGAAAACGGTTAATGAGTTTGGATATTTTGTTTAAAAACATGTTACAGGCTTTTTGAGTTATGATAGAGATAAAAATAACTGGAAATATTCAACTGATCAGAAACAAAGCCTGCCTCAATGGTTGTGAGTCATCTCAAAAGAATTACCTCCATGTCAGGGTTGTTTTGGGGGGTATAAAATCTCCTCTATAACTTGAAATAGCCTCTGGCTCCTGCAGTGGTAATAGAACAGGTCTGGCAAGGATTCATTAAGGACCCCCTAGCTTCTGGAAAAGGCCCTTATTGTTAAAAAGCAGGCCATTACCTCCTGTGTAGAAAACACTTGTCATCAAGCTCTGGTAACAACCCGTCCATTTTGATCAGGTGTATTTGCCAAGGTTAACTTTTTTTTTTTTTTTCTGAAGTTGTTATTCAATAAACACATGGGAGATAATGTCCAGTCATTTTTTAGTCTCAAGGCCTTTCCCCCCACTTAGTTTTCAGTCTTGTTGTCCTTTTTTGTTTGTATTTGGGGGTTTTTCTCCCTCTTGTTCTTCATCTAGGCCCTCTGTTGTCCCATTACCTATGTCAGCTCTTCCATCAGATATATTTATTCAACAATTTGTTTCCATTTTTCTACAGTTTGTTCTCAAGGTAAAAAATATGATGGTTAGTTCAAATGGAGTCTGACTGAGTGATGGCTGCAATTAGAAATCATCCAAAAGTGGTGTGCACGAGAAACTGGATACAGAGGCAGCGTTAACCTCTGTGAAATGCAGCAATATTTTTGATTGTTTACAAAAAATCATATATGCCACGTGTCGTCTTTGTTAAGATTTTTGTGCAATATATAGATGATGCATTCATATGATAAGGCATAGGTTTTAGACTACGGTCCATGATGGCTGGCAGCTGTCCTCCAGGGTTATTTCCCCTGCTCCAACACACCTGACTGAAATGAATGGATCATTTTGATAGAAGCTGACAAGAAACTGTTGGATTCATTTAATTTCAATCAGGCTTGTCAGAGCAGAAAAACAAGAAAAACCTGAAGAATACGGCCCCTAAGGACCAGACTTTGACACCCCTGCCTTACGGCTTTACAAGCATAGATTAAAGTAATTATTGTGATGTTGCAAAATTAACATTAATGGTCTTGAAAATTAATGGGGAAATGTTTTCTGGCTCATAAATAGCAGTAAAACAACAACATATAATGTTTATATCTGCCAGAGCCACAAAAGTTCAGCTGACAGCTAATTGACACGTAAATATTTGTGGTCAACTATTTCGTTGTAAATTTCTGTTTATTTTATGTCCCTAGAGTTGTGTGAACCAACAAATAGTTAATTAATGCACATAAATCCTGTCAAGGAAAAAAAAAAAGTTGCTTTTTTAACACATAGATGTATTTAAGGTAGTGAAATGAACTGTTTTACTGCATTATTGCTGGGGTCTGCTTTTTCATTTTGACGAAAAGCCAATGAGTTCCCACAGTTGCTGCACTGCTTGGCTTTGACCTGCATAGATGATATTAATAACGGCAGAAACTCACTGAATAGCTGTTTCTGAAATATTTGAAGTCCTCAAGCAAAGGAAATGGCTTCTCTTAGGCTGAAGGTGAAGAGGTGATTATAATAATTCAGTTGTTGCAAGTATTTGCAGGAAGTTATGCAACTTTGTCACACTTTTACTGTCCTTTGGATTAGATTACCGTATTTTCTGGATTATAAGTCACACTTTTTTTCATAGTTTGGCTGCTCCTGCGCCTTATTCAAGTGCGACTTAACAGTAGATCAAAATATATACAATTGAACATATTTTTAAGTGTTAATTCATTTTGACTGACATGATCCAAGGAGTAAACATTACCATCTAATGTCACATGAGGGGCTTTAGGTTTGTGACAACTACTTTCTGCTCCGAGGACAAAGATCCCAAAACAGCTTTATCTTAGTGAGAGGAGTTCATTTTGGACATGTGGCTGCACTTCCTGTACGGTGGAACAAATCCTCAAAAAACATGTTTATCCTTCTTGATTACAATGTCCACGATCATTTACAAGCATTAACTTGGGAATCGGAGTAATGGGGAAATTTTTAGCTACTACAGATGGGATATGAAAATCCAAAAATCGCCCTATTTTAAATAAACTACAGTCCAGTGCAACTTATATATGTTCCTTTCCTCGTCTTGACGCAGTTTGTGGATGAAGCTTCTCATTTAATATGTATTGACTGGACCAAAACCAACTTTTTTCTTGTTTTTGCAGCCTGCTTACGGAGCATGGAACAAGCTACCGTCTGCAGGACACAGTGTCCATGGTTTCCAAAAAGAATTTCTTTTTTGATCCATTTGATCTGAACAGTTTTCTACTTTGCCTCAGACCATTTAAGTGAACTTTAGTTTAGAGTAGATGGTGATATTTCTGAATTATGTTTGCATTTGACTGCTTCTTATTATGATAGAGCTTGAACCTGAATTTGTGGTTTGCACAGGTTACTGTTTTCACAGACAGTGACTTCTGGAAGTGTTCCTGAAGCCACGCAGTGATTTCCAGTGGTGTTTTTAGTGCAGTGCTTCATGCGGGCCCAAAGATCACAACCAACCAGTTTTGACCTTTGGCCTTGACCTTTGCCCACAAAGGTTCCTCCTGATTCTTTGAATAATTTGGTGACCTTATACACTGAAGATGGTGGGATTTTTAAACCCTCCATATTTTGCTTTGATGAACATTTTCCAGAAATTGTTTTTAGAGTCTGTTTTTCTCAGATTTGTGAACCTTGGTCCATCTTTTTTCGTATCATATCATCATATCAAATTCTCCTTAACCTAACTAGTTGTCAAATGTTCATCCAGTTCTTTAGTTTTTGCAGGTACTTTTTGAGCCTTTTGTTTCTTCTGTACCAGTTTCTTTTAGATATATTGTTGCCATCAAATTAAAAATGAACAAATATTTTCCATGAAATGCTAAAACATCTCGGTTTTAACATCTTATATGTTGTTTATGTTCTATTGAGAACAGAGTATGAGTTTATTAGATAATGCAAACACAGCAGTCTGTTTTTATTTACATTTTTCAATTTTGGGGGGAATTTGAATTGTACATTACTATACATGCATATCTTTTAATTTCAGGGAACCAAATATCACAGTTACTGTGGTCTTGTTTTTCTTTAAACTGTTAAACATTAATTAGAAAAAGTATAAAAGAAAAACAAAGTCCAGATAACCACGTTACAGCAGCACAATATTTTTATTAGGGATGCATGATATAATCGGCCACATATTGGTATTTGCTTATATTGGTCTTAAAACTGAGTACTGAACATCGACCACCCCACCGATATTTAACCGATCAGCCCGCTGTTTCTAAAGTACTAAAAAAAACAAAAAACAAAACTTCTTCATCTTCTTCAAAAACTTCTTTTTTGTAGACTTTGAAACTTCTAAAGACTAAGGATGGGAAAAAATATTGACACACTGAAAGATTGCGATATTTTCATACGCTGATGTCATATTGACATAAAAACGCGGTGTTGATCTATTTTACTAATGAAATCTTGTGATATTTTATCGTTCTGTTACGAAATCTTGTGAAAATTTCACGATATTTTCATATGCTGATATAATATTGACATTTAAAAACACGGTATCGATCTATTTTACTCATGAAATCTCGCGAGAATTCACAACATATTACGAGAGTTTGTAACAGAACAATGACATCTCGCAAGATTTTGCAAGTGAAATAGATTGATACTGCGTTTTTAAATATCGATTTGATATCAGCATATGCGTATCAATATTTTTTCCCACCCCTATTTTTCAAAGTGTTGGAGAAGGATAACAAAACTGCTATTTGCAATGACTGCTTTTTTTTTTTCAGCTTTGATATCGGCATCAATATCGGTTATCGGTCACATGAGTCTTAAAATATCGGCATATCGGATATCGTCCAAAATTCCAATATCGTGCACCCCTAACTTTTATAGTTGATAGTGTTTTGTTCAAAATCATCACTCTGTTTCAGTGTTAGTTTGATACCTGAGATTTTTGTGCTTTTCGTCTCAAATGAGCAAGAATCGAAGATAAGAGGAGACTCCCACACACAACACATAAGCCATCCATCTGGCCTTATCATTCCATCTCAACCTGTTGGTGAAACACACCCTCCTACACATTTGCGCACACAAATGCATGGACTCGGACACTCGTTTTCACAAGCAAACGCTTTATTCAGTTGATCTTAGCAACACACAAGCTGCATTGTGCACAGCCAGCAGCAACAACAGAACTATACAGCACATTACCAAACAGCTTTGGATTGTCAGTGAGTTCATACAGCTTTCATTTCCTTCAGCAAACCCAAACAAGAACATTTGTGCCTGGTTGGGCTCAGACCAGCAGTGTTTTTAGCAGCTGGCAGTTATAAGTCAAACAGATTGTGCCAATGCTAACAGTATTTATACACAGATTTTGCCTTATTCATGCCAAATGATTGAAACTGAAACCCAGCAAATTTAATCATTTTAGAGTGAGAGGGTTCTTTATAGCAAGTGGCCGTACAGATTTATTTAATTGCAGGGAAACGGATTCTTTATGGCCCAAAATTGGACTGAAAGAGCAAAGCACCCCACCAAAGCAAATCATTTTGCTGAAAATGTTTTAGTGATCTTGATTTGTACCATATAAATTGGGCTCCTTCTGAGCTTCAGATGGACTTTTTTCCATATGCAGCATCTGTGTTTTTAAACCAGCACATTCAGAAGTGTCACTGTTACACCTTTTAATTTCGGCTTTCCTGATGTCTTTAACTTCCTGGTGTAGCGCTTACGTAAAAGACAGTGAAGCTCACAGATTTAAGCCACTGAAAATTAAATAAATTACTCTTATCGTAACACCTGCTGCTCTTCTCTGCTCTGCTGGAGACTGATGTGGTCATTGAGGCTATTACTAAATCCTAATTCGCTTTTTCATTGTGAAAATCCCCTTTTCCTACTCTTTTGACCTGCAACAATCCAAATGTGAATAAATGTTTAGTTTGTTTTCATTTCACTCTAACAAGACTCCACTTGACAATCAAACATGCGCGCTTTGACTGTTTTATTGAACCACAGAGTGCAATATTAACATAGCTGCACAGTCTTGTCTGTTTTTTTGACAGCTGTCCATCAGCTTTGTTTGTTAGAATAATCACCTGACAGATAAATCCTTTATTTTCTGATATTGGGACAGATTTTAGATGCATTTTGCAGTCAACTCACATCAACATTTAGCAGCCATGTTCCCACACTCACAGAATACAGCATGTGATAGTCTTCGAGTTAATGGAAATAATTTGTTTAAATCATATGCATGACTGGAACTAGCAGACCTCTTGCCCTCCTGAGTCAGAATATCCCACACATTTTAGCTTGCATAATGCACTAATCATATAGATTATGACTCATTGGTGGTAACTTTAACACAGGTAACATGCAGCAGGACGTTATGTGCATGCTGTACCCTCCTCCATGTTTCTCCTCAGTATGCTTTATAACAAAGCCTGGGCGCCAAAAATGTGAAGGGCACAGGAGCATGGGACAGAAATCTGTCAAAGGCATGAGTAAGACATACTTTTGTTATTCCCCACAGAAACATTAGCTGTGCTATTTGCGAGCACCAGATTCCTGCCGTTGTGTCTCTCTTGGAGGGTTTACGAGCCATGCCTGGCACGGTCCCCCCGCTTTGCCCGGCCCACCGTTTATCCGCACGACTATTTTTAAAACAGCTGGAATTTAATCAAAACATTAAGTTTCTCCTGAGTCCTTTTAAAGCCCAGAGCAGTGCTGCTTGTTTTCTGTTCCACATGCCTGGTGATGAGATGGGTTTGAGGAGACCGGGACCAGTTTTATATTTGGGGGAGCGAGGAGATGGACTAGAAAAACAGGGAGATTTCTGTGATGCGAGACTCTGTTTCCTGCTATGTTTTGCATCTTTCTTTTAAAAATCTTTGCATTCCTGACTGGCAGATCCACGTGGCTTTTATAGGGTGATAAAGAGTGGAAGCAGGCAAGAGAGCAACTGCTCTGAAATGTCAACAGCAGGTTGGGTAAATAAAATGGGAAAGAATAGAATGTGCAGAAAAGGACGTCTTATAAAACTTCTGCCTCTCTGTAGCTTCTACTGGCTTCAACTCTTTGTATTTTGCAGGAGTTGCTAAGCAACCAGCCATAACCCACCAGCTGGATTGCAGTAAAGCAAAGATAAAGAGCCATCTAATGGATACATAACCACTCATCCTGATAACACAGATACTTTTTTTTATCAGCTCATGATGGCATTACTGTGGTGTTCATGTAGCTGTACAGGGAAGGAAGCGACTACTTTGTCAAGCTGGAAAAAATTTACAATAAAATAAATAAATAAATGAATGAACAAAAGCTTTATTACTTGGATCCCAACTTATTTTGGCCCTCAAATTCTCCATTGAACAACTAAATTTACTTTTTACTTGTTGAAACATAGCCTCATATAAATATTTTTCTTCCCACTTCATTCTGTTTACACAAAGCAGAATTCAGACACTTGAAAGCACCCAAACTGTGTTAACATACAGTAAATGGTCTTTTTTTGGCATTTACTCTTTTTAAACTTTTTTTTAATGCCTAGTTCTTTGTCTATTATGCAGTCACATAAGCTTAAATTTTAATTTAATTGTTTTAGTCAGCTTCTGATGAGCTTTAACGATTAATTATTGACTACTCCTCTGACATTTATTAATGATAATTGATATATACTGTAATATTGATACTGAATTTCCTTTTTTGGGATTAATAAAGTATTTTTCATTTCATTTTCAGTTAATTTCATAACTGTGATTTGCAAGTGCATGGTCACATTGATTGAGATGCATAAAACAAAGTAGAGAAGCACCAATCCGATACCCAGATCGGATATTGTGAGATTTTGTAATGGAACGATGAAATCTCGTGAGATTTTGTTATTGAAATAGATCGATACTGCATTTTAAAATATTGATCTGAAATTTGCACGAGTTTTAAAATATCGGATATCAGCCAAAATTCCAATATCGTGCATCCCTAGACAAAAGTAATAATAAATAAAAATTCTATTAAAATCATGACATTGATTTTGAATTGTGGTTCAACACAAATATTAAAGACAAACACCCCACACACACACACACACACAAAAACAATTAAACAAGCATGATGGGGCTCCTAAAATTTTGTTGAGCAACACTTTGAGGCATTCACTGCAATCAGGTGTTTTCTGGTGTTTTATGTTCAGACAAACTTCTACACTTGTTGACAGGTACTTTTGTTCACAGTTCATGAAAAAGGTGCTCTAATGTGTCTGGGGTAGTTTTGTTTGTTTGTTTGTTTTTTCAGTTATGATTTTCAACCACAATTCAAAAGCAATTTGTATTTCATTAAAATATAAATTTGTGAATTTTATTTATTATTAGTTTCCCCAGTTTCCTGTTATGTGAATTATTATTGTGAATTTAGGCTTTTCTTTATGAATAAATTTGAGGACGACTGCATCTGTGCTAATTTTATTTTTTATTAATTTTTTTTTAGTGTTCATGTCAAGCTTGATGCCTTCACTCACATGGCAATGTATACGGTTCATTCATTCAACAGTAGTATTGGATCGGTATTGGGTATCAGCCGATATGCTCAGCCCAGGTATCGGATTGGATCGGAGAAAACTATTGGTGCGTCTCTAAAACGAAGTTAGGCTACTGTATGATAGAGGAGCTTTAGTTAGTCCAATGAAAGAAACTGGTGAGTATGTTGTTTACAAAAATGAAGAAAGTGAGGTTGTGGTGTTAGTTCCTCTTTCCATGACTCTTGATCAGCCTGAAGTGACGTCTTCTTCTGTGGTTCTAAGTTAGAGCCATGACCAGTTTCTGTTCAGACAATACAAACTCCAAGTTTTCCATTTACAGCCATTCATTCAAAAAAATAATCTAAAAAATTAAATGCGTCTCACCCCCACTTTCCTGACAAATACTCCCCTTTTCTTTTGAGAAGCTTTAATGTTGAACCCAGGTTACAAATCAAACCTTGCCTAATGTAAGTGAAGCCATCATGGTTGTCATTCAGGAAGGACGATATGGGATAACTGGAGCAAATCCAAGTTTCAATTGTTGATACGGCTCTATGCTTCCCCAGGCACGCTCCAGTTATTTAATATTTATAAACAGTTGCTTCTGCTAAGTAGCTGAGAAATGTTCCCTGGAGTCTTGTTGGCATGTGCTGCAGTTATGTTAATTAGAGATGCTGTGTGTAGCCTTTTTTTTTTTTTTCTTTGTGCAACCACAATGCACTCAGCAGCTTCTTATTCTTACATAAGCATCTTTATAACTCCTGATGTTTAAAATTTCTGCAAATGTGGTTAAAGTCAATCATTGTCTCCTGCTTTCAACACCCAAACTATTGTGTCAGACAGTTTTTGTCTGCTTGAGCTAAAGGTTTTTGACATCCAGCTCCCACCAGATGCCTTTTTGATGTTCTAACAGTTGGAAGAGCAGTTTAGTATGCAAGCAAACAAGAGCGACTGTCTCTGCTCCGATGTAATGTCTCTTCTGCACTGCAAAGATGTTGCTAGCACCGGGGCAGCATGTATTTATGCATTCATCCTTCCCCCGCACTTTATTCATCTTGCTTGAAGGAGAGATGTCTTGTGAATATTTCAGTTTTCCTACGTCATTTTGAAGTTGAGGAATGTTTTTTTTTTTTGACAGTTTGTTGTATTCCTTTTCAGTAAACTGCTTTTCTCATCTTTCTTTAAGCCAAATGTTGAATATATGCGAAAACTGAATCCCTACTTTATCTAATTCTGTCTAGTTGACATCGACATCACAAACCTTTCATTTTGACAAAGTGTGATTGGCAAGTAATGGTTTTTATGAACCTACTGATAGAAAGAGGTGTGATTAAACGACTGAAAGAAGACTTCCGCCGCTGTTTGCTCATTTCAAGAAGTGTGGTTTGATAATGTTCAAACTGAGCACATTTGATCTTTTTTTCAGACATCAGATTTCAGCTTCCCTTCAAGAGCGACTGAGGTTTGGTTTGTTTGTCACTATGACAATGTTTGTTTTGAAAAAGATGCATCAATAAATCTGTTGCTTCTCATATAAATATAAAGCTACACGGAAATGACTTGTTAGCAGTCCTGTACAGCGTAGAAGTGATGACATTGACTGGCTTTACTCCAGACTTAAAACTAACCGTGTAACAGAAGCAGTGCTAATAATGCATGCAGTGCCTAAATATACTAAAAGTTATCAATTATAAGTATTATAATTGGCAGAAATGGGAAAAATCCATTTTTAATTATTGAAATAAAGATATAAAACGGAAAGGGCATTTTCCCCAATAACCTCAAAACCTGCACTCCTGGAACTGCAGCACACGTCTGCATAAGTGCTAAAATAATCATACTTTTGCTGCTTTGTATGCAAATGCACCTTAACATGTGTATCCATCTGTTTTATGTCTTTTTTTTTTTTTGTCGCAGTTGAATGTGGAGCGCAGTGGTTGCAGAAAAAAGCAGCTTAAGAAGAAATGACTGCACATTGGCTTCATGACACAGTGAAATTATCTTAGAGCCCAGGGGTGGGGTGGATCATTTCCTGTATTGCCGTGCTTGTCGGGAGATCCTCGTGCACGTACTGTAGGCGTGTGCGCTCAGACAACAGGCAATCCTCCGCCCCCCCCGCTGTGTGTATTTTTTTTTCCTTAAATAGTAGTTTTGTGTGAGGTCAGTCCTTTAATGGGGAAGTGAAGCTGAGATGATGAAACAGAGTGCAGAGCTCGCTGCAGACCGATTTCAGCTGAGCGGAGAGCAGGAAGACCAGCCGATAAGACAGAGAGCGAACGAATGAGACAAAAGCAAAGAAGAAAGGAGTGCAAAGGAAGTGAGGGAGACTTGAAACAGATTATACCACTCCACTTACGGCACAGGTTCAGATTTTTGCTCCTGTGTTCTCTACAGTTCGGCTCGGTCCGGAG
This sequence comes from Atherinomorus stipes, assembly GCA_023101725.1. Classification (NCBI taxonomy): domain Eukaryota; kingdom Metazoa; phylum Chordata; class Actinopteri; order Atheriniformes; family Atherinidae; genus Atherinomorus; species Atherinomorus stipes. The sequence goes on from JALJCO010004337.1 coordinate 549,632, forward strand.
CCTCTAACGGCTCCTCGTTGACCATTCAGGCATGCACAGCTGACAGAAGTTGATATACAACTTCCTTCTTGTCGCACTGTAATGAGTAGAGGTTAGCACCAGTCTGTCTTCTGCTTGTTTAATGGCTTCCCCACATTGCCCTGGGTCAAACTACTGCAAAGTGACTGTATCCACAAGCCTTATTACACGTTTTCTTTAGAAAACTTACTGCATGTTCATAATTAAACTCTGAAAATTATATATTTTTCTGGGTAACAGCACTGTGGTTGCAAAATCCTCTCCTAGTCCAAAACAAACAAGTGTAATGAAAGTCTAAGTGAGGTGAAAAAAGGCCACTCGCGGCGTTTTTCAGGTCAGTCACAGAGCATGAAAACTTTTTATTTATCATTCAGTTTTATTCAGTAATTCAACAATCATATTACTGTTAATTGGGAACAACTTGGAGCTGAATAAATAAAGTCTTCTAGTTGTATAAAATAGGGTAAAAGCTGAAGGGACACATTTGAGTTATGATTTAGTCTGAGGCCATAAAAGATAAGTTTTTTTTTTCTTTTATTACATTTATTTTGCTATTTAATATTCATAAAACTGACTAGTTTGGTAATAACATTTTAATATTTTCTACTTCATCCAGTAGTTTACTGGTTGTGCATAAATAGAGCCGGTAGTATTCCCAGTCTCCACTTACAAATGTGCACAGTGTGAAAGTGGTGAGAAGAATAGTTCTCAGTCTGCCATCAGCCTCATGTCAATGTCAGCTTTAAAAAGACCTGGGACGATAAATTTTGCTGGACAATATAATGTCCCACATATTATTGACAAAAAATGATATTATTGTCGACATTACCGAGACCAAAATGACCACTCGTAATGTTATTGTATCATAGTAATGCAAGTACATCCTTTCAAATGCAACAATTAAACTTTTATTTCACATTGGAATGGCCAGAATCAGAACTTTTAAATATCCTAAATAAATAAAAATACAAAAGGACTCTCGGGCTTTGCAATAAGCGTTTCCAAGCTCCTCGAAGCTCACTCGCTACGGTCTGTGTATGTATGTGTGCTTGTGGCTCCGCCTCCTCCCATAGATGCAAAGATTCGGAAAACTGACAAGATGGTTCACTTTCTTCATTTCATTCTGCTAAGCCACAAACGAGTTCAGGTGTTGAAAAATATCACAGACATTATAACACTGTTACCATGACAACAACAGCTCGTGTGTGTGTGTGTGTTCAGTGTGTGTGTTTCACACACAACACATAATCACACTGCGTTTTAAAGAAAAAATAGACCGCTGTGAGACCGTAAGATTCAATAACAGCAATTTGGTGTCGTTTACACTTAGAAATTATGATCAGAAAATATCTTATATAGACGTTTAATAAACACAGCAATGGTACTGGAGGCCGCCATCTTTTAATCTACAATCTCGGGGTCCTCTGCAAATTACAAGCTCATATCTCAGAAAAACGAGTCATCACATCACTTCCTCGGAAAATTACCTCAGAAAAACAAGTTCCGAGACAATTGAAACGCACGATGAGACCTATGCACAGAGTGAACCAGCATGTTTGGCGGCGAGGAAAACAAATACACACATGCGCATGGGGAAATATTGAGGTCGGAAAAATTACTGTCTTCAATTCCATTTGTCGTACGATTAATTGATTTATTGATTATTGTCCAAGGCCTAGCTTCAAGTTTAATTTTACACAGATATGATTTGGTCTTTTACTTTTTATTTGTACCGTCATGTTTCTCACAATTATTAAACAAAAACATCTGACCTCAAACTTTTTTGTCACAAATAATGGGAATTATTTTCAGCCAAAACCTGCCAAAAGTGATGAATAACTTTTTTTTTTTAGTTGAAACAACAGATTCTGTTACCAAACCAATCAACTGATGCAAATCTATTGGAATAAAACTACTTTTCATAGTTTTCATAGTTGTAGTTATCGTGCATCATTATGTAGTGCAATACATAATATTTACATCAATCCCTATAAAAGAATATCTGTGGATGTAAGTGACGTCATTTCTGTCCTTGAAGCTTTTCCTTTCTGTTTGTTGTTTGATTAGTCCTGATAATATTGTATGCAGGTAAACAACCTATTGACAAGATACAGCTTTAAACCACTTGACCAGGATGTAGCAACTTTTTAAACTTTTATTTAGTTTAGTCTATTCAAACAGCAACTTGTGCACAGAACAGGAAGTTTTAGCCATTAATTGTTGCTGGATACCTGCTGGCTGCAGTGGAAGCTCAGAAACATGTTTTTCACCAGGTTTTGTGCCTTTTGATGTTGATTTAGTCTGCATTTTGATAAAACCCCACTTATGACTTGATATTTATTGTAAGTTATGGAAATGTACATTTTTACTCTATTTAAAAAGCACGCATCTCAAATGTTCGGCTTCTCAGAAATGGAAAACGGGCGATATTCTTGCATGACAGCATCAGCAGTCCTGTGTGGAGGTGACTTATCTCACTAAGATTTCCACTGCCTTCAAAAGAAGACAGTGTGTTCATCATTTGTTAGCTGATGAATATCATAGAAGGAAAAATGAGTCATCGTGCCCCTCGCTGCCTCCAATGAAGTGTTTTCTCTGCGTGCAGTTTCTGTTTGTGTTTGTGGTCAGTCAAGTTGATCGCTGTTGAATCGGATCCTTAAGGCAAAGCTGGTAGCTTTCATTCAGACTTGCTGGCTTGCGCTGATGTGGAACTGTTTTTGTTCTGTTCAGTGGTGAGAAAATAGAAAATAAACTCTTTAGAAACGCAGTCATTGGTCAGTAATGTTAAGTCTGACTGTGAAGCCAGCAGTTGCCTGCTTCTCAGTGAGAGCCAACGTTGACATGCATGAATCATTTCCAGCTTTAAACTCAATAAATCAAATCTCATTAAGTTTATTTGTAAATTACAAATACTATCAAAAAAACTGAATTATGACTTCTTTGAAACTGGGAAATATTCCACAAGTTTTAACCTTCCTCCTTCCAGGTTTGGGTTTTCAGTCATGATTAATTGTTATAAGCTGGCAGATGCCTCATGATTAACATGCTCTTCTCTGTAGAGTGTTATAACTCAGTTTGTTATGTAACGGCTCTGTTACTGATGCTTCTGTGGAGGCTGATGAGTCAACTGGCTATAAAAAATACTCAGGAGGAAGATGGAGAGAGAACATCCCGACCCCTCCTAATAGAGAGATGAGCCACTTTAGCTGCGTCATCATTCGATTTTTGCAAAATAAAAGTGGTATTTATTCGGGATGCACGATATTGGAATTTTGGCTGATATCCGTTATGCCGATATTTTAAAACTCATGTGGCCGATAAACGATACCGATACCGATATTAAAACTGAAAAAATAAGAAGTCATTGCAAATAGCAGTTTTGTTATCCGTTTCCAATACTGTGGAAAATAGGGGTGGGAAAAAAATATCGAAAAAACTGAAATATCGTGATATTTTCATATGCAGATATCAAATGGATATTTAAAAACGCAGTATCGATCTATTTCACTTACAAAATCTCGCGAGATTTCGTGAATTTTCGCGAGATTTTGTAACAGAATGATGAAATATTGCGAGATTTTGTTTGTGAAACAGATCGATACCACATTTTTAAATGTCAATTTGGTATCAGCATATGAAAATATTGCAATATTTCAGTGTATCGATATTTTTTCCCACCCATAGTCTTTAGAAGTTTTAAAGTCTGTAAAAAACAGTCTCAGGTTTCGCGATGTTGCGATCGAATTATTAATGCAAATTGCAATCCGTGAATTCTGCTCGCTTGAATTTTCCCAATACGCAACTTTATGCACTTTGACCAATCACAACTCTCTTTCTCTTTATGATCGATGATGTCACCGCGGCTTTCCCACGCACCGGCTAGCCGCAGAAACAAAGAAGAAGACGTTCTCTTTTCTGTTCTGTAGCTTGCATGGTAACTTGCTAGATGTCGAGAGTAGAATGTGTCACATTTACCGACAAAAATCTGCAAAGACCGGCCGAAGTTGTGCTAATGAAAGGGTGGTAAACTGTTTTGCTCCTATGAATATTGTGGTGGTACAAAACGGAAGACAAACATTTTTCCACCGCAAAACACCAACGGAGAGTCTCAGAAAAGGGCGAAAAGAATAAGAAGTGTCTGAAGAAGTGTTTTTCCCCAGACATACAATAGAAATGATAAAAAATCAGAAATTTCTTATTATTTTAAACAGTTTTCAAGTGCTTTTTTTTAAATTTTTTTTTAAGGGAGTGCAGAAAAAAGAAGTAAAATTTTGAAAAGATGAAGAAGAGAAAGAATAAGTTTTTGGGTTTTTTTCAGACTTTAGAAACAGCAGGCTGATCAGTTAAATATTGGTTAAATATCGGTGGGGTGGCCGATGTGCGATATTCAGTTTTAAGGCCGATATAGGCCGATACCGATAGGGGGCCTATTATATTGTGCATCCCTAATATTTATGAAATTTTGACAAAGTACAATTATGATTTCCAGGTGTTTTCATTGATGTTTAGTGCTTAAGTCGTAATTGTTGTAAAATCTCGTCCCACACTATAAGTTTTTGCCGAACTCTGCATTATGCTGTTGTTTGCGGTCAAGGATGGTGGTGATAGTTTTCTCTTTAATTATACGTAAAAAGATTCCGTCTCCTCCTTCAGCCATACACACCTGTCATCTTTACTTGAAATGAACTGGTCATGTGACTCCTAGGTGACGTCAGGTGTTCCATGACACTTTTTTGGTATACTTAAATGTCAGAACATCTGAAAAACCACATAATGAGAGCATAAAAACTTTTTTTTTTTTTTTTTTTTACATGAGACATTTCCTTTACCAGATTTTTTTTTTTCGATATTTAGGTTTTGTGTAATTCTAGTGAGGGGTCGGCAACCAAAATGTTAAAGAGCCATATTGGACCAAAAAACCGAAAAACAAATCTGTTGGAGCGAAAAATGTAAAAGTCTTAAATAAGCCGGTGGCAACCTGTTCAGCCAAACAGCCTTTTAGACCCGTTCCTAAATAAAGAAAACACTGGGATAAGCTTTAAATGATAATTAAATAAACTTTCGTTATGTGGTAATAAAAACGGAAACTAATAATGCAAGCAAAAAAAAAAAAACTAAAAAAGAAAAGCGGGGTTGAGGTAAAAAATTTTGGTATAGTAGGATGGAAAAGAGCAGTATAATCTACAGAGCAGACAACACGCTGCTGTTGGCTGTCACTTTACTGGGCGTGCAGTAAGCTACCGAAAAATGAATTACTGTCAAAAATATGAAATGCTCGAAAATAATTGGGAGGAAAAAATGAAGCCACGAGGCTGACAGCTAGGCAAGACACTTACAGGGCTACGGGAGAAGTGAGGAGATGAGGGTGGGGGACAAATAAGGGTATAATAAAGCAGAACGAGCAGACAAAGGCGCGCTGGGGGGGGAAGGACAGGAGGAAAGTAGCGCGCGGCGCACACTAGGATATGTTGTAATTAAGTAAGTTAATCGGTGGAATGGGGAGTGCGAAATGGGACGGGATGAGGAGTTATTACACTGATGGGCGTAAAGGTTGTGAGAGATATAAGCTGGACAGTTACGCGACTGCAGTCGGGCTGACACTAATGGGGTGAAAATGGTAAAATATAAATAGAATAGTTGAGTTGTATTCGGCGATGAGGCTGGGACGGGAAAAGGGAACGTGAACTAGAGGGATAATAAAATGGAAATAAGATAGAAAGAAGGGGCATGTGGAGAATCAATAATTAAAGGAACAACAAAATACAATACACTTTAGTAGAACAGTCATTAATTCATTTTCCAATGCCGGGGAGCCGCAACAGAGGGACTAAAGAGCCGCATGCGGCTCCGGAGCCGCGGGTTGCCGACCCCTGTTCTAGTGATAATGAAAATGCATCTACGGAGTGTTTAAAACACATTATTCAGTTGCTCACACATCATTTCACAAACCTTCCCCCATAACAGGTTGCTGTTGGTCAAGAGTCCTTGTATTTGTTTGACCCTCTGACATGTTGACTTTTTTTCTTGGATTGCTCCTTGTTTGTTTGTAGGACTCCATAAATGCGCTAGCCTTGGACTTGGACTACCCGGCACTCCGCAAGAACAAAAACATTGAAACTTTCCTAAATAGATGTAAGTACTTTTTTACTTGCTTGTTACATAATCTTTGAGCAGAACTTCAACATTTTTATATGTTCTTTAAACTTTTACTTTTTCAGATGAGAAAGTTATCGGGGAGCTTCGAGACCTCCAGGTGAAGTCCGAGGATTTTGACAAAGTTAAAATTATCGGTCGAGGCGCATTCGGTGAAGTCCAGCTGGTGGGTATTGATGATAAATGTGGATTTAATTTCTCAAGCCATTTTTACGTGTGATTTGCAGAGTTAATAGATTGATAAGGGTTAAAGGAACAGCATGTTCCTTACAGCTTTCCTCTGAGCAGAAAGTGATTGGAGGTAAAACCCCTGAATACTTGCAGAGTTATGAAGCACCGAGCCGATGCAGTTACAAGACAACCGCACACACAGACAGTAGGGAATGCAGTTCTGCAATATGTCCTTAAGTTAACCATGAAATATGAATGCAGCAATAAATTATGAAAACACAAGTCAAATATCACATCTCTTCAGTGTCATAAAATGATTGTATCAGGCTATCTTTACTGTCTCTAGCTGCTTCATTGATCGCTTTTTATCGGTGACGATTTGATGATTGAACTTCTTGCAAATGCTTCAGCATGTCTGATCAGCCTCGATCGACTCAGGATTAATTTTTTACCAATCAAAAGGCTGTTTTATACCTTTTCATGACCTGACCAACAGGGAAAAATAATCTGATAGTCTCTGTGGCATGTTCTTTCTGCACATGCTTGAACTATGTGGCGGGACAGTGACATGATGAGTTTCAGCAAAATGTGAAAAATAGCACAATAGGACTGCTGCTGATGCCTTTTAGTTGGAAATTCTGAAAGAGTTCAGGATTATTGAGCGTCTCCAAGAGCAAATCTTATTTGTCGTCTTCTGAATTAGTACAAAATGCACATGCCAAAAGCATTATGATTGTATTCAATCTCTACATCATAAGATGATGGGATGACTTTATCCAGTTTTATCACTTCATTAAATCAAATAGAAGAAATATTTTCCCATGGAAACGTAACTGAAATTACATGCCTTCCTTGTGATGTGAAAAAAAAAAAAGTATGAAAAGGTAAGAAAAATATTGTCAAAGGATGGATGAAATGAGAAAGGAATGAGTTAAAACAGCACAGCGCACTGCTATACATAAAATGCATTATTGCACATGAAACAATTAAGGTTTGAGGTGGTATTTATTGCCCAGATGGCTGAGGGATATAATTTACCGTTTCTAGATTAACAAAGTTATGTTTGACTCAAACTGAAAATGCTACTGTTGCTCCTGTGTTTACATCATGCAGGTCAGACATAAAGTCTCTCAGAAAGTTTACGCTTTGAAGCTGCTGAGTAAGTTTGAGATGATCAAGCGCTCAGACTCTGCTTTCTTCTGGGAAGAGAGAGACATCATGGCATTTGCCAACAGTCCCTGGGTTGTGCAGGTACAACAATTAAAACACTATACTTTTATATATACTTGGATTTCTGGTTAGAGAGCTGCAAATAAGATTTTTTAAAAAACCTTTTGTTCATTAAATGTATTCGCTTTTTATTTATAGAGACAAAAAAAAAAAAATCTCCACAAATAATACGATTGGTTGGTCATTTACACAATCATTAGTTTTGAATAAAATTATGGTTTTTTTTGTGTTTAGTTGTGCTGTGCCTTCCAAGATGAGCACTACCTCTACATGGTGATGGAGTACATGCCGGGAGGTGATCTGGTCAACCTCACCAGCACCTACGACGTGCCTGAGAAATGGGCTAAGTTCTACACAGCAGAGGTGGTGATGGCTCTGGATGCCATTCACTCCATGGGCTTCATCCACCGCGACGTCAAACCAGACAACATGCTGCTGGACAGACACGGGCATCTGAAGCTGGCCGACTTCGGCACATGCATGAAGATGGACGCTGTAAGTAACATTCTTGTTGTTGAATGTTGGTGAAACCAAAGCAGACTGAAGTGATCTCCAAATGACAGAAGGTCAAACATCAGAAACAGCTTTGCTTATTTCTGTTTTATGCAAAACTGACTAAGTAAAATGAAGCGCCATGCAGCTGACGCAGATGCAAACAAAGAGAGGACAGTGATAAGTGCTGAAAAATTACAGTTGCAGGAGGCCAGGTAATGGAAATGTCAAAGCTTTAACAAATATTTAGACTCCTCAAACTTTGTCTCATTAATTAACAGCTATGGGAAAACAGCTGTGGAGCTCTCGGAAAACTAAAATAACTCAAATCCAATAAGCAAAAGGGAGCTATGAGAACATAGCAGAGTTTTTTTTTGTTTTTAAGGGTAGCTCTTTCTGTATATACTGGGGTATGATGCATCAAAAACCTTTCCCAGAGGACTGCCCATAAAGTTAAAGGCAACGGCAAAACCAATTTTTCTGCAATTTGTCCCAAGAATCTTTCAGAATTGGAAGCATTTTGTTGGAAAAATGAATGAAAATGAGAGCAAATTGACTTGCTGGTTTACTGTGGTTCAGATTCTTTCTTAATTTTCTAACAGTAAAATATGGTGATAAAACCTCTGTCTTGTTTTAAATATAAAAAGAAATGTGATCTTTGACTTGCTGCATTTTTGAAACGGGTAATTGTCTTGAACATTGCAGCTGAGACGTTGACTGACGGTGCATAGACTGCTGCATCTAGCTTTTTATAAGTTACCTGTTCCCAGTCAACACAAAGGTCACTAATGGAAATTATTCTTGTTTGTGTTGTAGACCGGCATGGTGCACTGTGATACAGCGGTCGGGACTCCAGACTACATCTCCCCTGAGGTTCTGAAGTCTCAGGGAGGAGATGGTTATTACGGGAGGGAATGTGACTGGTGGTCCGTGGGTGTCTTCATTTTTGAGATGCTCGTGGGTGAGTGAATGTTCAATGATGTCGTGGAGAATTTACAAAAAATGAACAGAGATTTCTTTTTTAAAATGGTTGTGAACCAACAGTTTGTTTCATTATCGACTGTTAGGTGACACTCCGTTCTACGCCGACTCTCTGGTGGGAACCTACAGTAAGATCATGGACCACAAGAACTCACTTAATTTCCCAGATGATGTGGAGATCTCAGAAAATGCCAAAAATATCATCTGCGCCTTCCTGACTGACAGGTAGGAGGAAAGAGTACAAGAGAGAGCTAAAGGGGATAAGTGTATGCAGGATTCCTTTATCTTTCTGTCAGTGGTGACTTTAACATTATTTCTATCCATTAAATGACAACTCAAAAGCTTTACATATCACAAAGTTGCCTTATTCTTTCAAAGTCTTCAAATTTTGGTAAATTTGTGATCTTAGTGAAGCACTTTCTAGGCCGTTTCTAAACTATGTGTATTCCATTGTCAGAGAGATTACTCACAAGTAGATAACTTTCAAGAAAGCTGCCAGTCTTCTCAGGAGTGATGAACAATTGCAAGGTCAGACCATTTAATGTTCAGAGAAAGCAAAAATGCCCCAACAAGTACGTCTCAGACTCCTCCAGGCTTCAGTTAGCATGTTAAATGTTCATGACAGTTTAATTTGAAAAAGACGGAACAAGTACAGCTAATTTGGAAGGTTTGAAGGAGAAAGTTCACATGCAGAACTATTGATCTGATCAAACATCCAATCAGCATAAAACTGCGTCATGTGAACACGTCACCTGATCCAATCGTCCTCAATCGGAAAGAATTTTTGATCTGATGGAGAGGGGTAGTTTAAACCTCTCATGCGATCAGGTCAACTGGAAAAAATAACCATGTCTGCACCCATTCCGAACGCTTTTGTAGCATATGTTGTCTCTGCGCATGTCTGAATCATTGGGGTTATGTGATGTAATGAGTTTCAGGGAAGACTTAAGTTTTTAGCAATTTTTTGGTTAGGATCTGCAAGAGTTAGACACACAACGGAACTTTTACCAGTTTTCTCAGTGACGCGCCCCCCTATCGACGGCTAAACTAGCATCCATCTTGTATCGTACCTATACTGTGATTCACTCCAGCCTGTGAAAGGCAGTCTTAACTTGTTCTTGACTCTTGTTCTGTCCCTTCCTCTCTTTCTTTTCCTCTTTTCCTCCGGTAATGTTTCCTTGCGTTTCTTTACCAAATCCAACATGATGCTCGTTCAAAACACCCGCGGTGTTCATACCTGGTGCATATCCGTTTGCTAGTAAGTGACACAGTGCGCAACCAATAGTCGGCCGCAACATCACAGTCGCGTCCCGGATGGGAAACTTGCATACTGCAGTTTCTGGGCCCCGGGAGGGCAGTGACAACTCAAATATGCACATAATGAATGTTGGTGTGTCATCAAAACGAGTCAGAAATGCATATTTTTAAGGTCTAAAAGTTCTGTTGTGTGTCTTTAAGTATGATTGAGCATTTTAACAGTCAAAAGGTTAAAAATGATTAAAAAAGCCTTCTTGTTCAGAGCTAGTAGGCATTGTGTATGCCAAAAGCGTAACAATAATGTTAAATCTTTCCATCATGCAAATACACCACTGATCAGATCGCGCTATTCAGCGTCCATGTAAACATGTCAGCTAGAATCTCAGATCAGAGTTGAGTTCAATCACATAGATGAAATATTTGGTCATGTAAACGCAGCTTAAGTCCTTTGGACAGACCAGATCAAGGCGGAAATGTTTGCCCAGCAGCATCTTTGGAGTATATCAGCTCAAATCAAATTAAGCTTTATTTATAAAGCACTTTTCATACCATTAAAAGGCAACACAACATGCTTGACATAATAAAAACAAATGCAAATTCAAATAAAAACAAGCTTTCACACATCCAAATATACAACACAAAACACACAGATGCACACACCCAACCCCTCTCCCAATTCGACACCTGACGACAAACTTCTATTTTCTGTCTCTTAAGTGAACAGGTATAAAAATACTAACATTAAAAACCATCCGGCATGACAGCCGTGACTAAACGATATCTTGGGGATCCATTCACACCAGGAGCCAGCCCACCCTAGCGACATAGGGCCCGGCTGCAGGGACCCCCCAGATCAGGACAAGCCAGGGTCCACACCACAGCCACAGGGCTGCGGTGCAGGACTCCAAGAAAAGGGCATCCACCACCTCAACTATCAAGCACGGTGGTGGAAGGTTGATGATTTGGGCTTGTTTTGCAGCCATAGGACCTGGACACCTTGCAACTATTGAGTTAACCTTGAACTCCTATGTAAACCAAAGCATACTAGAGATGATTGTGATGCCATCTGTATGATGGTTAAAGCTTGGTTGAAATTTTAAAAAATGTGTGATGGGACCTCAACAGAGTTTGCATAAACAAATACTGCAAACCTCCATAATTGAGGAAACATTGTAAAGAAGAGTGGACTAAAATTCTTCCACAACCCTGTGAGAAACTGATAATGTCATACAGAAAATTATCACTTCAAGTTACTGTGCATCAAGGTATTAAATCACAATGAATTTTGGGTTAGTTTTTGCTCAGTGCCTAATGACGGTGTATTAAGCAACATGTTTATGGTCGTCATAGCTTGCATTTACCTAATTTTATAGCCTGGTGAAGATCAATTGGTTGTTTTTAAATCGTATCCTGCTGCCTTACACCTTCAGATGACAGTAGATGCACTTTATTTGTCACATCATTTTTACAACGCAGGAAAACATGTTCATTTTCACATGTGTAATCCTGCGTCTGTAGTTTTTTCATGCTGATGGTCTCTTTGTTTTGAGGGAGGTGCGATTGGGTAGAAACGGCGTGGAGGAAATTAAACGACACCCTTTCTTCAAGAACGACCAGTGGACCTTCGACACCATCAGAGACAGTCAGTATCACCATCTCAGTTCTGCCATACTTAAGCTTACAGAGCAGGTGTACAAAGGGCTTTGTTTGCATTTCAGTATGACATGCAGGTCAAGAGTTAACTTTTTTTCTTTAACTCAGCCCTGAGAAGTGGGGATTACCATGTGTGATCAACTTCAGCAGGAATTTCCTCAGCGCAGCAGCGGCTTTATCAAAGAGCACATTGAAATTCCTCATCAGACTGAAATTGTGTTTACTCAGTTCTTCCTTTTTCCAGCAGTTCACACTTTTTCCTCTCATTCTTGATTTGATCAGCGGTAGCCCCGGTGGTCCCAGAGCTGAGCAGCGACATAGACACCAGCAACTTCGATGAGATAGAGGATGACAAAGGCGATGTGGAAACCTTCCCCACGCCCAAGGCTTTTGTTGGAAATCAGTTGCCATTTGTTGGCTTCACCTACTTCAAAGAAAACCAGTAAATCCTCCATTTCTCCTCCAGTTTCTGATGATTTTAGTAGCCTGTGTGGGTTTATTTTTCACTTAATGCTGATTTTGTTCTTTTCTTTCTTAAGGTTGCTTACCGCCGCCAACAATTCCTCAGTGATTAATGAGAATTCAAAAGGAGAGGTAAATACTTTCACACATAATAAGTGCCAGGTGTTTGTTTATAAACCACACAGAACAGAGCTGCTTACATTGTGACCAGTCCAGGGTCATGCTGTCAGCAGTGGATTATAATGGAAGTGACTCAGAAGGGGATTTCTTTCCCCAATCCAGTGATTTGTTTGTACTTTGTTAGAATTTCAGCGTTATTTGCTGCACAGAAATGCATAAGCTGCTTTGAATGTGAGCTGATCTATAATCTTGGGTCTCTTGTTGACTTAAGTTGTGAAAATCTTGACTAGGGACCAGTGCGGAGAAAGATGACTGAAGTTTGACATTAACATGTTTTTCAGATGTAGCAATTCTAATCAATGGGAAATGGTGATGCAGTCAAAAAGATGCATAATGGTCTGCATTTCTTATGGTGCATCTATAAAAATAGAGAAAAAAAATGTGGTAAAATAGCATTTCTGCTAAATAAGCTGATTATCAAGGAGCTATTAGCTGGAAACTTAACATGTTTTAGCATGAAGTTCAGTGAAAACTGGACAAGTGGAGGATCAAAGAAAGAGTACCAGGAGTAGAAAAGAACAAAAGATGATCAGGATCTGAAAGTGATGTATTAAAGACCCACAGCACAACTTTTCAATGTTAAAAATGTAATTTTCTGACACATTTTGATGGCACACCAACATTTATTATGCACATTTCTGTATCAGTCACTGTCCAGCAGAGTCCCAAGGCTGAGAAACTGCACAATGCACCTTTTCCATCCAGGCACAGTGTGACGTTGCTGCTGAGAATGGATTTTGCGGCACGTTATGTGCCAGCAAATGGATATAAATACACTGGGTGTTTTGAATGCACGTCATGGCGGATTCAGCACAGAAATGCAACAAAACGTTATTAGAGGAAGAGAACAGGAGACAGAATAAGAGATAAGAGAAGTCGAGACAAGACTGTCTTTTACTGGCTAGAGTGAGCTCACAGTACAGGTAGGATGCAAGATGAATGCACGTTTAGCTGTCGATATGTGGCTGAGAAAATTGCAGAAAGTTCTGTAGTGTTTAAGAAGTAAGAACATATCCAACAAAGACCTGATAGGATCTTAAAGCTGCATCTGGAACTTCAGCTGATCCATCAAATGTTGGTTTAAACCTCATCAGAAAGGGTTTCCATGGAGGGATGGCTGTCAAGAAGCCATTCTTAAAGAAGGTAAACAGGGAGAAAAGGCTAAAGCCTCGCGAGAAACGAGAACTTTCTTCTTGAGGAAAAAAAAATTACATGCTTACGGCTTGTTCTTGACCCCCTCGGCCAAGCAGAACTTTGGTTGGACATATGAGGCGGGCGGGGTTAACTTGGAGCCACTTGAAGCAGAGTTGTTACTTCTGCAATTCTGCAGATGTGAGGTGGAACGGATGGTTTTAATAAACAGTTGATCAAGGTGGTAAGAAAGTACGAAAATGTAAACGACACAAGTGGCATTTAAATGTACAGACATCACTGCGTGCGCAACTCCGTCCTCCGAATAAACAAAGTTTATTGTAAATGTATAATCACTGGGTGAACACTGTCAACCCTCTCCCTCCCCCTGCGTGCGCCCGGTTGCAGATCTTCTTGTGGAGTATGTATCGCCTTGACGAAAACTAACTTTTTTACTTGTTCTTGCAGCCTTGAGGGCAAGAACAAAGTTCTCGCTTCTTGCGGAGTATGTAACAAGAACTGGACTGAAAATCAGGGGTAACAGGTCTGATGAAATGAATGATCCTCCTCAGACTCCGGACCTCAACATTATCAAAGGAGTATGGGGTCATCTTGATGGAGAACAGAACAAAACACTGCAAAAACTCAAATCTTACCAAGTATATTTTTCTAATTTCTAGTCAAAAAATCTCATCACTCTCAAAATAAGACTAAATTACCTAAAGAGAAACATTTCAGTTGGATATAGGAACTTGTTTTAAGGCAGTGCATCTTATGTCAAGAAAATTTTGCTTGTTTTATTGGCAGAATCTTTTGCTTATTACAAGCAAAAAAGAAATTAGCTTATTTTAAGAGTGGCCAAGATTTTTTTGCTTGTAATAAGCAAAAAAACAAATAAAATTTCTGCCAATAGAACAAGCAAAATTTCCTCGATAATATTTCTTGAAATAAGATGCATTGGCTTAAAACAAGTTCCTATATCTCACTGAAATGTTTCCCTACAGGTAATGTCTTATTTTTAGTATGGTGAGATATTTTGACTAGAAAATAGAAAAATATACTTTGTAAGATTTAAGTTTTTGCAGTGAAGGCAGAGACATTAAAAGAAGAGCTTTGGAAAGTCCTTCAAGAGCTTACACTGCTGCCTTCTTAGCCAGGACTCCCTTGTAAAAGAGATGTCAATTTCAATGGGACTCGCCTGGTTAAATAAAGGTTAAAGTAAAAAAGAAGAAGGTTCAGGCTGCACCAAAGAATAAAATCAGATCCCAGATATTGTTTTCAGCTCAATTTTAAGCATTTCCATTTATGTTTCCATATTTCAGTAAATTCCTACACCTGTTTCCCATTTTTCTGGTGTATGTAAAGAAATTAAGGATGACTCGAGGCTTATGCACATTGCTGCAAATGATCATATGTAAAGTTATGGAGAAACATGCCGGTATATTATCATGCCAGAGGATTTCATGACTGCTAGGCTTCGAGGAGGCGCTGTACACTCTTATTAATGTTTGGACGCAGCGCATAACTTTATCTGTACAGGCTTTAAAGTCCATCCCTCTGTTAACACCTTCAGGCAGACATTTGTTCCAGCTGTTGGTTCAGATGAAAGGTTACATAAATTCTCTTCATTTTTCTACTCCTGACATGAAAGTCTACCTTTAATTAATTCTTTGTGGGCCACGTATGATTAGTTGGTGTTTTGTCTGTTTTCAGTCAGCAGCTCTTCAGAAGAAACTCCGCAACCTGGAGGTGCAGTTGAATAACGACAAGCAGGTCAAAGACGATCTTGAGCACAAATACAGGTACAAGATAAAAAAAAGGTGTTTCTTTGTTGCTGTGCATCTAACAATTTTATAATGTGCACCTCTTTTCTTTTCTTCAGAGCTGCCACCACCCGTCTAGAAAAAATGGCGAAGGAACTTGAGGAAGAGGTAGGTTAATCACTCGTCGCTGTCTCAGATTCCTTAAATACTTCTCGCTCTTGTTCTGCTTGTAATAATTGCTGGTGTAATGACCCACTTTTCCTGCTGGGATTTGATAAGCTTCCTCACCTATTTCCTAGAAATGGAGAATTGTTCTTAACATTCACAATTTTCCATATTTCAGATGAAAGTGTCATATTGATGAAAATAGCTGCAGAGACTGGATGTTAATCCCCAGAAGGCTTCTTAGAAGTCATTTCTCATGATGTGAGTCGTGGACTCGCATCACTGTTGGGGAAGTTGAGAAAGTCCTTTGGCTTTGATTTCAGGTGAACAGCAGGAAGAACCTGGAGTCGAATCTGAGGCAGCTGGAGAGGGAAAAGGCCCTGCTGCAGCACAAGAGCCTGGAAAGTCACCGCAAGGCAGAGAATGAAGCCGACCGGAAGCGCTGTCTGGAGAATGAAGGTACCAAACGCAGCCTGGAGATTCTGGATACGTGAGCAGAGTAGTGTTTAATTGTTTTAACATCTTTTGTAGGTTGCCAGTACCTGATAAAAAATCTTAATTTTC
Organism: Atherinomorus stipes; assembly: GCA_023101725.1. Classification (NCBI taxonomy): domain Eukaryota; kingdom Metazoa; phylum Chordata; class Actinopteri; order Atheriniformes; family Atherinidae; genus Atherinomorus; species Atherinomorus stipes. Next base: position 565,852 of record JALJCO010004337.1, read on the forward strand.
CTCTTAATACATTTGAATAATAATGTGATATTAATTATCATGTTTTACAACAGAATATTTATGTTATGATGCAGTGAAACAGTTTGATAAATAGATTTCTCAAACATTTGGTGTTTTGATTATTTAGATGCAACTTCTCTGACTCAAATCATGTGGATAACGCTGCCCTCAACTGGTCACACTGTAAAACTTCACCTCTAATATGAAGGTTTTTTTTTTAGTTTTAACTCACTGGTTAAGAAATTCACGCTGTCAAATCTTTCAGAGGTGACTTGTTTACCTGCTGGGTCACTGTGTGAGATGTTTGTCACTTTTAAGGTGTGACTGGATGTGAAACAACAAGGCTGCTTTGTAAGCGTTGAGCACTTTTCATACAGTGATTGTGGTTTGTTGGTTGAGGTTGGCTGATTGATTGATAAGCCAATTAATTTGACTGGTTTTCAAGAGTTTCCTGCATAATTTGCATTAGTCAGCATGTGAACATACAGAGTTGATTAAAGGCAGAAAAAACAGTGTTGTTAATGAAACATACAAGCTCCATCCACTTTGTCAGGTCCATCTTCTTGTACCAGGTTGGACCTTTTGTTCCTCCAGAACTGCTTTAATTCCTGGTGTCATAAATTCAGTGTTGGAAACATTCCTCTGAGATTTTGCTCCATATTGACATTATAGCATCACACAGTTGCTGCACATCCATAATGAGAATCTCCCGTTCCACCACATCCCAAAGCTGCTCTGTTGGACTGAGATCTGGTGACTGTGGAGGCCATTGGAGTCCAGTGAGCTCATCATCATGTTGGATGATGTGAGCTTTGTGTCATGGTGCATTATCCTGCTGGAAGTAGCATCAGAAGATGCTCCACTGTGGTCAGAAAGGAGGGGTGTGCTATCTTAAACACCCCACAATTCACTTTGATTCGATCAGCTGCGGGGAAACACTGAGCTGCAGGATAGTGTGCGTGTAAAGGTAATCATTACTCGTGCTTTGTCTCACCTGCATCGCACATCAAAACATTGACCGCAGAAAGAAATGTGGGTAGAACAACAACAGAGCTACCGTTAAAGCTAATGGTTTTGCTGGATTGAAGGGTAGCAATTATCCATCCACGCTCTGCTGCTCACACACCACGGGGAGCGTCCATACACTCTTACTGCACCTGCACGGTGCACACAACTCAAGGTTCACCTGACTTGCACAGTCTCCCTTATAGACAGAGCATAGTTTATACCGCAGGCAGAGTATGACGGGAAAGGTAATGGTATTCATCCCACAACTTTTTCATCCCATCGTCTACTGGAAACCGGCTCATCCCTCGTCTGAGTGAATTGTAGCCTCAGTTTGCTGTTCTTAGCTGACAGGAGGGGGTATCCGGTGTGGTCTTCTGCTGCTGGAGCCCATCTGCTTCAAGGTTGGACGTGTTGTGTGTTCAGAGATGCTGTTCTGCATATCTTGGTTGGAGCCAGTGGTTGTCTGACTTCCTGTTGCCCTTCTGTCATCTCCAACCAGTCTGCCCATTCTCCTCTAAAATCAAGACAGTTTGGTGCAGACGACTGCTGCTCACTGGATATTTTCTCCTCTTCAGACCATTCTCTGGAAACCCTGGAGATTGTTGTGTAAAAATCGTAGTAAATATCAACAACCATGCCACGTTTAAAGTCATGTAAATCTCCTTTCTTCCTCATTCTAATGCTCACTTTGAACTTCAGCAAGATGTTGAGTTGCTGCCATGTGATTGGCTGATAAGATATCTGTGCAAACAAGCAATTTGGCAGATTTACCGAATAAAGTGGCCGGTGACATATTAGAAAAAATAAGAAATGTGGACGTGCTACTGATGCTGCAGATCAGTGTGTGTTTATGTTAACTGGCGGCCTTCGGCCAAAGTGTGTGTGGACCTGTAGCTGCTTACAGCTGTTAGAAAGTGGAAGAGACAGCGTAGCTCCTCGTCAACGCTGCATCGTTTATGTCTCTTTAAACTGTCGAGACATGTTTGTTAAACAGTCTTGTTAGCTGGAGCTGTCATATACAAGAAATATTTAGTCACATTTATCTCACTGAAAGTCAACAGGATCATCTGAGAGGAAGTTGCCTCAACATAAATTTAACTTCAAATCCATTTTGGGCTCCAGGTGTTTGGATTTTCATCCCTCAGTTAACCAGTTTTTGTTGATGGATTTGAAATGTATCAGGAGGTTGTTTGGAGGAGACATTTATCAGAGATGAAAGGGTAAGAGGTGAATCATGAAAAGAAAAGAAATTCAAGTAATGCATTTTTGATTAGAGGACCTGGATGACTGAGAATCTGTGCTAAAATCTGTCCAACAAAACATTAAATGATTGAAACTGATCTCATATTTAAGCTCATATTCTTCCTGTTATGAAACCTGAAGGAGGATTATTGCTTCTCATGTCTTGTTTTGGTTGTAGAGTTTCGGTACTTCTCCACAGTCCGTTAATCTGTGTTCTTCCGTGTTGTGCAGTCAACAGCCTCCGAGACCAGTTGGACGACATGAAGAGAAGAAACCAGAATTCACACATTTCCAATGAGAAGAACATTCACCTGCAGAAACAGGTCTGTTAGTTAATTACTGATTTACTTTCATCTTTTTTTATGCTGACACCAACAGTCGTCCTCAAAATTATTCATACCCTGCAATTATAGATGGAAAAAAAAATCAGCTGTCAGTGAAATAAGCTGAAATTGACAAAAGTAATAGTAAATAAAAATTCCATGAAAATCATGACATGATTTTGAATTGTGGTTTAACAATAATATTAAAAACAAACACACAAAAAATAACAAGCATGGGGCTCCAAAGCTAAAAATTTGCAACACTGTGAGGCAACCACTACACTCAAGTGTTTTCTGTAATGTCCAATCAGACGTCTGCACCTGTTGACGGGTATTTTGGTCCCCTGTTCGTGAACAAGGTGCCCTAATGTGTCTGGGACAGATTTTTTTTTTTTTTTATTATTATAATTTTCACTTAATTATAATTTATTTCACTGAATTATAATTTTGTAAATTTCTTTTTATTATTAGTTTCTTCAGTTTCTTGTTATTTGAATTACTATTGTGAATTTAGCCTTTTTTCTTTAATTGGGTGACATGAATGATTTTAAGGATGTCATGTACATGTACGAACATCTGTTGAAGGTTGAAGCAGAAAAGTTTACCAGCTTTTTGGAGTTTTCACAGATGGTGGAAATAAAAAACCAGAGCAGCATTGTAACTAAACTGTCACAGAAATGTTGCTTCAGGAGCAAAAAGAGCAAACAGAGAGGCGATGGAAAATAACTGGTTTTGTTGTAGCTGAACGCTCCTGTTGTCATAATGTTTATGGTTCGTTCCAGTTGTCCCGAAATTCCAAGCTTATGTCATTACCAGGTAGTTGCCAACCGGGTGCACCAACATGGAAAAACATGAGTATAAGCTAGACGACGTAGCAATGTTACCGAGACAACCGTTGCCAATTTTAGCGTGATTAGGAAATGATACATATTCAAGTGCTGTTTTCAAGAAAAAAAAACCCCACTGTACTGTAAGAATGTAATTATCAATAACAACAACTTGGTGCTGCTCACACTACAAGCTCAATGGCAAATGATTTACAAAGAAGTCATTTCTGGCCCAAATTACCTCAGAAAAATGAGTTCAGAGACAACTGGAATGCACTATTAGTTCACCTAGCATAGCAGCGCCCCATAGAGAGGCTCTTGATACAGCTAACCCAGGCTTGAATGACCCCTGACTCATTTACCTACTGTACAAGGACACCAGAGCCCACTTAATGTACAAAAAAAAAAAAAATCATGTGCATTTTACAATTTCCTGGTGATGATATAGTATTTATTTCATTACTGATGTCATGTCTAATCAGTTTTAATTGGCCTGACTAGTTGCCCTCATAAACACTTAAAATGCCCATTCCTAGTAAATAAATATGCAGAAACAGCTGTAGTTCGGTGTCTTGAAACATCAGACTTTTGTGGAAAATAATTGTACAATATGGAGAAAACCAAAAATAAGAGGATATTTATTATCTTTCATATTTATCCGTAGCAGTTCTGTGGATGAGAGCTGCTCATCATGACAAGTTCAGAGTCTGCAAACACATTTTAAACGGTAACTGTTGCTCTTTCAGCTGGAGGAGGCCAACACGTTGTTGCGGGCCGAGTCTGAAGCGGCGACGAGGCTTCGGAAAGCTCAGACGGAGAGCAGCAAGCAGCTGCAGCAGCTGGAGGCCAACGTGCGCGAGCTGCAGGACAAAAGCTGCCTGCTGGAGCGCAGCAAGCTAAGTCTAGAGAAGGAGTGCATCAGCCTGCAGGCTGCGCTGGAGACGGAGAGGAGGGAGCACAGTCAGGGCTCGGAGACTATCAGTGACCTGATGGGTGGGTGACACAAGCAAGATCCAACACATAAAAAGGTTTCTAAGGGGTTCAGATTCATGGATTGGATGTGGGACTGAATTCCCTGACCCACAGATGGACCTTTCATGGTCCTGTGTTGACAAATTGTCATTACTGTATGCAGGTTTAAATATATTGATGCACAATCAGTTGATGAAATGCATTTATTAGACCCTACGTGTATATACAGTTGTGCTCAAGATTATTCATACCCTCCAATTACAGAAGGGAAAAAAAATCTTAACACTGAATTTCAGTTGTGGTTCAAAAGAAATATTAAAAACACGCCAACAAGCATGGTGGGGCTCTGAAGTAAAAGAAATTTGAGCAACATTCTGAGCAACTCTTTTTGTATTTTTTAATTAATATATCTACCGCAATTCAAAAGCAATATTTTATTTCACTAAATTATAATTTTGTAAATTTTTATTTATTATTAGTTTCTTGTCATTTGAGTCATTATTGTGAATTTAGCCTTTTCTTTAATTGGAGGATGTAAATAATTTGGAGCACCACTGTATAATTCTATATGATTATGTTTTTCACTCGCAAGTTTTTAATTCAGATACAGCTTTCTCTTATCTTTGACTCTGCACTTTTGCATGCCAATAATTTATCTTCGTTTGGAAACTTAAAAAGGCAAAATGGCAACCTGAAATGTGTGAACAGCAAAGGTTTCCAGGGTGAAAAGTTCAGCTTAGAAGGGAAGAGGAGATGGGGCAGCAGACACTCTTGAAGCATTTCGGGTAGACGCACAAGGTGAAAATTGAAGGGATTAGCCCACAGAAATTTGCTCCAGTTAATTATTCTGCTTAATCAGTGTCTATCTAACAAGGACCATTCTGGAAATGCCTGCTAGCTAAAATGCTGTTGAGCATGATGGGTGTTTTATACAGCATTAGCCATGCTTTCACTAATGCACCTGTGGAGCATTCACAACACTCATGACTAGCACAGTCCCATTTGTAGGATCTTTAAACTGAACTAAAAGTTCTTGCAGATCGGCTCCATGAGGACGTTCTCCCAGACTGAACAGTACTTTCTATGATCAGAAGTCCTCTGAGCCGATACTGCAAACAACGATCTGTCTGCAGCGCTGTCAGACTATCTAGTGTTCCCAGATTACTCGCATATCCTGCTTCCCTTTCAACACTGCAAAAACTGAAATCGTAGCAAGTATATTTTTCTCATTTGAAGACAAAATGTCTAATCACACTCAAAATAAGACAAAATTACTTAAACAGAAACATTTCAGTTAGATATGAGATCTTATTTTAAGGCAATGCATCTTATTTCAAGAAATCTTATCAAGAACATTTTCCTTGTTCTAGCAGATTTTTTTTGGTTATTACGAGCAAATAATTTTGGCCACTTAAAATAAGTAAAAGATTTTTTTTTTTTTTTGCTTGTAATAGGCAAAAAAATTCTGCCTATGGGACAAGCAACATTTTCTTGATAAGATTTCTTTAAATGAGATGCATTTCCTTAAAACAAAATCTTATATCTTACCTTATTGTATCTCTTTAATTAATCTGGTCTTATTTTAAGTGTAATGAGATATTTTGTCTGGAAATGAGGAAAATATACTTCCTAAGATTTCCGTTTTTGCAGTGAACACATTCTGTTGGACCTTTAAATATTAATAAAAAGTAGTTTTTACTGCTAAATTACAGCTACCTTTGTTTTATGAAGATTATGAAGCAGCTACATGCATCATTTTTGTTTACTTCAAAAGCTTTTTTATTAGAAGTTATTTTGGAAAACATTTAAATTGGATTGATTTTGGTCATCAGTTCTGAAGGGACGAGTGTATGTATGGCTTATACAGCCTATTGGAAATTACACAATGATAACAGCGATAATGACCATAATCACAATAATGTTCTTGTAAACTGATTTGGTATCGGAAACTATCAGAATCTGAATCCGAAAAAAGCGGATCAGTGCATCTCTACTTAAAACCATTTTCCTTCTGCCTGCCTTCCCGCTGACATGGTGGTTTTTTAATGGCAGCAAATGGACAAAAGCAATGTGCCACCCAAATACTGGAGGTTCAAAGAGGCTTTCCAGTCCTTAGAAAGAGGTTTGCACTGGGAATGATTTCAGTTTAAATCTCTGCAGCAAACAGCACATTCGCTCTTTGTGTAACACGGAAAGGTCACTTTAACTTGTCAGAAGGTTCCCTGAAAGAGATTTTCTCTGGAGGTGGTTAACAGAGCCGCAAAGACCACAAGTCTGGATTTTGTACTAAAATAGATACTCGTGATGCTTTACAGATAGAAATCTAAAGCTCCTTTTAATTCAGCTTGAACCACTAACTGCATTTGTGCTGGTCAGTAACCGCACTGGTACACAGCTGATTAAATAATCATAATCTGGCGAAAGTACACCGTGATGTAAAACCTATTATGTGATTTGCAGTAATTGACACGAGGCCACATTGATTTCCGCCTTGTTAAACTGCAGTTTGTTGGTCTGCAGACGGATTAACAGATCAAAGAACATGACACGCTGTAATTGAAACTGCAATAAGCCAACAAAATTGTATTTATTTGAACAATGTTTTATTTGTCTAAGCATTGCCATCAGATGCTTATCTCAGTAATTTGGATTTTATGAATAAAAAGATACTGAAAACAGTTGCCTATTTTCTCTGTGCTCAGATCTAAAGCTGAAATTCGATCCTGGCTTTGTTTTGTAGGACGTGTTTCTGGGCTGGAGGAGGAGGTTCGCCAGCAGAGACAAGCGCTGTCCAAAAGTGAGACTGAGAAGAGGCAGCTTCAGGAGAAACTCACTGATCTGGAGAAGGTAAAGCAGGAAGTGACGAGAGCTGAAACGCTCGAGTTTGAATCTTGATGTCAACAACACAACATATCAAATACTCTTTCTTGGCCCCATCTGTCCCTTTATTTATAGCAATGATATTTGTATGACTGGAATGTTTCTGTGACTGTAGATGTCTCTCAGTTTATTATGGTTCATCTGTTAATTATTACATGCTTTTAAATGGATGGCATCCTCATAGTATTACAAAAGTACGCACATACAAGCAGGCAGTTCAGTCTGGATTCCTCTTTAATTTAATGCTTCAGAAAGTAAAAAACCGTGTCTGAGTGACCCACCTCAGCACCGCATATATTTTTACATAAATCTCTTGCTAGAAAAGTCCATAAATCCCTTGTGTTGGAGACTCATCTTACTTTAATTTGAGCTTTGGATTGGATGTAGAAAAGTAGCTGTATCCTTTCATGCATATTTAGATTGGTGTTGGAGCCTCTGGTGCAGCTCCAGCATGGTGCAACCATCATTCTCTAGTTCAGTAAGGACCCTGAGCTCAAAAAGCTGCCACAGATTTGATGCTTTCTCTCTCTCTGAGCTGGAAAGCAGAATTGAAAGTTAATTCTTGGCTGATTAGTGATGCTGGCTGTTTGTTGGAGGCGCGGGCATTTAGTTGGGGCTGAAAAGAGTTTCCCTCATATTGAAGTATTCATAAATGGAGACAGATTTTACATGCTGCATTCATTTTTATCTAATTATATCTTTTTGGTTTGTTTATAAAATCTTGTGCTTAGATTTCTGCTCTGTATTCCTGCACCATATCATCCATCTTAAACCTTGCATTACAATGCTTAAGTTAGATAGTATAATTCTAGTTCTTTCTTGGGGTTTTACCACATTTAATTACAACTTTATTGCTCCCCTGAGGCCAGAAAATGAACAATTTTCTGCTTCAACAATGCAGAGGAATGCATGTATGCATCAACCTAAGATTACGTCATTTGCCATCTGAGGGTAATGTTTATATTTTTTATCAGAGGTTTCTGACTAGTTAATAAATCACAACTGTGCAAATTTTGTGGGCCAATCAGAACCCTACCAATCAAGAATCAATATATTAAACATTGAAAGAAGTATTAAAACTTCTAGCATCAGCTTGTTTTTAGCTTTGTATTGATTCTTATGTAACTACATGAATTCATTTCTGCTCCAGTTTTTGTTTTTTGTTCTTATTATCAGGGACTTATTTATTTATTTTTAGCATGGAAGCTATGTCGACACCTCTGTGTTTTGTGTCTGCACAGGAGATGAGCAACAAGGAGATCAATTTGACCTACAAGATGAAGGTTCTGCAGCAGGAGCTGGAGCAGGAGGAGGCCTCTCATAAGGCCACCAGATCTCTGCTGGCAGACAAGAGCAAAATCAAAGTGACCATTGAGGGGGCCAAGTCAGAGTCCATGAAGGGTAAAGATTTACCCCTCAAGATTTAAGCTTCATAAGCTATAATAGACAAATCTGAGGGTGGAATAATCTTTGCTGCTTTAAACACACTGTAGATAAGCTTAGGGATAATATATCTATCGATTCTTGATCCAAATGCAGAGATGGAGCAGAAACTGGCAGAGGAGCGAGCAGCCAAACTGCGCCTGGAAAACCGGATTCTGGAGCAGGAGAAGCACAGCAGCATGATGGACTGCGACTACAAACAGGCCTTACAGAAGCTAGATGAGCTGCGCAGACACAAGGACCATCTCACCGAGGAGGTGAGTGTTTATTTTCTGCATGGGACTCTGCTTCATTGTCTGTTTAAATATTAAATGCCACTTAACAGGAGCAAATTTTGCAAGAAATTCAGAGTTCTTAATAACAAAAATACATTTGTCTTAGAAAATTGCTTTGAATTGCGCAAAAAAACTATGAACTGTAGGCAGATCAGCTGTCCTGTCCTCTGTGTATTAACTGCACCCTCTCAGGTGAAGAACCTGACACTAAAGATCGAGCAGGAGACCCAGAAGCGTAACCTGACCCTGAACGATCTGAAGGCCCAGAACCAGCAGGTCAACGTCCTGAGAACCTCCGAGAAACAGTTGAAGCAGGAAACCAATCACCTGCTGGACATTAAACGCAGCTTGGAGAAGCAGAACCAGGAACTGCGCAAGTCCGTCCCCTTTTCCTAATAAAAAATATATTTCACCCTGTTATTATTTTATTGACTATTTTAATTATTTATTCTTTTGTTTGTTTGTTTGTTTACAGAGAAAGACAGGACACAGATGGGCAAATGAAAGAATTACAGGACCAGTTAGAGGCTGAGCAGTATTTCTCTGTGAGTATGGTTGGAACTGGTTTCATCATCTAAACCATGCTGCTGTTTGTGGAGAGTAGATCAGGACTTTTACCAGTTGCTAGTTAACACAATTTCCCAAAATCGTCATGAAATATCTGGGATATGTTTTGGTCAAAGAATGACAGAAATGACTAAAACTAATTTTCAAGCATAAATTTACACCTCACTCCACCCACTTCTTCCGTGGGGGGTGCGTCACACCACCACACACCAAACTGATAATAATTTCTGCCAAGTATTCTTCTATTATCCACAGTGTCACCCTGTTCCTTCTGAATTATATAGACAAATGTGATAAATAAAAAGTCATATATCCTAGTTGATAAATGAAGCATTCTATAAAGACCTGGTAAAATATTATCTTGGCTTTTTTTACATTGATCTTTATAACTGAGAATTTGCTGAGGTACAATGAATGCATCATGATCTAAAGCTGAAATTGGAGAGAATGAGGAGAAAAAGATGCTTCAAATGGCCAAATATGTGCTTTCAAATCCAGAAAGTGCCTTTTTTCCCACACAATACATCCCTTTATTAGCTGTAAATGTATGCATGTTATATATTAAAGCAAGGTAGGTTAGTTAATTGTCTTTCACAATGCATTAAGATCCCCAAAAGAAATGTCAAATATTGTAAGAGCAAAACTATAATTAAACAGCATTTGCATTCCTATTTTCATATATTGAATTTACATAAATGCTGCAGCAAGCAGTGATATCTGAGGCTCTTATTTTAACTGAGTTTGTACATTAACAGCCACTGGTAGACCAAATAATGTGTAAACATGGAGACTGAGTGTGTCAACATGTACCTGGATGAGTCTACCAATCAGGAAAATAAACTAACACTTTAAAGAAGATAAGGAGCCAAAAAACAGCATGAAGACTTGCTTAGGATTGCAGCTATACCCTGCAATATACGGCCGGTTGATGGCATGCATATGCATGGTAAGCTTGGGCACAACTGACCCAAATGATGACATGAACGGTGCCACTGCAGGTTTCCAATTGGTTTCCAAATGTGCACATCTTAAAGCTAGCCAAATAAACCTTACTTTAAGGTCACCACCGTGAGAAAAGAATCAAAACTTTGTTCGTGAAACCAGTAGAAACATACAAGGGAGCGTCTGTGGTTTAGGAAGCAGAGTGGATTTCCTGGTCTTTTGCAGTTAAAACATTCAATTATCCTGAGGAGATGATAATGAAGCAAATATTGCATCATTGTGTTCAATGTAGGGCTGTCATAAACAATTGTTTTGATAATCAATCAGTCACCGATTATTTTGTCGATTAATCAGATCATGCAAAAATTGCAGCATATTTACAGAACCAGTCAAAAGTTTGGACACTTTCCTAACTGAATCTAATATAAAAACATTTCCAAACTTTTACTGGTAGTGTGTGTGTTTATTTACGTCAATAAACTATTCAAGAGAGGCCCAGACAGAAAGGCAGACAAGACAGCGGAGGTACAGTGGTAATTTTTAGAGGAAAAACAAAGCTTATAAACAATAAACGATTAGTCGATTATGAAATTAGTCACCGACTATTTTGATAGTCAGCGATTAGTCGATTAATAGACTAATCGTTGCAGCCCTAGTTCAATGCAAGTCCCTTTGGATAGTTCAATGAACGCATTAACAGACTTAATACAAGACGACCTCATGGTGTGTGATAAAAGGCGAGAGAGCTGATGGTTTTAGGAGTTTTCTGGTGTTCAGGGAGCTCATTCCTGAGGAAGGAGGGGGAAAAAGTCTTTTTTTCTTCTTGAAACTTTGATTAAATGTCTCTCAGATGACCCGAGTGTCAACATCTTGTAAAAGATATAAGCTAAATGCTGCGCTGTCATTGGATTATAATCAGAAAGAATGAGCTGTTAAAACTGTACCTGTTCATTACATTTACATATCAGGAAATTTCCTTTCTGATTAATTAACAAGAAGTGTACAGAGTGTATTTGACCTGCTGCTTGTTCTCCAGACTCTCTATAAGACTCAGGTTCGAGAACTGAAGGAGGAATGTGAGGAGAGGAACAAACTCTATAAAGAGGTGCAACAGTCCGTGCAGGAGCTGCAGGAGGAAAGGTGCTTTGTTTTTAAAAATAAAATGAAACAGAAATGTTTCTGCTGTTTAGTTTAGCAGTTAGTTTTGACTTCAACTTATTTTTTCTGGACTCTTTCAGGGACTCCTTGGCGGCTCAGCTGGAGATCACCCTGACAAAAGCTGACTCGGAGCAGCTGGCTCGCTCCATCGCTGAGGAGCAGTACTCGGACCTGGAGAAGGAGAAGATAATGAAGGAGCTGGAACTGAAGGAGATGATGGCTCGCCACCGTCAGGAGCTCGCCGAGAAGGACATCACCATTAGCTCGGTGAGTTGCAGAAGCGCTCGGCTAGTTTTTGCATTTTTTGCTCGATGCACGACAACAAGCGTGGCAGCTGAAAGGGTGTGACAGCTTTTTTTTTTTTTATTGTTATTATTATCTAGCTGGAAGAGGCCAACAGAACCCTGACCAGTGATGTCGCTAACCTGGCCAATGAGAAGGAAGAGCTGAACAACAAACTGAAGGAAGCACTTGAAGGTAATTAACATTTTTAGGTCTAAACAGATTTTTTTAATGAAAAAGAAAATATCGGGATTTAAAATTTTTGTTTTTGTTCTTTTTTTCTAGAATCAGAGAAGTCGAAGGACTGGGAGCTGCAGATCAGCCAGATGAAGCAGGCGTTTGAGAAGCAGCTGCAGTCTGAGAGGACGCTGAAAACTCAGGTCGGTGTTGTAAAAAGAGCTCGTCACATCCTCCTCCGCAGCGGTTTCTTTCATCCTGAGACAATTCGAACTCGTGTCTGTCTGCAGGCTGTCAATAAACTGGCAGAGATCATGAACAGGAAGGAAGTTCGTGGTGGAGGCAGTCGCCGTGGTAACGACACAGACATGCGGCGAAAGGAGAAGGAGAACAGGAAGCTGCAGCTGGAGCTGAGGTCGGAGAAGGAAAAGCTCAACAGCACCATGATAAAATACCAGAAGGAGATCAATGAAACGCAGGCAGTAAGTGAGACGTCCCAAACTCGTTTCCTCCTCTCACCATCTCACCTGAAGCATAAACCTCTGATTCTGGTTGTTTTAATGCGTAGCAACTGGCAGAGGAGAGCCAGATGCGCATCGAGCTGCAGATGGCTCTGGACAGTAAGGACAGCGACATCGAGCAGCTGAGGAATCTTCTGCAGTCGCTCAGCGTTCAGTCGATGGACTCGGCCAGCGTCAGCAGCGGGCCGGAGTTTGATGCTGATGATGCATACACAGGTAAGAGCCCAACCCCTGGAAATAAACCTGCACTGTTTAAAGAAGGTGACTTCAAGAAACCGGGTGCAGGTTTTGGAGTTGATCTGCAGTGTGTTTTCATTCTAAAAAGGTTCGGCCTGTAGCATAAACAGTAATGTTCTCTCCATCCCCCACATGTTCCCACTGCGGTGATTTTGGCAGGATGTAGGGATATCCTCTTTATCCTGGGGATCATGGGCCTCTTCCATCAATATGAAATGAATCTTCTCAAATTTGTTTGTAAACAGCAAAATTGTTTGTATCTTTTCTCTTAGATTGATTATGGTAATCTTGAAGGAACAGACCAGCTGGCCCTACTTTGCATACTGAAAAATGCCAATAAAAGGTCAAGACTTTCAGGCCTTGTGCTAACAGATGCTGACAGATGAGGAAATAAAACAAATAGAATGTCAAAAGAATGGATGAAATTGAACAATAGTTAAAAAAAAAAAGATGTGCCCTGAAACCTGATTGTCCCGATGTTTTAAATGGTATACATTAGGAATCGATTGATACAGATTTTTTAGGACTGATACCAATACGTCCTCATCAGTGGATGACCGATACAACCTCTTGATATTTGGGGCCGATACTCCATTTGACCCCAAAATTAATGCAATGAAGGACGCATAAAAATTAAAACACGATAAGATTTTTTTTTTTTTAAAAAAAGGCACAAAACACGTCAAATATATAAAAGAGAAACAGTGCACTTATAAACAAATATTAAATAGAAATAGAAACATTAAACTTGTAATATATATGTATTTTTTTTATTTATATATATATACATACATGCAAACGAGTAATTATTTACTCTGAACTTGGGCATTAACTTACAGTTTTGTCCCATCAGCATGTCAGGACGAATGTCTTCAAGTTGTTGTGGCTAGAGGGGGAAAAGGTCAACTTTTGCACCAAGTTTGAAGCAGCTTTATATTTAGCAATGCTAATTACCTTCAAATGCCCTATCATTAAGCTAATTCTCTATCACTATTCATATTTTCATTTTTAGTTGGCACATTTTTCCAAAGTGATTTACAAGTGAGGATCACGTAGCCCATTAACAATTTTGTATGTATTTGATTGAAAATATGTGGAAAAAAACCTGCCTGAGTCTTTTTTACCGGTTTGTTTGATTCTCATTACACTTATAATTTTTACTGTATTATTGCCATCGTTACCATTTGTTTAGAAAAGAAAAGATTCTTGTGATTGTCCAAAGGGGGAAAAAATGCACTTTTTTTTGCCCCTGCTTTTTCTTTTCAGGTCTTTTAAGGGGTAATATGAGGTTCACTATCTTGTCTGAGGACACATTTAGCTTGTAGACTGGGGGCCAAACCCACCAGCTGCTTGGTTGCTCATGTCCACAATGCTGGTTGACAGTGATGTTTTACATAAAACATTACTTATTAACTCTGGTCAGAGAATTTTCACCACAGTTTATAAGAGGGTAGGAAATAAAGTGTAATGTCTCATAAGGGAAAACATAGTGAAGGATGTGAAATTAACTGCAGGAACAGTCAATAAAAACACATAATCACACATGACTGGTTCAGTAGAAACACTTCAACTAAGCTAATTAATCTTCCTCTTTTTCCTAAATTTTTCTTGCATTGTTGATTATTTATTAATTGACTTAATTCTACAGAATCAAAAGCAAGTGTTTAACTTTGGGACCGCTGCATGCATACACCTGGAAATAATTATTCAAGTTTATCAAGATTTGAGTTGGAAAATATACAGAAGTAGTTGTAACATCTGAATATCAAATTTTATAATAATTTTGCATATGGTGAAAGTATTTATATGAGAATAACATAACAAATCCTGTTTCTTTTCTCCCCTTTCACAGAAATGAGGCTGGAGGGTTGGCTGTCCCTTCCTGTCAGAAATAACACCAAGAAGTTTGGATGGGAGAAAAAGGTTTGAATAAATCAAAATGTGCTGTTTTTCAATTTCCTTTCCTTTTTTTGAAATGTGTTTTTATTTCATCTGTCGTGTTTCTGTAGTATGTTGTGGTGAGCAGCAAGAAGATTCTCTTCTACAACAGCGAGCAGGACAGAGAGCAGTCCATTCCCTGCATGGTGCTCGATATAGAGTGAGTATGACGAACGCTGCAGGCCAGTTTACAGGGAGATTATTTATTGTGGAGACATATTTCATGTCCTCTGATTAACGGCAACATTTTATTTCCACTTTGCAGCAAACTCTTCCATGTAAGGCCTGTAACTCAAACAGATGTGTACCGCGCTGATGCCAAGGAGATTCCCAGGATATTCCAGGTCTGTACCGCCTCCTCTTTAACATTTTTTACTTCTTGGGTGTAAAAGCTAAAAACAGCAACAAAACTTTCTGTCCACCTTTTAGATTCTTTATGCCAATGAAGGCGAAAGCAAAAAGGAGCCTGAGTTTCCTGTAGAGCCGCTGCCCATCGGAGAGAAGTCCAGCTACATCTGCCACAAAGGCCACGAGTTCATCCACACTCTCTACCACTTCCCCACCAACTGTGAGGCGTGCACCAAGCCGCTGTGGAACATGTTCAAGCCGCCGCCGGCCCTGGAGTGCCGGCGCTGCCACATCAAGTGCCACAAGGACCACATGGACAAGAAGGAGGAGATCATCGCTCCCTGCAAAGGTCAGACGCTCCTCCACATGGTCTCATTCAAAGACGTATTATTGTTTAATATTTCCTTCCTCCTCCTCTCCCAGTGAACTACGACGTGTCTACAGCAAAGAACCTCCTGCTGCTGGCCACCTCCCAGGAGGAGCAGCAGAAGTGGGTGAGCCGGCTGGTCAAGAAGATTCCCAAGAAGCCCCCACCACCAGAGCACTTTGCACGCTCCTCGCCACGCGCCTCCATGAAGGTTCAGGCCAGCCAGTCCATGAGGAGGCCCAGTCGACAGCTCCCTACCAGCAAGAGCAGGTAGCAGGAAAATTTTTAAAGGCAGCGTAGGGGATCCTGGAAAAACGCTTCGAGCAAGCTAAATTATAAAAAAATATACCCCCCCTGAAACCACGCCTCCAGAGCACAGGAGCGCGTCCGCTTATAGTTGTCGGTGAACATAACCGAGAACAGCCAAGTGGCTAGCTTGTTAGCTTCCCAGAAAACAGCAGAGGAACCACGTTTCCTAAAAGTGATAGTTATCTTACCTCCAACCTTTTCCTCACTGCAAACACGTTTTTTCTCTTTAAGAGCAAACAGCGGCATAGTTAAAGCAACCTTTACTGATGTTGCATTCATACACTACTTTTTTAATATGGTAAAATGCTATAAATGAGGTAATGGAACTCTGAAATACAAGACAGACCCACCATTAATCAAAATAAAATATTATTCCAATCTCTAAATATTCAATGAAAACTCCAACCAATCCTTGAAGTAGGGTGCACCCCAAGGATTGTTCAAAGGACCTGCCTGTCAGACCTTTGCTTCTGTATTGGGAGGCAGAGGGAATGGGGGGGGTGTCTTAGGAGTGAGGTGGGACTGTTTATATTCAAATAATCCTGCTGTGCTTTCTGAAATGCAAGATCGGTAAGGGTTGCTTTAAGAGCAGCGAGCAGTCATGTTCATCTCTGTTCGTCTGCACTGTGAGACGCTCACGGCAAGTTGCAAGTGCGCACGTGGAGGGTGGGGGCGCGACTAACAGCAGTCGAATTTGGTGGACATGATAATCATTCAATCAATAAGCACGGGTTGTTCCAGTCCTGTATGTTCCACAGGTGATTACTTTTTTTAATTTTTGTGTCAGAACATTTAATTGGCTGCAGATCGGGGTGTGAAGAAGACTTTTAGCAATTTAGTAAAAAATGCTCCTGGAAAACATCATCCACCCTGCCTTTAAATGTTTATTTTTCATCTCTGACACATTCAAGTGTGATTAAGTTTTACCTTAAAATGAAAAATGTGGATTTGGTTAATTGCTGTTTGCTTCGACCAGTTAGAGCCACAGGATCCCAAACTCCCAGTACAGTCTTCTGCTGGACAGTACATGAGAGGTGCAGTTGTAGATCAGGCTGCTGTAGAATGTGGTATTTTGTTAGTAGGGATGTACGATATTGGCTTTTTTACCGATATCCGATATTGTCCAACTCTTAAATTCCAATGTCTGATATCTACCGATATATATACGGACAACTGTGAGGTTTTATCTCTCATATTTTGAGAAATACAACTATGCTCTGCTCGACAACAAAGATCCCAAAATTGTCTTAACTCAGCCAGAGGAGTTTGTTCTGAACATCTGGCTGCCAGATATCAGATACTAGCAGGTACTAGATACTATCATATATCAGATACTAGCAGGTATTAGCCAACATGTGGCTAATTCTAATGTTTCTGACAACTTGGTAACTTAACCAACAACTTCAAACCAGACATATTATAAGCAGCTTCAAAACAAGTCAGTCTGTAGCAGCAGCAGCTGCACCGTAGTCACATGACTCTGAAAGGAATGCTGGGATATGAAGTTCTTCCAGGATAACAGGGACTTTTATACATGCTGTACTGCTGCTAATGGAACAAGATCTTGTGAGGTTTCGTTGTTCTGTAGTGAAAACTTGCAAAATTTTACTTACAAAATCTCATAAGATTTCGTTTGTAAAAATATCGGTCCAAAAAAACCAGATACCGATATTTTCCGAAATCACATTTTAATGCCAGTATTGTCTGATAATATCAGATGATAGGCATTAACGATAGGCGGTAGGCTGATAATATTGGACAACCCTAGTTGTTAGGGATTGAAAATGTGCCCTCATATTGTCCAGGAGGGGTTCGATTGGCGTCTCCGTTGTTACCTAGCCTAACATATACAGACTTCAGCATCACATGCAGCTGGAGCAGCTTCTCTCTCATCCATCAGCTGTGTTACGAAGACCTCCAAAGCATAAAAACTTTCAGAAAATTACATTTTTCTGTTGAACTTCTGAATTTTATATATCCACCATAATTAGTCACAGCTCCCCAGAAAAAATATGCTGCATAGTAAAAAAGAATTCAAGAGGAAAAAATGTGAATAAATAAACTTTAAATAGTACATACAAACAGTTCAATGTTCATAATTAGGGATCGACCTAGACAGATTTTTTTTTTTATAGGGCAGATACCGATATTTTCTTATCAGCTGATGGCCGATACAACGTGACCATATTTGGGGCCGATACTGCATTTGACTCCAAAATTAATATAATGAAGGACACAATGAAAACTAATTTTGAAAACTCTTTTAAGATTTTAAAAAAACATAGCACCAAGAGTAAATATATGAAAAAGAAACAGTACACTTGCTAGAATAAAGAAAAAAAAAGAAACATTAAACTTGTAATATATACATTTTTAAAAATGCCTGTATAGATGCCTGTCTGTAAATTAAGCCAAGGAGGGTGTCGGCAAACACACCTGATATACAGTATCAGCTGATGCCACCAAAAAACACAGATATCGGCCAACCGATGTATCGGCCGACCGATGTATCGGTCTATTTCTACAGGACTTGGGAGACTCATGCCCCTCGATGTAGATTCAAATGTAGATCCTTCTATGACCGTTTAAACAGGAAGTCGGGTGCTTCCATGAAAGTTGATGCAGTGGAACCACACACCACCTGGATGTGTGTGTGTGTGTGTAGTAATAAAATGGCCATCACAACTGATTTCCCCTTTCAGATTGGAGGAGCTCAGTCTTCAGGACTGGCACTGGGCGCTGGATGATATCGATGATGATTGTGCTTCCATACACTTCTGATGGCAGCGGCTGGTAACACTGTGTGCAGTGTGTGCTGCAGTGGCGACTTCAACAGCATGAGAACCAAACTTTGAAAAAAAAAAACGCAAAACATTCTAGAAAATCACAACAGAAAACTACAATAAAATAGAAAATATAACATTTGGTGGTGCTATTTTAATCTCCAGGATCACCATGGCAACTTATGGTAAACACTTGCACTGTCAGAGCCAGAAGGTGTTAAAACCGAGGCTGCTTTAGAGTTATTTTCCTATTTCACTGATTTTATCTTTCCATTGTTTGCTTGCAGCCTGCTGCTGCAGGTTTTCAGGGCTGTGAAATGTTTAATTGCTGTTTTTTCTGCATGTTTTCTTATTTGTTGTGCATTCAGTCCTCTTGTGTAGTTTTTTTTTTCCATCTCCTATTAGTAATCTTTAAATATGACCTTGGAAGTTTTTCTCTTGTTTCCACCTTCTGGTCGTTTTGACTCGTTTATACCTTTCGCCTTCTGAATTTAGCCCTCGCAGGTCAAACGGCTTCAAAATGAGGCGAGAAGAGTCCAGCAGCCTCTGGTACACATGAAGTTTCCCTGTAAATGATTCGGTTCTGAGATGTGTGTATATGTTTATTACCTCATTGTCACTCAGAGGTGGTGTTAGATTACAGGCAGGTGGGAAATAGACTGTTTTAAATACGGCTGTCCCGATCCCACGTTTTCACTTCCAGATCCAGCATCACAGAACAAGTATTGGCCGATGCCTAATGTTGATACTTGGCTCGGTTTCGGGCCAAAGATTGTATATTTTCACTTTTTTGTTGCGTCCATGACATGCCTAGGGCGCTTAAACAGACGAAAATTGGTAGATTATAATAGCCTAGTTAATAGCCTAGTTAAGGATTATGTATATTGATCTGTAGTTTATGTCAGGTACAGTTGTCCTCAAAATTATTCATACCCTTAACTTAAAGAAAGGAAAAAGTCATCTGTCAGTGAAATAAGTTGAAATTGACAAAAGTAATAATAAATAAAAATTCTATGAAAATCATGACATTGATTTTTGAATGGTGGTCTGACAGAAATATTAAAAACAAACACAAAAAAAAGAATAAACTGAGAAGCAATCACTGCAATCAGGTGTTTTCTGAAGTAAAAAGACGTCTGCACCTGTTGACAGGTATTTTGGTCCTCTGTTCATGGGAAAGGTGCTCTAATGTGTCTGGGACAGCTTTGTTGGTTTGTTTTTTTAATTATTTCAAACCACAATTCAGAAGAAATATTTTATTTCACTAAATTATAATTTTGTCAATTATTTATTCTTAGTTTCTCCAGTTTCTTGTTATTTGAATTATTGTTGTGAATTTAGTCTTTTCTTTAATTAGAGGGTATGAATAATGTTGAGGACGACTGTATGTCTGTTTTTGGAACCTCACCTATGAAATCTGGTTTAACAGGTTGATGAAACCCAGGTAAACAGATCCATTTATTATTTACTAATGAGTATGATTAATTTGAAATAAAATACTATTTTATTTGAAATCATTTTATTTAAGACCCAGTCAGGAAGAAAAGAAGAAATGGATTTCCTGGATCAGCAAATTTTGACGTATTCCAATCCACGTTTTTAATCAATATCGGCCCAATATTCACTGCTGGTATCGGATCGGGACAGCCCTGGAATGAAAGACTTTGTGCACATGCCAGTTTGGGGATTTGGGTCACTGGGTGTCTGAACTAGAAGCAGAGATTTGGATCAAGACCTGTAGCCACTTATTTTCAGTCCAGCTCGTGGGTCATTTGACAGCTTTTTCTCCTGAAGTGAAAACTTCAAAAGACCCTCAGAAAACTCTGACAACTATTTTTCAACCACTTTCACAGAAGAGTTTGACACTTTTTAAGGAAAACTATAAAGAAATCTTGGGTGGCACAGTTCTATATCTTAATTTATACAGAGGAGGGATGCAAAGTTTTAAGGTTTGTCCCTCAGATTCCTTGAATAGATGCAGAAATAATCTTTCCTTCCATTTGTTTCTTTTCCAGTTAACCCTGCGTGGGAGTGTGATGCATCTTCAGGACGGTGCAGTACGTTTCCCCCGTCAGACCTGCACACTGAACTCTTCATCACGTCCCTCAGTTTTAGCCCATTTATTCCTGTTTGCTCGACTTGCCACTTTAAGACTTCCAAGCTCACTTGCGACCTTTTCTGCGAGCTGGGGGGCGACTCGTAAACATATTAGCCAAAGTCTTCTCGGGGGGTCCTTGGCCAGAACGGTTTGGTGCTTCTGGGGCGTCGGAGAAGCTCGTTCAGCTCCCACAGAACAGAGGAAAGCTCTCCGAGGGCTGAACAAGGCCGGCAAAAACCGGATGGACTCACTTCAGCAGATCTTACCGGGACGCACTGAGGAAAGGAGAACTTCACATCAGTTTTTGGGGGATTTTTGTGGCCAAATTGAAGACATTCTGTGTTTGATGATTGTGAACAATATGAAGGGTTTAATGGGGAACACTAGACTCAGAAGATTCTGTATTTTTTCTTGTCTGAGGTTGTTAAACTTTCTCCCTGGTAGTGTCTATACTTTAAAGCTATTTAACGTTATCGTAGCGTCTCGCTTTCCACAGCTCTGCTTTCTGGTGAGTCACAGTCTTGAATAAGGTACTGAAGCACAACGAGCTGGTTTTTCGGGAAGGCGTGTGAAACTCCTCCTGGATTTTAAGTGAAAGGATTCATTGAGTGCCTCTTATTCAGATTTTTGACACAAAATCACCCGTTGGGCTACAGTTCTGGAGCGCCGAGCACGAAACGCTCCCCTTCCCATAAACCTGCACTCAGTGTTGAGGGTTAATGTTTACTGAATTCACCGTTAATACTTGTCTGATGATTCTGTTGTTTATGAATGTACATCTGGGCTTTACCAGAGACGACACACAGGCATTGTATCACCAAATATACTTGAGCAAAGCCCCTTTCATCATCTGCTTGGAGTGGACTCGTGCATTTTGCTTTGTTTTATCGCCTACAGGCCTCCAATTTACAAGCGGGTGTTTTAAATGAAAAAGTGAAGTTGATCAAATATGAAGGTATGCAATCAAATCCTGGTCCAGTCAGACAAAATACTGAGCAGCACCAGCCCCGATGGAAGTTTTCTAAAAGTGTTTGTCCTGATATTTTTGTATTAAAATGAACCAAACTCTGAGTTTGGACACTTGGTTGTGTGTATGTGGCTTACCTAATAGGTGGAGAGTCGACTTTGTGAGTGTGTGTGTGTGTGTACCGAGTGCTCTCCTTTAACCAAGAAGCATGTTTTATACATATAAATATCCACAGTATATATTTTACATGCCATACAGTGCACATTATATTATTTATACAGCCTTGTCCACTTTGTATTTAAGGGCTTTACATCCAGATTGCATGTTTGCTATCAAACAGCTCTATAATAATAATAACCACTTCAACAATAAAGACATGGATGTGCCTCTTGGTTTTGGATTATTTCTGTTTTATAAGCTGGTTTGTTCATAGATGACACTGAAATTGCATGGTAAGAAGAATGTTTGGTTTATTTAGATTATTTCAGAAGGAACTTCACATTTACAGTATAAAAGGTGTTACGAGGTCGTTATCCTGAGTTGATAGATCTCGGTTATAATTCTTTCACATCATGTAGGAAAAAGCATCGTTCAGATTTTAACATCCTGGAATGTTAAAGTTAGAAATGTTTGGATTTAACAGGTAAAAAAGGAACTATAAAAAGCATCAGTACATCTGATGATGTAACCTCTCAGTGTGATTGATTGTCCGGTTCCGGCTGTCTGACTTGTGGGATTTATTCATCTTTCTTTAAGCTGCTGCTGCTGTGTTTCTGGTAGTAGACCACGGTGAGCAGCACCCACATGTTCAGCAGGGTCATTGCCACGAAGCGAACCAGAACTGCAGCAGAGGGAGAGAAAAAACACAAAACGACGACGGAAAAGTGAAGTAAAACTTTCTGCTGAAGGATCTGCAAGTTTAAAGATGACAGACAGGTGCACCTTTTTATTTTTAATAAAAGAACAACACCCCCTCTTTCACCCATCAACTCTCTGACTGGCGTTTTTAAATTTTCTTTGTATGTCAGAAAAGTTTAGAATTTCCTGGAAAACTGACCAATCAGAGCTCAGCAGGTGATCCTAGGTGGGTTCCCCACCTTTAGGTTTAATCACTTCTTTAATAATTACATTTATTTTGATAAAATTACAACAAAAACTTAAAATCTCAGTAATTATTTCATTTATTTAAAGTTAATATAGCAATTTTACTGATACAAGTTTATTTCTTGGTGCATTTGCATAAGTTTACTTAATATGTTTATTAAAGACAATCTTTTGAACTTTTTATCAAAACTGAATGCAGCATGAACTGCTTTACAAATGCAAAAACTAGGGGTGGGTATTGGCAAAGACTTCCTGATACGATACGATACAATATAGCGATTGTCTAGGCACTTCAGAAAAATTAAAAATGCAGCTTGAAATAAAAGTTGTACCTACGTACATACATCAGATGACTGAAACAACAAAATGAGTTAAAATCAATTAAATTCAATTCATCCATTTCTTAAACTTGGACAGTTTACAATCGTCCCCCTGAACATAAATATTTCTCACTTTGGGAAAACCCAACTGAAAAGGTGCAAATAAAATAAAGTGCTTTTGAATACAATATCACAGCTGAGCTGCAATAGTAGAAATGTACACAAATTCATGTGATAGTAAATAAAGTAGTATACAGTATGAGTAAATGAAAACGCATTCGTGCATTTGAGAAATAAACATTTCAGTCAGTGCATTATAATCCCAAACACCAGGGTGGTCTCTGAAAACCTGCACACACATTTTAACTGTGTGTAAAGTTTAACCTGAACATGCAGACGAACATAGATATCAGTGGAAAGCAGCCGCTTTTCTACATGCTGGACCGCTGCTGATAGAACAAAATCTTGTGAGATTCCATAACACAACAATGAAATCTCGTGAGATTTTGTTAGTAAAATAGATTGATATCAGCATTTTTAAATATCGATATAATATGGATGATAAAATATCGCAATATTTCAGTGTGTTGATATTTTGTCCCTGTTCCCTAAAGCCTGCAGCATGGAGAGGGATAGTCTGGAAAAAAGGGAAATGTGACTTCTTAAAGTTTGGGGAAGCAGTCATGCGTGTCTACTGGACGACTTTCCACCTGCTTAGGAATTTGTCTCGGTAAGTTTAGTTTGAGATAAGATGGAAACTAAAGTCCTGAATGAGCGTTTGTTTGTTTTACAAAAAAATTTAAACTTGGATGTGTAAAAGGATTAAGAGATTAAAATAATCATTGTTGAAAGAGAAAAAAAAAGCAGGTTATAACCTACTTTTAATTTGTTAAATTGTTCTTGTTACACATTTTTATGTGTTAAGGGTTATTTGGTTGTATTTTTTTTCTTATCAATTAGACAAAAAAAAAAAAGAAAAGATAAAACCAAGTGTTAAAATAGAACGAGACAAGTTGTCATAACTGGTGAGAAATAAAAATAATGACTTTCAGATGCAATGATACAATGTCAGCAGTTATTCTATGACTCTTGAACTTGAATGGCTCATTGTTTTCTAATCCACTTTCAGGTTGAACAACCAAACATCCAGAACCACCGTTTCTATCATTTTTCACCCCCTCGCTGCTCCAACATTGCTACTAAGCTGTACAACATTTAGAAAACAAACCTTTTTCTCAGAAATGTTTATGAAATATTCATATGTGGGACTCCCAGAGTGGTGTGTCTTACCCTGCATGTCTCCTGTTGTCACTGTGGTGGTGTAGATCCGTGCTGGAACAAAGAGGCAGCAGACTTAATGACGAGCCCATTATCCAACACAGCATCTGATATTTAATTAATGAAGGGTTGAATTGCTTATTTATTAAATGGGGAGCGGAGTAAACAGGATCATACATATTCATGAACTGTAACGTTACACTGATTCAGGGAGGAGAGTTTAAGGGAAATATGTTAAAGAAGATTCATTTATTTCTTTAAAAAGTGTTATTTGGGAATTGAAACCAACTGTATAATTAAATATTTGCATCCTAGGGTCAGGTTCTTTAAGGTTGCAGAAAAACCTCAAAGTTTCTTGGTGATTAAATTTTAAAGCTGATTTGAAATGAACTCACCCATACAGGTGTAAGTGGCCATGGCCCAGGAGAGGGCGCTGACCTGCCCGGCATCCTTTGACCTCCACAGACACTGCAGCTGAGCAAACTTACTGGCGGCGCTAATGAACGTGCACAGGCTCTGAGGAGAGAGTGGAGGTCAGACTTCATGACAAATGTTGAAAAGTTTCCTCATGTGGCTTCTAACATCTTCAACTTCACGGGGGAAATCAGCTGCATGACGGCTGCTCTCGCCCATTTAAATGCAAAAAAAAGCCTTCAACGTGTTCATCCCACCAGCTTTCTTCTCAAATCTCCACCTCATTACTCCTCAGCGATGACACGCCAACTCTTTACTGAGGCACACAGCGACTTATGATTGATTTTAAACTGATTTATTACCATGGCCAGGTCTATGATCCACCTCTCCACGGTGAGGAGCCTCCAGCCTCCGACAAACCTGAACGCGAAGCGTTAAGGCGGCAGCCGGCTCACAAAAAGGCTCACGGGTCATTGATTTTCTGCAGCGAGCATTTGCACATCCATTACTGTTTGAAAATGAAAGGATACAGGGCGGCGTAGACGAGGCTCTGCCGCAGGCTGCCGTTGTAGTGAAGAATCAGGAGCAGGAGAATGACATCTGCAGACACAGAACAGGTTAGGACTCGCAACACCACAGGCTGGGTCGCAGTTTCATTTCAAGGGCCACTGACATGCAGCTGCTTCAGCAGCTTCTCAGACTTCAGTCACTCTGCTGCTGAGAGTTAAACTAACCAACACGTGTGTCTGAAATGAACAGATGATTCACAAAAAGTCTCTCTTTTCAGAAAAACAAACTAGGATCCAGCAGGTGAACTTACACAAAACTTACAAAAGTTCACAGCTCTGATGTCATATTAATGGATGAGTGATAATCTCATGAAGCAAAAAGGTATAACAACAAATAAATATATATGTTTTTAAAATATATATATATATATATATATATATCCCTCTCATTTCTTAAAAAAAAAAAATAATTTCTTTATATTTTGACATGGAAACTATTAAGGGTGCTGCCATTAATTAAACATACAGTCGTCCTCAAAATTATTCATACCCACCAATTAAAGAAAACGCTAAATTCACAATAGTAATTCAAATAATGAAAAACTAATAAAGTAATAATAGATAAAAATTTACTAAATTACAATTTAGTGAAATAAATCATTGCTTTTGAATTGTAGTTGAAAAGAATCATTTTAAAAAACAAACAAATAAACATTCCCAGACAAATTCGAGCATCTTTCTCATGACCGATATACCTGTCAACAGGTGCAGACGTCTGATTGGATGTTACAGAAAACACTTAATTGTCTTAAAACTCGTATTAAAACCTATTTTTATTCTTTGATTTTCAACGCAGCATGAATGGTTATTATTTTTACTCATTTATTTTTATTTGTTTTATTCTTTTAAAATGTTTTCTTGTTTGAGAATTTTTTTAACTATTTGCTTGTTGTGTTCAGCACTTTTTTTCCAACCGTGGTTGTTTTAAAGGGCTCTGTAAATAAAGTTGAGTTGAGTTGATTGCTGTGATTGCCTCAAAGGGTTGCTCAACAAAAGGAGCTCCATCATGTTTTTTTTACACATTTTATTTTTTGTTTATTTGTATTTAATGTTTCTGTTAAACCACAATTCAAACTCAATGTCATGATTTTCAACAAAATGTTATGTATTATTGCTTCATAAACAAGCACGATGGGGCTCTGAAGCTAAAATTTTGTTGAGCAACACTTTGAGGCAATCACTGCAGTCAGGTGTTTTCTGTAACGTCCAATCAGACGTCTGCACCTGTTGACAGATATTTTAGTCCACTGTTCATGGGAAAGGTGCTCTAATGTGTCTGGGACCTTTTTTTTTTCATTATTATTTTCAACTACCATCCAAAAGTAATAATTTATGTCACTAAATTATAATTTTGTAAATTTTTATTTATTATCAGTTTCTTTAGTTTCTTGTTATTGTCATTACTATTGTCAGTTTAGCCATTTCTTTAATTTGAGGGTATGCATAATTTTGAGGATGACTGTAGCAGGACATCAACACAAGGCAAAAAAAAAAAAAAAAGACAATTAAAAAAGTATAAATAAAAGCAATAAGAACAATAAAACAAAAGTTAAGAAGGAAAGGCTGGTGCCAAAAGATGGGATCTGAGCAAGACATAAAAGACTGTTGGCCTGAGTTTAAGGGGGAGTGTTTTCCAGAGGCGCTGTGATTCCACACTGCTTCAATCATGTGGAGGTCTGAGCTACGATAGTACTACAGACAGTTCACTTTCCTGTCTCATAAGGAAATTTGTCTGACCTTATGAAATAAAATGTAAATGAATAACGCTTATTTCGAAAGCACCTTTCCCAGACAAGAGAACATCACAAAGAAAATAAGTAAAAATACAATAAAAGTCAAACAATAAATAAGAAAATTCACATAAAATCAACGTGGTGTTCAAAAAAACAAATACTGATGTCACAACGCTTGGAGAAAAAGGTGGGTTTTAAGTTAAGTTTGCTCTTAAAAGCATCAATGAGTCCAGCAGACGTAGAGAAAATGAAATAAAAAATACTTTATATATTATATAACATTACAGACATTGTATAACTGACCTTGAGCAATGAGGATGGGATATTCCAGGTATGTTGGGGGTGGGTAGTCATAGTACATCTGGTAAGTTACAAAAACGATGAACCTGAGAAGCATAAGGGGTCAGGTTACTGAGCTGGTGTGGATTTTCTGAAAGGCATCTGGTAGATGGTAAAGTGGTGGAAGAATGTTTGATACATTTATTTACTCATGGGAACAGTTTTGCAAAACATGTCCAATCAAACCTGGTTGTTCTCAGCATCATTTCTTAGTCAATTGTTTAAAACTTTATTAACAGGTCGACATGCTCATACGAGCAACGATTACACTTGATCTGATAGTTGACATGACAAAAGTTTAAAATAATATTTAAGTTGCAATATTGCAAGCGTAGGTGGAAATATACGGTCTAAACCGGGATTTTCCAGATCACAGAAGCTTCCTGCGGACACTTCCGCTAAAAAAATCGGTGCAAACTTTTGAATTACCGGGATTTCTTCTTCAAATAATCCAGTCTAAAATTCCTCCAAGTCACAATTAGCAACATCCAGTGACTGAACAGCATAGTCTAGACTGGAAGAAGTGAAATCACCTTCCACCAGATGTTTCCTGGAGATGCACGTGGGACTTGCACAACAATAAAGAGGAAATCTGGACCCCCTCACTTCATCACTGCATCTTTGATGAAACGCTTTCTACAGGTCATCTCAGTAAATTAAAGTCAGGACTCTGACATGAACTTTCTTCTTTTCAGTCATCCTGTTTTTGCTTTTTCTCTATGAGGCATTGTTTGCTGCATCAACCTGACATACTCTGGAAGAAATGTCTTCAACCCCACACCATGATACTTCCTTCACAGCTGGGATGAAGCCTACTTTCTCTCCACTATCCGAGTATTTTAATGAGGAGGACACCTGTAACACCTGCAAGGCCAAACCTGAAATTAATAAGAATAGACATGAGACTAATATTGTTCAATGCCACCAAAACAGCTCAGTGGATCATGAATTCAGGACTTGTGCAGGTGTCTGGCTGCAGAATGATGGCAGATCTGTGAATTTGCTCCAAAATTTCCCACATGATCAACGTCATTCGCCTCACCTTCCAGCTGTAGTTACAGCTGATCAGGCTTATCCGTTTTACATAACACCTGGTGCATGTTAAAGCTGGCTCGTGTCAGTGTTTTCTGCACGGTAACAGCAGATTATCACCAGCACACAGAGGGGATATTTAGAGGAGTGCAGCCGCTACCAGGCACAGAGCAGACTGGACAGTGAGACATTATTCAGCCTCACAGAGACTGATTTTATCCCCCTTGATCCAAAAGAAAACAGTGTCTGATCAGGAAAAAAATCTGGAGAATGATTTAACAGCACAAAGCTGCACACAGCTCCACCCGAGGACAGTTTTCTTTCAATTATGTCCAACAGAAAACAAAACAAAAAGATGACTTTGCATTTTTCTTCATTTCTCAGCACTTGCAGTCACTAAAGAAACAGGAAGCATCACATCACACTTCCCCGCGTTTATCACAACTCACCCCCTCCCCCAATAAGTTGCATAATTTACGCAAGCCACATCAACATCTGAGGTTAAAAACCCCACAAAGACGCAACACAAAAGTTGCTCTGTGTCCACCTACCCGATGAGCTCCAGGAGAAGGCTGTTCAGGCTGACTCCAGTCGTACTTTTCGCCCGCATCAGTACAAAAATCTGCGGGAACTTGAGCACCATGCACACAAACAGCGTGCTGAAATTTGCCACATGTAATAAAGTGTCTGACTGCATTTTCTAGCTACGTCAATAAAAGAAGTATAAACTTAAATCGCCTGAACTCTTCAGATTTTTTTTCTTTTTTTTCACTCCTAGCTTCCAGATGCTGCCGCGATGTCACCGCTGTCAATGTACATGTAATAAAAATCAACTTCCGCTTTAAATTGTCAAGATATTAATAATTTTTCTTACTTTATAGGAAAACTGATCTCTAAGACAGCAAACATACAAATCAAGATATACAATTAATTAACTTTATTTGTTATACGTTTAATATAAACTTATATTTAGAAACAGCTTTTAAATAAACGTTACAGGTTTTTTACTTTGAAAGAAAATTGATTCCACTTCCGTTATTATTCCGTTTACTTGACAGCTTCCTTTTTCTCCCCATCATTTCCGCATACATCCACTGAACGCTGATTGGCTCAAACACGGCACAACCAAAGTGTTTGAAATATTTACCTCAGCCTGTTTTCTGTCTGAAATGAGTCTACAATCCTAAATTACTCCCACCATTCACTATTTAGAAAGTTTTATTTGCGATTTAATGACAGAAACTAATACTTGCAGCAAAAGGGGACAGTTTATTCTCAGGGAACTGGTATTCAAAATGACTGGGGATCAATATTCAACTTTACAATATCCAGAATGAAATATTTACACAGCAACATGAGAAAAACCTGATGTATGCTGCTGTTAATTTAATGGATTTCATTTCATTGGATTATAATCGGACTCCATAAATAGTCATATTATCTAATAATACACGGTAGTTGTTAGTTTCACTGATATACACTGGACATAAACAGATTTATTATTGAGGCTAGCACCACTTCTTTTAAGGTTGAGGCTGGTACGGTTCCTCTGACTGGAAATCCACTTTTGGAAGGTTTCCTACATTATTTTACATGCTTGGAAAAATTTTCTATTACTTAACTTCTCCAACCGAATGAATGAGAACAGTTTGTCTCCTGGTTGGTGGTGCGGGAAGTGGTAAGAGAAGAGTGATGTGTGGGTGGGTAAAGGCTCCTCTGCAGCTCCTACAGACATAGGTTTGTTATCATGTGACAGCTGACCTATATTAAGCTATGCAACATCTGCTTTACAAGACTGAGCCGAGCAGCATGACATGGTATGAAATATAAAGGATTATTTAAAAAGCGTATCATGCAATTTCAAGGTTATACATATCAGGACATTTCTGGTCATTACCAGGTTTTAAAATTGGGTAAATACAACAAAAAAAAATCACAAATTAAACTATTGCTATTACTTATTTAATAAGAACTAAGCCAACATGCAGAAGTAGTGTGTGAAAAGCCAAGTGCACAATTTCTATTTCTACTGAAGCTGAGGGTAAATGTGGTGATGTAAATCAAAAGTCCTTGATTAAGCAGAAGTTTTGGCGGGTTGCTGCTTTGGAAAATTCACCTGTGTGTTAACTCAATGCCAAAGAGAAAAAAACCATCACTAATAGCTTTAGAGAAGCAGCTATTGCTGTCCAACAGCCTGCACAGGTTGTCTGGAGTCCAACAGTGAGAGAGATTAGTGAGAGCAGTGAGATTACTTCAGTATAATTCTAATCTCAGGTATATAAACGAGGGCTGCATTCTACTTCTGCACCCAAAGATTTATTGCCACATATTGTTAACATAACATGTATTTGCCTTGTCATTTTTGGTACTTGGCTGTTCCAAAATAATAAATAAATTTAATAATAATAACAATAATAGCAGCATAAATAGCAGGGGAATTTTAGTTCTTAGTTAATTACACAGTATTTTTTAAGTTGATCCTGACTCATAAAACCTACTTAATGTTAATGTGACTCTGAATCTATGTTATTTTCGTATCCTATTATATGTCAGTAGGTACATGTCATTATTGTACAATAAACATGTGCAGCCATGGTAATCAGATACCAGTTGCACTGTGTTAGGCAAATTCTTTATCAACCTACAAAGAATGAGATACACAAGAAAGGTTCAACACCAAGTTAGAGTTTCTTGCAGCAAAGGAAGACAGTCTGATACCATCTCTGAGATTTTTCTCTGCCCTGCAGCTTTTTATTTACACGGGACAAGTTAGACAA
The DNA here is from genome assembly GCA_023101725.1 of Atherinomorus stipes. Taxonomy (NCBI): domain Eukaryota; kingdom Metazoa; phylum Chordata; class Actinopteri; order Atheriniformes; family Atherinidae; genus Atherinomorus; species Atherinomorus stipes. Next base: position 597,082 of record JALJCO010004337.1, read on the forward strand.
AACAAGTCTTTGTATGAAAAACAGTTTCTCACAGAAGACAGAGAGCATGTCACACTGAAGCACTGAGTCATATCATTGATAATATATAAATCAAATCAAGCTTTATTTATAAAGCACTTTTCATACCATTAAAAAGCAACACAAAGTGCTTGACATAGTAAAAACAAAATGTGAATTCAAATAAAAACAAGCCTTCACACATCCAGATTCGACACAAAACACACACATGCACACACCCAACCCCCTCCCAATTCCACACCTAGCTACAAACCCCCAACTCCTCTCTTCTAAGTGAACAGGTATAAAAACAGTAACTGTAAAAACCATCTGGCATGACACTGCTGTGAGGAAACGATATCTTGGGGATCCATTCGCACCAGGAGCCAGCCCCCCCTAGCCACATAAGGCCCAGCTGCAGGGACCCCCAGATCATGACAGGCCAGGGTCCACACCACAGCCGCAGGGCTGCAGTGCAGGCCCCCAGACACCAAGAAAAGGGCATCCACCACAGCCGTTACCCCCAGACCGAGCAGGCAAAACTCCTGGAGCGAAGGATCCCCAAGAGGAAACACTGGGGGAAGTTAAAATTTTTAGAGTTAAACCAAAAATAAATAGATAAATAAATAAATCAAATAAAAGCTAGATAATAAAATACACATAAAAGGAATTAATACAAATAGAATCAATTTGAATATCGTAAAACCAAAGTTAAAAATAAATAAATAGATAAATAAAAATCAAATCAAATAAATTAAAAGAATCATATAAAAATGAGACAAAATTCAATTAAAAGCTAAGCTAAAAAGGTAGGTCTTGAGCCTCTTCTTAAAAACATCAACAGTCTCTGCAGCCCTGAAGTTCTCTGGCAGGCTGTTCCACAGACGAGGACCATAATGGTGGAATGAGGCCTCACCGTGAGTTTTAGTTCTCACTCTAGGAACAATTAAAAGGCCGGTGCCAGAGGACCTCAGGGTCCGCGAGGGTTCATAGTTTAAAAGCAGGTCTGATAAATAAGAAGGCCCAAGACCATTAAGACATTTATAAACCACTAAGAGAACCTTAAAATCAATCCTGAAATGCACGGGGAGCCAATGCAGCGATTTTAAAACTGGTGTAATGTGTTATATAAGTATATATAAGTATCCCAACACATTGGGTGTTGTGCAGTGAACTGATACAGTGAGTAACAACACAGCATACAGCAGCTTTTAGGCAATGAAGCCCTTGCATGTCCAAGACCAGGGAGAAGTATGTCTTGGAGGCTGAAACCATCCAACTCCACTGAAATCTATTGTGATCAGGTATTTTGTTATAACAAAATATCAAATACGCACACTGCAGTATTAAATTTTCTTTTTGAAATAGAATAAATAAAAATTAAGAGATATTTTTACAGCAGCAAATTTATTTTTAAAAAAGAAAAGACGTGAAGACCGGAAGTACTATTACAAATTTTATTCTGAAGGTCTGAACCGGAACTACTTCAGCTACGCAGCACAGCTTTGCAATTGACGGAAATTAAATCCGCTGCTGGCACTCTGGACATTTTCCTCATGAGTAAACTGAAACAAGCTGCGAGGTGCAGGTAACGTTGACATTTTAAAAATATCCATTGCATGCAAACATTAAATTTGTTTACATTTATACTCGACAAGTGTTTCTCGCGAAGCCAGAATGCTTGGCCCGGTGTTTCTGCGTGGAAACATTAAGTTAAGAAGCTAATGCGAGTCAGAAAAGGCACTACAACAACTTTCCCCCCTCATTAAGCCTCAATTTAATTTAGCCTAACTGCTTATTTGGACCGACATCACTACAGCATCAGTTGTAAAAGATGTGGTCCATCTACCTTTCAGCCAAAGCCAGCAGCTTTTTGAACATATGCTAACCGGCTAACTGATTTAGCTAGCTTCAATGACTGTTTTCTTATGCAAAGTCGAGTTCATGTTTGGTTATTTTAGAAGACAAACACTGGTCATCTCCCCTGCTTCCACGGCTACAAACGGGAGCCATGAAGGAGTGGTCACCGAGGAAGCTGACCTCTTCGACAGAGAGGATACTGTTAGCCTAAGCTGGGTAGATAAAAATATAGCCAGGCTAAAGTATAACATGCATTTAATATTAATCTATAGTAATTCATGTTCACATCTGTGTAGCCATTGGCTGCTCACCACAGGTGTTTTCAATCATTTAAGTCGATTAGGCGCGCGCAGTTTGGAGGTGGTTGAAACTGCTAAACTAATAGGATGATGGGTTTAATTAGACTAAATGGAAACACATGGGCTACACAAAAATATTCTTGTATTGTAAACCTGAGCAGCTTGTTGTCTATGAATACAGCATTTCACTGCTACTGCTGAAACTTCACTGCTGTTGTTATGATACATGCAAATCTATAATTAAAGATCAAGTGAAGCAAAAAAGTCAGGTTTATTGCAGGCAAACAGAAGGGGTAGTTTGCATGTTTGGAAAAGTAGCTGAAAGTAACCAAAATGTTATTTTTTCCTCAATATCCTGTCCTTCGCTGTGGAGTTGAGGAAGACAGACATCATGAGTCCGACAACAGTGAGCTGCTTGCAGAAGTAGGCCATTGTCTTAAGTCTGCAGACCTAATCTGTGGGCAGCAAGCCAGTGACCTCAGATTGGATGGGTGGAATTTCCCATCTTGCTCTTCAGCAATGCAAAAGTCAAAACAACTTCACTAGAATTAGAAGTTTCAGTTGCCTATTAACATATTGCTTACAATGTACTTGAAATATGAAAATGTGATTTAACTTTGGAGCATTTCTTTTTTTTTCTTTTTTATCTTATCTCTGCTTGTGATGTAGTATATTGTAATTTCAAAGGAAGCCAGTATTATTCCAGAAACAGAAAATATTCCAGACCTGCGATCATCTGATTGCAGGAGGAGGAATAGAAATAAACAAGTAGAATTTTTAAAACCTCAACTCATGAGGTGAATTTGGGGTTCAGTCGTCATTAAAGATGTCTTTACTGCAGAGTAAATGGATTATATGTCTCCACCCATGAAGGCAGGTACTACATGTGTATATAAGTGTAAACATTTTCCTGTTTGGATATTACAATTTCAGCTTGGATGGAAAAATCTCTTTCTAAGGCATGCTGACAAATTGTAATGTCCCTTTTTTCCCATCATCTTCCCCATATTCTGTAGATATTTGCATTAAATATGACTGTTTCAGCTGTATTTGCAGTCAAAATGGCTTTGCCAGACCATTTCAGCAGTATGATGTAAAATAATGGGACGTAAACTGAGAGGTTTATTATGCTTTGAAATGATGACGATGAAGGTTGTGTAGAATTTCATTTAGCTGCTTTGGTTTCATTGTGTTTGTACTCTCAGCAATGCATGGTATGCAGTATTAATATTGTAATATACTCCTCTCTTCTTGCAATATTAATCATAAAATCTGTCCCACTGTTTGAAAATGGCTATTCTGCCTGTGATGGTTTACTTCTTTGCTCAGAATGAACTCAAAGATGTGGAAGATGGCTACACTTTCCCCTAAAGATGGTAGGGGTTCAGTCTGCTGCCTCTGGGCACTTTAGCAGGATGGATGCTGGCTCTAAGTGGGGATCAGACACGCCTTTATTGTGAGGGACATTCCTAATCACATCCACCACTTTGTTGCCCTTTAGCTCCGTGTTTATTTGTTCCTTCACCCTACGGCCACATTCCCTGCATCGTGGATCTTATGGCCAGCTAATCAGATGAGTTGGCAGTGAGGTCAGTAGTGCACATGTCTGGAAAGTGAAAGTAAAATTCCAGCTGGAGAGAGTCAGGGGTGAGACTATCGTGGCTTGAAAGAGTCCAGGCTGTAAATAGCTGCTGGACGTGGAATCAGGGGATCAACAGGGTGTAAATGGAGAGAGTGGGTGTGTTATTGGAGAGCGAGGAGCTTGCTTTACTTGGGAAGTTATTTTTGGAAGGATTTTGGTAAGATGTTCTGCCAATCTGCAGGACCCAGTTTGTGTCTCTTCATTTTTTTGCTTAGCTCGACTGGGAGGCTCTCATGGAGATCAATAAGAAAGAGGATAAAGGAGAAGATGACAGTGAGTGTGGGTTGGTTTAGAAGATGTTTGGCGACGTGTCGATTTCCTAGGTTTACTGTTGGCCTGTGTGTGCGCTTCTAGTTCATCCTCTGTGGGGTTGTTCCTTTTCCAGTGTCCCACGTCTCCCTAACCAGCCTCTGTGTTTCAAATTTAGGGCAGTAGTTTAGAAAATATTCACTTTGTGTTAAAGGAGCTCAGCTCAGAATATTTTGTTACTTGCAGTATGTTTAGGCTGCAGTTCTTATTTTATGTGAAAGTTGTATTTTCTAGTTTTCCACTTGATTAAACAGATCAGCTAAAAGCTTGACGCAATTGGTCGGGTTTTACTGAGATGAGACCTACTTGTGTTCTCAGAATAGCTTTTCTAATATGGTTGCAGCCCCAGGCCCTGAGGGGGAGATGACAAAGGAGGATCTTTCAGAGCCTGTCGAGGGGGACATCGTCCTGGGCTGCCACACGAGACTTGCTTCCCATCAGCGGCCGGTCATCCACCAGGTGGCCTCTGCACCCATGCCCAGTGACTGTGGTGAGAATCTGCACACTCATGCACTTCTAAGTGAAGACGATAATTTCAGTGCAAAACAGACAGAAGAATTATGTCTTCATTTAGATTGTGAGTTAATGTCACTTACCGTATTTTCCAGATTATAAGTTGCCCCTGAGTGTAAGTCGCATCAGTCAAAAAATGCATCATGAACAGGATAAAAACATAAGTCGCACCAGACTATAAGTTGTATTTATGTATTTACAAGGTGATTTTCGGATTTTTCATGTCCTGCTTGTTACTATGAAAAATTACCCAATCAGTTAAATGTCAAAGTTAATGCCTGTAAATGATCATAAACCTCATAAGTCGGTGAAGGTTCATTCGTCCAGGTTAAAGGCTTTCAAAAAGGTTTTATTTAAAACACTGGACTTTAAAAACTCATATACTTTATATATATAAAGTATATGAGTGTGAGTGTATATATATATATATATATATATATATATATATATATATATATATATATATAAAAACTTTATAAACCTCATAACTAAGAAGGATAAACGTGTTTTTTAAGGATTTGTTCTACGCACAGCACAACTCCTCTCACTGAGATGAGGCCATTTTGGGATTTTTGCTCTCGGAGCAGAATATAGTTGTCACAAACCTAGAGTGCCCTCCTCTGACATTAGACAGTGATATTTACTCTTTGGCTCATGTCAGTCAATATAAATTGATACTTAAAATATGTGAAATTGTAAATATTTCCATATATAAGTCACATTGGACTATAAGTTGCACAAGCCGCCAAACTATGAAAAAAATGTGACTTGTAGTCCGGAAAATACGGTATGTTTTGAGATGAGACCAATCAGGATGCAAATGGGAGTCCTGAATATGTAACAAGACACGAATGACTCTGTCTTGCTTGTTTTAATTAATATTTATGTAATTACATCAAGGATGAAGACCTGGAGCTGAACTGATACCAGCTTCAGACGAGTCGGTATCAAAGTGACAGAAAGCTCCAGGATGAAATGTACAGCTACTAGTACCGAATGTAATTTCCTCCACTTATGATGAGAACTGATGCTGCTTGAGTCGGATACATTTCATTTAAGTTGTTACATTCTCTTTGTCAAACTCTTAAGTGAGGACCAACTCCAACAAATGTAGTCTGTATGCAGCAAAATGCATTAAAAGGTGATGTGTGTCTGAGAGGAACCTGATGAAACTTTTACAAATGCAACACTGAATAACTGGAGACTGATTCAGCAAAATGGCTACTGCAGCTGCGACAGCAAAGCCTCCACCAGCTTCAGATTCTGTCAGATATTACAGCGTAAACAGCTGTCGTATCGAGGCAAGTCTTTGTCTTCAGAAAAACTGATCTGTAGTTTAAAAGCAACATTTATGTCCTAATCTTCTTTACAGTATGCACTACTTCCTGAGCTAAGCAGCTACTTTGTTTCCTGTCTTTCAGTACTGGACAAACTGATTAATCCAGGTGTGCCTGACCTCAGTAACCACGACAACAATGGCCAGACACACCTGGGCCATTTCTCAATTCCTAGTTGTGTACTCCGTACTCGTGAACTCATGGGTACATACTTGAAGTCCCCATCTGTGGAGTTCACAAGTGCGAACCCTGCGTACTTGATGGAAAGGGACAACGTAAACTCGTGACATCACCACCTGTGGTGCGCAGCATTGCAAAACAAGAGCTGCCCGTCAACATGAAAATAATATTGTTATTCCACACCTGTTGGCTGTTTATTGTTGTGGAGATGTAGTAATACTGAAACAAAAACAATGAAAATAACTGCTGCAAAATCATTATACTGAGTGGATGTTTTTTGTTTCCAACGTGTAAATTATATTTGCTTCCAATATGTAAGCACATTAATGAAAATGGACAATCAGGTCACAATAATGTGATCAAAAAGGAAAGCAGGAGAAGCTGCAGATAAAAGGCCAAGAACAACAGTAAAGAACAGAAATGATCACTCAGGTTTGGCTGTTGTGGCTGCCCTGAGGAAGAGGCGGCTGGAAATGCTGTGCGTGTGCAGGTGCATGCTGGGATTTATATCTGTTCAAGTACACACGAGTCACCTCTGATGCATGCTCGGGAAAATAGGCGGGGAAGTTCTCATCTGGGGATTTCCAGCAGCGAATTTTGAAATGGAACACGACTTGAACTGCGGGTGATGACGTTTCACGAGTCTACGAGTACGCAAGTACGCACAAGTACACAGACTGAGAAACGGCCCTGGAATAATCAGTTTGTCCAGTAATGAAGGACAGGAAACAAAGGAGCTGGCTGAAGTTCAGGAAGTGGTGGAGTTGTGCATACCTACCCCCCCACACTGGTTCTGGGCTTAGACTTGTCTGCGCATAGATGAGCAATTTGTGACAACAAGGGGTTCAGTGTCCAAAGTGCTGTACACAGCAAAGTAAACTCATAATAAATTACATTACAATCAAATACATTAAAGGTAACAATAAAAGCTGCACCTCAAGCCGAGTTAAAAGCCAATAAAATGTGTTTTTAAAAGAGACTTAAAAACAAGAAGTGAATCATTCTGCCTGATGTGCAGCGGCGTCCTCCTTGGTTATTTTTACTGTGTCTTTTATCACCTTTTAATTTACTACCACTACTACTACTGTGATTTAGCAGGATGTTTTTTCCCAAAATGACTTGGATCTGAGAGAAAAACTTGAGCAAGAAATCAAACAGGAGGTTCCATCATGGAGAAGTGCTGCTCAGACCACTGATAGTCCAGTTAGAGACAGATGCTGCCATGCAGTACTGGAGGATATGAGGAATGCAACAAAACAACTCAAACCAGGTAAAAGAAAATACCTAATAACTAACGGCCATCTTCATTACTTGACTCTGGGTTGAAGGCCAGAGAATAAATTGCGTTTTTAAAATGAGATTTAAAAGCAGCAAGGTAAGGAGGCTGTCTGAGGAAGCTCGTTCCAAAGATCAAACCAGGCCGCTGCATTTTTAATGCGTTATGTTCATTCTTTGAGCCGTCGTTGCCCTCCAGCATTTAAAAACTTTGTGTTCCAGCCTGGAACATCGCATTATAGCTGTCGCACGCTAGCAGCTGCATAGCTCAAAGTGCAGGTAGGATGGAAGATGGATGCAGAATTAGGAGGTGCCTCATTAAGAAAATTTGCCAAAGTTCAGAAATGCTTCTTTAAATGACTGATTGGAATTGGGAGATCCATAAAATCCTAAAGAAAAAACCTATTTCTAATTATACAATTTTGTTATTAATAGGGCAACTCGCATTTGGTAACTCAGGTTTGTGGTATCTGTGCAAGATTTCAAATCAAAGTTGAGTTATTCATTAAAGTTTGTCACACACAGACTGCAACCCTGAAATTTTCTAGACATGTTTGGGATTAAATGCTGCATGTGAGAGTGCCAGTCTCTGCAGCTTTCACTCCAAACTGTGTGGAGATTATCTTGCCAGCTCCCTCGTTACACGTCCTTATGGTGACAAAGTGATGCCGTATTGTAAATACAGCCAGTAATCTGTTTTTCACTTAATATTGCAGATGTGTACTGATATGAATCCATTTTGGATCGATGGAGGGAATATTCTTCTGCAAAAAAAAATACGAATGAACTGTAGAGAAAGATCAGATTTAATTCTCCTCACATTCTCCAGTACTCATGAGTGAAAACAGCTTGACTTTAACTCTTGTGGTCATGTATTCCCAGGCAAGAAACAATAATTTTCTAACTGAATGGAGTGCTGCACATGAAGAACTCCTAAACAGAGTCGCTGCTTGTGAAATGAAAACAGTAAAGCAAATGCAGCAGAATGATGCTGCTTAAATTATACACAAAGTGTTAGTCTTGGCCCGTCACAGTGGATGCAATTTGTTTTCCGTCTCAGTTGGGTCCTCTAATGCTTCATTTGGTCCGCAGCATGCCACCCACTGTCACATCTGGTTTCATCCTGTGCTGCAGGACAGCTGGGGTACTTCTAAAGATTACTACTTTAACTGAATCGATTCAGCCGCCTGTTGTAGAAAGTTAATATCTGCAGAGTTTCATACATTCCCACTTCGCGGGAGAATCGCATTCTCAGTAGAACGAATGATTACAGCTGGCACTCATCATTTTTGTCCACCTGCAGAGTTCTCCTTCTTTGACCCCAGTGAGCCGCAATGCAAGGAGATTCTTCAGGATCCCAACACCACCATACCGGAGCTGTTCGCTGTCCTCAGGCAGTGGGTGCCGCAGGTCCAGAAGAACATTGAACAAATAGGCAATGAGGTAACACTAATGTTTTTTACTTCTGTTGCCATCTGAATTCCTTACAAGAAAGCCTGAGACTTAGGTTGACAACCATCTCCAAACACCCCCATCAGGTCTTAAAGTACCTGCAGTGCTCATCAGTAGCTGCGTTTCCATTACACGTTTTCAAAAAGTAAAAGTAATCTTTCCTAAATTTAGAAAAAGTACAACTGAGATATGCAGGTGTTTTCATTGAAAGTTGTTTAGCGCATCAGCCGTATCCCATCACGCGAGACTCCACCTTAAAGAAGGATGGAGATACATTTCATGTTTTCTAGCTGCTGCTGCTCATTAGTAAATGAAAGTAGCGGATGATAATTCAGAGGTAAAGTCCGTATGTACTGAGCCCTCTGATCATATCGGCCAGGAAAAAAGCAAACAATAAAACCTCAGGGGGAGACGCTCGAAATGTAAAAGAAATTAAAATCCCCTCAGGAACAACTTTTGATGCCGGATCTCGTACCCAGTTCAGACTGTCTGGGATGTGTGTGATACGACCGTAAGATGTTATCCAGAGGTCAAGCATTATGAAATCGTGGCAACATATAGTTAACATGGGAACGAGATAACCGAGTCGTGGCCATGTGTTACACGTGTGGAAATGACATAAATAACTGATGGCCAGTCGTTACTAATACATGAAGAACTTAAACCATATCTGCATGTTGTCCAAAAGTAACTTCATTTGCTGAATTACGGCGATTTTGGGATTTTCCATATAGGCCTATATGTGACTGGTGAAACTTCCCATCACTCAGATTCCAACGTTAATGCTTGTAAATGATCATAAACATCATAATTAAGAGGGAATAACTGTTTTTTGCCCCCCCCCCCATGTCATACCTGATGGCATATAAATGTGAAAAAGTGTGTCCATTACACTTATGCGATCGACTGCCTTATTGAAACATCTGAGAAACAGTCTCAGGAGGGCATAGAAACTTTTTTGTGATATTTGAGATCTTTTTTTTTTTTTTTTAAATGTAGCCGTTTCCATTACCAGTTTTTAAAAGCAATATTTAGGTTTTACAAAATTCTAGGTGTAATGGGAACTAGGGCTGGGCGATATGGATCAAATATATCACAATATGTTTATTTTTGATGACGATATAAGATATATATACTGATATTTTTACCCCTAATTTGTCTAAAAGTTTCATTTCATATCAAACACCTGTTTTGTAGTATTGAAACATGTTTAGTGTAAAGGTATCGCTCCACTGCAGTGATGGAACTGATAAAAAGTGGTTTTTATGATTTTATTTGTAAAAGTCTTGGTCAGTTTAAATAATAAGGGTTGGAATAATATCGATACACTAAAATATCACAATATTTTCATATGCCAATACCAGTATATACTTAATCTCACGAGATTTCATCGTTCTGTTACAAAAATCTTGTGGTATTTTGTGAAATCTCATTAAATTCGTAACAAAACGACAATATCTCGCAAGATTTCATTGGTAAAATGGATCGATACTGCATTTTAAAATATAGATATGGTATTGGCATATGAAAATATTGCGATATATCAGTGTATTGATATTTTTTCCCACCCTTATTAAATAATTAGCTGACCCCTTTGTAGTCGGTCAAGGTGCAGCCGGGTCATTATGAAAAATATAAAGCAAAAAAATTTGCAGAAGTAATACCGTGATATAACTGTGTAAATATCATATCTCTCTTATTTAAATATCATATTACGATATCATATCAGCATATCGGCAAGCCCTAATGGGAATGCAGCTACTGGTATTTAAGTGCGGTTGTTTTCGTTCACATTACCTTCCTTTTATTATCTTTGAGAAATAAACGCCTCGTTTCAGTGTCGGTTTGTACAACCTTCTTGTTTGAATTTGAAGTAAGTTATGAGAGATCTAGCTTGCTCATCGTTCATTAGATCAGTGTCCTGGAGTTTTACTTTAGAGCTTCTTATGAAATATTCCAGCAGAGTGACACCAGCATTGTGGCTTATTGCACGTTTGTCTCTGTGCAGATCCTAAAGCGAGGCTGCGGTGTGAATGATCGAGACGGCCTGACAGATATGAGCCTCCTGCACTACTGTTGCAAGGCGGGGGCCCCGGGTATTGGTAAGTAATGACTCTGAGCTGCACGAGCAAGTCTTCACACCTCTGTTCTGACTTTTCTACTACTGTGACAGCTGAACTTTATTCTGTGTCTCTTACTAAGTGCTGTGCTTCGTCTTTGATACAAAAGCTTTTTGTATTTCACCGCAGGTGACGCAGAGACGTCGGCCAGCTTTGCACGCCAGCTCCTCGCTTTGGGTGCAGATCCAAACCTTCGTTCACGCTGGACGAACATGAGGGCGCTGCATTATGCTGCCTACTTCGACGTACCCCAGCTAATCCGCGTGGTGCTGCAGGCTTCCCAGCCTGGAGGTGAGAGCACGGCTGGAAAAGTTTTACCAGCAGTCAGCACAGGGCAGACTCGTCTATTTTCAACATTAAGTGGCATGAGGATTAAAGCCTCAGCAGTTTTATCTCCTGCCTGTGCAAAATATTCACATTCGCCTGTTGATTAGGTGCATCCGCAGGTGCATTCAAGTTCAGCATTCTTTTTAATGGAGTAGTGGTGGGTGGTGCTGTTGGGGGGACTATTTCTCAAAATTTGACCTGTTTTTTAAGTGACTACAGTTAACTGTAGATGCAGGGAACTCGTTTTGTGCAGGCAGTGATTTTGCAGTGTGGATAGAGTTGCATAATGACAGGAGGACTTTATTGCAGATTGATTAAACTTCTATGGATTATCACTCATTCCCCACAACTATGCCGTTCAAGCTGCAAAAATCACTACTCAGCAGGCAGATGGTGATGGAGCTGGAGGGAAGATGTGATAATGTGAAAGCATAGTACACTGCAGTCTCTTATTCAGTGCTTGAGCAAAAGCACACCTCAGCAAATGAACATTGCACAGATAAGAGTCCTCTTTCTTTGTTGCACCACAGTTGATGTAATAAAATGTATTTTTGTTCAGTAGAAAATATCAACTAATTCTCAACAGTTCCATATGGTTGGAATTAAGCCGTTTATTATTTCTCCCCTCTTTTGTAGAGGTGGATGCCACCTGCAGTGACTTTGATTTTGGCACAGCCCTTCACATTGCTGCATCCAATCTGTGCACATCAGCTGTCAAATGTCTCTTGGAGCTCGGAGCCAATCCTGCTTTCAGAGTAAGTATAGTTTTTCCTCTGCATGCTCTCACACCAGCAGGTGTCCTGTCTGTCCTCTGAGTTTCAGATATTGAAATGAGTGAAACAATCCCAAATATTCATTTTAATTTTAGCTGCAAATGGATATTAATCTCTCGACTTGTTCTTTATTTAGCAAAAGCAGAATCAGCTCTTTTCAACTCTTGATGATCTAATTTGCTTCAGATACATGATGTTATGACAGAGTAAGCTCTGTTTTCCTTCCATATATGTGCAGTTAAATGGTTATATGCACATTATAGACTAGCTGTTGCAAAAATTAAACAAATTTGAGCAATTGAAATAATAATGATGATGATGCACCTCTTGCAAAAGGCAACGTCGTGTGTGTTGGATAAAGTCCCAACTCCACTATGATGAACAGTGTTTTTTTTTACATTCTGGCTGACTGCAGTAACATGCTGGTGCAGCAGAGGGGAGCGCAGGACAGCTTGCAGCCTTTCTGGATACCAGTGGTTCATTCTGAGTTTGCAGTGTTTGCCTGCTTTAGATGTTTCACTGTGAAGCTTCAGATGCAGTTTAAGTACTTGATCCATCAACTAAGACTAAGAAGATCCCTTTGCTATGACAAAATTTGATGTTTGAAGGAGACTTTTAGTTTTGTTTTGACCCATCTGTGCTCAGACTGCTTCATCAATGCAGGAGAAGCACAGGTGTGTTTCTGACGGGGCCGAGTATCACCACTAATTTTGATTTACATTAGATTTTATTTACTAATATTTATCACACCAATTTTTATTAAATATCAAGACAGTCCTGGAACAATTTTATGAGCCACTGATATATCTGATACTATCAGATATCTGGGGGTATCAGGGTTCCCACTTGTCCTGGAAAACCTGGAAAATAATGGAACATTTTTCCAGTCATGAAAAACACATCTCATCTTGGCTTTGAGGCTGCTTCATCTCGGCTTAATTGCCGTACAAAATATAATCTACAATTGCAGAAAACTTCTTTCAAAAGCTTGGGGTGGAATTTATCAGCCTATGTTGTGATAACTTGACTCGTACTGTAGCAGCTGGAGAAGTCCTGAAAATAACTTCAAGAAAAGAGTGGGAACCCTGTTACTGTGATTATCTGATCTGATGCTTCTACATGCACTTCTGAAATCCGATTTTTGAAAGATCTTTGTCAGCATTTACCAGTCTGTTACCAGATTTATTTCAGGGTACGTACATGTGTTGTGATGTCACTTCTGAGTATTTTCAAAACCTTGAATGTTTGTTGAACATGGCGGAGCTTGCCGTGTTAGCATTAGCTGCTAATGTTTGAGCTAATAAGCAGATAATTAGCTTACAAGGGAATGCAATCCAATGGTGAAAAAAAAATCCTAATTTGGGATTATCTCAGCCAGAGAAGCAGATCTTGAGCATATACAGTAGGGAACATGGCTGGAAAATAAACCACCAAAAAAGTATGACAGTGTTCCAGCCTTATAATAAGATTTTTTTTTTTTTTTAAATCACTTGGTGCCCAGAAACAGTTATTACAGGAGCTTTTTTAAAAACCTGAATTTGACATAATCTCAGAGCTGATTTTGGATGAAAGTGAAACTGGCAACCTTTTAAATGTGTATATATGCTGAGATCCAAGCCATGCAAGAGAAAAGATGCTGTTGTCACCAGAAGAATCATATAAAAAAACAAATTAATCTCCTAGTTTTACAATTCAATATTTGATTAAGTTTACATGAACCCTCGCTTTGATGCATCTGAGTCTGTGATATTAAGTACTCCATCACCTCTCCCAGTGTGGAACATGAAGGGGTGTCTTACTTACTTACCCTCTGCAAGATCTTGATGTGTTCAATAACTTAGCGGCAATAGCTTCCAATCTCAACTATATGTTTACTGTTTTTTTTTTTTTTATCTAAATGACACAGAGGCGTCCGGTTCACATGCAGCCAGCGGAGTGGGCAGTTTTTATTCCATGAAAATAACTTCTAATTATAGCTGTGAACCATCAAATCTGATCAGCACCGGGTCTGAATTAAACACAATTCTACAATTGGAAAGATTAGAAGTAAAAAAAAGCTCTTGAATTATTTTTTCCTTGCAGCAATTTTCAGGGAACTTTTCATGAAACCAGAACTTTTTGCCTTCTGAGTCGGTGAAGCTGCTGAAATGCTTCATCTCATTTTTACTGCAGTGATCGTGTTCTTAACTTAAAACTCTTCATAGATATCAGAGAACAACCTTTCATGGTTTTTCTTTTTAAATATGTTGAATTTTTAGTTATTTATACTGCATGGAAATGGACTGCAGTAAAACTCTTGAGGTTGACTATCGATTTATGTGCAGACTTAATATGTATAATCATTTAGGCAAAGATTTGAGTTTCAGTTGTTCCAGCTGGACCATATATGATTTATTCATGATTGTTAGTTTCTGTAATTAAATGCAGTGATGCATTATATGAAAAATTTAATCCGATCTAAATTTTTTGCTTCTCATGGCTGATACCGATATTAAAGCTGAAAATGATGCAATATTCATTCCTTGTGCAAAACAAACAAAATGCTTCTGCATCTGCTGTAGATTTGGTAGCTACTGGAGATGTCATAACGTTGCACAGTGGTCGTGGTTTTATGTTTTCATACTCCACAGATTAAAAAACAAAAAGAAAAACAAACACGGCATTTTGTGGGTTCTCCACCAAACAGCACCTTTTATATATTAATTAAATTGATGATTGTTTTATTTGCAATTCAATTTTTTTGTATTTCCTCATTTCTATCCTTTTGGCTTAATCTGGTATATTTAGAAGTTTTTTTTGTTTTTATATGCTCTGTCCCTATCAAATGAAATAGAAGTATCGGCCGATACCAATATTAATTTTTGAAGCCAATATCAGCTGATACTGATATCGGGCTGATAATATTGTACATCACTGATTTAATCAATTAAACACAGAATTTCAACCTAAAACACTAAAAATAAAACATTAAATGTCTTTTCTTACATGCTCTCAACAAAGACTGTTTTCCAGCCGTTTGCATTGAATTTAATTGAATTGCTGGTGTTGATGCCCCTGTCTTTTTAGCTGAGGAATGCCATTTAGAGTTTCATTTATAGATAATAAAGGGACAAAGAAGTGCAATTGTCCTTTTGTTGCAGTCATAAATGAATGCACAGTTAAACTGATTAACTGTGTAAATGAAGTTCATGCCTCGTAAGACTGGTCCATTCTGTCAGGCTGCATGAGTTTTTTCATTCTCGTTTCCTTTATTTATTTACTCACCCAGCTGTTTAGATTAGAGACACAAAGGAAGCCGTTTAGAATTTCTCTACATGTTTCCAGTTGGTTAAACACATTTTTATCTCTTGCCTCACACTTGAGTCATTTAAAGTGGAGCCATATTTATGTTTAAAGCATATTTAAAAAAAAAAAAAAAAAAAAAAAGCTTGTCCAATTAAAAATGAGACTCAAAAAGACACTGACAACAAAATGACCCTCATACTGGGTTATAAGCCAAGGAATGAAATTATACTTCAAGATAGGAATTAAGAGATGTTGCAATGGCTGTTTTGTTCTGTAAAGAAGTTGGATCTTCCCTGTGCAGCGGCCTTGATCAGGGAGCAGCTGGAAGCAAACGGATGCTTGGTCTGAGTTGCCTTCCAGGGACTTGTTGTGAGACGCACGTCAACATATGCAGGAGCAAAGCCATTATGTTTTATAAGCCAGCAATAAAAGTTTAAAATCAAGCTTAAAGCATACGGAGAGTGAGGGAACGGGGTAACGGATCGTGTGGATGTGCTCGCTCTTTCACGTTAAAGTTCAGTTTTAGCATTTTGGACAAGTTCCAGCCACGAAAGGGAGTTTGGCTAACGACAACTTCCAGAGCATAATAGTCCTGTCTGGATGCGATAAAATCCTGTGTCACCTTTTCCATGCCATTAAAAAAGATGGATTTGGCATTGGATGAAAAGCTGTTTTCTCCATTAAGTTACTGGTGAAAAATTTAACATGTTTGAGGAGTTTATTGAAAATCTCTAAGAGGAGTCCCTATTGTTTATGGTTTGTCATGAACTTTACCATTTAATTGTATGTGGTGTTTGTTTCAAATCACTTTTTTTTTTGTTAACACATGTAGTGTTTGTTGTTTTTATGCACTAATTTCCCACTGGAGGTCACTGAAGCTCCATGCATCAGAGACAAGTCCACAGCCTCTGCACATTTGATTGTGTTTTCCAAGTTTGTGCTTGCAAAGCTTTGAAAATACCAGTTTGGGAACACAGATGTTTGTGAAACTATTGAGGATGATTTCCTTTGTGCATTTTTTATTTCAGGTTTTTCCAAGTATGAACTCCAGCCATACAGCACAAAGTAAAGGATTTAATTAGATTTTTACAACTGTTGTTTTCCTCATCAAGTAATCTTTCTTTCAGACTGTATTTACCAGATAAACCAATCTGACCAGGACTCATTCAGAGCACAAACCAATACAGCATTAAGTTTTATGTTTTGAAATATTTAGATAATTGTGGAAAAGTTGTTGGGACTTTTTAAATAACCGCCTTTAAAGTTTTCCTTTATCATTTCCTTTATTTTGTTTGAATTCAAGCAGTTTAACCCAATAATGGTACAAAGCTGCCAGGGATACAGTCTCTGCACTGAAAAATAATGCTCATTACAGAATCATACATAAGGTCTTTTTCAGGCTGCAAAAATGAGCCAACAGCTTAAATCTGTTCTGCAACAACAGAAGTTGAGCCTTGAAAAGTGGTGCTGCCATTACCCAGAGCCCTCCCACGTTTCTTGATTACTTACAATCACGTCTATCTTTCCATAAAGCACAGAAAAATAGGAGTGTACGCTGGTAGTGTAGGTGTTTGTTTTTACTTTGATTCTCTGTTGCCAACTGAGAAACTCTTGTTTCATCCTGATTATGTGTCTAGTAACATCTCTTGGGACTGTTTGAACATATTTGATTTAACATTATACTTCTGTTAAGATCACATACTGCAATTTCAGATTTCCCTCTCTGCTTTTAGAGCTGTTTGCACATGTCCAGTCATTTTTATTGTGGTTTTATTTAGTGAAATCACATTTTTTAAGTTAAGTTGAGCTTTGCTTGGTTTTGTTTATAACAGAATATCTGGTGCCTGTAAACCTCTAGTATTTACTTTGTACAGACTTGATGTACCTGAATGCTGAATTGAAAGTGAAAAATACCTCTTCTTTCTTCCCATTGCGATGACTAGGTTGTACCTCTTCTCTACTTCCCATTGCGCTGACTAGGTTGTACCTCTTCTCTGCGTAGTTCTGCGTGTGTTTGTATGATCTGAGGATATTTAAGCCACCTGCAGGTACTCCTGTAGGGGATTGCTTGTTTTGTTTTCCAACAAGGACCTTGGTTGTTTAGGGATCGCGGTACAGATGTACCAGTGAACTGTGTAAGTGGATTCATGTTTTCTCTTCTCTCTCTCTTCCTCTTCCTTACTCCTCTCTCTCTGTTTCACTTTCTATCATTACCTCTATTCACTTTCATTTCTCCCTTGTCAGGCCCAGCAGTATGAAATGGAATGGTGTAATAGACAAATGTTTAAATAAAGAAATAAAATGAATAAACATGATATCAAGTGGAGCCTTATGTTCATAAAGCTCCGCTTGATAAAGCAAAACTGTTCAACAGAATAAAGCAATCAGATTTCCATTCTGCTTGCTTCAATGCTGGACAGGACAAGTAGGAAAAAAAAAAAAAAAAAAAAAAAAAAAAAAAAAAAAAAAAGAAAGTGAAAAATAATGGTGGTGGCAGCCGACAGTTTAAAAGTCATGACATGAGAACTGAAAACTTCAGTTTCCTTTTCAAGGTCGTTGCCGGAAGTGGTTGAATTGAATATTTTTTCCTCTCTGGCTCTGCAGACATTCATCACAACAAACCTTGAACTGGAGCAGAGGAAAGTTTCATAGAAAAGATGGAAAAATAAAAATGATGTTGGCCTTTCATGTTTTTTTTTTTTTTGTGCCACAAATCTCATGGATTCACACTCATAGAAGCTCAAAATGCTTTACCTTGATTTCAGACCTGAAACTAGGTGCAATCTTTTTTTCTCGTGGAAATATTTGGAGATGGCATTGCTGTTTTAGCCATTATTATATAAGACCCTGATCGATACTTTACCTAGCATAAAGTATCATACATAACTGATACTTCCCTACAAAGAAAAATCCCGTCACACGTTTGATTTATATTCTTATCCCATTTTATATTTATTTATTACTCCCAGTTCAACTATCTCTCCTTTGCACTACTCAGTTTATATTAATGTTGTGTACAGACCTTTTCTTATGGAGATGTTTCTTTACTTTATGCCCTGCAAATACTGTTTGTTGTGTCTTTGTGTTCTTTTTATTCGTTTTAGCACCTCCACCCCAAGAAGAATCATTATATATGCAAATTTACTTTGCAATATGTTCCCATTCTGATATATTTAAAGTAGGGATGCACAATATAATCGGCCCCCTATCAGGCAATTTATTTTTTAAAGTCTAAAGTCTAAAAAATCAAACTACTTCTTCTTCATAACTTCTTTTTTTACAGACTAAAACTTCTAAAGACTAGGGGTGGCAAAAAATATTGACACACTGAAATCTCGGGATATTTCATTATTCTGATTCAAAATCTCATGAGAATCCACAAAAATTTCGCAGTGTTTTCTTATGCTGATATCGTATTGACATTCAAAAACGCGGTATCTAGCTATTTTGCTGACATCGTTCTGTTACAAAATCTTGCGTGAATTCACGAAATTTTTAGCTTTTGTAACAGAACAATGAAATCTTGCGAGATTAGTAAAATTAGTACGAGTTTTTAGTAAAAAAAAAAACTAAAAAAAAAAAGTCGAATAGATCGATGCCGCATTTTTAAATATTGATATAGGCAAATGAAAATATCGCAATATTTCAGTATATCAATATTTTTTCCCACCTCTATTTCTTAAAGTGTCGGGAACGGAATAACAAAACTGTTATTTGCAATGACTGCTTATGTTTTTTCAGCTTGAATATCAGTATCGATATTGGAAATCGGCCACACGAGATTGAAAATATCGACATATTGGATATCGGCCAAAATTCCAATATTGCACATCCCTAATTTAAAGCAGGGATGTCCAAAGTCGGTCCTTGAGGGCCGCTATCCGGGAGGTTTTCTTTCACTTTCTGCTTCAATGGACCCGACACAATTAGAATCTAAACAGCCTATGAAGTTCTGCACGGTGACTCATTAATTTGAGTTAGGTGTGTTGGAGTGGGGAGGGAAAGAAAACCTGCAGGATTGTGGCCCTTGAGGACCGGAGCTGGACACCTCCGCAGATTTTGCAGAGATAAAGTTGTTTTATTTTGTTGGAAACAATTTCCTGTTTGCACGTGTGAGCATTGGTGACTTTCTGAAGAACTTGCCGAGAATCTGGTTCAGATTTTACCTGCAGCTGGATGAGATTCTACCCCAGAGGTGCACTCTTACAGATAGAAATGCCACAAAAGTGACACTTAAAGGAAGACATCAGGGAGTCTTGTGCTGGAGTTTAGTGTTTATCAGTAGCATGTATTTGGATGTTCCGCAACACCAACAAACTGGTGGGAACTGGCATGAATGTCTGCAGACAGAATATAAAGGAGCAACTTATATCAGCGTGCACACTCACTGTAAAAGCTCCAGAGTGTTTGTTGTTGTATTTCTCACATGGACGTACTTGCTAATCTTCCAGACGTACTGCTGGGAAGCTGGCAGAGTAATCCCTACAAGATGTCAGGAGTGAATGTTGGGACGCTTGTGTTCTTGCTTGCAGCCCCTCTACAACGTGGGAATAAAACCAGCTTTAGACGATTTAAAGTCTGCAGAATTTCTGTGTCCGCTTCTGATTTGTGTTTTTCAGATATTGCATCTGTTTGGATAAAATTTAAAAGCACCTTTCAGTTCAACAGCCCGCTGAGTTTAGACAACAACTCTTTACGCATAGTTGTTGACTGCTCTTGAACATTATAATTTAACTCACTGTTGCAGGCGCGGCGAGGCTGCCGTGTGGTTGGGAATCCATTAGCCTCCTGTCGTCGTCTGAGTGGGGACAGAGTTTAAATAATGACTTAATCTGAGATCTTAGCTGAGTGTTGCACACTAGAGCTAAAGCGAACATGCAGAGATGACTAATGCTGATGTTTACTACTGTATTGCATAACATCAGTAAAGAGAATATAGAAAATGATTCAGCATTAACTTCCCGCCGTCATACTGGTTCCCCCACCCACACATTACGGTAGATTTGAGAGGCGCAGACATCAGCTCAGTGTTAACGCATGACAATGACGGGCAGCTCCTTTTTTTATATTTGTCAAAAACCACTTGAACTGCTGCTGAAGGGTTGTCGAATATGAATGCAGCCCAATTAATGCGTCTCTCACACCTCCACAGCCATCTCCTGCAGCACCTCCACTCACACTCATGCTTGCTGATTTAAGCTCTCTCGTTTCAGTGCCTGTGAACCACTTGGGTGAATGTTCATGTTGCGTTGCGTGCCTGCTGATCAGCTTCTTTGAAACGCACTGATGGGGGTTTTGTTCTGAGAGAAAAAATATAATTAAAGAATCTGCTAAGCCCAGCACTATCAGACAGAAATAACAGTGAGCTCTGTGGAGAGGGATGCTCACATTCTTGTCTTTTTGATGCACTCACAGAAACATTAGCGAGGCTGGTTTTACTGTATGCTAAGCTGGCAAGCTGTTAAATTTGTGGGCTAAAGAAAGGAAAGAATAGATGTTATTCTAGAGCAGATACAATGCTGCATATCCTAGCTGAAACATGAGGCTCAAGTTAACAGCACTAGCTGGAGAAATCAGGCTGGTTTTACCCAAAGTTAACTTCTCACCACTGATCCAAAATATTTCGGACACTTGACAGCTGTGGATTAAGTTCCCAACAGTTCCAACCTGAACACACAAGACAACTCGCACTGATTAGTGGGGATGTCTTCCAACAGTGTGGCACCATGTGGGTGATGAAGGCAGGAAGAGGAAACCTTTTTATGTTCCCTTGATTTCTGGTGCATTTCAGTCTTTCTCCAAGAGCATAGCTGGAATAGCAGCACACATAAAGGAAGTGTTCTTGTTTTTACTTTCAGCATTTTTTTTTAATGCAGTATAAAATTAGCAATAATTCTTATGTTTGGTTATTGACTGTAATGTTTTTAAACGCAATTTAAAGGTGATTTGTAACAACAACTGTAAATGTTTTGTTACATTTTGACTCTTTTGATGTCTTAAATTGTTTAAATGTTTACTGATTTTATTTTATTTGTGTTCCCCTCCCCCACTTGCCCCACAGGTGCCTATGGCACTTGCCAGGCCGGCATTGTAAATAAGAATCTTGTTCTTAATGTCTTTGCCTGGTTAAATAAAGGTTAAATAAATAAAATAAGTAATGCAGATGCAAGTTCTGCTTGCACACTTTTATCTCCATCTTGTACTTTGTGATCTGCTGGAACACCAAAATGCTCCCACCAGCTGTTGTCATCACTTCTCAGATGTCAGGTTTATTGCTTTAGTTTGATAAAGTTCTTGTTTTTAGTGTGGGTTTGTCTTGAAATACAACTCCACTCCATTAAAAAAAGTCATGATTTCTGCAAAAAAGAGTTTTTAACAGCCCAGTGTCACAATTTAGTCCAACGTACAGAAATCCTCCTGACACATTTTAGCATTAATTTCTTTCATGGACGTTTTAAAGTCTCCAAATTTGCTTTACCAGTGAAAACAATCAACTTTGAGTGGATGACTGTGTCTCAGTGGTTGGAGCTGGTCCATTTTGTTCATAGAAAAACAGCAGTTTCTCATTAGGTTTTTTTTTTTTTTTTTTGTCAGGTTTTTCATGTGCGGTTGCTTATTGGATGAAATCTGAATTGCATTGTTTGCACTAAAATTGTTTTATATCCAGTTCTTTTGTCAGTGGGCAAACTTAAAGGTGTTTACCTGCTGCTTATATGAATTTTTTAGTGGAATAAAAGCTGCATGCTTTTTCCTTTAACTTTCTTTACATATTTACTTCAGCTAATGTGATTAAATCTTTAGTTTTGGGGCAGTTAAACCTCAGTTCAGTCTCTTGTTCTTTTTACTTCCTCTTGATAAATACTCCAACATGTTCCCTCATCTCCATCCTTGTTACACAGTTCAGTGCCTTTAGGCCGTGACTGATTGTGGATGCATTGCACTCTTTGGCTCTGTTGAAAATAATTCTATTTGTCTCATGTTGGCGGCAGCGGATTGTTTGATTTCTTTTCCCATTTTCTGATTTCCAAATCAGCCTTTGGTGCAGCTCTTATTGGGATGCTGTGAGGAGCATCACACTGTGTTCAGCTATCAGACATGCTCTTCTCAATTTATTTAATATTTGAGCAAATGAAACGTGCCAGAATGTTATTAGACTTGAAATTTTGACAAAGTAATTTTAGTCTCAGAGGAACATGTAATCAGCAAGGCTACAAGCCAAATTTTAGAAAATATTATTTATAAACCGAGACAAAACCATCTTAAGGGGAAAAGAAAAATTACTTGACAAAATAAAAAGATTATGCTCTAAACAGCAATAATTAGGGATGCAAGATATTGGATCTTTGGCCAATATCAGATATGCTGATATTTTACTAATCATTTGGTGAATATCAACTAATCTTTATTTATGAAGCGCTTTTCAAGCAAGTTGCAACTCAAATCGCTTTACAATTTAAAAACCTTTCTGCCCAGCCAACCCTCCAAAATCCCCAAATATTACAGCATATTAAAAACAAAAAGACACACACCAAAATTTGCAGCACCAACCCTCCCCAGTTCAAGAAAATTGATGTACAACAGGCTAAGTGCAGACGGACAAAGTGAGGAAACCTCATCAGAGGAGCAGTCTGCATCGGGGGCGGCACAGCGACTGCAACCGAAAGGGCCCAGGCGCCCAAGGGAGGTGTGGCTGGAAAGCAGATATCCGCCAGCACTGCATCCAGTTCACCATGGCCACCCGACACCCCGGAGACGGGTGGCCACCACAAAGAAAGCACTAGAGCAGGGATCTTCAACTCCGGACCTCTTGGGCCAGTGTCAGAAGTTTTTCAACGTTTCCCTGCTTCAGAACACCTGACTCAAATTAAATAGATCCAACAGCCAATGAAGTTCTGCACGAGTCATTAATTTGAGTGAAATGGAGAAAGTTAAAACCTTCTGGAGACTGGCCTAAGAGGTCTGGATTTGGTGATCCCTGTACTAGAGGGACCCAGGAACAATAAAAAGCAGTATAAGAGCATTGAATAAACACATAAAATACATTGAATAAAAATGGCTAAAATGTCCGAACTGTAATAAAAAGATAATTAAGAACAGCATTTTCAAAGTGAAGCGGTGAAGAGCGAAACAAAAGGTTTCTGAAAACAACCAGGATATCGTACATCCTTTCCCTACCAATGGAGCTACAGTGCGGATATTATGAAGAAAAAATACTTTTTGATTGATTTGAAAAGTTTATTTGAACATTATACAACAAACAGATGAAATGAATCTATTTTTCTCTTGAAACACCACTTTCATCTTTACAATGTGGAAGAGCTGCGATTGTAATCCTGCTTTTTGTTGCAGCAGGGAAACCCATCAGCTGGCTGGAAATTATTTTTCCTTCTCTGTTTGAAAGGAAGGCAGGTTCATGCAGCTTTGAAATTCATACCAATATATCCCAAAATTTTCTTCCTCTGATGGATATATATTTGATCTTATTTCATTAAATTTCAGAAAATCGTGTGATTATTCATGATTACATTTTAATAATTTCCCGTTAGTAGTTAAATACTTACCCACCTGAGTGTGAGCTTTGAGCAGTCACCTGAATATTTTTCTTAAGTACAGATGTCTTCTGCTTTCAGTTTTCTTTAACAGCTGAGCCAGCTGGAAGTCTTCAGTTTAAAAGTCATTCATTTTAAAATACTGTTTGGTTTAATTTCATTCAGGTTGATTAATTAAATCATTACTTTTCTGTGCTCTTTCTCTCTTTACCTCAAGAATGAAAAAGGCGAGTGTCCAGCAGATGTTGTTCCCGACCCCCTCGACATGCCTCTGGAGATGGCAGATGCAGCTGCTGTGGCTAAAGAGCTCCGGATTTTACTGAGACAAGCTTTACCCAAACCCAGCTCCCCTCTGGCCCTCACGCTGCAAGGCCACCCAGTTCCTGCTCTCTCCGATAAGGCCAGGATACAGCTCGCCTCCATGGGAATCCGACTGGGAGACCGTGTGGTGATAGCTGGACAGAAGGTGAGATGCATGCTGCTGTCAAAGCTTTAATCTGCACTAATCCTGCAGATGCTATAATTTGCCAGATGCCATAATCAGCGGTACAGAAGAGAAATGTTATTAGGACCTAGTTATTTGCAAAAGTGGAATACATGCAAAACTCTTCATTCACAGGCAGAAACTGTGAAATAAGCTGTTTCCTAGCAGCAGTGAGTCATCAGCACAAGTATTTTTGGTGTAATACAGAAAAGAGACGAATGTTGGGTCAGCACTCAGCCGACCCTACAAAGCTTTACATAAATGACACAGCAACTCACTCTTGGATAATAAAGTACATCAGATTTTTCTCTCACTAGTTTATTTCCTCCAAATTAAATAAAAAAAAAAAAAATTTATTTCACTGTCGAAGGAAAGAAAAAGGAGAGGGGGGGGGGGGGGGGGGGGGGGGGGGGGGGGGGGGTGGGGGGGGGGGGGGGGGGGGAGGGGGGGGGGGGGGGGGGGGGGGGGGGGGGGGGGGGGGGGGGGGGGGGGGGGGGGGGGGGGGGGGGGGGGGGGGGGGGGGGGGGGGGGGGGGTGGGGGGGGGGGTGGGGGGGGGGGGGGGGGGGGGGGGGGGGGGGGGGGGGGAGTGATAGGGATAGAGGTGGTGAGCAGGAAGGGCGGGAGGGGGGGGGGGGGGGGGGGGGGGGGGGTGGGGGGGGGGGGGGATGGGGGGGGGGGATGGGATGGGAGGGGGGGGGGGGGGAGGGGGGGGGGGATATAGGGATGGGGTGGGGGGGGGAGGGGGGGGGGGGTGGGGTGGAAGGAAATGAGGGGGGGGGGGGGGGGGGGATAATAAAGGAGGGGGGGGGGGGGGGGGGGGGGGGGCAGGGTCGGGGGAGGGGCTAGGGGTGGGGGGGGAGGGGGAGGGGGGGGGGGGGGCCGGGGAGGGGGAGGAGAAGGGGGAAGGGGGGGGGGGAGGGAGGGGGGGGGGGGGGGGGGGGGGGAAAAAAAAAACAATAGTGGCACTTGATACACTCCTATGAAATGAATAAATTTACATTTAAGTTTCATACATTTCTGAACATGGCAAGGAGGTTTTGTTGTGAAATTCGGTTAATTTGCTCTAGAGGTGCAAAAACTCAGTTTATCACATGTCCTGCACATTTAAGTTTTTTTTTCTATCCCAGTAAAAAAAATTTGTTAAATTTTAGAATTATTGGTACTGTACATGATCTGTCATGCATTACAAACCAGTATCTGGCCCACTTAGAAACCAGTATCTAGCTCAGTCATGGAGATCATATTTTGGAGTGCATTTCCTGGGAAACCTTTTGGAAATTTTCTTGCCTTGTTTTGCACTCATGATTATAATATTTAAAACCCACAGTACTGAACTTTGGTGTGTCCTAATGAAGGTCAACATCCATCTTGTCTCTTTCCCGAGCTCTGTCCAGCAAGTAAAAGTCAACTAATTTGCTTCCTGTCTTTGCTGCGCCTCCTCTGATAATACCCACACCTGTTTCTATGCTGAATCATCTTGCTTATAACGGCCATTGTGTTGATATCCAGTTGCTGGCATGTGACCTTGTGGTCGGGGTTAGAAAAAATAAAGTTGTAAATAGGGATGTGACGATTACCGGCAAAATGATTAGCTGTGACAAAATTCCTAACAATTAGTAATACCGTTTCAAATTTTAATTATTGTTAAAACTGTGATTGATTACTGCACTTTGACAAACTCTGAGTGATGCTGCTCATTGACTGGAAAAGCAGCAGCAGTCCCAGTTTGCAATGTTTAATTTATGAAAACATGGTGGAAGGCAATGAAGGCCCCCACATGGACAGGACTGTCCACCGTGACCATTTTGGTCACAATAACCGTGATATGAAAATTTCACGATGAAGAGTTTAAGCTTGGTAATCTTTTGTTACTTCACCCAACAACTGTAAATAATGTGGAATGGCAGATGGATGGTCCCCAGCAGAGGACAGGTGTACAATGACATGACATCATTAAAAAAGCATCAAATATAGCTTTTAGGCACTTCTAGGAAATGATGGAAAACAATTGGGGTATGTAAACAGTTTGTTTCACCCTGCTGTTTTTGAAGATGTGATTACTCAATTATGCAACTATGATCACAATTATCTTTAATAACTGCAATTGCATAATTTAACTGCCAACAGTCACAGTTTACATAAACCCTGCACCCAAATAAATGCTATTTTTTACATTCAGTTTTCAACAGAGCTGATCAGTGATGCACAATCAGGCCTCGGGAATTGGCCAATCAGAGCCTACTGGTTTTTGGAGGAAGGGATGCAGCCTCCTTTCTGTTCATATAGGAATCTGTAAATATACTAGAACAAATACCGGTGTCTTGGCAGATTCATGGGGGTGTTAAAAATACCCACAAAAATAAAGGAACATTTGCATATGATCAGTTTTTAGCAGCGATTGTTCAATCATGGTGACAGTGATGATGTATGATACATTGTAAAATGGTGCCACCTGTTATTTTCCCCTATAAAGTGCCAGGATTCTCATGTTGAATCACTGTACAGGAGCCAGATAACCTTCTATGAGTCAGTCCTGCCTTGACATTAACAGTCTTTTATTGGCTCCCTATCGTCATTTGTGTTTCTGGAGTAGCCAGCCAAGCTGGGAGCATTCAAGCAGAAGACTGAGAGCACAGATGTGAATACACAAAGCGGTTTATTAGGGATGCCGGCTGTTTCTGTTGTCCTGAATGGAATGCTGCAGAATTTCCAGAGCTGCAACAGCAGCAAAGGAAAAGTCACAACTTAAACTCAATAACACAGAAAAT
Organism: Atherinomorus stipes; assembly: GCA_023101725.1. Lineage (NCBI taxonomy): Eukaryota > Metazoa > Chordata > Actinopteri > Atheriniformes > Atherinidae > Atherinomorus > Atherinomorus stipes. The sequence continues at coordinate 624,253 of JALJCO010004337.1, forward strand.
GTAATTATACTAAGATTATATTCATTACATAAACACTTGAGTTCAGAGGGAATTAACAGCGCAGGTATGAGCCGCTGTCAATCATCTCCTCCATTTGCTGCTGACGTGGACTCAGACTGCAGAGTGGAGGTGATTGCTGTTTCAGCTAATCTGGATAATGTCAAGATGCACATTAGAAGAAAACAAGGGTAGAAACTAGTTTGCACTCTTAGGGCTGGATCTATCAAATGTTTGCTCACATTTTCATACATACAATCTCATTGCACACGCAAAAAAATGTACAAACTGATCTACTAACAGTGTGCAAAAAGGGTTCGGTCTTTCAAAGGTGCTAAATAGTGCCTCTTATCCACATAGTACGTCTGCTGCAATGAATATGCAATATGGGGCGTTTACACACAATTGTGTGTGTCGGGAGGGGAAAGTGTAAATATATTTAACATTTACAAAGCGAATTATCAACCAGAAAGGGATTGCGTGGCTGCTTTTTTGCCTGTATTTTAGTAAATCTGAGAACAGATGCAAACTGGCAGCTTTGCGCACAGAAGGCTGCAGCTTCTGGAGGGGGACAATCCTGGACATGCACAACTCTGCCCTCAATGCTCATGACAAAGGATCTTTGAATCAGTGTACTTAGGTCTTATTGTTGAAATTAATAACTGAGCCCAGCAAACACCACTATTTAACACAAGTGTTTCTGGACAAACCAAATAAAGTTTGCAGCCACTGTAGCTTAATGAGAACTAAAGCTGCATTAACTGTCTTTTTATTTCCCCCTTTTTGCCAATGTCACATTTTAACTTGGATTATAGCGGTTGGACAGGATCACCTGGGGGCACAAGCCTCTGAAGCCGTTGGTATTGTGCCAAAGAGTTCTCATCTCATGCGTAATAGATGTCAGAGACCATTTTCAAGGCTGCAGACACTTTGATTTGTTCAGCAGCCCCTGATCCATTCCCCATAAATTGGCCGCTTCTGAGTCTTTGCACAGATACCTGTTATATTTTCATTTTTATATTCATCATTCTTATTTCAAATTATGTTTTCATTTCCCTCTTCCACTATTATCTCCATCTCCATAGGGTCTTATTTCATTTTGCACTGTTGTATGTTGCAGTTTTCCATGTTGCCAACCTTGTGAATGTGAAACCCTCATTTATATAGGGGTGTTTGCACCTGCAGTTATTTTAGTAAATCACCTGCAAACCGGGGTTCAGCCTTTTGTGCCAAATTCCGGATTGCACGGACAAATAACTACACGCAAATTTGGATCTTAGTACATCCGGCCCTTAGAGTTTGCCTTTGCTTGTTTATAAGCATTGTTTGTTCCAACGAGGAAGATGCTTGTTAAACACTTTCTGCTGGTGGATGGGGCATTTGAAGATATTTGCTTCAGTTTGTTGAGCTGTGATGATTATAAAGTTTTTATTGTATTGCTCTCAGAGTAAAAAAAAAATGGATCCTTTTCTATACAAACAAAACATAACGACAAAAAAACTACTCGTGTTTGTCTGCAGCTCAGACCAAAACTGATACCACTGATATCATTGCTGCTGTTGCAGATTTATCAAACTGTTTCTGTAGAGGGAGAAAGAGAAGTCGCTTTGGTTAAATCGCCCCAGTAGTTTTTATACACATCTATTTTTAGCCACAACTGTGGGTGAAGCCGTCACTTCGGGGCCCTTCAAATTACATGTTATAAAAATTCAGCTGCTTATCTTTGCCTGTGTGTCACCTTTGCCTTTTACATTTGTCTTGTGTAAGAGGTTTTCTAAAGAAATACACACAGTCAGCTGCGTGAACTCAACTGCATGTCTTGTTCATACTTATGACTTGAGCTCATTACATTTAATGTAACAAAGTGACACGATGAAGTTATCACATACAGCTCTTAATGGATGCAAAGCTTCTTGACTTGTTGCAGTGTAATTGCAGCTTATGTTTTAAAATATCCTCAATAAGAAGCCATTTACTGCCAGACACTCTGGCTGCGCTAAAATTTGGTTGCTCCTGATAAGAGCTGCAACTTCAGCTGTTAACTTGTAATTTTCATTTTTATCCAGCTGTTTCCAGTTACCTTTTAGAACATTAAACAGGTTTCTCATTGATTTAAGGTCCTGTTCAGGTTCAGGGTCAGGAATGAATCTAGCTTTGTCAGATCGCTTTAAAATTGTGAGTCTTCAGTGCAACTGATCAGCTTATCACCTCCAAGGCTCTAGTTTCACATGCAAGCAAGAATTTGAGTGCAACAAAGCTTTTTTCTTGGTGTGCCTAACATTTCTCAGGCAGGTTTATGTGAATAACTGCCTGCATATTCAGAGTTCATTCCCTTCAAACCTGAGCTCAGAGAAGAATGACTAAGACAAAAAGCCCAGAGAGGGGGTGGGTCGTCCTCTCTGATTGGCTCTGATCCACAGCTGCACACCGTGTTGTGTGTTAGTTTGAAATTAAGACCAAGTGTCGTATCGAGACCAGTTTTCTCCCTCCAATTTCACTGAAGCTCTGCTTCTTCCATCAGGATGTGTTCCCCCTGCTATAAGCGACCAATCATGACGCAGAAGCTGTAACATTTCAGGATTTTCTTATTAAAGGGTAATGAGGAGCAGAGTCATGTGAATCTCTTTAACACATGAGACGACTCTGACAGGGAATTTCCAACCTTCAGGATGGGTCTGGTTTTGTTGTTTTTACACTGAACTTTACACAGGCAGACCAAACCTCCAGGACAACGTCACGCAGATACATCTGCTCATGAGTGTCGATATTCCCTGAAACCACCATTGGTTGGCCAGGACTGAAACTGGCTCGTTCAGTGCAACCAAACAGCAGAGCAACATTAAGTTAATGCAGTCTTGTGTTTTCTATTTTCTTTGCGGTCCAAACTTAGTTTTCATCATGATCTAAGCAGCTGCAGAGGTCGCGAGTTATTCAGCATGTCGTGCAAATCACTTCCTCTCTCTGGTTTACTGGATGGTCTGTTTGCCTTCACGCTGTAAACAAAATGCATTAGAGAATCCAGATGCCTGTTTTTTTATGTGGATCAGAGTTTTCTTCTGTGGTCAGAATGCTAATGAGCTTCAAATGAACTGCGCTGTCCGTGGAAGCAGACCGGGGTTAGTGTGAATGTAGCCTGCAGAACAGTGGTACCTGAGGAACAAAACACTGCTGTATGTGGTATTTTCCAGTGCACCTGCACAAGAAACATTTGGATGTAGAAGTCTTGAAGAAGACTACCAGAGTAATGAAAAATTGAATCTGCTGTTTACAATAAAACCAGTGGAGGATTTTGTTGAGCTTTTTATTTTGAACATGACTGTGTTTAATGCGATAAGTATCAGAGAGTATTTTGATTCTGCGGTTAAAGTATTTATATGAATACATGAGCTTGTCCCCTCCCCCAACCTGCCTTACTGAATCCAGAAATGGTCTTATTACCCCGATTTCACAGAAAAAAAAATTTGATGCAGTTACCATGGTGTTGTACATCAGTGTTATGACTTTCTTCACACATCTTACATCAGAAAGGGTGAAAAGCGAAACATTTGTAATCACTGGAATAATTCTTTTTTTATGACTAAGGTCCTAAAATCGACTCCTATTGGATGAGGGAGTGCTTTTTCCTTCTCTCAGGGCTCTAGACTTTATTAAATTTGAGTGGCGCTTTAAATTGTTCAGTCTGACTGAGTTTAAGGTCTTTAGAGAGAACAAATTAAAGGGGCTGGTGCTAGCCAGGATTCTGATTTTTAAAGGAATAGTACACCCTCAGAATGATGGTTCTTCATTTTCTACTCACCCTCGAGCTGAGAGAGACTCTGGAGCACTTTTTTAATATCTCAAATGCAGTCGGAGATCGGACAGGTTTTTGTTTCCCCCCAACTTTCATATGATGGAGTTCACCGGCGACTGAACCAAAAAGGACTCTTAAAAGTCCACAAAAACTTGTCAATATTCCTCCATACTGCTCGTCCAATGTAGCAGTGGTAGTAGTAGTAATAATAATGATAATAATATATACTTTATTAATCCCAGTTAGAGTGCCAATTAGGAAATTCATCTCAGGTTGAACCTGAGAGCAGTGGACTGCTACTTAAAGCGCCCGGGAGCAGTTGGTGGGGGTTAAAAGCAGGGTAGGGGATCCTGGAAAAACGGTTTGAGCAAGCTAAATTTGAAAAAATATACCCCCCCCCCCCGAAACCACGCCTCCAGAGCACAGGAGCACGTCCGCTTATAGTTTTCGGTGAACATAAGAGAACAGCTGAGTGGCTAGCTTGTTAGCTTCCCAGTAAACAGCAGAGGAACCACGTTTCCTAAAAGTGATAGTTATCTCACCTCCATCTTCTTGCAAACATCCTCAGTGCAAACACCGACACCTCCATGTTTTGATCCACATTAGTTTTTTCTTTTTAAGGGCAAACAGCGGTTAAGGGCAGTGAGCAGTCATGTTCGTCTCAGTTCGTCTGCACTGTGGGACGCTCACTGCGAGTTGTGTGCGCGCGAGGAGGGTGGGGGCACGACTCGGCAGTCGAGTTTGATGGATATAATAGTCATTTAATCAGTCAGTACGGGCCTTTTGCAACCCCATCCAATGAAATTAATTTAATTGAAAGGGGTTTTTCCAGTCCTGTACGTTCCACAGGTGATTAATTTTTTGATTTATGTGTCAGAATATTTAATTGTCTGCAATCAGGGTGTGAAAAAGACTTTAAGCAATATAGCAAAAAATGCTCCTAAACAGTACTACAGGTACATCTTGCTGCCATGAAGCGCGCCCTTTGGAGTTCACGACACTACGGAAGCCGCGGCAGATGAGATTGCACGTTTCTTTTTCTTTCTTTCTTTGTTTTTAATCAATAGCCAATCCCTCTTGTTTCTCCGAGCTGTTTGCCTTAGCACAGTATAACAGCAAGTATAAACAGTGTCATGAACTTGAAATAGAAACTGCAATATAGTACTGTTAAGGCTATAAAAATATAGTAAATGATGTCATTTCTAGTAAATTATGGACGCACCCACTAGGACAGTTGGATTACATTGGACAACAGTATGGAGTATTTGGGACTTTATGGACCTTTTTGGTTCAGTGTTGGTGAACTCCATAATATGAAAGTTGGGGGGGGGGACAAAATCCTGTCCAATCTCTGGCTGCATTTGAGATATTAAAAAAGTGCTCCAGAGTCTTGCTCAGCATGAGAGTGAGTAGAAAATTAAGGACCATCATTCTGTGGGTGTACTATTCCTTTTAAGTGCTGTCCTCTGAGTGGTGAATGTTGGAATTTGTTCACCTGTCCAGATGTAAACAGAGTTTACCAGGATAAACAGGGTTTTTAGATTCCCTTTTTCTTTATGCAGCTGCTGAGTGCAGCTCTCAGAAAAATCAAAGGTAGTGTGGGAGAAAAAAGTGAACTTGAAGCTGACAAGTGATGGAAGAACAGAAGAAAAATTGCAGCGCCATCATTAGCTCTTGTTGTTTTCATGTTATCAGGCCCGTGTAATCCCCACACACCGATGTATTTATTATGACTCATGTGACTGTAGTCTGTGGTGTTTTTGTTCTGCCATGCAGCCCATCATAACCAGGTTTGAAGAATTACAAATTGTTTCCCAGCTAGATGTTTGCTCTGAAAGAAGTCGGTAACAGCTTTGCAGGGAGTCACAGATGACATGCCTTCCCTCTGTTTGCTCCATTTTCCCATTTGTCTCCTGCTGCTTTTATGGACATGAATGTACCAAAATGTGGAGGTTTGGTCGTTCTACACCTTTAAATGATGCATGGCAAGGAGATAAAATTGTTGCACACACTTTTCAGTGCAGCTCTTTGCTACATGCCTTTTTTGTGCATGCTTGCAGGTGGGAACTCTGCGATTCTGCGGCAGCACTGAATTCTCTGGAGGCCTCTGGGCTGGAGTGGAACTGGACAAACCTGAGGGGAAAAACGATGGTTCGGTGGCAGGGGTTCAGTATTTCACCTGCCGACTCAAACATGGTAGGTCATAGATGAAATACACACTCACCCAGTCTCCAGTCTTTTGACCTTGCACTTTTAAAATGATTTTTCTTTCCTTCTATAGGAATCTTTGCTCCCCTGTCAAAGATAAGCAAACCTTTGGAAAAGCATAAAAGCCGCACCACAAAGACGTCCACACCAATGCGCCCCCCTCGTCGTATTGATCTGTCTCGCATAACCTCCAAGATTAACACAGGTAACAAACATGTCTGTTATTCAGTCCACATTTATGTTGCACCTTAAGAAATTTTGCAGCTGTTTGCTGATGGCTGGTCTCCCTGGTTTTACTTCTGTGATGAAGCTGTGCTAAGGTTCTGTCAGGTTCACTAAACATTGCAACAAGGTGAGGTGCACGAGTTTTTGGAGAGTATGCTTGCCGGAGGAGCTTTGCCACAAAGCACTGTAATAAAAAGACATCATGTCATAACATAAACCACAAACACGGCGAACCTGAAAAGCTTTTGGCCCCTGAGGGATAAGAATTTTGTGAATTTTTGTGGGTGTAGGTGGGAAAAACTGTCAAAAGGGGCTGGTGTTTTTTCATGTCAGAGGCAGTCTCATATGCTTTTCTCTGGGGGAGGGCACGGATGCAATGTTTGAGACCACAGGCCGAGAAAAAAGGAACTGTACCAACCGCAGAGACCAAATGGTAACAGCAGCACTTCTAACGTTGATCTGTGCTCACTTGAGGGGTTTGGGATATAATCTTAGCCTCAGCAGAGATGGAGACCTGTGAATTTTGTTCTTTTGCTGAAAATAACATGTTGTTGGACCTGAATTGTTTTGGCATCCATCCACACTCAGTCTAAATTAAGGTTACTAACTACTGCTGCAGCTTAAAGCAGAACCATTACTTCATACCATTTATTGGCACATCTTAAGGAGGGGAATTAAAATTAAACAATTGAAGGCATCTCAATGGATACAATTCTGTTCTTTATATGGGAAATACATTCTGGTATCAAACATAGGTGTTATAGGAAACGATGATCGCTGATTGTGAAACTAAGCTGGTACTTAAAGGCCCACAATGGAACTTTTAGCAGTTTTCTCAGTGACGCGCCTCCTATCGACAGCTAAACTAGCATCCATCTTGCATCGTACGTGTACTGTAAGCTCAAAGCCAGTAAAAGACAGTCTTATCTTGACTCTTGTTCTGTCGCTTCCTCTCTTTCTTTTCCTCTCTTCCTCTGGTAATGTTTCCTTGCGTTTCTTTGCCGAATCCGACATGATGCCCATTCAAAACACCCGCTGTGTTCCTGTCTGGTTCATATCTGTCTGCTTGTAAGTGGGGAGGTGTGCAACCAATAGTTGGCTGCAACGTCACAGCCGCGTCCCAGATACACAAGTTACATAGTGCAGTTCCTGAGCCTCGGGATGCTTCTCGGCAGTGACAGTTAGAAAATGTGCATAATGAATGTTGGTGTGCCATCAAAACGAGTCAGAAACGCAGATTTTTATGGTCTAAAAGTTACGTTGTGTGTCTTTAATACTCGCTAAAGTTTGATTTCTGACTCAAAAAGTTATTCAATCTCTCCAACTCTGACCATAAAACATGAAAAAGTGTGTGTGTGTGAGAGGATTTCTGTCAGGTACTTTATTTGGGCGGTTGCAGCTCAGGTGGAAGAGCAGTAGTTTACCAACCAGAAGAACTGTGGATCAGTTCCTGTTCTTCTAGTGATTGTATCCAGAAGTTTCCTTGAGCTAGACATTTTGCCGCCCAGTGTGTTGATTGGGGTATCTGAGTGATATATGAGCTCTAAGTATGTTTTCAATGCGCCAAAATTGTTTTATGTAAAGCACTTTGAGCTCATTATTGTATGAGAAGTGCTTTATATAAAGAAGATCTGATCTGGTTATTCAGTGGGTGTGTGACTGCCGTCCGTTTACCTTGAAATTCGATGCAACAGCCACTAGTTTTCAGTCTGAAGAGGTTTCCTTTCATCCTAAAGGCAGACGAGAGAAATGCCATTTTTCATTATGACCAATAATTTAGCTCCAGTGATGAGTAATATTGTTGGAAGCTTAAACCAGACAAGTAGACTGTCAAGCAGTCAAGTAGTCTTCTCCATTAGGAGGGTTGCAGTCGGTGTCAGTCATTATGAAAACCTTGAATATATGACTAAACTTGTTTCCTTTGCTTTTGAACAGGGAAATAAAAAGGAGGTTGGATATAAAGAGACTGGCTGTATTTTATCGAACACCTACATTTGCCATCTGTTTGGACGTTTGTTGGGTTTTCACCTCCTGCAGAGGAACCGTAGAGAAGGATCTCCACAGTGAGGCCATGTGCTTGAGATTCGACTCAAACCTCTCTACTTTTGCTTTAAAAGAAACCTTTTTCATCTTTCTCTATCCTGTATGAGCCATGTCAGTGCACGGTGGGATTTATTGCATCTTGGCTTTGAAATTAATCTCTTTTGAAAGCGGATTCTGAACTGCTGCCAAAGGACAATGCATACATTAGACTGCTGACAAGACCTTGCGCGCTCAGTCCTTGAATGCCCGTTTCCTCAACTTCTGACAAATGACATGCATAGTTCATCTACCTCAAAACATTGTGCAAACCTTGTTTTGGTATTTTTTTGTGATTCTCGCCACCTCTGTGGTTTCCAGCTGTATTGCAGAGTTGTAATTGTCAAGGTTTTGAAGACCGATTGATCTGTGTGTGACTGGAATAGCAGACCTCAGAGAGGCCTGTGGAACCAAGTGATTGATGGTCCAATTAAGCAGGGTTTAATAACTAGGGCATAGACAGGCTGAGTGGCCTGGCAGCTATTAATCACAAGGTGTGTGTGAGTGTTTACATATGGCATGCAATGCATCCGAGGGCATGTGTGCCTGCGCCTCTATGCAACTAGAACTAATTTATGACCACATACTTTTCAGAGCTTCTGTCAGCACAAACTTTCAGAGCCACCTGCATTTTACTGTCCCATCGGATCAGCCGTGGGGACGGCGCGCTCGTGTTTATCAATAGATTGGATGGGTCATTGTGGAACTGTCTCGTCTCACTAACCAGGAGAGACAGACACAGCGGAGTGCCAGCCTGGTCCTTATTAGCAGGTCGGCAGTAGCTCGGGCCTCAAAGGGCGATGGAGCATAGACTACATCACAAAGCACAGCCACTTGGTTCGTAAAGGCTCAGTCTGTGCCACAATCTGCCAACTGAAGTGAATGTCAGCATGCGGAGGGGATAGATGGAACCATGCAAGCTAAAGGTCAAGTGACAAGAAACGTTTGCTATTCTTGGTGGGAATGCAGTGGAGTTGGGAGTAAAGACACCAGTCTGTCTCACAGGGGCACGCCCCCGGCCGCCACCAAATGTTAACTGAAATGACAATCGATAAATACCAGGCTGATTTGAGGTTTCTCCAACATGAAGCTGGAACTCGAAAGCAATATGAGGCAGATGTTCTCTGGGTCCTCCAATTCGTTTGATAAATGTTACATGACTGTTTGTTTAATGGTCACTTTAACCATTTAACCCAAGCCAAGCAAAACAGCTTGAAATTAGAAAAAGTTTTTGCTATAAAGTTGTTTTAAAAAATGCAATTTTATCTTTGTCTTCCAGCAATTTCCTGTCTTTTTATCTGCTGGTTAAGTTTCCTTTAATTGCTTTAGTGTTTGCAGTCATTGGGGGGTTTGGGTGCATGTAACTGCTTGTTTCAGCATATAAGCACTCGTGTGTTGGAGTAAAAACAGATTCTGTTGTTTTGCTGCTATTTGATGCCCTCATTTCCATTTCTTTCCTCTTTTGCTCTTGTTGCTTTTCTGTCTCTGCCTCCATGATAGCTACACTTTTTCTTCAGTTCCTCAGTCGTGATTGTGATCAAACTTCATTTACAGTACAAACTGTTTTTCCTCCTTCACTGATGTTTGCAAAGTTTTTGCTATTGGTGCTTACTCTGCTAAAACTTTAGTCACTTCTCATTACTTAATAAAAAGCTTCCAAGATGTAAAAGTAGTCAAACTCATCTTTTAAAGTGGCCATGAGCAAAAAATGTTTTTTTTGCAGCAACAAAGTGATTCCTAGAGAGCTGCTAGCTGAAAACTTGGCCCATCTCAGCATTTGAGGAAAATGGAGGAAAAAATAAATACTGGACCTAAAACACGATCTGCAGCAGATGAACAGGATCTGTAATCTCGTTCATCACAGGCGTCTGGATGTAAACTGATCCAGCTACTGTCCACTGAAGCCTCATCAGAAATCGTTTCCATGGAAACGCAGGAGTCAAGAGGCCATTGTTGAAGGAATAGTACACCCACAGAATAATATGCATTCATTTTCTACTCACCCTGATGTTGAGCAAGACTCTGGAGCACTTTTTTAATATCTCAAATGCAGCCGGAGATCAGACAGGTTTTCGTTTTCCCCCCGACTTTCATTTGATGGAGTTCACCGGTGCCCGATCCAAAAAGGTCCATAAAAGTCCACAAAAACTTGTCAGTATTCCTCCATACTGCTTGTCCAATGTAATCCAAGTGTCCTGAGTGGGTAGCGTCCATAATTTACGCCAAACGACATCATTTAGTATATTTTAGTAGCTTAAACAGTATTACATGTGGCTGCCGCAAAGCCGACCATCAGTGTTCACGACACTACGGAAGTCATGCTGAGCAAGTTCACACTTGCTCTGAGTGAGTGAGTAGAAAATGAAGGCACATCATTCTGTGGGTGTAGTATTACTTTTAGGAAGGGAGAAAAGGCTGAAGTATGTCACGACACAAGAACTGGAATTTAAAGTCAACAGGTCTGATGGAGGGATGGATCCTCCCCAGAACCCGGGTTTCAACATTACTGAAGCATTACTGATTCGGATCACCTGGACAAAGAACGAGATGAAGGACAGAAACATGCAAAGAAGAGCTTTCAAAAGAAGTCTGGAGGAATTTTCTTGAAGACAACTTGAAGAAATTACAAGAAGCTTGAAGAAGAATGAAACTGCTCAGACCAAATATTCACTTTCAAGCTTCTGGAGCTGTAGAACTGATTTAGCTTTGTTTACTGTATTTACAGGTATATTTACTCGTGTTTCAGTTAATCACTGCAGCCATTTTCTGTTCTCCTGGTAAAACGTAAAAAAAAAAAAAAAAAAGAGCAGTGGCTCAAGGCTTGGATAGAAACGTGTTTATTGATGACGGAAAGAAAACTGACACGTCACTTCAACAAATTTAGTATTTTGTCCTTTCACAATTTTTAAATAATTCAATTTGTTGACTTTTTTTTTTTTTTTTTTTTTTTTTACATCCCTTTTGTTAAAGTCACTGTGTTTTTGTTTGTTTGCATGGAAAGGTTTATCTCCCACTGTAAAAAAAACACCTGATAATCACACAAGTCCACCTGGTTCTGATCACGGTGCAGAGGGAGACGCCTCGGTCAGTGAGACAGGTACAGCGGTCGTAGACTAGATGCTTTTATGTCTCAGAGAATGGGATTTGGGATTGTTTGCTCTTTCACTAGAGACAATTGATAAACCTGGAAACTTTTAAAAACCCATGTTTATCAACAAGAATTAGTGCTCCTTAATACATGAATCCAACATCAGAATCCATCCATGAGAAATTCAGTGTCACAAAGTGCTGCAATGCTGATCAGATTTCACCAAAAACCTGCACCTCCACAGTTTCTTTTTAATGTTGTGCTGAACTTCTTCAACTTTTAGGTTGAAAAGTTTCCTGCCCATCCCTCTGTTTTAGTTTACTTGTAGCTGAATTTGTTCTTCCTTTTAAAGCACTTTGGCACAGATTTAATCAATTAGCCTCCAAGAGTTTGGCACTTAATGAACTTGTGGCTTGTAAATGTCTGTAAAAAGTAAAAGCTTAATGAGATCCTGTGTTTAAATGGCTTCCAATAGAGGGAAATTGAGCATCCTCCTCCATCCAGCCTCCTCACATCGGCCTAAAGTCGGATCTAATGAATGTTATGTTCTTTAGTGAAATACTAAGCTCTGCTGTTTTGTGCTGATTCAGACCGAAGTGACTCAGCTGCTTGGATTTCTGAAGCACAGCCTTGAACCTCTGTTACAGTCAGAGGAACGAGAAGCAAAATGAATAGACTGAACCTCATTATTTCTGCAGCATCACAGTTCCTGACACTGGCCTAAAGGGATCGTTGGTGGATTCATTATTAAGAGGAGAGGTACTTATCTGGTGCCGTGTGATGATTAGGCAGCAGAGTGGACTGCTGGTGTAGTTTAGACGTGGCTGTTTTGTACCGGTGTGGATTAATCTGACGTGTGTGGCTGCTGGTTGTAAATAAATAGATTTAATTCTTGACTGGATTTCTGCAGGTATCCTCTCCCGCTCCCTTTCCTCTTCATCCTCTTCGCTTGACTCTCGGCACGGACCGGGCTCTCGACCTCGTCCGCTCCCACGGCAACGCCTCCCATCCAGACAGCGAAGAGAACGCGTTTCCCCGAGTTCCAGGATGACGCCGTCACCGTCCCTCCGCTCCTCTTCCAACACCTCGACTCTGACAGCAGGTCTCGTTAGGATGTCTCATCTTCTGCTTTTCATACTGAACGCTGAGCTAAGGTCTAGTTTCAGGAAGTTTTCTGAAGCAGAAGTCATTGTGAGAAACGGCGTTGGCTCTTCTGTCTTGCAGGATTTCGGAGTCGAACCCCCTCAGGCAGCAGTTCGGTGTGTGAGGGCTCTGATGTGCGACTCGGGGAGAGGGTTCTGGTGGTGGGCCAGAGAACTGGTGTTGTAAAGTTCTGCGGGAAGACCAGCTTTGCTCCAGGTTAGTTCCTAAAATGAAAAGAAAGATAGAAAAAGTTCATCTTGAAACTGTTGATGAAATTTCATCAGTAATTGTTTTAACAGCAGGCGCTGATCCGTCTCAGTAATCTGTTTGTCTCCACTATAAAATACATAAAAGCTTTCAATAATTTATTATTTTTCAGACGGGGAATGCACCAGTTGATTTGCCAGTTATTGGAGCAATTATCCAGCTTGCCTGATTAGGCACACATAGATATCTTTTGGTCAGTGAATGCATCATGCGCGGACACAAACATTCCTGCAAGCATGAATCTGCTCTGGAAGCTTTTTACTGAGCAAAGAAGACTGAAATTTATCAACTGCGAGGGGGAGACGGGGGTTTAACTTGGCTGGAAAATGTAAAAACAGACTGATCTGGTGAAAAGACAGAGATGCCTTTATTTTTGAAAAAGAACTTTTTATTAATGCTTGAATGAAATCACCAGGAACACATTTGTTGACAGCAGCCTAAAGGCATTTCTGTTTTTATTACCTGGTACAACATTTTTTAAATTTTATTTACAGAAGTACAAATGCGCCTCGTCTCTGTAGCAGTTTTTTGTTTTAGATGGATGAAAGAAGAGTTTAACGTAGGATCAATAATCTGTTTCTCTGAAGACAAATTTCATTCATCCCTGTTGGATTTTAGACGAACACTTCTATGCAGGATCTCGGAGCGCTTTCTTTATTTTGGATTTCTGAGGCCAGACAAACAAGTTTTTTTCATCTGTTGCAGTTCTTTTTTTCCATCATGTTATCGTATGATGGCTCACTTCACTCATGAAACTACAAAATATACATTCATCATCATCATTCAAGAAAGAAATCGTGTTGAGCTGACATTAAACAGCAGAGTGTTTTAGTTTTGATCTGAGCAGCAAAGCTAACAGACGTTAATGGCGGTTTGTACAGTAAGTCACATGTGATGAAGAGGTCTGTTAGGCTCTTCTGCCATCGCTCATGAACTCCATCAGAAAACCACGATGAGTTTCTGCAGCGATGAACATCCAGTTGGGAAAAAAGATGGTGAATAAAAATGAGATTTGAAAATGCTGCTGTTGAAAAGCCACTGAAAGCCAAACAGAAAACAGCTTACTGGATTCATTAATATTTAGGAAGCGGTTCTCTCCAGGCATCAGTCATGTATAAATAAATACTAATGTATCTCACACCACTTGGGATCACGTTGGAGGGGATTTCAGTCTTAAGTTTCCTTTGATACTCTTAAATCAGCACTACCAGTGCAGCACTGTCTCAGCCTCGGCACTCTGAGGACTGCTTTTCTATAGCAAAAGCAAAAGCTGCTCTTCATGCTGCAAACTTTTTAACTGTCTGTATCTTAATTTGGCTCATGGAAGGCTTTGCTCTGAATTTTCTTTTTGCCTCATGTCATATGCAAGACTTGAAGTATTCAAGGCCAGTAGTTGGAAGTTACAGAGCTGAGCAGTTATTTATGATGAAGCCAAAGGTCTTCATTTTTACCCAGCAGATGGGGATCAGTAGAGGGCTTGTCGGTTAAATGCTACCAGCTCTTTTACGGTGCGTCTCTCCTTATTGGACTCGTGGTTGCTGCTTTGGTCCACAGTGGCTGGTCTGATTCTGATCCGTGTCTCTGTGCCGGCAGGAATCTGGTTGGGTATTGAACTGGACAAACCAAGTGGTAAAAACGATGGATCAGTGGGAGGAGTGAGATACTTCAGCTGCCCTCCTAAACATGGAGTCTTCGCTCCTCCGTCTCGTGTCCAAAGGTGAGTCCTGGATCCTTTAAGATGGCTCAGACATGATTTTTTTTTTTTTTCTGTCACAGCAGATTAAACAATAAGCCCTGAAACCACTAAGATTGCATTACGTTGCCCTCATCAATAAATCTGATGGCACTGATGAGTTCCTTTGACAGTGTCATTTGTGTGACTGCTGACATATTTGATTTTGCCCTCTGTTGGGTAAATGCTGCTCCTCTGTTCTGGTGATTAACTGGTCTTGGAGTTGTCAAACAGGAGGCTTGGGGCCTTCACTCAGTATGACTTCTCAATTTAATGTGACACCTCATAATGAGCCAGATGCCATCATCCCTGCATTAAAATATGGATTATGGACATGTAAGGGAGCATGTAATTACACATCAGAGTATAGAATATGACGGAATCCTGAAATGTTGCATGCATGATCGATTCTTTTTTTTTTTCAAGTCAATAACTGCTTCACAAATCATTAACTCAAGTGCCCGGAGGTCATGTTGATCAGAGTGCAGCAAAAAGACCTGAATGCATCTAGGGAATATTTGGGGTGTGTTTGCTCTGTCGGATGGGCTGTGGTTGTGCTTCAACATCTGTTTCTCCTCGTGCTGTCAGCTGCCACTCAGCGTTTCCCACATTAACCAGCAGTGGTTCAGTTACATCTGCCTCGTGCACAATAACGTGATCTAACATCAGGAAAAATAATGAAACTTAAACCAGCAGCAGTAAAATTCGTGGTATGTCTAACCTGCAGTTAAACAAACCAGCGGTGTGACAGAATTTGGTGTTTGACAGCCAGAAAAACATAAACTAACCCCAACAAAGTGGCAGAACATGAGGACGATGAAAACAAAGGAAGCATCGAGGCTGAAACAAAAGTTTATCACGTTTCCAGCTCTGCAAGGACCTCTGAACCTGTCTTTATTTTTATACGTCATCAGTTTATCATGATTTTTCAGATGGGTATTTTAGCACATATCTAATTACATGAGCCGTCAGACATGCCTCCATTTTTAACTCCAAATCTTCCATTAAACATCTGTTAACCTCTTCATCATGAGAGATACCTGCAGGGGGGGGCAGCATGTGATGTCATAACAACCTATATAATAATTTAGTCATTTTAAATGTAGATGCAAAAACATGATGACTTGGGAATAATAAGTTATTATGCTAATGGTTGGTTATTGGCTGAGCATGAAGAAGATGTTTTGAAAATTAAAGGGGAATTTCGTTTTTTTTTTTTTTCTTCAATCTGGACCTATTTTCTAGCATAAAATACATTCATTTATGCACCCAGACAGTTTTAGTGCAACTTGAATTCTTTCAGGAGATATTTGCCACAAATTTCCTTTTGGATTAATTTATTATAATTTAACTTTATTTTGGATTAATAAAGTTTATTTTATCTTATTGGAAGGTGTTACGTTAATTACTGAAGTCATGTTGTTGGTTTCTACATATGTGCAATACAGTAAATGTTTGTACACCCAAGGAAGCATCAATCCTGACGTGTAGCCAGCAAAAACTGCAAGGAGACTCAGCTAAAAGACTCCACCGACCATTTTCATATAAATGAAGCAAAATTAAAAAAACAAAACAACTATATAGAAACAAAATGAGAACATCACGGTCTCCTTTCAGCTTCTGATTTCTCTACTTCATGCAAACTGCGCAGGCAAGGTGTCATATGAAAGCAGAGACTGATGATTGCAGAGATGTCTCTCATCACTGTTGGATAAACTGCAGCAAGCAGCCGAAGAGTAACCAAAAAAAGAAAATCATAGATTTTACTCCAGTTTTTAAATAAAGAAAAATCTGCTGAAGTGTTCTCCCATGACTCTCTTTGTTTGAAATTACTCATTAAGGTCCTGGTAGTTTCCATGGAGATGAAGGTGCTTTTATAGTCAAGTATTCACTCTTCCTACAACATACATTTTTAGCTTCACTTCTTCCTGAATGAATGTGAGGTCTGTCCCTGCCTTCTCTATTGATAGATGTCCATCATCAGCATCGCTGAGATAACCTGCGTGAAGCCTCGTTCAAAACATCAGTTAAACTGTTTTAGCTGCTTCTTTTACTCAGTTCCTCATCAGACATTACTTTACTCTCCCTAGATAAACTGGGCTGATGTCCTCTGGTTTCACTAAAAGTAATGTGGTTTAATAATTTACATATTCTGTGTTCCAGGTGGAATCACTCTGACGCAGTAACACACGTTGGTTCTGACACTCCTGTAGTAATCTCACATCTCAGTTTTCTGTAGACCAAGATTATACAAACCTTGTATTTCTTAAACTGTTCTTTCGTGTGAAGCACTTTGAGTTGCAGCTGTGCTTGAAAGGTGCTTTATAAATTAAGTCGCTTTCAGATTTGCATTGCAGAATATTTGTGGTAAAGTCCATCCGACCACGTTCAGACATCAGGAAATGTTGCAGATAATTTAACGTAGCCACGCTCCCCCTTCAACCCTGTCTGGAACATTTTCTTGTGCATTCAGCCAAAACAACGTGCTGCAACAGTTCCGCTCTTATGACATGGGGGGGGGGCAGCTGGTACATGTCTGCTATATCTCCAAACATTTGTCAGAATGCAAACGTATAAAGTCAAAGTTTGCACTGTTTTACAGCTTTCCAGAGCTAGTCTTAAAGGGGCTTTACTTACAGACGTGAAGTTATGCTTAATTATTTTGGGTATGTCATTTAAGGAAAAATAGCCGTGCTATAAAGAGGTTAAATGGGATTAATTGCAAAATATATATATAATTTAGCAAATGATGTTTGGAGAAGTAAAAGTGTTTTTATTCAGATTTTTTTTTTTTTTAAATAAATGAATCTGCAATGTCCAATCTGTACGTACAGCAGTATAAAAAAAAAAAGAGAAGATTTTTTTCTGCACCAACGCCTCTCAATCTAACATTATGGTTTGTCTAGTTAGATGGCTGGCCAGTGGGTATGTTTCAGTGTCCTTTCAGCAAGTAGACAGTTATAATCTCTTTGTTTGGCATCTCTTTGCCTTGTCTTCATTTTAGTGAGGCAGACATAGAAACCACCCCCACACTGTCTCCATTTTAGATGCTTTGAATAGTGGGGGCTTTTATTATTTCCTCAAATCTATTTGGACTTTGTCACCATGCAGGGAAAGAGTTATGTTGATGAATGCATCAAGCTTTAAAGTGGCTGTTTTTCTAAAGATGATTCAATCCCGCAGATATGGAACCTGCTTGTCTGACAAGCCATTTATTCATTTCCTGATAGGCATTGCTTTGTTTTGACTGCACATCTTTTGCAAATGGATCAGAACTTTTGACCTTTTTTATGAGATGGCACATTAACAGCATAATGCCTCAACTTCCAGTGTCATAACGGAATAAAAGCATTTTAAAGTAATTAGCATGCAACGTAATGGCTTTAAGAGTTCATCAGAAGTGATGGACCATTGCACCTTTTGTTTCTCTGCAGATCCTCATTTTCTCTTCTGTTCTTTCCGCTTTGTTTTCTTTTAAGCAACCTTTTGTCTTTCATGAAGTAAAACTCGCTTTATAAGTCAGCTCTTGTTTTTTGCCACCCACATCCATGTCTGTTTTTCTTTTTTTCTAATTAACCTCTGGGTTAGGGCTGTGCTTAGATGAGCACATGCTTTACAGCCATTTAATGAAGGATATCACATTCTCATCCAGTTCTTTCTTTTCTCGCTTTTCTTCTTGTGTCAGCAGCTATCACAACCCATTAGCAAAACAAACGCCCCGACCTCCTCCCCTCACCCTTTTATTTCTGTTTTTCTACCTTTTTCTTCTCTTCACACTCTGACTCAACCTTTACTTTCAGTGTCGTCAGATAATTTGGGAAAATATTAAGCAGAACTTGTCTTTTGCAAGCAGCAGTTTTCTTTTTTTAATCAGAATTATTTCTAGAAGTTAATCAGAAGCTGTTAGCTTAGTGTGTGCTGATGTTTCACGAGTTATCACATTAACAGTGTTTGCATGTACAGGTGAAACCAGAGGGTTAAATGCGTTGTATAAACATAAACCTTTTTTTTCCCTCAGTGTTGGAAATGAAATAAGACTAAACCTCTCCTGTTTTTGGTCTGTTATGATAACCGTAATCATTTCTATTTGCTAAATGCTGCAATAAAGTGGAGAGGGAATGTTGCAGGGAAGCTTTTTCTGCTTTTTTGAGGTCAGAAGTTTACACATATTTCATTTGTATTGGGAAGCATTGCCTTTAAACTGTATGACCTGGGTCAAGTGTTTTGGGCATCTTTCCAATAACTTCTCACCATTGTTTACTGGATTTCTGGCCCAGAACTGGGTCAGCTGAGTTGAGTTTCTTGGCCCCCTTACTCGTAGTCTTTTCAGTTCTGCCCATAAATTTTCTCTGGGATTGAGATCAGGACTTTGTGGTGGCCACTCCAAACATTGTTTTTGTTGTCCTTAAGCCACTTTGTGACTGTTCTGGTTACATCCCGGACGATCCCCCACTTGTTACTGCCTGGCCTGGAGGCAGGCACAAGCGGTCATGTGCAAATAAGATAATTTGTTAAAGAGAACTTAAAGCTGCAGTGTGTAAGAATTACTCCAATCTAGTGGTGTGCTAATTGAATTCAAACAACCAAGTAGTGAGTGAATTAACCCACCTGTCCAGCAGAAAGGCTGCAGCCACCGTGTTGGTTTTAAAGTCTGACGACGGGGGGTGTAAGACGCATAAGGCTAACAAGTTTGTTCCCTTTTGGCTACCACACATGATGGCGATGCAACATGGCAGCCTTCGGCTGGGTGCTCTGCCACCCATGTATTTATAAATAATTCATTGTATTCTATGAGAACGCTTTCATTCGAATGTGATTGTGACTTCAGCAGAATATGTATTTATAAACAATACTTGATTTTTGCTAACAAAAAGTCAAAATAGTTTCACACTGTACGTTTAAGAAAACATGTCAGCATCAGTAGTATTTGCTGTGCATGGATATAAGGAGATTTATCTATAAATAAAGGATATAACCAAACTAAACAAACGTGCAGAGCCCGCCTGAAACTAGACAACCTTCCAGCCCAAACCTGGACAACACACTGACAGCAGGCAAATGATGATCTTAAATTGGGCAGGGCACACCGAGCCCAGGTGCAGCTCGCGTCCCTTATCAGCTCCTGCAACAGAAAGACACTCAACCAAATTAATTGGCAATGATGGTGCTGTCACTGCACGCTTCAGGTCATTTTCCTTATGGACGACCCTTTTGCAACCAAGTAAACTTCTGACTGATGGCTTAAGATGATGTTTCATTATGTCCAAATAGTGTTCTTTCTTCATGATGCCATTTATTTTATGAAATGCAGTCTTGTAGCCTGATTTAATTTCCCGCAGTGAGGAAATAAAATGTTGATGTATCTTTTTTTATAGTGTATGTAAACTCCTGGTTTTAACTGTAAATTGTAATTGTAATTTTTTTTTTTGTAATTGAAATTTTGGCGTTCTTATTGTTTTGCCTCATTCTGTTATGAATACATACTAGTTTCTTCCTTATTCACAGGATCCACGGTTCAGTCGATTGCCTTTCAGAGCTCAACTCTTCACGCCTCAGTCAACCATTCGGTGGTGAGAATTCTGCCAACTTTGACTCAGATTTATTTAAATGCCTTTTTCCTTTCTTGCCTTTTATCATTCTGTGAGTGTTTGAAGTCATTTCTTTGCACACATCTGCATGGAAGCCCTTGACTATTGTGATTGCTCTGCAGGGACGATTCGTCGCAGTTTCAGCACATCATCGGCCATCGCCGCTCCAAAGGAGACGAGCAGGAGAAGCCCGGTTACCAGGTGTGTCTCTTCTCACAACATTCCTCACATCTCTCCCTCCCCGAGCTTCTCAGCTTCATCCTAATCCCCTGCAGCAGTGACACAATCAATACCGATAAGACGCATAGGTATTAGTCAGCGAAAGGCTCCTTTTTTAAAATGGCTACTGCATGATTGTGCCTTTACTGTAACGAGGAATAACAGCCAGGCTCTCATGAATCTTCTGATTTCTCATGTATTCTTTCACACAACATGAATTTTCTCATGAATCCTTTCCACTTTTTTTCTCTTTCCTCAAAAAACATTAAATAATAACAATAAAAAAGGAGTCGCTCCAATCCTCACCGCCGGCGCTGGAGTACCCTCAGTGGTGGTAGTGGTGGGATTCCTGGAAGCACGGCAGGTTCCAGCCCCTCTCCCTCCTCTGACGGACAGGTCCGCCTCCACGTGGGCATGCAGGTCTTCCTCAGCAGTGCCAACGAGATGGCATTCATCCGTTACTTGGGCACAGCAGACTTTGCTCCGGGCCTTTGGCTTGGTCTGGAGCTCCGAAGCCCAAAAGGCAAGAACGACGGTTCCGTCGGCGGCCGGCGCTACTTCACCTGTCGACCCGGCTACGGCGTGCTGGTCCGTCCCAGCCGCGTCACCTACCGCGGCATTAACGGCTCACGCTTGATGAATGAAAACAGCTGAACCTGACAGCAAACTTTGGGTGGGATGTTGCTTAAGCTCCTGGATTTTGCTTTGCGCGTTAATAATTTCCATCTTCATGTATTTGATCCTCTGTACGGTCCAGAGGGGAGAGTTGCAGGATTGACCACTTATTATTTGGAAGAAATGCAAGACAAAAAAGCACTTTATAAAGTTAACTTTCAGTTCTTGATAGAATCTGTTTTGGCAGGGTTTATGGGGAGTTTTAATAAAATATAAAACCATGCACTACTTTTAAACTAATTGCACTGAAAAACATCAATATGATAGAAGATGAAATCGATATTTCTAAACCCAAAACTAATTTTGATCACATCAGGTGAGATTTTTATCTGATAATTTGGATGTGTATGCAGGCGGCTGTCTAACCAAATGTGTGCAAGTGTTTCTGTGAGTGTGTATGCGTGCATGTTAATTGATGGCACTTTGAAACCAGAAAGATTGATTTTCCCTTGCAGAAAGTTGATGGATGCTTAGTTAAAACTGGGTTTCACTTTATGAATCAATGTGAATTAAAAATAAGTCATTTAAGCTCAGACCCCCATTTGCCTCCATTAAAAAACAATCAGATCAACAGTTGTCTTCCTGTGTGCATAACTCTGGCAGTGACTCATACCTGGATACAGATAAATGATGGTTATGTTGGACTGGCGTCGCAAACGTGGTACTCACTTTGATCAGATCGTGATTGCTGTGGTAAGACCGAGTATTGACGGATTCAAAGAGCAACAGAACTTTAAATAAAAACATGATGGTTTCTGTCATTGCTATAATCTGGACGTATGTTTGAGTGAATAAGTTGAATTTAAGTCGTTTTATAGGAGAGTAAAGGGTGCTTACTGAGCATATTGTGTGATCTGCAACCACCAAATATAAAGTCGGAGATTTGAGGGAGTGTTTAAAGGTACAGTGTGTAAGAATTACTGACATCTAGTGGTAAGGATGGGTATAGCAACGACTTCATATGTCAAGCATTGGCCCTGTTCCAATACCTGCACTAAACCCTACGGTCCTGTATGAAGTGTATAGTTGGTAAAAGTGCACATTAAGGGTTGGAGTGTGCAGGCTGCAAGTGCTGGAAAATGGCAGTTAGGACAGTGATGGCTCCTCCATCATCATGCACCACGTCATTTTATGTCATTGCTTTGAAACTCTGCTTCATCTCTGTGCTTGGTGAAGAGATGTCATTTTCAGACCTAAACTGAATAAAGTTCATTCCATCTGTTCTTGTAAAATATATGTTATAAAATCCACACGTGTTTAATTAAGGTGGCTGAATAATTTAATCTGCACAGGGATAGATAACTGTTTTTTTACATTCTAAACTAAATGTTTGATACTGTTTTAATTGGCTGCTCTGTGACTGTTATTGTTAGCTCAGAATGTCCACGTGTCCATAAAAACATGTCGGGTAAACAGTTTTCTTGCTAAAGAGATAAATATAAATAAATAAAGATAAATAAATATAGCACTTTTATTAATAAACGAATACATTTTATCATTGAAATGCTTTAAATTTTAATATTCAAAGCATATTTGTAATTGGGCAAACTTCTAAAATTATTTTACATATGGCATGGTAAAAGATGAAATATTTCAATATTTACATTTGAAAAGATATTTTTTCATGACAGGCAGGAGCTCGGTCACCAAACATGGACACTTTCTGCCTCTATGGTTCAAAATGTCACACGCAGCAATGAATTGTGGGCAATATTCTTCAGCGAAGTCAGCGAGGATGTGGACTTGCTGAAGTTTTGATTGAGGGTTGGCGGAGCCAACGTCCACTCTGGAGTAATGGGCCACACTACGCACTTGAACCCTGCAACAGGTATGCACATTCAAGGGGCACATGGGTGGAAGTGCAGGTATTGTGACAGAGTCACTGTTGCGAATGCATGGTGGCCATTAGTGGCCAAAATTCCCCAGACATAGATGTTTTCATCTGTGAGTGGATCCAGTGGTTTCTATGATCTAGTTTTAATGTCTTTTGAGGCATTACTTATCATAACCAGTGCTCTAATTCCCATTAAATAAAGCTGGTTACAGCAGTTTTGTAATTTAGAGGTTCTCACTTCATACACATTATTTTGTCCATTCAGGGACACTGTAGTAAAATTGATGGTAAAAATGTGGCAGCCTTCATGTATGTGGACCAACAGCAAGTAGATATAAATGACTCATTCTAAGAATATAAACATAACGGCTATTCTAGTGCAGCAATTACACATCGATCGAAACAGTTTTGAATCATATATTACATTTTTCTGCCGTTGACCTTTGGTTTTGTTACACACCGCACCTTTAAAACTCCCTTAAAAACCATTTAAGTGCAACTTGCAGGTTAAGACTTAAGATGCACTTCAAACGAGTTTGAGAAAAGAATCTCTCCATCTCTCTCTCTCTCTTTACATATATATGCAATACAATGTTACTTGTAGTTTTTTTTTTGCAGTCAATTTTAAAAAGGGATTATGTTTAATTAGGAACATCTGCTAAAGTTGTGCTCCACCTGCAGACGAGAAATCGAGGCTGGAAAATGAACTCCGTTATTAAAGATTGTGGTATAGAGGTAAAACGTGCAATTGTAACACATTTCAGCTTCCTCACCATTATGCTCACATTTGGGGGAGTGTGTCCAGTACACAGAAAGTAAAGTCTGGATCCCATGTTACATAAAATTACTTTGAACTTCCTTGAATGACTGGCTTTCCTCTCAGATTTATGCACTTACGTCTGATAAACTAAATGATGATGATTTGTAACTTTTCGAAAACACCTTTCATACAAAATATACATTTGCAATTAAGCAACCTTCAAGTTGCACTTTCTCAGGCTTCTTGTGGATTTCCAACTTTTGCTTTAGAACCAACAGCTCTAGAGTAAGGTATGCATTTGTTGAAGAGCATTCAACGAGGCATAATTGCAGTTGATGCCTAATTAAAGCTACTTGACACAGGAAATATGCAATCATCCCGAAGTTTCAAGGATAGAGGTTGCCATCTGTTTATAGCAGTCTGAGCAACTCGGCAAAGAATAAGCCATTGATTATATGTGGAAAACAGGGCTTCTATTTAGTAAAACACTCATGCAGCATCCAATTAGGGCGTATAGGCTACAACAGTAGCTGCAGATTCTCCAGGGGCCTTCTCTCATTGATCTGTTTGGTCGTAGCCCCTGTGATTGAAAAGCAGAGATGGTCTGAGCCTAAGGTTGTCTGAAATATATGCCACAGATTATGTTAATGCCATTGTAGTAAGTTTTTTGCCACACATTTCAATTTCATTAGTAGTATCTGCACCCTGAAATTGCAGCATGAATAAATTGGATTTTGCTAATGATATCAAACTCTTACATTTCCTTTCTCTCCATGCTGTTTCTGGTTCATATATTTGAATTGTGAATGTTTGACAGAATGATTTAATCTGTTCAATTTGCATGGTATTGCTGTCAGATTGTTTTATCTTTTTTTTTTTATTTTTATCATTATTATTAAAGCAGTATGACACAAGTCCCTTAAAACCAACCCAACATGTTTCATGTCAGAAACCCAGACTGCATACGAGAAGCGGATGTCACCCACTGGGTTGTGATCTGTTGTTTTGGAACTTCAAATTTGGCATTCTGTTATTAATATTTGGACTTTTTGGAGATAAAAGTTACTATTTGGGCAAAATATAGCCCAGTGATAAGATTTGCAGTTGAATAAAATGTATTTCAGGCCTGAACTTCATGTAATTAAATTGCTTTCAGAATCAATAAAACAGTGAATTTTTGCCTGATTGACTGCTATGTGGTTAAAAGTTGACTTATTGTTGAGATTTTTTTTGTGTTTGACTTATTCTTCATAAATATGCACAGTACCTATAAAAAGTATTCACCCCCTTGGATGCTTTTCTTTTTATTGGTAAGTAAAAAAAATCCTCTTTAATGTCGAATTTAAAACAGATTTTTTTTTTTTTACAAAGTAATGTCAAATAGAAAAAAAGTGTAATAAAATACAGTAAGTGATTGCATAGATGTTGACCCTTTTAAAAATGACTATCCTATTTTAACAAAAGTCCAGTCAGTCAGTGCTAGTCTCACAGTTAGTGGAAAGAAGATCACCTGAATGCAGCGACTTTGTGTCAAGTAAAGGTTTTGGTATGAACACACCTGCGTCTGGAAGGTCTGTTTACTGGTTATTAGTATTCCTGGCTACCATTGCAGCATGAAGACAAAAGAACACTCCAAGTAAATCAGAGTGGTAGTTTAAAAGTATAAGTCAGGACGGATACAAGAAACTTCTAAGGCACTGAACACACTTTGGAGCTCAATTTAAATCCATCAAGAAATGGAAGGACTATAATGGCACACGAGTAAATCTGCCGAGATCAGGTCATCCTCACAAACCGATTGGCCGTGCAAGAAGACTAATGGTGAGAGAGGCCACCAGGACATGTATGACTGCTCTGACAGAGTTACAAGCTTCAGAAGCTGAGATGGGAGAGCCTGTGATACAACAACTGTTGCTGGTTCCTCACCAATCAAAGCTTGAGGCAATAAGAAAGCCACCAGTGAAGGAAACTCTATCTCGACTAGAGTTGGCCATGGATTCTCCAACATGTCTTTTGGCAAAGTGGAAGAAGGCCATTTGGTTTGATGAGACCAAAGTGGAGCATTTTGGTCATCAGACAAAGCACTACTGTACGTGTGGTGGACACCAAACACTGCACATCACCACAAACACACCATCCCCACTGTGAAGCATGGTAGTGGCAGCATCATGCTGTGGGGATATTTCTCAGCAAAAGGCTCTGAAAGGCTTGTAAAAGTGGACGGTAAAATGAATGCAGCAAAATATCAGGAAATCCTGGAGGAAAATCTGATTCCATCTGCTAGAGAACTACGGCTTGAGAGATTTATTTTCCAGCAGGACGATGATGTAAAGCATCCAGCTAAAGCTACACAGAAGTGGTTTGAAGACGAGGTGGATGTTCTGGAATGGCCAAGTCAAAACCCAGACCTCAATCCCTTAGAGAATTTGTGGCTGGATTTGAAAAGAGCCGTTCACTCCTGATTCCAACACAGCCTGACAGAGCTGGAACAGTTTTGCAAGGAAGAATGGGGAAATGTTGCTGTGTCCAGATGTGCAAGTCTCATTGAGACCTATCCACGAAGACTCCATGCTGTAAATGCAGCCAAAGGTGCATTTACCAAGAACGGATGAATATTTATGCAGTTGCTTACTTTGTTGCATTATATTTTCATTTATTTGCCATTACTTTGTAGAAATCACTTTTCAATTTGACATTAAAAATAATTACTTTTTTACATTTTTGTGACAAAAGTAAACTTATTTTAAGCATGACTGACTTACTAAAGCAATGAAAAGGTAAAAATATCCAAGGCGGTGAATACTTTTTATAGGCTATATACTGTATATGGATCTATTCATTCATTCATTCAGGGATACAGTAGAGTGGCCAGATGAAGAATTTCTCCAAAGCAGTTTACTGTCTGACTTGTTTCTGCATAATGCAGATTTCATAATACTCTGCATACAGAAATACATTAACTTAACTTTGGTGTATATCCATCTGTTACGATCCCTTCCTAGAGACGTTTTGTCAAGGCCCGATGCTTAACTCTGTGATGAGTCTGTTTTGGGAGCCGCGTCATGCACTTCTTGGCTTTGTTTGTATGAGCACATGTTTTATCCTCTCAAGCCAAACATTTTCTCTGTGAAGGAAGCCGGATTAAACTGAGATGAGGTGCTTATAATTTTTAGTTTAATTTAACAGCAGGTTTGTGATCATAAACTCTTTCAGGTGTTGCATTGTCTCTACAGCATCGGTATTTTATATCTTGAATCTGCTTGATTACTATAATGAGAATTTATGGCAGAACAGGCGTCCTGTAATAAACCAACCATCCTTTGTCTCTTGGTTATATTTGACTCTTTACATTGTAAATCAGAGTTTTACGTCTTTGAAGAGAGATGAAGAAAACATGCACACACTGTGTTGCATTATTGCAGTTGGTGAAAGCCCTCATGTAAATGGATTCTAAATGTAAATGTAGGCAGGAGGCGGCTTGCAGAAATCTTCGGTTGATGAAAAAGCAGCAATGACTCATACAGCAAAATCATCACCATACGGAGAGGTTGAATTCAGAAAGTCAGGAGGGATGCATTTTAACCCAAACATAACTTTTCCCTCTTTTTTTCTAGCAATGCATAGCTTCCTCTGAGGGCATATTGTTCCGTTTGAGTCTGTAAAATACTAGTCTGCAGGTTTCATGCTGATTTAGACACATCGTGGCTGTTGAGATTAAAATGATAGTGTTTTGCCATCATGCAGGACTCAAAAAGTGCGAGTATATAGCAGCAGCCAAGAGTTATAATTACTTTTTGATTCAACATGTTTTCAGGATCTCAGGTAATTTATGTAAAAATGAAGCTTGCAACGAAATGGATGCCATCAGGAAGGAATCTATGAAAAAAATATTCATAATGATGCCAGATTTTTATATAAAATTGTGGAACATTGGGTAAGGATTTAACAAAAAAATAAAGTTTTGATCAAGATTGTTTCCTTCTTTTCTCATGACTTTTTCTTGAACGCGATTAACCCTGAATAATAACCATTATATTCCCATCACAGTTAACTGGAACGATAAGTGTTGAGTCTGAGAGCCTCTAATCTCTTTCTGCAATTGAATTTTTCTTTGTCCAGCAAGTCATTTTTCTTTTCATCAGACCAGAGAACTAATTACCAACAGGTCAGCTTCAGTTTGAGGTTTTAAGTTGGGTTCTACTTGACCGCTTAAAGGGGAAGTTCAGGATTTTTGACATAGGGCCTCATTTACAAGTGAGCCAGAATGCTACTGATCACTGAAGATGGTTTCAACATATTTCATCCTGTTATTCTAGTTCCAGGAGGTCGCCAATGCTAATGCTAGTGCAAGTCAATAGGAATCTGCTAGCCTGTCATTAATCACGATCTTATCCACTCCACAGAATATCCGAGGCAAAACATTTCTAACTTCAGACTATCTGTGTAAATGCCGTGTTAATAGAAAAATGTTACAAACAAAACTAACCTGGGTTTCGTTGCATTTTGATTGTTGCTGCTGAGAAACTTTATAAAGCTTTACTTCCTGTATTTGGCAGCAGTGATGTCATCTGCTGCTATGTGCATGAAGGAATCTGATTACACAAATATAAAGTCTAAAATACGATCACATCTGAAAGACATGAGGATATGTCGGATTTTGAAGATGATTTCAAACTTTTTTCATCAAACTAACTGTCACCATGTCTCTATGAACCGAAATACGCTGGCAAAGGTAGTAAGCTGGTAAGAAACTACTTCCTCAATATGTAATGCAAAATTTGTCATACAAGGCCAATTTTACTTTTTTAACACATGAGTTCACTAGTTTAACTCGACATTTATACTGATAATCTTGCTGATTTGCCTCGGATCTTCTGTGGAGTGGATAAGATTGGTTTTAATGACAGGCTAGCAGATTCCTATTGACTTCCACTAGCATTAGCATCAGCAACCTCCTGGAACTAGAATAACGGGATGAAATATGTTGAAACTGTCTTCAGTAATAAGTAGTATTCTGGCTCACTTGTAAATGAGGCCCTATGTCAAAAATTCTGAACTTCCCCTTTAAAGGTAGAGTTCGATGTTTCCACCCTGAAAATAAATGTTAGACTTGTACAAGTGAAATCTGTCTCGGTCCGCGTCTTTGGACCTCTTCTCGCATGCAGTGGTGAGTTTGAATGCAACTCCCTCTCCTTCTGTCTGTAATTTGCTATTTCGCTTTGTTATGGTGTGGTCGGGACGTTTCTGGGTGGAGATTTCTGTTTATATCGCCAGCCAATGACTGCTAAGGACATCCCGCTGTGTGGGAATAAGCTCATGGTTGAAGCAGACGCCAGTCACTCGGAACTCTCGAAGGAAAAAAAAAATGAAAGGAAAACTGCGGACACACAGAAGAAAAGGTAAGGGCTTTAGATGGTGCACATTAGAAAACCAGGGCTAATATTAGTTTGGCTTTTACCCGAGCGAGGGGCGCTCAGTTTGAAAACTATTGTTTGCAAACAGAAACGATGGGGGGACTTCGGACTCTCCCTTTATATTTCAGGGATTAATTCAGGAATACACCTTGTTAATGCTGTTGTCCGTTTCTGTTTCTTTTAGATTCTACAGGTACTACCCCAAAAATTAGAATATCTTGAAAAAGTTCATGCATTTCCATAATTCAACTTAAAAAGGTGCAATTTACATATTGTTTAGACAAATAATATGTTAATATATTTCAAGCTTTTGTTTGGACGTTGCTGATTAGAAGTTGCAGCTTAAGAAAACCTCAAATTCAGAAACAAAAAAAAATAGAATACTTCATAAAATCAGAGAAGGGTTTTAATTACAAAAATATCAGGCCTCCTAAAATACTTAGTACTTGGTGGGGCCCCTTTTGCATGAATGACTGCCTTAACCCGGTGTGGCATGGATGCTACCAGCTTGTGGCATATCTCAGCTGTTATGGAAGACCAGCATGCTTCAGTCACAGCCCTGAGCTCTTCTCTATTTTTTGGTCTGTTCCTGTTCAGCTTTCTCTTGACAATGCCCCACAGATTTTCAATGGGGTTCAGGTCAGGTGAGTTTGCGGGCCAATCAAGCAAGATAATACAGTGGTTGTTGAACCAGGATTTTGTAGTTTTGGCAGTGTGGGCAGGTGCCAAGTCCTGCTGGAAGATGAAGTCTGCATCTCCATACAGCTGGTCCACTGAAGCAAGCATGAAGTGCTCCAAAATGTCCTGGTAGACGGCTGCATTTATGCTGGACTTGAAGCACAGAGGACCAACACCAGCAGCTGACATGGATCCCCAGGTCATCACAGACTGAGGAACTTAACACTGGACTTCATGCATCTTCTATCTAGCACCTCTCTGGTCTTCCTCCAGACTCTGGGACCTTTGTTTCCAAATGAGATGCAAAACTTGCTCTCATCAGAAAAGAGGACTTTGACCACTGGGCAACAGACCAGTCCTTCTTTTCTCTAGTCCAGCTAAGCGTTTCTGGCGTTGCTTGCTGTTGAGGAGTGGCTTGACAACAGGAATTCGACATTTGAAGCCCATGTCCTGCATCCACCTGCGTGTTGTTTCTCTTGAAGCAGTAACTCCAACCTCAGTTCATTCCTTATGAAGTCCTCCACACTTTTGAAAGGCACTTTCCTGACCATCTTCTCCAGGCTGCTGTCAGCCCTCCGGCTTCTACACCGTTTTCTTCCACACTTCTTCCTTCCACTTAACTGTCCATTAATGTGCTTTGAGACAGCACTCTGAGAACATCCAGCTTCTTTTCTATCACTTTTTGTGTCTTTCCCACCTTGTGCAGGGAGTCAATGATGGTTTTCTGCACAACTGTCAGATCAGCAGTCTTCCCCATGATTGTGAATTCTTCTAACCAAGTCAGGGAATTTTTAAAGGCTCAGGGCACTTTTGCAGATGTTTTGGATTAATTATCTGATTAGACTGTGACACTCTGAGCCTACGATACTGGAGCTTTTCACAGTATTCTAATTTTTTTACTTTTTGAATTTGAGGTTTTCTTAAGCTACAATTTCTAATCAGCAACATCCAAACAGTTAAAAGCTTGAAATATATTGATTCACATATTATTTGTCTATACAATATGTAAGTTGCACCTTTTAAGTTGAATACAGAAATACATGAATTATTTCAGGATATTCTAATTTTTTGGGTAGTGCCAGCATTTGTTTTAGCACCACCACCCCGAGACAAATTCCTTATTTGTGCAAACTTACTTTGCAATAAATTCTGATTTATAAGGCTACTATGTAAGAGTACTGACATTTTGCTACACATTTCTAGAGATTTTTTCGCCCAAGTACAACTGCTAATTTTATGTAGAGTTATTAAACTTTGCCTGGAGCTGGTGCAGCAAAACGTCAACATTTTTAAAGGTTGACAAATGTGGAAACTACTTTAAAATTCACTTCAAACTGGTGTAGCAACACTAGTCAGGTCTGGTACAACTATTAAAAATTCCTGCAGACCTGTCAATCACCTGAGGTGGCTCCTGGGGTGTCTGATCAGATTTGAGTGGTGGCCACTGCTGAATGTAACAGGGGTGAAGCTAAAGGGGGGCCCAGGATGGCACCATTTATATGTTTTCATTCATGCAATCTGGTTTATAGAAGAATGTGCACACCTCTCACGTTCTTCAGGCCTTGGAGAAATAGCGTCATAGCAGCAGAATGGGGATCTGGTTGCTGTGTTGTGCCAAGCAGATTTGCTTTGCCAAAGGGAGCTTTGTGGTTGTAAGGTTCCTATTGATATATAAATATGATTTGTTTGTTTTGTTTTTTTCCCTTTGTAATTTTTGTTTCGAAAAAACAGAGTTAACGGCTTTTCGTCACTGTCGGGTAAAAACCTATCGCCATTTAACATCATTAAAACCCTCTACTTCAAGTGAGTGTGATTTGGTGAAAATATTCAAAAAGCATACGAGTTTATTTGCAGAAGCAGTTCACTCTGTTTTTTTCTAAATGGAAGTTAACTGTTTTTGCAAATAAACTCTTCATATTATTGCTGGACCTGACAAGAGGGAAAGGAAAAGGGGACAGAAGAGAGGGGGGAAAAGAAAGGGAGAGAAGAAAAGAGAGCAAATGCCAATAGCATCATTTTGTTGAAGTGGAATCAGAAGAAGGTGCCAGACTAAAACTATAATTAGGGAAGCAGAAATTGGCATTGGCTGGCGTTCAGATTTATTTATTTTTTCTGTCTGTAAACACTGTATTCACTTTAGTTTCAATTTCTAGTTCACAACAGACTATTTATAGATACTTTAAACAAAGAAAAAAACAAACCCATTACAATCAAAGGAATAGGGGATTATCATGCTTTCCGGGAACTTTCCGGAATCTAGACATTTCCTCTCCGGGCCATTTCAACAATGGCTGTCCCTGCTCTGTTACACTTTGTAAATCGGATAAACGCCAACCTTACTTAAAGGTGTCATAACCTGCTGTTTTACATCCACAATCCTTCTTAAATTATCTTCAAATGAATTTTTTATTCTCGTTGGGTGGGAGGAAAATTTAATGAGCTCATTTTAACCTCTTTTTATCTCCAACTATTGTTTGTCGCGAGAATACGTACGAGAGTTAGACCTGTCTGTAAGCGCGTTCACGAGGCAACGTCAAAGCCAAAACAAAGTTTTATCAGGACAGAGCAGGTGAAGGAAATGATGTCCCAACAGAGAAAAACATGATAAAAAGGTAACAGTGCGGTTGATGGAGAGGATCCGTGGAGTAAAAGGGCTGGACTCTGAATATAAGGAGCGGACGTCTGACGTGATGTTAACCAAACATTGTTAGCTTCTGTAGCTACATTAGCAGCTTGTCCGCTCATCAACCACCATTTACTGGTCTCTGACACAAAAGATAAGTTACACAAGCAGCAACACTTACCGACTGCACATCCTCGCTGATAAGTATAATCCACTGGTACCTGGTAAAGCTGTCCCTCCTGTTAGAGCACCAAAAACTGCTGAATTTCTTCTGAGGCAACTCAGCACGGCAATCTCCCCCCTCCTCCTCACTGTCACTGACGTCGTCGGCGTCCTTTCTGACAAAGCTGGTCTACTCGGTGGCAGGTAATCAGCTGCCTTCAGGTGGTGCTAAAGACGCTAGCTTAGCAGCTCGCTTACAGCCTATCTAGTTCATGTCATAACAGCTGATCATAATGACTCCACGGCAGGTAATCAGCTGCTTTTAGGTGGCGCTAAAGAGGCTAGCTTAGCAGCTAGCAGCCTCTCTAGTTCACGTCATTCGGAGAAAGAAATCCAAACTGCGTACTGTGGAGAGCGCGTGCTTGTGGACGATTCTGGTGAGAATAGAGAGCCCGCACTCAAAGACGAAGTCACTTTCACTTTCCGGAGTTTCTGGCACGTTATAACTGAGGTTCTGTTCCAATACACGTTTTAACGTGAAAAAGTGGGATTACCGGGTGATGACTCCTTTAAGTTTTCCATTGATTCCCGACTTAAGTGATGAAGGGGTGAAGGGCCGAACTTTATAATAACACAACATAGCACGTTTGTTTGTAGCCTGCAAACTACACTATGGTGTTAGCAGGCTAGCGTTAGCCAGCTAGCGTTTGCTGATGTGCCTAACTTTGTGCTGCTGAAAACACACAAGCATCTGAAAGCGTCTCCTTTCTTGGCAGTCCCCTGTTGTTACACTGGAAACGGGAGGGTACAGACCCAATTTTCAGGTGCTTGTGTGTTTTAAGACGCACAAAGTAAGGCACGCCAGCAACCCTATCCTGCTAACGCTATCCTGCTAACGCTATCCTGCTAACGCCAGCTGTTAGCATCATTGAAGTGCCGGCTACAGATTTAGTTGTTTTATTATAAAGTTCGGCCCTTCAGTCTGGCGATCCACTTCTTCCTTAGTAGGGTTGGCGTTTATTCAATTTACGAAGTGGAACAGAGCAGGGACATTGAACTGACCCGGAAGAGGAAGCGGCTAAATGTTTCAAGTTCCGGAAACCTGAACACAGAAGCGTGATTATCCCCTATTGTAATGTTATTAGTCAGTACCTGTTTCTGTTCCTTTAATTGACGTTTTTGTCACTTGTTTTTATGACTTTCAGATCCTGTTGGCTAAACAGATTTACTATCAATCAAAAAATGTGTGATTAAGAGCTAATTGTAGCTTTGATTAAGTTAAATGGCTCCTTCACAGAACCAGCTGTGATAACTCAACATCTGGATTTCCCTGTTTAAATGTTTAATGAACACCATCAGTCTTCGTGGGTCAGAATGGAAAAGCTAAGAACTCAGACATGCTGTGTACAAACGTCTCAGTTGCACCATGGGTGCTTTGTACGGTTGGAGAAGCTGATCCCTGATGGGAGATGAATGATAAGTGAAACCATGAAGTAAGAACGGTTTACTTTTTAGCATGATGGACAGCATCTGGAACAGCTGCCCCCCTGAGGAATTCACTTTACTGTATGTTGTTAATACCTACTGGCAGCTGCACAAGCCTGTGTATTTGTACACATTTTCAGTACAGGGATAATCCTGCTGGGTCTGTGTTCCCTGTGTCTGGGTTTATGTGCAGAAATGACCAACTCACTGTAATCCAGTTTAATTACAGTGCTGTATTTTCAAAATGTAGTTTATAAGCTGAGTCTGATGACATGGAGGCCTGAGTCAGGTCTGCAGACCAGCTTCTGACCAACGGCCTGAGTCAGGTCTGTTTTCTCCTCCCTGCAGGGAGAAAGAACAACCAGCATCCTCACACTGCTCTGCATGTTTATTCCTGTAGTGCTGTTCAAGCTTAAAGGTGCAGCATGCAACAAAATCAAAGATCAATGGTAGAAATATGTAATATTTAATTAAAAATAGTTTCTTTTTGTATCTAATTATGTTTTATACTCTAAGTGAGCCATTTATATCCTCCTGCCCTGTGTCCACATGCATTTTTACTACGCATCTGAATGGACAAACGGCTGTGTGGAAAAAAGAACTTTCTCAGCTTTAAAACTGCTGCACCAGCTGTGTTTAACAGGAGCTAGAGCAGCATTTTGCATAAGTCATGCCTGAAAAGGTGCATAGAAGAAGACGGGACACATGCACAGTATTTTAAAGTAGTTACCTGCAGCCACTGAACCCACTTGCAGATGAAAACATTATGAAGAAATTTGTCCACTGACGGCCACAACTGAAATCTAGAGGAAAGAGTGGCATAGAAATGACGTAAAAAGCCAAACACAATCATTTTTGCACATTTTTAATCTGAGGAGTGCACAGGACCACCTGCAGTCTGCTGATGACCAGTAAGGAAATTGACTATAAAGCCAAAACAAAATGTTTTTTTCCCCCTAATGTTTTATTTACAAGTGCTGTTATCTTTAGCTATTTGTTGTAAACTTTAAGAAATGTGGACTTTTTTCCATACCTGAGCTTTGTTTGGCTGAATGTGGCCTGTCTGCTAGGCTGTTTGGCTTCATCAAGTCCCTGATGTGGCAAAAGAAGTAAACCACTTGAGCTTGAACAACATAGATGGGTAAAATGCAGAGCCCATTTTCCCAATCAGGATTAAGTGAGTAATATTTATTATGGTTTGTCTTGGCATCTGGTTCTGTGATGCAGTTGAGATGAATTATGATGCAGGAGAAAGTCGTTCCAGGAAGATGTGGTTTCCTGGACTTGCTGTTTTGTTTAGGAACTTTCAGTATCCTGCCAAGTCGAGCAACTTAAATTAAAACCAACAGATACTCTGCAGTCAGCATAACAGCAAGGACAGGATGAGCAGCATTGTCTGACACAACTTTCCATTGTGATGCTTTGTGTAAGGCGTTCTGGCAGCTGGGTGAAAATGGACTGAGCTTGTTGCTTCGAAACAACATCCTTGAATTTCAACACCACTTCTTGGAACTAAGGTCAGACTGAATGTCAGTACGAACGAGTCTAGCATCTTTATAAGCAATGTTTGATTTTTCTCATGAATGTCCAGGGAGACCTGGACTCTTCTTGCCCTTTTTGTTCCTTCATTCTCAGCTCTGCTGTAATCCTAAAGAAGTCGGGGGTCTTATTGAGCCATCGCACTCCTCCACATCTGAGAAGCAAATGGCATTTTCTGTTTTATTCTTTCTGTTAGTTTTAGTTGGATGACTGTTTTTTTTTTTTTTTTTTTTTTTTTAAAACTCAGCACTTCTAACCTTTTGTATGACTGTATGTAAGAGGAAAAGGTAGGCCTGGGACGATAAATTTTTCTGGATGATATATTGTCCCACATATTACCGAGACCAAAATAACCCCTTATGTAATGTTAATATATCATAATAATTCAAGTTCAGCCTTTCAAATGCAACAATTAAACTTTTATTTTACACTGGAATGTCCAGAACCAGAACTTTTAAATATCCTAATAAACAAACAAAAAACAATAAAAATAAAACTGAAAAAGGACCAAAAAAACAATAAACTAGACCCTGTTTCTCCAAAACAATAAATACAATGGCCTATCCAGTCTCAAACAAAACTGCACTTTAATATTATTATTATTAGTATTATTATTATTACTAAGGATGACGATGTGCTGACTGTCGGGCCGACGGCTCTACAACTCGGGTGCAGTCCCCCCCCAGCTGGGAAAACTCAACCGGGTGATTGTGTTTGAGGTGGCCATGCAAGTTCGTTATGTTGCCTCTCTTTTGGCGCTGCCATTTTTAAACCAAGTCGGCAGTGTCGCTTTTCTGTGTTGATGCTCCGACCTCACTCGTTGAGCTTCAAGCCCAAATATTCCCACACCGGAGCTGGAGCATTTGGCTTTGCGTTTCTACGCTCCTCGAAGCTCACCTGCTGCGGGTCTGTCTGTATGTGTGCTAATGCTATTTTTGGGAAGTCCTGTAAACAGTAATCCAGTTTACTGAAGATGAACGCATGGATGAGCTGCTAGTTAACAGAAGAGATGATATATCTCAAACCACTGGTGCTCATGGAATGCTGGAGTAGAAAAAAAGGATTATAATGCAGAAAAAAGAAGAAATGGCATTAAAAATTCAGGTCCAGGCACTCAAAAAGGTTTACATTTTACAAGAACTTTAAATCAATGGGCTGGAATCATAAAATGCACCAAAGCATATAAGGATTTATGCCTTCTTCAGGTGTAGTGACACCCAGAAACAGTAATTTTGAAAGTCAGATGTGATTCTGTCAACACTCCAAGGTACAAACTTTCAGTGATTCTAAGAGCCTTTGGTAGTAAAGAGCACTGGTAAACCTAACAGAGTAATCTCCGTTTGACTTAATTTAATTGAAAAACAAAAATTCCCTTTCCTGCAGTTACTTGCCACAGACAGTCTGGTGACAGAAACACAACGTTGTGTATTGACTGCATAATTAGGGGTGTGAAAAAATATCAATATGCAGCTTGCAATATTTTGTGTTGTGATACCTTATTGATATTAAGAAGCACCATCGCAATATTTTTTTTTCTAACTTGCGAGATCTTGTCCTGTAACAAAATCTTGCGAGATCTTGTTCCATTAGCAGCGGTCCAGCATTTAGAAAAGTCCCTGTTATTCTGGAAGAACTTCATATCCCAGCATTCCTTTCAGCGTCATGTGACTACGGTGCAGCTGCTGCTGCTACAGACTGACTTGCTTTGAAGCTGCTTGTAATTTGTCTGGTTTTTAGTTGTTGGTTAAGTTACCAAGTTGTCAGAAACATTATAATTAGCCACATGTGGCTAATACCTGCTAGTATCTGATAAATGGCAGCATTACTGATGTTTAATGTGCCTTTGAAACCTAACTGCTTTGATGAAGTGAAGTGTAACTCCACGTTATTAAAGGGAAAAGATGGGTTTCCTGTTTAAACATTGCAGTTGCGCGTGCAACCAGGGGGCAAAAAGCCTGTTCGTAGTGCAGTCTAGGGCCAAACGCACTCATATATTATATATAAAATTAAATAAGAAAAAAAAAGAGGGTGTTGTTTTTTTTATAATATTTTATATAAATATATTATTATGAGGAAAGAAAAAAACAGGGGGAGCCGGCGTTATGTTTCTATTCCCATTACACTAACTTAGCAAGAAAGTCATCACTCGGAAACGGCATTTTTATTGTTAAAACATGAATATTATTCGTGTTGGACCTCATTTGAAATTTGCCTGAAAAACTTGAGTTAGAAAGCGGCTTAAACTTTCGTTTAGACTTTGTTAAAACCAAAATAGGCCACAACAATCTGCTGTCTGCAGCAGGTTCAGCTCCGGTGTCTTCACCACCTCCATACAGAAGCAACTTTCACTAGTTTGGGATTAAACCAGGCAAAGACGACGTCATCACTACGTTTGGAAAGGAGGCGAATCCAGCTGTTAGGGACTCACCTGTGTTGCTGTCGGTGAGTCTCGCTGCTTGTGTAACGTTCTGCTTTTCTGCTTTATCGCGTATGAGATCCTGGTAGACAGACTAGCTGACTGCTAACAAGCTCAAACGCCTTCTGATTTACGACCCCGAACTTTGTATGAATTCTCCGAGATGCGTTGTTATGCGACGTGGATGCTTGTAAACGGCTCCACAATTATTTTCTTCTTTTTATTTTCCGTGTCTGAGCAGAGGACGGCTGTCACACACAGCTATTGGATGCGGTGGTGATACTGGTATTGTTACTGTACCAGTCTCCCGACTAGAACACGGGAATAATTTCTGCCACTGCGGTGGTTAAATCTGACATGGTGACCATGGTGAAAGACTAAATAAATCATGTAGTCTGAAACTGCAGAAGTTATCAGAGAGGGTTTTCTGAGGACAGTCTCTGCTATTGTCCTATATTGCCATTTTCAACTGTTTACATGCATTACGTTTGGATTTTTGCAACCAAACAAATACCAGGGCTCAAACATTTTATTTCCCCCGACACTTTCATGTCATATCTTGACCTCATCTGCATGTTAACACACGTCTTCTCACAGTTCAATAATGCTTTTCCTGTGTTTTCTTGCCCCCTGGTTGCGCGCACATCCTATCTGTGACGTTGCTCGGAAACCCATCTATGAATCACACCAGACGCACCATTCTTTACACGTAGCTTTGAATACCATGCTGTAACAAAATTGTGATATATTGTCTTGCTTATAGTATCGTAATGCATATCATATCGCCAGATTCTAGCCGATACTCACCCCTATGCATATCTGTGATAGTGTTCATGTGACAGTGTGGGCTCCTGTCACTACTGTATGCCCCCAGTTGATGATGCACCCCGGCTACTTGGCCACAGTGATATCCCTTTAGCCGACTGGTAAGCGTGTGTGACTCTCACCCGGGAGTCTGGGAATCGAATCCCACCCGGGCC
The DNA here is from genome assembly GCA_023101725.1 of Atherinomorus stipes. Taxonomy (NCBI): domain Eukaryota; kingdom Metazoa; phylum Chordata; class Actinopteri; order Atheriniformes; family Atherinidae; genus Atherinomorus; species Atherinomorus stipes. The sequence goes on from JALJCO010004337.1 coordinate 663,155, forward strand.
CCCTGTTTTGTACCTTGCCATATTCAGGTTCTTTGATATTTGACCCAAATGGAGCATACATGCTGAACAGAACAAGTCCAAGAACTCACCTGTTGGAGACCCTTTAAAATAAAACGGTAGTCCTGCTTCAAGGCTGGACCTGTTGTGTTCAGAGATGCGATTCTGCAGACCTTGGCTGGAACCAGAGATTGACTTCCTGTCTGCCCATTGTCCTCTGACATCAGCAAGACATCCTGGTCCAGACGACTGCTGCTGCCTAGATATTTTCTCTCCTTCAGAGCATTCTCTGGAAAACCTAGATGAGTAAATACTCAGACCAACAGCCATGCCACGTTCACTTAAAGGGCCCATTTTATGCATATTGACTTTTCTAAGTGCTTGAAATGATCTTCTGGGGTGTTTTAAGTTACAAAGAGACGAAAAATGCCCATAAAAACCAACTTCCTAGTTATTAAAGGTATTGTCTGAAGTTTCCCCCCTGAAAATAAATGTTAGACTCGTGCAAGTGAAATCCATCTCAAACCGCGCCTTTGGGCCTCTACTCTCGTGGGGTGGTGAGTTTGAATGCAACTCCCTTTCCCCTGTCTGTAATTTGACTTTTCCCTTTGTTTTCATCCGGTCGGGACGTTTCTGGGTAGCTATTTCTATTTCTGTATATACCGCCAGCCAATGACAGAGCTAAGGACATGACGCTGTGTGGGAATAAGCTCATGATTGTCACTCGAACTCTCGAAGGAAAAAAAAAGAAAGAAAAACGGCAGACGCGGCAGAGAAAAGAAAGTACTCCACGGTAAGAGCTTGAAGATGGTGCATGTTGGGTTAATAGTAATTTGGCTTTTACCCGCTTACGAGCTTTGAAGAAGAGGCTTGAAGCTGAATAGGCTGAAGAACGATGCGGCCATTAGCTCGAGGGGAGGAGCTCTCCGTTTGAATAGTATTGTTTACGAACAGGAACTCCAAACTCTACCTTTAAGAGTCTTTAAGACTTTTAAATGAAGCATTTTTTACAATTGGCCTGACCTCCGCATTTTATTCTTGCGGCACTGGCTGGTCATCCATTGGAACACCGTCCACTTTCATACCTGATTAACGGGCATCACTCTGCTTTTGAGATGACTCTACGAGCATGCTGTCGTGCACAATACCAGTAGAGACGAGAAACAATGAAGCTGCTTTGGCTGCTCGTGTGACGCACTCAGAGGTGCGTTTGAGAAAGGAGGAAAACAAAAGAGGTTGCGCGGTGTAGGTGGAGCTGTAACTGAGGACAGATTTGATCATGACTCCTATATTACATTAACAAAGTGCATAATATGTGTTCAGTTGGCCGTAGGGCGTTCATCTCCCCAGCTCAGCTCGATAAGAGACATCTGCCGAAGCAATGTCTTCGCCTGCTACATGTGAGATCGTGTAGGAAAACCTCATGAGCCTCATGCGAAGACGTTGAATGCGAGGCGGAAGTTCATCCAGGCCCTTAGAACCTAGCAGGGAGACCAGAGGTTTATGATCAGTTTCAATCTGGAAACTTTTCCCAATGAGGAACTCTGACAGTCTCTCACAGGCCCAGGTTGTTGCTAGGGCCTCTTTGTCAATCTGGGCATATCGCTGTTCTGTGTCACTCAGAGTCCGTGAAGCATATGCCACCGGTTTCCAGTCTGCTCCATCTTGTTGCTGCAGAAGCACTGCACCCATCCCGTAAGAAGAAGAGTCTGCTGAAACAAGTGTTTCAGCATTTGGGTCATAGAGTGCGAGACCTGGTGGTGATGTCAGGTCTGCCTTGATGCCCTCAAAGGCTTGTTGTTGTGGTCCCCAGCACCACGCATTAGACTTTCACAGGAGGTCCTTAAGGGGACGGGTTTTTTCAGCCAAGTAGGGAAGAAATTTCCCCAGGTGGTTGGTCATTCCGAGGAAGCGTCTCACTTCGGGCTCAGGCATGGCTTTTACGGCGCTCACTTTATCAGGGTCTGCGCTGACCCCAGACGCCTCGATCACTTGCCCCAAAAACTTTATTTTGTTCTTTGAGAACTCGCACTTGTCATTGAGTGTGAGTCCTGCTTCCTGCAGCCGTAACAGCGCCTTTCTTAGTCTTTTGTCGTGTTCCGTCTGTGTTGCTCCCCAGATGAGCACGTCATCCATCTGGCATAAGACACCTTCCAGGCCCTCAAGAATGCGTGACATTCGCTTCTGGAAGTGTTCGGGGGCTGATGAGATCCCGAAACACAGACGGTTGTAGCGGTAACGTCTGAATGGCGTTATGAACGTGGTCAGCCGAGAAGAGACCTTGGAGAGGGGGATTTGCCAAAATCCAGCACTAGCATCAAGCTTGGAGAACACTTTGGCTCCTCCCAACTGTCCTAAGGTGTGTTCAACTGATGGTAGAGGATGTTTCTCTCTCAGAACGGATTTGTTAAGTTCAGTGAGATCAGAGCAAATTCTTACTCTGCCTGTGCTTTTGGGCACTACCACCATGGGAGCACACCATTCGGTGGGTTCCTCCACCTTTGAGATGACATCTTGCCGCTCCATGCGTTCCAACTCCTCTTTAACCTTGGGCAGAAGCGGGAGAGAGATACGCCGGGGTGTAGAGAGGGAAAAGGGTTTTGCTCCCGGTTTTAGTACGATACTGTACTCGCCCTCCATTTTCCCTAGTCCCTAGTCTAGAGAAAAACTTGGGAAATTCCCTTTTCACATTTTCTTTGAGTCAAGACTGATGTTATTCAGCCTAGCCACCAGCTGCAAGGCCACGGCAGCTTGTCCACTTAGCAGTGGTGTGCGAAGTCCATCAACCACATAAAGCTCCTCTTTTGTGGTTTGGCTGTTCTTGCTGAGGGTGGCAGAGAACTTGCCTGTCACCTTTAGAGGGGTCCCTCCTGGTCCACAGAGAACCCTAGTTGCACTCTTCAGTTTGTTAAACTGGGTTTGGTTGTACAGTGTGGCTGGAATAGCCGTAACGTCCGCTCCTGAATCAATTTTGAACACAGTACTATAATTGTCCACCATTATGTCTGACATCCATTGACTTCCAACTGTATCTTCTGACAGGGAGCCTAAGAATACAATGTCCTCATCACTGTCTGCAGTCACTATAGCCACACTGGCTTCTCTCATTTTCTTGGCTCTACAGACTCTGGCATAATGTCCCTTTTTCCTGCAATGATTACATTCTGCCTCCCTCGCTGGACACAGTTGCAGTGCATGCCCCCTAGTGTCTCCGCATCTTTTGCACTGAGTCGTTTTTTCCTGCAGTATCCTCTTGGAAGTAAAACTGCCTCCAGCCTTGTTCTGTTTGAAACATGCCCCGCCCCCGCAACGCTGCTGCACATGCACTCTGTCGAGCCAGGTATTCAGAGTGTCTGTCTTAAAGTTGGTTTTAAGCATTTCTTGCTGCTTTTTTACTTGCTCACATTGTCGAGCTCTAGTAATGGCTTTCTCTAGAGTTAGTTCAGGGTCCATTTGTAACTGTTCTGATAAGCGTTTGTCTCTCAGGCCTACAACCAGTCTGTCTCTTACCATCTCATCATGCAGAGCGCCATATCTGCAGTGCTCCACAAGACAATGTAGTGCTGTGTGAAAACTGTCTGCAGACTCGCCTGGCTCCTGCTGCCTCTGATTAAACTTGGCTCGCTCAAAAATTATGTTCCGGCGAGCTACAAAGTGACCATCTAGTTTCCTTTTAACCATTTCGTAGTCACCTACCTCTTCGGGGCTAAGATGGAGGGAAACCAATATGACCTCTGCTTCCTCTCCCATACAGTAGATTAAAGCATTTACTTGATTTTCGTCCGCTTGTGTCTCCAGACCAGACGTGATGCGGTATCTGTCGAAGCGCTTAATCCACTTTGCCCACTCCTCAGCCTTAACGGAGAACTTTTCTGGCGGTGAAACCAACTGGTTCATGCTGTGGCCTCGTGTTAGCCGTGCGCGGGTAACCTGCCGTCCTCTTCAGAGGGAAAAAAAAAATCTCTGCTGATTCTGTGCAGCCGCTTTAACGTGGCTGTACCTGGATTCGACGTCCTTTAACTTCTGACACCATGTTCAGTTGGCCGTAGGGCGTTTATCTCCCCAGCTCAGCTCGATAAGAGACGACATGAGTCTCGTGTTGTCAACTCGGTGTTTTATTTCAAAAACGTTCCCCCCGGAACACACGTCTTCAACCCCAGGTTCCTACCCCTGTACTTCCGGTAACACACTGTCACTACAATATGGGCCCTTTAAACCTCCTTTCTTTCTCATTCTGATGCTCGGTCTGAAGTTTAGCAAGTCTTCACCATGACTAGATGCATTGAGTTGCGATTGGCTGATTAGATGGCAATTAAACCAATAATGCCAATTAAAACATCTGGATTTATTTCAGCTCTACACAAGGTCAAGTTTTACTGCATCTTGTGTATTTGTTCTCTGATAATACGTGTATTGTGGTAGTTCTACTGCAGTTAAGTTACTCCATCACTAATTATCTCTCACCTGTTTTGTCCCAACCTAAAAGAAAACAATCGCAGCCATTTTATAGTAATTTATTCATTTTGGCTAATGTCTTCTGAAGGGCAATGTACAGCTTTTACCAGAGCCAGTGTACAATACGTTATAATTACAACATTTACAGGTGTGGCTGGTCTTTTTACATCAAACGACAGATATGGGAAACAGAGTCAATGTGGTTTAACACAGGCACTGGAGACAAAGCAAAACAGTTTTCATTAGCAAATATTCACCTTACTCATTCTTTGCTCACAGGAAAGCATTTTTCTTCTTCACTGAGCGTCATGGTACAGCTCGTCTCTTTACAGCAGATGGACCGACAGGGTTGGCAAATACAGTCAAGCAAAAGCTTAAAAAATATCTTCTTTCATCTTTATAGTAACATCTGATAGATTCGTAAGAAAAGTGGACTTTGAACACAGACTTATGGCAACACAATGTGCTTGATGAGAGTCGGACTGGTCCGGGGTTTCATTCACGTGATGCAGTTTTTTTTTTTTTTTTACTTTCCACTCATTTATATTCCACAAATACCACCCATTCTGTAATAGAAAAAATAAAATATGCCAATTTAAGACAGTGGAGAGCTTTGAGATAGATAACCAAAGGGTAAGTTTAATGTGGAAAAAAACGCTATTTCTAAATCCGGACAAAACGGCAAAAAAATTAAAGGTCATGGTGCCAAAAAGTAAAGAAAAGTATTTTTTTTTCTTCAAACCTTTAGAGAGTTTTGGACATAAAGAGAGTGCAAAGAGCATTGATTTTAATACAAAGCAGGGGAAATAAGCTCTTCTTTATACTCGTGGTATTTTGATTTCCTGTGACCTGATTTACCATTTGTTTTGTTTTTGGGGGAGGCAGGTCTGTTATTTGCTAGGTGTTACTGAAATTATATCCTATATGTATATATATTAAAAACAAGTAACTCAGATGATGTAAAATGAATTTGCTTTGAAGAGGCGTGTTCTTTAATAATTTATAGTGCCACTTCCAAATAATAAATAAACAAATGAATAAATAAACAAGCAGGCAAGCAAACATCAAACTTTTTTCCCCATTATTTTTTTCTCTTTAATATAAATGTCTCTGGTAGTCCAGCGATTTTTGTGATATTCTTGAAAAATAGTTTCTTACAAGTTATTAACAATGCTGTGCTCCCTCCAAAGGATGAGGGATGGCGCGAGGGTTCTGCAGAGGAGCCGACACCCGGCTGGCGGCCATAGACGACGCTTGTCGCTACGACCAAACTGGCCTCCAAAGGCTGCGTCCGAGTCTGGCAAAATAAGATTCGATCCGCTTGTGAGTTCAGTCTGATAGACGAGAAGCAGGGTGAGTCTTCCTCAGCCTTCCAGCACTTAAAAAATATCTTTTTTTAAACTCTTAAAACTATCTTTTACTCCCGAACCTTTTTGATGTGCTTCAGCGTCTGTTGGGGATTTTAACACACCTAAAGTATCTCCTGTTTCAGAGATGGTTCCTTCAGAACCAGGATGGTGCTGTGGGTCTGGAAATGAGACCAGCTGTACAGGCTAAAGCACGGTGGCGTTGTGGCCCTCCATCCTGGGCAGCCTCGGGTCCTGCACTGTCCCCATGGTAACTAGCAGCGGACGGCTGTCCTCGGACATACCCGTCCGTCCCAGAGACATTGGCGCAACTGAGGCTCCCCTCTGGTGGGCTGCTGAGGAGGGCGCTGAGGTGCCTTGCTGGGGGGGAGGGGGGTTGGCGTTCCCGTGGGCGGGCTCCAGCGGCAGGCCTTGCTCCTGGTAGCCGTATCCGATGTTCCCACATGGGAAGCGTCTGAGTCTGTAGAGGGGGACTGGGGGCAAGGCAGCGGAATCTAAAAGCAGGGGTGACTGGGCGGCAGGAGGGGGGTGGGGGTAGGAGCGGCCTGCAGAGACCCTGCTGCTGCTGCTGGTGGTGCAGCAGCTGCAGCTGGTGCTGCTGCTGCAGCTGATGCTGGAACTGCTTATGCTGGTGCTGGAGACCCAGCACCCCCGCCACCTCAGCCACCGTCCGGCCCACGTGCTCCTGCCCCTCCCCGGGCACCCTGCCACCACTGCCTCCTGCCCCTCCCACCCCTCCCTGCCTCTCTGCTGCTGCTTCCTCTGCTGCTGCTGCAGGAACCAGGAGCCGTACGTGGGGTTCCAGAGACTGGTGTTTTTCCCGTTCTGGCCCTCCTTCTCTTGTGCGTGGCCCTGCGTGAAAGCCAGATTGATGTGCCCCCCCTCTGAGCTTGGCTGGACGGCGGCATGAGGTCCCTTGGCAGTGAGTGTGGAGGGGGTGGTGGAGGTGTTTGTTGTGGTCAGAGCGATGGAGGTCTGCGTGTGAGGCTGGTGCTGGTGGGGGCATGGCTGGGGCTGAGCCGCCGTCTGTGCTTTGGCCTCTGATGCTGTGCTCGTCATGACCGCGTGCTCCCCGCCTCTCCTGTCCTCTGTGGGATAGGAAGGGGGCAGCTGGGGAGCCTCCCCATCAGGCACCTGGGCGTTCACCAACACAGCTGATGTTGAGGGGTCATCAGAGCGCACGGCTACACGCTCCTCCTCTTCAGGAACAGGTCCGTACTCCACAGGCAGGGGCATGTTCACCACATCAGGGTCCTAAAACAGAGTTCAAGTCAGGGGTTTAACAGGATCCAACTCATTTTCTTTCTTTAAGGCCTGAATATTTCAGTTTACCTGTAAGCAGTAATCAATTCTTTCCAGGATGGTGGAGAAGTTGGGCCTGTCTTCAGGTTGGTGCTGCCAACACTGAGTCATTATACGGTACCTAAAGATGCACATGAATGGGTGGAAACACAAGCAGAAAGTACTTAAACAACTCCCCCTCCTTGCAGATGCAGACAGCCCAGTTTCAGCTGCTTATTTAATCCCTGATAAATCTGTTTTGACTAAATATTCTTCAGTAGCTGGTTTGATTGTTTAATGCAGGACTCCTGCATGACCTCCTGCAAGTTGGAGGAATTGTTAAATGGCTGTTTTTATGGAGACAGGCACAGACGCGCTGCTTGCTGTAGGCCTGAAGGGGGCCAACTAACTTTGAAACAGTGACCACATGGAGAGTTTGCAATGACAGTCGCCTTAATGGGCCCACAACTTCACCTCTCTGGGCACGGTCCCATGGGTTTTCTCAAACAAACTAGACTTAAACGGTCTGGCTTCTCGCTGCCGACAACTCTACGTGGTCTCATGGTTGTTTTCTGAAACGTATTAAACACGAAACCCTTGTCACCAAGTAGGCGGAAACAGAACGGGACTGTGGTGGATGCAGCGTTTTTGTTAGACCAAACTGAGACCAAACTGAGTCTGGACGTTTGGTCTGACTCTAAGTCTAAGGATTGGTCTGTTTGGTCTGAGCCTGAGGATGTTTGGTCAGAGTCAGACCAAACATCCTCAGACCCAGACCAAACTGAGTCTGGACGTTTGGTCTGACTCTGAGTCAGACCAAGCATCCTCAGACCAAACATCCTTTGACTCTGAGTCTGAGGATGTTTGATCTGACTCACCTGATGCTTGGTCTGACTCAGAGTCAGACCAAGCATCCTTTGACTCTGAGTCTGAGGATGTTTGGTCTGACTCAGAGTCAGACCAAACATCCTTTGACTCTGAGTCTGAGGATGTTTGGTCAGACTCAGACCAGAGTCCAGAGACGTTTGGTCTGACTCAGAGTCAGACCAAACATTCTCAGAGTCAGACCAAACTGACTCTGAGGATGTTTGGACTGACCAAATGTCCTCAGACTCAGAGACAAGCCAAACGTCCTCAGACTCTGGTCTGACGCTGAGGACGTTTGGTCTGACTCTGAGTCCGAGGATGTTTGAGTATGTTTGGTCTGCCTCAGACCAAATGTCCTCAGAGTCAGACCAAACGTCCTCAGAGTCAGACCAGAGTCTAAGGACGTTTGATCTGACTCAGATTTAGATCAAACATCCTCAGACACAGAGTCAGACCATAGTCTGTGGACGTTTGGTCTGACTCAGAGTCAGACCAAGCATCAGGTGAGTATGACCAAACATCCTCTGACTCTGAATATGTTTAGTCTGACTCAGAGTCAGACCAAACATCCTCAGACTCTGAATATGTTTAGTCTGACTCAGAGTCAGACCAAACATCCTCAGACTCTGGTCTGAGGCAGACCAAACATACTCAGAGTCAGTTTGGTCTGACTCTGAGGATGTTTGGTGTGTCTGAGGACGTTTGGTCTGACTCTGAGTCAGACCAAACGTCCTCACAGTCAGACCAGAGTCTGAGGACGTTCGGTCTGAGTTTGAGGACGTTCGGTCTGACTCGGAGTCAGACCAGAGTCTGAGGACGTTCGGTCTGACTCGGAGTCAGACCAAACATCCTCAGAGTCAGACCAGAGTCTGAGGACGTTCGGTCTGACTCGGAGTCAGACCAAACATCCTCAGCGTCAGACCAGAGTCTGAGGACGTTTGGCTTGTCTCCGAGTCTGAGGACATTTGGTCAGACCAAACATCCTCAGAGTCAGTTTGGTCTGACTTCGAGGATGTTTGGTCTGACTCAGAGTCAGACCAAACATCCTCAGAGTCAGACCAGAGTCTGAGGACGTTTGGCTTGTCTCCGAGTCTGAGGACATTTGGTCAGACCAAACATCCTCAGAGTCATGGTCTGACTCTCGAGGATGTTTGGTCTGACTCAGAGTCAGACCAAACATCCTCAGAGTCAGTTTGGTGAGTCTGAGGATGTTTGGTCTGACTCAGAGTCAGACCAAACATCCTCAGAGTCAGACAGAACATCCTCAGTCAGACCAGAGTCTGAGGATGTTTGGTCTGTTTCCGAGTCCCAGGATGTTTGGTCTGAGGCAGACCAAACAAACTCAAACGTCCTCAGAGTCAGTTTGGTCTGACTTCGAGGATGTTTGGTCCTACTCAGAGTCAGACCAAACGTCCTCAGACTCTGGTCTGAGGCAGACCAAACATACTCAGAGTCAGTTTGGTCTGACTCTGAGGATGTTTGGTGTGTCTGAGGCTAATTGGTCTGACTCTGAGTCAGACCAAACGTCCTCACAGTCAGACCAGAGTCTGAGGACGTTCGGTCTGACTCGGAGTAGGACCAAACATCCTCAGAGTCAGACACAGAGTCTGAGGATGTTTGGTCTGTTTCCCAGTCCCAGGATGTTTGAGTTTGTTTGGTCTGCCTCAGACCAAATGTCCTCAGAGTCAGACCAAACATCCTCAGAGTCAGACCACAGTAAGGACGTTTGATCTGACTCAGATTTAGATCAAACATCCTCAGACACAGACCATAGTCTGTGGACGTTTGGTCTGACTCTGAGTCAGACCAAACATCCTCAAGTGGTCTGACTCTGACCAGAGTCAGACCAAACATCCTCAGGCTCAGACCAAACATCCTAAGAGTCAGTTTGGTGAGTCTGAGGATGTTTGGTCTGACTCTGAGTCTGACCAAACGTCCTCAGACTCAGACCAAACTGACTGAGGATGTTTGAGGACGTTTGGTCTGACTCTGAGTCAGACCAAAAGACCAAACGTCCTCAGCGTCAGACCAGAGTCTGAGGACGTTGTGCTTGTCTCCGAGTCTGGGGACATTTGGTCAGACCAAACATCCTCAGAGTCAGACCAGAGTCTGAGGACGTTTGGTCTGTCTCTGAGTCCGAGGATGTTTGGACTGCCTCAGACCAATTTCCTCATAGTCAGACCAAACGTCCTCAGACTCGGGAGGCAGACCAAACATACTCAGAGTCAGTTTGGTCTGACTCTGAGGATGTTTGGTGTGTCTGAGGACGTTTGGTCTGACTCTGAGTCAGACCAAACGTCCTCACAGTCAGACCAGAGTCTGAGGACGTTCGGTCTGAGTTTGAGGACGTTCGGTCTGACTCGGAGTCAGACCAAACATCCTCAGAGTCAGTTTGGTCTGACTTCAGAGAGGATGTTTGGTCTTACTCAGAGTCAGACCAAACATCCTCAGCGTCAGACCAGAGTCTGAGGACGTTTGGCTTGTCTCCGAGTCTGAGGACATTTGGTCAGACCAAACATCCTCAGAGTCACAGTTTGGTCTGAGTCTGAGGATGTTTGGTCTGACACAGAGTCAGACCAAACATCCTCAGAGTCAGACAGAACATCCTCAGAGTCAGACCAGAGTCTGAGGATGTTTGGTCTGTTTCCGAGTCCCAGGATGTTTGAGTTTGTTTGGTCTGCCTCAGACCAAACGTCCTCAGAGTCAGTTCGGTCTGACTTCGAGGATGTTTGGTCCTACTCAGAGTCAGACCAAACGTCCTCAGACTCTGGTCTGAGACAGACCAAACATCCTCAGAGTCAGACCAGAGTCTGAGGGCGTTTGGTCTGTTTCCGATTTAGGATCAAACATCCTCAGACTCAGAGTCAGACCAAACTGACTCTGAGGACGTTTGGTCTGACTCAGAGTCAGACCAAACATCCTGACTCTGAGGATGTTTGGTCTTACTCAGAGTCAGACCAAACGTCCTCAGCGTCAGACCAGAGTCTGAGGATGTTTGGTCTTGTCTCAGAGTTTGAGGGTGTTTGGTCTAACTCAGAGTCAGACCAAACGTCCTCAGAGTCAGACGAAACATCCTCAGACTCTGGTCTGAGGCAGACCAAACATACTCAGAGTCAGTTTGATCTGAGTCTGAGGATGTTTGGTGTGTCTGAGGACGTTAAATCGTCTGACTCTGAGTCAGACCAAACATCCTCACAGTCAGACCAGAGTCTGACGGACGTTCGGTCTGAGTTTGAGGATGTTTGGTCTGACTCGGAGTCGGACCAAACATCCTCAGAGTCAGACCAGAGTCTGAGGGGGCGTTTGGTCTGGCTTTTCAGACCAAAGTCCTCAGAGTGAGTTTGTCTGCTTTGAGGACATGTGGTCTGCCTCAGACCAAACAACCTCAGACTCTGGTCTGAGGCAGACCAAACATCCTCAGAGTCAGACCACAGTAAGGACGTTTGATCTGACTCAGATTTAGATCAAACATCCTCAGACACAGACTCAGACCATAGTCTGTGGACCATAGTCTGTTTGGTCTGACTCTGAGTCAGACCAAACGTCCTCAGTCAGACCAAACATCCTCTGACTCTGAATATGTTTGGTCTGACTCAGAGTCAGACCAAACAGTCCTCAGACTCAGTTTGTGAGTCTGAGGATGTTTGGTCTGACTCTGAGTCAGACCAAACATCCTCACAGTCAGACATAGTCTGAGGACGTTGGTCTGAGTTAGAGGACGTTCGGTCTGACTCAGAGTCAGACCAGAGTCTGAGGACGTTTGGTCCGACTCTGAGTCAGACCAAACATCCTCAGAGTCAGTTTGGTGAGTCTGAGGATGTTTGGTCTGACTCGGAGTCTGACCAAACATCCTCACAGTCAGACCATAGTCTGAGGACGTTTGGTCTGAGTCTCAGGACGTTTGGTCTGACATCAGAGTCAGACACAGAGTCTGAGGACATTTGATCATGACTCAGAGTCAGACCAGAGTCTGAGGATGTTTGGTCTGTTTCCGAGTCCCAGGATGTTTGAGTTTGTTTGGTCTGCCTCAGACCAAATGTCCTCAGAGTCAGACCAAACGTCCTCAGACTCTGGTCTGAGGCAGACCAAACATCCTCAGAGTCAGACCAGAGTCTAAGGACGTTTGATCTGACTCAGATTTAGATCAAACATCCTCAGACACAGAGTCAGACCATAGTCTGTGGACCATAGTCTGTTTGGTCTGACTCAGAGTCAGACCAAACGTCCTCAGTCAGACCAAACGACCTCAGAGTCAGTTTGGTGAGTCTGAGGATGTTTGGTCTGACTCAGAGTCAGACCAAACATCCTCAGAGTCAGACAGAACATCCTCAGCGTCAGACCAGAGTCTGAGGATGTTTGGTTGTTCCGAGTCCAGGATGTTTGAGTTTGTTTGGTCTGCCTCAGACCAAACGTCCTCAGACTCAGAGAGTTTGGTCTGACTCTGAGGATGTTTGGTGTGTCTGAGGACGTTTGGTCTGACTCTGAGTCAGACCAAACATCCTCAGAGTCAGACCAGAGTCTGAGGGCGTTCGGTCTGAGTTTGAGGACGTTCGGTCTGACTCAGAGTCAGACCAAACGTCCTCAGACTCTGGTCTGAGGCAGACCAAACATACTCATAATCAGTTTGGTCTGACTCTGAGGATGTTTGGTCTGACTCGGAGTCAGACCAAACATCCTCAGAGTCAGACCAGAGTCTGAGGGCATTTGGTCTGTTTCCGAGTCCGAGGATGTTTGAGTTTGTTTGGTCTGCGTCAGACCAAACGTCCTCAGAGTCAGACCAGAGTAAGGACGTTTGATCTGACTCAGATTTAGATCAAACTTCCTCAGACACAGACTCAGAGTCAGTTTGGTGAGTCTGAGGATGTTTGGTCTGACTCAGAGTCAGACCAAACATCCTCAGAGTCAGTTTCCAGAGTCTGAGGATGTTTGGTCTGTTTCAGAGTCCCAGGATGTTTGAGTTTGTTTGGTCTGCCTCAGACCAGGATGCTTCCTCAGAGTCAGTTTGGTCTGACTCTGAGACATCCTCAGGTGTGTCTGAGGATGTTTGGTCTGACTCTGAGTCAGACCAAACATCCTCAGACACAGAGTCAGACCATAGTCTGTGGATGTTTGGTCTGACTCTGAGTCAGACTAAACATCCTCATGAGTCTGAGTCTGAGGATGTTTGGTCTGACTCTGAGTCAGACTAAACATCCTCAGGCTCAGACCAAACATCCTGAGAGTCAGTTTGGTCTGAGTCTGAGGACGTTTGGTCTGTGTCTGAGGATGTTTGGTCTGACCTCAGAGTCAGACAGATGTTTACGTCTGACTCTGAGTCTGACCAGACGTCCTCAGACTCTGAGCAAACTGTTTGAGTCTGATGTTTGAGGACGTTTGGTCTGACTGGTGTGTCTGACCAAGATGTTCATGGTCTGACTCAAAGTCAGACCAAACATCCTCAGGCTCAGACCAAACATCCTCACAGTCAGACCATGAGTCTGAGGATGTTTGGTCTGACTCTGAGTCAGACAGTTAGTCATCCTCAGAGTCAGACCAGAGTCTGAGGATGTTTGGTCTGTTTCTGAGAGTCCCAGGATCTTTGAGTCATTGATCTGAGTCTAAGGATGTTTGATCTGACTCAGAGTTAGATCAAACATCCTCAGACACAGAGTCAGACCAGAGTCTGAGGGCGTTTGGTCTGTTTCCGAGTCCGAGGATGTTTGAGTTTGTTTGGTCTGCGGCAGACCAAATGTCCTCAGAGTCAGACCAAACGTCCTCAGACTCTGGTCTGAGTCAGACCAAACATCCTCAGAGTCAGACCAGAGTCTGAGGATGTTTGGTCTGTTTCCGAGTCCCAGGATGTTTGAGTTTGTTTGGTCTTCCTCAGACACAGATGTCCTCAGAGTCAGACTGGACGTCCTCAGACTCTGACTCTGAGTCAGACCAAACATCCTCAGAGGCAGACCAAACTGACTGAGGATGTTTGAGGACGTTTGGTCTGTTTCCGAGTCCGAGTATGTTTGACTCAGAGTCAGACCAAATGTCCTCAGATTCAGACCCAGACCAAACTGACTCTGAGGACGTTTGGTCTGACTCTGAGTCAGACTAAACGTCCTCAGAGTCAGTTTGGTCTGACTTCGAGGATGTTTGGTCTTACTCAGAGTCAGACCAAACGTCCTCAGCGTCAGACCAGAGTCTGAGGACGTTTGGCTTGTCTCAGAGTTTGAGGGCATTTGGTCAGACCAAACATCCTTAGAGTCAGTTTGGTCTGACTGAGTCTGAGGATGTTTGGTCTAACTCAGAGTCAGACCCATACCAAACGTCCTCCGACTCAGAGTCAGACCAAACGTAGTCAGACCAGAGTCAGACCAAACATCCTCAGTCAGTTTGGTCTGAGTCTGATTGTTCAGACTCTGAGGACGTTTGGTCTGACTCTGAATCAGACCAAACATCCTCACACTCAGAGTCAGACCAGAGTCTAAGGACATTTGGTCTGACTCTGAGTCAGACCAAACATCCTCAGAGTCAGTTTGGTCAGTTCTCTAAACTTCTTCTGTTGCTGTGGCTCGTTGCACTACTCCCACCAATCCAAATATAAAAGCTACTGCACATTTTAACCTTGTACAGGCAGTACTATACAGGATTTCATAGTACTGCCCTTGATTTCTGTCCTTGTCCAACTCAGAAGATGCTGTAAACTGTGCCAGTGAGGAACATTTTATTAGTCCAGACTAAATGCTGATAAGGAAGGTTTTGACTATCAGTTTATAGGGGATGATCACGCTTTCCGGAACTTTCCGGAATCTTGGCATTTCCTCTTCTGGGCCATTTTAATAATAGCCGTCCCTGCTCTATAACACTTTGTAAATCGGATAAACGCCAACCATACTTAAGTTTTCATTGATTCCTGACTAAAGTGATGCTAAGGAAGAAGTAGATCAAAGCGATCAATTCGCCGCGGTAAAGGGCCGAACTTTATTATAAAACAACGCAGCACGATTGTTTGAAGTGGGCAGAGTACACAGCTGGTGTCAGCAGCAGGCTAACGTTAGCCAGTTTGATGATGTGCCTAACTTTGTGCGGCTGAAAACACACAAGCATCTGAAAGCGTCTCCTTTCTTGGCAGTCCCCAGTTGTTCATTGGCCGACCTGCTCTACCACCTGAACCACAGCCGCCCCATCATAATTAAAGGTCAAAGAATGCTGGTTGGAGGGTTCCCCTGTAAAAGGTCTGGGGCCCCAAGAGACCCTAGAATTGCCTGTGGGTGTGCAAGTAGGGTCGGCTTCACTGTCACCACACAGAGGGTAGTTTTTTGGAGACTCAACTAATAAATGTTTTTTTGAATGCTGACTGGCTGAGACAGATTTCTTCCTGCAGAAATGATTTTTTCCAACTGCTTTGAGATGATTTTGGTGGTGAATTGGTGCTGTATGAATAAACTGATTTAAACACAGTTGAAAATGTCAGTGTCAAGCTTTTCTGGACAATCCTGTTTTAAACGGTTTAGCTCCACTCATCTATAAAGTGCTCTTGCTTGTGACAAACAAAAGCAAGTGAAACCTTTACTTCAGATCAGATGTTTCTATTGAACTTTAAAACCCTCAAATGAACAGAGCTAAACGGGACTCTGATTGTTTCTGAAATGCTTCACACGCATTCCCTTGGAACATTTAAGAAAGGCTGCCAGACGATGCAGAGTAATAGTTGGCTGGGCTTTTTGAAGGTCTTTCAAAGTTTTAACTTTAGCTTACTCTCAGGTGAATGAGGCAGGTTTTTGCTTTTAAACTAAACTAGACCTAGAGATAAATCCATTCAGCATCTGTGTTACTTACACTGGCCCAGGGCAGTTTTTAGGCGGATCCATTCTCCCACCGTTGGTTACAAACTCCAGCACTTCCTGGTTGCTGCGACTTGGATACGGCATGTAGCCCAGTGAAAAGATCTCCCACAGCAGCACCCCGAATGACCTTTTGAGATGAAGAAGATGAAAACAGATTAGTTACGAGCTGGAAAAGAAAATGGGGGAGACTAGGAACAAATGAAGTCATAAATTAGAGGCATTATCAAAACTGAAAGCAGAGGACAAGCCCCAGACAAGACGCGGAGTTAAAAGAAAAGGGATCAAACGGGCTGAAGGACACAGGAAGGTGGAAACTCAGACGAGTCAGAAAGTGAGACAGTGAGCTTCATCCTCAGAGAAATGTGCAGGATTCTCACCACGTGTCTGTTTTAGATGTGAAGATGCCCTCCATGAAGGCCTCAGGCGGCATCCACTTCACAGGCAGCATGGCCCGCCCGCCCTTCCTGTAATAACTTGCCCTGCACACACACAATTAAATACATTTCAGTGCTTCATTTGCTGTAAACTAAACTTATAAAATAGACAAAATCACCGTGGAAACCTTGGTGATCAATAAAGCAGAGCATTAAAAAAAGGAGAAAAATTCTCAGATCCAGCCATTGATTTAGTATTTCAGTAGCAGTTTCATTTCTCTGATCCAATCGCATTTTCAGCTTTCTAACATGAAGTGAGTAACCCTCCAAGAACTCCTTATCTCTCACAGGGGCAGGAGGGGGATTTTTCACCAGGCTGAACCCCATCTGAGCCATTATAAGCCTGCTGTTGTGCTTTGCATTGCTGGAGACACATCAGATAATTTCTATCTGATTTTTGCTTCTGATAGAGGTCAACAGTTGGTTCACATTGCCCTCGCTTGCGGTACAAAGCGAGGACAGAAGTGAAGTGGCTGCTATAAATAGACACCACTCACTAAAAGTTAGGGATACGATGTCAGAATGTTCTGAAAGTGCACTCTACAAATTAACTTCATTTAACCTTTAAAAAATTTTCAATCCATATGTATTACACAACATGCTGTTCTCTAAGACGGTGATAAACCATAAAAACCCCAAAGGAAGGGTCTGAACCATGAATCGACTGCTAAATGTCCTGGTTCAACGACAGCTTTGGACATCATCAGACCAAGACCACATCTAATGCATAACAAGTTATTTATGATGATTTATACCCTCCACTTTTCTTTTAATTAACTATTTGAGATGAAGATATGAACACTGCATAATTCTATTTGTCGATGTACATACGTGTTTTCTGTCAATTTCACCCAGAAGATGACTTTCCCAGACTTTTCGTGAGCTGTAAACATGTTTATATAAACATAAGAAAAAAAAATTCTCCCCTTTAATTATATTGTGTTGGATTATACATCGTTGGAAAGCCTTTAGTCACTTTTACAGTGAGGTATAACTTCTAATGATCATGTTTCCCAGCAGCGAGTAACACAGCCAAACATGGATACTGCCTTCATAAAATGTGTTGTGCACATTCACTCTTGTTTTGAGATTCATGTGCTGCCAGGTGCGTTAGTCACAGATGTATAATTTGGCACCTGACTGACTCTTAATTGATAGAGTATCAAAATGTGATTGTGGAGCCAGTGATGATCTCATATCTCCAGAATCTGGGCTCTAACTGCATCCTCCAAGATGACAACGTTTATCACAGGCTTCCTCGCTGTGGAAGGAATGACCTTAACCCAGTTAAACACTTGATCAGCTTGTATTTGACAGTGAGCAACACAATAACGCTGATCTTCTGGTTAAGCAATGGGACACCATCCCACAGCAAAATGTGACCAGGCTGGTAACCAGCATGAGGAGGAGGACCAAGCTGTTGTGGCTGTGACAGTGGAAAATTAATAAAGTGTAAAAATGGCCAGTGTTAGTTGTATTTTCCTTATTCCTATGAGAAAGCAACCATCCAATCCATCAAGCACCTTCAAACCAGAGTAAATACCAACGAGGAAAATACTGCAGCGGATTTTGGCTGATTGTTGGTATGTTTATCTGTGTTGCTCATTCAGCAGAAGCGTCATCCTTACAAATTATACCTCATTCTAAAGGTGACTCATCAAGCTTTCCAATAACTTATCATAAATTTGGTACAACTCTACATTGATATAGCTATAAAAGGGAATAACACTCAAATCTGTGTAACCCAGCTATCCACCAACACTGATATGCAGCATGGATTTGTTGAGTTGTGATATGAAAGGAGTCTGAACAAACTCCTCATACACATCGCACAGATATTATTTGATCCGTTGATGTTGGACCATGTCTGCACAGGAAGCTTTTTGAATATAAAATTGATAACATTTGTGAAGTTAAAGGTACAGTATGTAAAAATTACTGACATCTCGGGGTAAAGATGGGTAATTGATAGATGTTTTTCTTTTTCAAATGACTTCATATTCCGGCACTGTTGTGAATGTATGGTGGCTGTTATTGGCAAAAATTCTCCAAGACATAAAGATGTTTTCATCTGAGAGTGGATCCAGTGGTCTCAGGTGTAGCTATGACTGCACTACAGTAAGAGTAGCTACTTTTTATGTATTTTAAGGTATTACTGATCCCAAACAGTGCTCCAATTCCCATTAAACAAAGCTGGTACAGCAGTTTAAAAGTTCACAGGGTTCTCACTTCACAAATATTGTTTTGTCCATTCAGGGACACTAGAAAAAAATGGTGGAACAAATATGGCAGCCTCCATATGTGCACCGCCCAGCAGGTAGATACAAATGACTTATTCTAAGAAAAAGTGCAGCGATTACACATCAATAGAAACACAGTTTTGAGTTATAGATCACATTTTTTTGCCAGTGACCTTTGATACTTTACATACTGTACATTAAAGGGCAAGACTGCAACTGTTTGTGCAGTTTGTGACGTGTATGAAGTTATTTTTTATACAATTAGAATCTGCTTGTTGTTTGTGTTTGGATTCAAACATTTGAAGCACCCGAAATTACTTTGAACAGTTTTCCACATTTAAAACAGTTAAATTTCAACCTGTAAATGATTACATCTTAAATAAGTCACATGTTGTTCATTTGCAGGTGTAAAACTCATTTTAAGAAATTTAAAAACATTTTGGAGTTGCTGTTTCGAGAGAGAGATTTATATATTTTTTCTGCATCGGTGAGAAAAGCGTTTTGGTCTTT
The DNA here is from genome assembly GCA_023101725.1 of Atherinomorus stipes. Taxonomy (NCBI): domain Eukaryota; kingdom Metazoa; phylum Chordata; class Actinopteri; order Atheriniformes; family Atherinidae; genus Atherinomorus; species Atherinomorus stipes. The sequence continues at coordinate 682,126 of JALJCO010004337.1, forward strand.
CAACTGCATCAGTTTAGTGGTGCCACAGCTGTTTCTGTTTTTTTTGGCTGATGCAGGTGTGTTAATCAGTTTGGCATTTAATTTTGTCATTAAAAAAAAGTCAATTTGTCCCCTAAACAGTTGTTTGTAAACACAGCAATGAAGAGGACCATGTGCTGGACAGATGCCAGGTTGAGTCCAGGGAGACTTCGGAGGAGTAAAGGTGCAAGAACACCTTCTCCACGAGACAAGTTAAGCAGCAGCTGCAAACTTGTAATTGTCTTAATGCGATGTTGCATGAAGAAAGAACTCAGACGATGCTCCCAGAGAGAAGCAAAAAAGAACTTGTACATGAAAAACAGACAATTGCAGCTTGGATAAGGAAACAATGAAGCGTCTCAGATGAATCTTTCAAAGCTACCTGTGCTCGAGCGGCAGGAACTTCTAGTCTTTTCAAGGAGAAATTTCAAGCTGTGCTGCTTACCAGAGGCAAAAATAAGGACTGAATGTCTTTAAATCCAAACAGTAGATGAGAGGCTTCATAAGACATGCAGTATTCATGCAGCACTCCGACTCTGCAGCTCAGCTGCAACCTCAGAAAATAAAGTGGAAGAAAATTAAAATGTGTCTTTTTCTACCTCAAACCAGTTCTTTGGTGTGCTTATTAGTACAATTCCGTTTATTAAATTATAAATTCAATTGGGAACATTAAGGAAATAAGGCTGCTGCATTTCCCATCGTACTAACTCAAAGTAAATAAGAAGCGGTATCGTTTACTTTAACTCTGAGCTGAGATTAACATAAATGATAAACAGTCAGATAATATGGTTAAAAAGGAAGTATATGCTTAGCAAACTATTGGCAGTGGAGGTTACCCTTGAGGAAAATTACACAATCATTGAAGCAGAAAAAACAATCACTAGCAGAGTGTGTTTGCTTGACAGATTATCTGAGAGCTCCTGCAGGGGCAGCCGCGCCGTTACCCGCCTTTATCTATCACTTACAATGAAACGATCCAGTCAGTGATGGGAATTGGTTAACACCATTATTTCTTGGCCTACAATCACAGCATTGGATCCTGCTACCATCTTGTCCCCCCGTTCGTTAGTATGCCTCTAATTTCCCTGTCCATCCTAATAAAAGAAGATAGCGAAGGAAGACGTCTGGCCTCCATAAAACAGATGCAATTAGATCAAAGAGCTGCAGCAGAGGGCACTTAGTGGATGCTCCACTCTGTATAATTTTAAAGAAAGTGAATTTGCAAAGAAAGAACGCTACAGTGGCTTAAAAACCATCAAAACTGATAAAATCTGCTTAATTACTGAGTGTCTTGCTCTGCTGCTCATTCTGTTATGAAATATATACATATATATATAAAAAAAAAGATTAAGAAATGATTAAATGTTACTTGCAGAACTGATAATCCTATCAGTGCAGGAAGCTTTGTGTTTAATCACTACATTTATGGGTATATTTATTACTACAGCCATTAACACAAACATAGACTGGGAACTAAGCTGCAGATTAGACAGACTTAAATGCAGTCTTAGAAAACTTTAACATTTTATACAAGTGTGTTTTTGTTTGAGGACCTATACGTGCAGAAGGAAAGCTGGAGGATAGAGACATACAGGATTAGAGAGGAGAACTTGGGGTGGGAGACAAAGGCAGAGATGACGATGGTGAATGGAGAGGAAGATAAAAGCATCCAACGAAGCAATCAGGGAGCCCAATGCCTGTCTGAGCTGAATGTTTTTGTTCTGCCTTTGTTGTGCGGCTGCATACCAGGCCGACATTAATAAATGCAAACAAGTCGTGCTATAAACCTGATAATAGTTGGTATGCATTAATAGTCACTCCTAGAAGTACAGTGTGTTTTTCCTCCTCCTCTCTACTGTTTGCATTATTAGTCTGGCAGCAACTGTTTACCCAGCTTTTTGTCGTAATGGGGATTTGACCCTCTGCATATAGTCAACACTTCTCTTTTGTCTAATTATTTCCCACAAACCCTGAAAACTGCAGTGATCGAACCACTGCTGAAGAAGTGCTATCTGGACAGCTCAACAATACACAAATACACAACTACTGGCTCTAATCAAACCTCCAGTTTTAAGGTAAAAAAAAAAAAAAAAAAAACTACATACATTGTTTATCAGCAACTTTACAAAATCTTGACACTTTGTTTTTAATGACTTCTAGTCAGGATTTCAAGCTCACCACCGCACTTAGAACGGCCCTCAAAGTCTCAAACATCCATCTAAACATAGAAGTTCGGTTTTGGCTCCGTTTGACACTGTTGACGATCACAACTGGAAAGTTGTGTGGTCTCTGGTCCAGTCTGAACTGGTTTTAATCTCACTTGAAAGACAGGGACTATTTTGTGTAACTATACAGTCGTCCTTCAAAATTATTCATACCCTCCAATTCAAGCTGGAAAAACGCTGTCAGTGAAATGAGTTGAAATTGACAAAAGGGATAAAAAAAAAAAAAAAATCTATGAAAAACATGACAGTGATTTTGAATTGTGGTTCAACAAAAATATTACACACATAAAATAAAACAAGTAAACAAGCATGATGGGGCTCTGAAGATCACATTTTGTTGAGCAACACTTTGAGTCAATCATTGCAATCAGGTGTTTTCTGTAATGTCCAAAAAGACGTCTACACCTGTTGACAGATATGTTGGTTCACTGTTCTCGGGAAAGGTGCTCTAATGTGTCTGGGACAGTTTTGTTTGTTTGTTTAAAAAAAAAAAAAAAGAAAGATTTTCAACCACAATTCAAAAGCAATAATTCATTTAATTAAATTATAATTTTGTAAATTTCTACTAGTTTCTTAAGTTTCCTGTTATTTTAATTAATTTTAATTGTGAGTTTAGCCTTTTCTTTAACTGTAGGGTATGAATAATTTTGAGGACAACTGTATGTCTGCTCAAGCTAAGATGGCATGAGGAGTTCCCCAAGGCTCCATCTTGGGCCTCCTGTTCCTTGGGTTCTATATGCTTCCATTACCTCAGATCATGTAAACAGACAAAATGTCAGAATACCATTTAACTGACAATGTTCAGCTCTATGCTACTGTCTCACCAGAGGGACCCTGGTCCCATACAAAGCTCAAGTTCATGCCCCAGTTAGATCAATACTTGGATGTGCCAGAATTCTCAGCTATTAATATCTGTTTGTATCAGAGTGCACTACATTTATTTATTTTTCTTTATTTGAGCTTTTTATGTTTCCTTTTATTCTTCATGTTTCTACCACGCCTTGCTTTTAATGTTTGATGTAAAACCTTTTGGGCTTTCTTGTACAGAAAATGTGTGAAACAAATAAACCTGCCTTTCTTTTGTGTGTAAGAGGAAGACTATGGAATACCACACACACACGCACACACACGAGTATCCCTGTGGCTATCCTATCAGATTATAAATCACTGACATTAAGCCTGGTCCTGGGTCCTCACCCGTGCACCTGTCCTCTGCTAACACCAAAGCACTCCCATGTCCAATGTCACATAGCAATAGAACCACATCATGGAACACCAGCAGGCTAGTGGTGTTGTGTGCATAACAACCACCCTCCCTCAGAACATCAGAGCAGAAATAATCAAGTCCGGGCAGCATGGCTCCAGGCTGAGAGATAAAAACAAAATCGCATCAAGACACCTGAAAAACCGACATCAGCAATTAAATCAAGCATTCCTAATGTGGGTCCCCGGGGTATTTTGTGCAGCAGCCTTCTCACAGCATCGCTCTGACAGTGACTTTGCTTATATGCAACTTTCTATCCTACGAGAAAAGAAAAAAAAAGTGGTGTTGATACAGCTGAATGCTGTGACATACTTCCACTGCTCTAATTTCTCAGCAGATGAAAGGTTTGGGAGATCTCTCTGCTGGATGGTGCATTTATTTAAACTGCCTCACGTGAAATAGTATCTCAGAATAACTAGATACTGCTAAGCCACAGACGGGCTTGTGTAGATTGCCAGAAAGCATCAGTTCATTGTGATGAAGAATAAAACAGCTCAGCTTCAACATTTACCTGTTAAAAACCTCTTGTTACTTACTGCCGTAGCCGTTTTTAACTACATGCAGAAAAACAGCCTGGAAATGCTTCTCATGTCTGCATATAAGCACATTTGCAAACCTAAGCTTCCTCTTGCCAGAAAGCAGCTTTCACCTGCAATCCCTCTAAACAAGCCGTACTGGTTCAGTCTTCTTCCAACTGGACTCATGAACTTTAGCATTTCACATGCTAACTGAAGCCTGAAAAGCCTGAGACGGAGCTCTCGGGTTTTCTTGCAGTTTTTCTGAGCACTGCATGGACTGACCCTGGCCTGAACCTGCTGGGACAAATGTTTTCCACTTACTAACTCCATAACACAACCCCACCTCAAAAGATAACAAGCTATTCTATCAGTGAATTTACATTTGTCTAAGCTAAAATGGAGATGAAACATACTTGAGCTTGATGTGCTGTTGTAAATGACCTTGTAACCCTCTCCAGATTGATGGACAACATTAGATCATAGCTGATGTCTGTCCTCTTTGGCAGAAACCTGAACGCCGCTGTGTGCTGCTCACACAAATGATGATCATTTAATCAATGCATTGATCAGCAGTCTGTCTGCTACTCAACCCTTTTACCTCACATGGATGTAGAAAGGGTGAGCAACGTTTCTCCAGACGCAACTTCTGCGCGTGTTATACAAGGACCAGATGCTTTTTTCATGCCTTGATAGATAAAAACATTGACATGTCTTTCTTGTCTTTTGCCTTTTATTGTTTGTTTTATTGTTTTTTCTTATGGCTTCAATTATTATTATTGATAATTATTCATTTATATATTGATTTATTTTACCTCAAACAAGGAGGTAATGTAATGACAGACATTTGTCGGTCAGTCTGTCTGTTAGCAAAATAACTGAAAAAGAGATGGACAGATTTGGATGACATTTTCAGAGACTGGTGATGATGGTAAAAGGAAGAACTGGTTAAATTTTGGTGTTGATCCTGATCACCGTTTGGATCTAGCAATTTTTTTAAAACGTGCCACAACATCAAATTTCACCTCTTACCAAGCATATTTTTCTAATTTCTGATCAAAATATCTCACCACACTCAAAATAAGTAATAATTACCTAAAGAGAAACATTTCAGTGAGATACTGGAACTTGTTTTAAGACAAATGCATCTTATTTCAAGAAATTTAAAGAAATTTCACTTGTTCTGTTGGCAGGATTTTTTTTTATTTTTTATTCATTTTTTGCATATTACACCCCCCCTCCAAAAAAAAAAAAAAAAAATCTTGGCCACTCTTAGAATAAGAGAAAATTAATAAGCAAATAAATTCTGCAAATGGAACAATTTTCTTGATAAGATTTCTTTAAATGCATTTGTTTTAAAACAAGTTCCCATATCTCACTGAAATGTTTCTCTTTAGGTGATTTTGTCTTATTTATTTCAGTGTGATGAGATATTTTGACTAAATATTAGAAAAACATACTTGGTAAGATCTGAGTTTTTGCAGTGCAGTCTTATATTTTTATTCACCTGTGCAGCACTTTGTTTGCCTTCGGGATGTGAAAGCGCTTTAGAAATACAGATATGCTTGATTTGATTGAAATGAGAGAAAATGCACTAACAATTTTGCACGGCCATGTGATTAACTAAAGGAATAAACACAAATATTAGCTCTGTTGCAACTGTTTTGGGAAGCATTCATGTAAAAGAAGTCGAACCTCATGGAGTCTCAGTTGCTTCGTTATCTTCATACAAAACATGGATGTGAAACACGTAAGCAAATCTCTGAGGTTTAGCTTCTTACTTTGCTGCTGTTGCATGTTTATGTCAGATTGTGGCAATACAATCTTGTTGGTTAAGCGCGAGCACACTTCTAACCTGACACAACTATAACAGTGATTTATTGCTAAACACTCAAGATAATTCTTTGTGTGATTTAATACTCATATAAACCTTTAATTACCCTGTAGCTTTTTCCCCTTCAGTACTCAGTGTGGTTTTAGCTGTCACTTCACTTTATCTCAGCTCCCTCTGGACCTCAACCAGAATTTAATTTAATTGAACTACCAATGCAAGCTTATTTATATAGTACATTTCATGTACAAGACAATTCAATATGAGAAATGACACAATGAGGATAGAGAAGCTATTTGGCCTGATTTAAACTGAGGGCTTGGACAGTAATTCCCGGTGTTTGTCAGTGCACCAGAAGTGTAACTATGAAACTATTTAACTTACAGGCACAAGCCAAGCTGCCCCATCCCCGCTCTCTCACATCAGTTAGTGATCTGTGTTGAAACTTTACCTGTAAATGTCTCGAGCCATCCCGAAATCTCCGATCTTGGCCACTCTGCCTGGTCCTTTGCAGGTCAGCAGGCAGTTCCGAGCTGCAATGTCCCTGAAAGAAGACAAATACACACTCAGCTCCGAGTACAACTGCATGGCTGGATGGAGCATTTTAATTCACAGGGATACAGTGCACATAGGAGATATGCATGCTGAGCAAACTCAGCTTGCTTTGTGACTCATCTCTACAGTTAACCAGAATTTTTCATTAACTTCACTGTATATGAAGCATCTGCTGCTCTCTATTGGATTTGAAGCTCAGTCTCATTCCCAAGTTGCCCTGGGTGAGGTGTGCAACTCTTACAGAGCCTGTATGGCTTGATTTGAATGTTCAACACTACAGTATGTGTGCAGGAATAACTAGTTAGAAAAGGAAAAGTTCTATTTGCATTGTTCTGGTTTAGCTTTTCTTTTTTTTCGAGGAAAGGGAGAATGTATTCTGTTCTCCTCTCCGTTGAAAGGAAAACTGAGCCCACACATTGCTGTCTGTTCCCCAGGCATCCAACTTTTCTTCGCTGCTCCTCATCACACGGCAGACAACTGTGCACCGAGGCCGATAAATAACCTGAATATAACAGAGCATCATGTGACGCTGAGCTCAAACTGGATCATGAGACAGGAAATGGATGAAAATGAGTAACTCGCAGCAATGGAAACCACAGCACTGAGCTCTGTGGATGAACAGACAGCAACACATTGTTTTGATGTTTGGCCTCCACACTCTGATTCAATTATATGAGAAATGACACAATGAGGGTAGAGAAGCTGTTTAGACTGATTTAAACAGAGTTCTTGAGACAGAAGCTCCCTCTGTCTGTGTCAGTGTATCAGAAGTGTAACTATGAAACTATTCAACCTCAGAACTTCTTTAAATCAGAAAGTTATGAAGGAAAAAGGGAATTATTCAGGGTCAACCATTTGCTGTTCCAGTTAACTTTCGGTAACCTGAACCATTAAAGCCACTAACAGCTTCCTGCGTGTGTCAGCTTCCTATTGGAGAGTCCTGATGATGCTGACATAATATTTAGTCATCTCAGCTGCCGCAGGAAGACTGAACGATCTCTTATCATAAGCCTTGTCTAAATATGAACTTCTTCAATCTGCAGGTGTCCATATCAACACTGTGATGCTCTTCTACAACAGCATCATTGCCAATAATCTGCGTTTCAGAAACGGATGTAACTGTGAAGTCTGATCTGGTGAAGCTTTCCAAGCTTTGTACCTCTAGGTATGTGGGCACAGAAAGTTTAATAATGATTCATTTTTTCCTCACAGATGGAAGCCCAGGAGTCCAACAAGCTTTGAAGCAGCACACCTTGTACCTTGAGCTCTCTTCAGCTAGTAACAGTCCGATGTTCACTCTAATTTCATCTCTTCCTCTGTCCCTTTCTAATTATGTCCTGTTTGATTTTTTTTGCTGAATAAACTGTTAAAAACAGACAGTGGCCCTCATTTATCAAACGAGCATGGAAATGAGCGTACATCTGATCGTAAAAATAATCTTATGATTGGATCCACATTGGATTTATGAAATGTTCGCATCTGACCAATCTCATGGCATGAACAAAAGTGTCTTGATAAATTTGACGTATGAAATATGTCGTCATTTTCATGTTACACTAACAGTCACGCCCTTAAATATGCATGGTTCAGAGGCTTCGCCCAGCAAGGTTCAACCATGGAGGAGAGATTCTGACATAAAAAGAAACTTTTTGGAGATCACAACTGAAATCCTCATTTGGAAGATGGGAAAGAATAAAGAGTCAAAACCAGAGTCAAAAACATGCACACAAATGCGACAGGGAAGAGGATGAGTCAGCCTCGCTGCTGTTGAACGGACGCCGGTTGAAACATCAATAAAAGTACCAGTAAGCTTGATTTATTGATTTAATTATTAATTCTGCTGTGCTGAGACCACAAATCCACACTGACTCAGACTTGCGTACACAAACTCAGAGCTGTCGTGAGATTTGATCGTATCGTACGCTCACGTCCAAATTGATAAATGCCGAGTTGAGAAATGGTCGTACATGCAGATTTTCGTTGAACAATCGTTTGATAAATGAGGGCCAGTGTTCTGATATCCAGTTGCTAGCGTGTGACGTGGTGCATGAAGGAAAACTCAGCTGAATTGTGATGCTCCAGGCTGGAACACACCATCGGGAAGCGTGGTTTCTCAGCCTCAGGACACTGCTGAGCAATGGTGGGTCCAAGAATGTACATAAATGTCACTGTGCCATCAAAACAATTCAGAAATGCACATTTTCAAGGTCAGAAAATTACACAATGCTGCTTTAAGGTCCAGTTTGAGACATCTAGAGACAAAATCCCACACTAACTAAACTATAGTCCAAAATATATTAGCCACAAACAGTCATTAGGCTTTGAGGCAGTGTTTGGTTTCTATTCTTCAGTGTAAAGCTGATTCCAACAACACTGCACTTACAGTAAGATGATATGAACTGCTAACTGTATGCAACTGCTTTGTTGCTATACTTCAAAGGATTTATTGTCCACCCCTTTGCACACCTATCTGTCTTTCTCTGTACATATTTTATAGATAAAAAGGATTGTTGTCTAACTACTGGGCAGGTGGGATGACATGTACAACAAAAAATGTAATACCTGTCAATAATGGAATAATTTTAAATGTAATAAAGCCAATAGTGCAATCATACCTTTTTATATGAGCAAATCACATGCAGACGGCTTAAAAAACCTTGTATTTTTGAGAAACATCTTATTAATGTATTATTACATTGTTGGCTGTGGTTATTGCACTTTTAAAAGCATTTTTACCATAAACATGATAACTTCTTACATTACTGCTTCAAATGTTCTCACGTAATCAGAAGCTTATTGTGTTATTGGCTTTTTTATCATTAAAATGGCAAAATTATTACACTGTTGGCCATTATTAAATGATTGATTGCTACAGGGGGACATGCACAAACACTTTGAGGGGCTACAGTTAAACCCAAGTAAACTTGTGTAATCTCGAAGCAGAATTCACGGATATGTGATTTTGCTTGTAGCCAAAAACAAGTTTTCAAATGCATCATTTGTCCCTGACTGCCAGGTAAAGGTGAAGGGCAGGGGTGTTGTATTGTACATGCACAGGCATGTAAGAGCAAATTGTTAAGATCGCCATTGACCTTATTTACAGTAACTTTTAAGTGCAGCTTTAGGACCCATTTCACTGCAGTCTTTAGAGAACAATCTGTGTTATTCGTCTGTTTTAACACCTGTGGTTGCATTAAAAGTACCTAACTCCTCAGCACAGAGCTTCTTTACAGGTGCTTACAATTGCCATTGTGAGTGCTAAGCCTGCAATAAAATAACCAACGTAAAAAAGTAAGACTGCAAGATTTACTGGCCATAAAGCACACAGATCAACACAGAAGTAAGCAAATGCACACAAAAGCTACAGTTAGCTGTTCTGAGAGCATTAACCCTGCGATTTAACCTGCCGCAGCATTTCACAGCTCATCATCCAGCCCTGTAATCCCAGAGAAAAAGCTGCGTTTTCTGAGCACTCCTCCATTCATTCCCTGCCCTTCCCTCAACCTTAAGTAAACACACCTCCATAAAACTGAAATTAGCCTCAAGGACGGTGTTAGGGTGAATTTTAATAAAAGCTCTGGAGGCAGAAGATCAGGTTGTGTAGACTATCACGGGTCTCCAGTGAAAATTCAGGTGGATTGATGGAGCTTTACTGTGCCTTGTTGGACCAAACAAGGTTTAATAGGCTCTGTTTTTCACTGCCAATGTAGGAATCAAAAACCAGACCCCAAGAAAAGTGGATGTGCCTTTTATCGTGTGGATGCAAATGCAGAACTGGTTCTGACCTTTATTCGTGCTAAACTTGCACTTAGCTTTCTTCATGTGCAGCCAATGCAGGAGATCTTTGTAGACAAGTCCAAGAGATGGATTTTAACATTCTTAAGCCACAACCTGGCATACTTCACCAACCACAGTGAATATGGATATACTCTGTTGACTTGTGGCTTGGATACAGACCGTAAAAAGGCAAGCCGGCTATACCATCTGGCTGTTATGAAGCTAAACTCATCACTTGTCCTTTCTATCATACAAAAAGCATGAGGCGTGCAGAGTCCATATGTTACGCCGTGGACATGAGCAGACACAAACAGATGAATCCTGGCACATGTTTACAGGAAGCACATTAGCATTCCATATGTACACCATGATCTGCAGCCTCATCTCGCACGCCGCTGTTTTGTTTTGCTGCATCTTTCTCATCTGTTTAGATGTGACGAATGCCGAATCGCTGAGTTGATCATTTTCACTCAGTCATGAATCCTGTTTGCTTTTGCAGGTGCTTTTGCAAAATATGCTGCCATCTGGTGAAGTACCTGTGTATGAACTGGTTCTCCTCTAGATACTGGCAGCCCTTAGCGATGTCTCTGGCCACGTTGAGAAGGTCGATCATGGTCAGGCTGGACGGCTGCTCCTAAACATAAAAAGAAGAGACAGAGTGAGATTTCTCAGACTAATACGATCACTGTATGATCAGCCTTGAAGGTTTTGGATCGGGAACTTTTACAGGTCAGAAGAAGAGTTTTAAGGTCAAAAAAGTTTTCATGTGTTGCCTTAACAAGTAGAAATGTATTATTTCAGTTTTCTTTACACAATGTGAACATTTTAAAACTCAATACAGTCCATTTTTGTTCCAAGAACAGATTTCTTATTCAAAGTCTGATTGAGCTCAGAATAAATCCGGTTTGGATCATTTTGTTGTTTTTTCATTTAATATGAGTGAAAGAGATGTGAAGTTATTATCTCACATTGATCGTGAATCAAACCTGGATGAAATCATACTGGTTTCAGCAAACACTGAGCTGTCTGTCATGGTGTAGCCCTCCAATAAGTAGATTGCACACAGTTTGCACACACCACTAAAGTACTTACATTTCTATTAATTTTACATCTGGCCGGTGTATGGAACTGTGTAACTTAGGTTGTGATCGGTTTCTGAGTCTGTGCACCATTTTAGATGCTACCTTTAGAGCATGTGTTGCATGTACCATAGGGATATGTTGAAGGGGGGTTCAAAAGGATGCAACTGGTAATTTGGTAAGACATACTAATGGAATCTTTGTTTAGTCTTGACGAATTTTATTAGTCAATGTACTGTATGTACACATTCATGTTTTGGGGCTGGGAATGGTATGAGTATAAATTGACTAACAATGGTTTGTCTTGTACGCTGGGCATCCGGTATAAAGCTAGATTGGAAGTTTGGAGCTGGATGGGCAAAAAGAACTAGAGTTCTGTAGCTAAGGGCCGAGTGTTTAACATTTTTGTAGTTCTTATTTATTAGAGTTTCAACCTGGTGACGAATAAAGAAAATACCAGGATGAAGAGCTGAGCTTCTGTCCGTCCTTTCCTCATCCCAGCTCAAATCTTACATTACTCCTCACTGGGGTCAAACTCATGATTTACACCCTTGATATCCGTCATAACCTGCCTGGCAACAGCTTCCCCACTTTGTTTACTTAGTAATGATCTAGCTGCATCAGTTACTAAGAAGCAGCAAGAAAAAATTTTTTAAAAATGTAAAAAACCTAGTAAAACAAAACCCGATTGTTGTGTTCAGATAATGCAACTGCAAGTTGAATTATTCCTGCATGTTTCCCTTCAGTCAGACCTAAACAAGCATTCTGCTCTGCAGTTCTGTCTCAACTTTGCCCCCAAAATAGCAGCAAAAGAAGAAGGCTGTAACAACGGGACCACCCTGTTGTCCCGGGGTACCAGGATCAGTGTTACAGCGGCCAAGTTGTCTGTCAACTGCTTTGTTCTGGAGAATTCCTAAACCCAACAAACAGAAGGGGGTTGTAATTGCCACCTTTTACAGTGAATTTGGACCCTGGGGACGAGGACGGCTGTGCAGGTGTGTGGCCTGGCTGAGCTGTAACGGTGGTAAACATACAGAGTAAGTAAAGAAAAAAAACAAAACTAAAACCTTCTGAGCACCAAACAGCAGACAGTTTGCAGCTAGCTGGCGAACATCGTGGAACATTTAGCAGCTAAAGAGCCAGAAAGAGCCCCTGAGGAGGCTTCATCAGGTGAACACACACACAGATGAAGGAATGGCGATGCTGTGTGCAACTGTCTGAAGTGGAAATGAGCAACTGTTTGTTATAACTTCAAAGCTGATGTCGGTGCCGAAGAAACAAAAAAGGCACAATGTGTGCGCGGTAACATAACGTTCCACATGTCGGCGCGTCTCACCAGCCGGGGTCTGGTCTCCCTCAGGAAGCTCTTCAGGTCTCCTCCAGCCATCAGCTCCAGCAGGATGAACCTGGGCATGGCCTGCAGACTGACTCCGATACACCGCACGATGTTCTGGTGACTGAACTTGCTGCAGAGGCGAGAGCAGAGAAACGCGCTGCAGCGACGGTTTTACTGGGAATGTATGACACCAGCAGCTGGTTTACGCTGCTTTACCTGATGATTAGAGCCTCCATGAGGAAGTCCAGCTCATCTTGCTCAGAGCAAACCTCAGGAAGGGTCTGGTGGGGGTAGAAAGCAAATATTACACAAAAGCAGAGCATCTAAAGAACAGCAAGACTAACATTTTAATTAACGTTAGAGCTTTAAAACCATTTAGACTCACCTTTACAGCCACCTGCAGAGGACTCGGTTCTCCTGGTATCCCCACGGCTACACCTTCATAGACCTCACCAAACGCACCGTGACCGAGTCCCCTGCAGACAAACAAACCATCACTAAGCAGAAATGCTGAGTTTTCCTACACAGACTGAGGGCATTTGAACAGCAGCAAAACTTGATGAACATTAGTCCCAGATATAATCACCAATTTACCAGCCCCTCATCCCACTTACATCCTATCAGACACCTGAAATGCTGAGTAAACTACATGGTACACGGTTGTATTTTAGATCTTTTCATTTCAACTCCGGATACTTTTCAATATATACAAAATATTCATGTTTTTTTTAATCAAAACGTACCACGAAGATGATAAACTCTTGAACCACCAGCAGAAAAGAGGCATTAAAAATTTAAACTATCTGAGCACAAATAATTCCTCAGCTGCCCGAATTGCTGCAGTCAACCTGCACAGACTTTAGGTTTTAATATTTCAGGCTTTATTTAAACTGCTGTTCCCTCACAATGTATTCATGAATCTATCCTACAGTAAAAAACTGTTTAAACAAGGGGTTTTTCATAATGTACAAATATTAGATAAGGTAGTACTTTGAGGTTATTTCTATGGATATTTTCCAAATACAAACCACAGAAGCATCAATGATTATTCAGCTTCACTGAAAAGTTGTAAATGTTATAATTTCTTATGCAACTTTTGATATGCAACAACCTGAGAAGTCTTACTGGGAATATTCAAAATAAAAGTGATTCATGGCTGCAGCAGGTCGAGGAGACGTTTGGGTAAAAGTTGCTGTTATTAAGAGCAAATAGTTGGACTTTTAGAATGAAGTCTGCAGCATTCATGAAGGACCTGACCTTTACAAAGACTGTGCATTTGTATTTTATTGAACATGTTCTTGAGCAGCCACTGTCGGCCTCAGCTGACTGTAATCCCACGGAAAACTTGAGCATCCTTCTTATATTCAACATCAAAGAAGCTGCTTGTCTCTGGCATTTTGTTGAACGAAGATGCTGTTTCAGAGAAATTTGCCTCCCTGGACGGAAAAGTTAGCGCAGGTATTGAAAAGAAAGGGTGGATTAACTTTTCACTGAAAGTTTCTGAAAAGTCAAAAGCCCCATTTATCATTTTGTAAATCATTTGCTAAGTTTACTTGAAGAATGTAAGTTCAGTGAAATGATATTTGCATATTTATAAACTCCTCTGAGAGAATCACTTTTCCTTTGTTAAACATTCAGATTTGAGATTGAATAACATCTTGCATCAGCTGAAAGCTTTGTATTTGTTCAACGCTGAAATTAATCCTGAAGAATCCAATCTGCCGAACAACTGCACGCGGTGTGTACACAACTGTGAAGTGTTATTTGCCGCCTTCAGATACTGTTGTCCTTGAATCGGTAATTGCCCCTTTGATGCTGTGAGCCTTGCAGATTACAGGATCGCCGCTTTCAGATGTTGAACCTTTTACCTGGTGAGCGAGATGTTGCGCCGCGGCACCTCCTTCAGGTCGTTGACCGATGCCGTCTTGCCGGCGAAGCAGTAGTTGGGGTTGTAGTCTGTCATGATGGTGGAGGCCCGCAGCTTACTGAGCTTGCAATCCGGACTCTGCAGCTCCAGCTGAATGGACTGCAGCTCCGTGTGTTTACGCCTGTACACTGGAGGAGAAAATGAAAGGGGCTGATTCCCCTGCTGAAACATCCTCAGCTTAGGTAAAAAAAACAAATCGGAACAAAACAAACAGACGACTGAGCTCATCTACTCGTAGAAAATCATTGTTGGCTGCCAGAACTCACAAAGCGAAAGCTTTTAAAAGATGTTATTTCTCTAAAGACTTTACATTTATAGCGCAACAATTGCTGTGATACTGAAGCTCTTTGTCTCCTCTCTATCAGATGCCAGATTTGTAAGATATTCAGAACCCTGATTCTACATCCTCACAATAAAAACACAAACAAGCCGCTTTTCACCCTCCTCTCCAATGTTGCAAATGAATGCACGTCATGTTGGACAGCAGCAGAGTCTGAATCCAGAAGCCTCGACCCAGCTGTAAGCATGTTAGTTGCAGGGTGAATTATCTGTGTATTAAAGTGTGCAGGAGAGTTATTTATTTACCAAGTGTTGTCTAACGTACGAGCGCCGTCAGCTGCCGGCTAAGCAGCCATCCATCTTAAACACGTTTCATTCTTCACACAGTCAGTCCTCATTCGCCTCCACCTCCTCCACTAATGTGTGCGTGGGAGTCTGGCTACATGCACAGGCCTGTGAGTGTGTGTGCGTGTGCAGGAGATGATGGCTCAATGACTGCATATGTCTGGCTGTTATTGCCTGAAAGCTTCAGGCAGACAGAGTCTGCATTGGCTGCAAGCCTTGCTCTCTATTCTGACAACAACCTTGCTTACTTACGTCTGAGTGGGACCAGGAGGGACGATGCACGAAGCCAGAATGCATGTGTGTGTGTGTGTGTGTCAGCTGTGTAATCAGAAGCACACAGATTAAGGGGCTAACATTTATCAGAGATTGATAATGCTGTATTATTATTATTGTCGCACTGCATGATAAAATAAGCAGACCTCTCATCTCCTCTACCAGCTGTCACCAAGTACACAAGTGTCGCTCCGTTGTGAACTGCACGACTTCTAATCAGCCAATACTGTGCAGCATTACAACGTCCAAAATGTCAGTGCTTATTATAGAGTAAATTCTTGAGTGTTAATCATGTACAGCCGTGGCCAAAAGTTTTGACAATAACACAAACGTCAATTTTCACAAAGTCTGCTGCTTCAGTGTTTTCAGATCTTTTTGTCAGATGTTGCTATGGTACCCTGAATATAATTTCAAGCATTTCTTAAGTATATGAGAATTTTAATGACAATCACATTAAGTTCATGCAACAAGTCTGTATTTGCAGTGTTTACTTCTTTTTCAAGCTTCCTGTAATTCACCTTCACATGTATGGAGTGAATTTTATCATTGAATCAAATAGAATATATCTAAAGGCAAAAAAAGATTTGAGAGCAAAAGTATGGAAGAGGATTAGGGCCGCTGAAGGAAAACAAAAACAAAAAAAAAAAAAAAGGAAAATGTCAAAATTCTGACTTTAATCTTTTTTTTTTTATATGTCGCCCCCCCCCCCCCCAAAAAAAAGTCAGAATCCTAAGATTAAAGTTGGATATTGAGGAAAAAAGTCAGAATTCTGGCCTTTTCGCAGGATTCTGAGATCAAAATCAGAATTCTGAGAAAAAGAATTCTCTCCAGAACATTTAAAAAAATTTCAGGGGATTTTTTTTTTCTATTTAAAAGAAAAGGGAAAAAAACCCTCACAATTCTGAGACTAAAGTCAGGCTTTAATCTCAGAATTCTGTCTTTTTCAGAAATAATAAAAAAAGAAAATTCTTTAGAAAAAACAAAACAAAAACAAAAAGGTTCTGGAAAAAAAGGTCAGAATTATGTTTTTTTTTCTGATTTTAATCCCAGAATTCTGTCTTTTTCAGAAATTGGGAGAAAAAATCAGGAGAGAACATATTCAGCTTTAATAAAGAATGTTTGAAAGTAAAAACATACAACAATTTTGCTTATAAATTAGACCTCTTTGATTTCAAGTTAAAAACCTTTGGTTGCAAATATGCTCTCTCATATTTTTATTTTTCAATTGCAATCTGTTCTGTTTTGATCTCAAAAAAATTTTTTTTGATTGCTACTTACTTTCTTTTGCTCCTAAATCTATTTGGTTGCAAAAATATTCTATTTGATGAAATGACAAAGAAACAAAGTTCTCTCCATGGCTGATCATAGCGCTCGCCTCATCTTTTCCAGACAAGCTTTTTTCCAGATGGCCCAAACAGTCAGAGAAGGGATCCATCAGAGAAAATGACTTTACCCCAAACCTCAGCAGTCCAGTCCCCGAACCTTTTCCAGTCTGTCACTGATGGTTTTCTTGGAGAAAAGTGGCTTCTTGCTTCCCTTCTTGACACAAGGTTGTGTGAGAAAAATCTCAGTAGCTCAACAGCTTGTGAAACACTCAGACCAACAACCCACATTTAGACTCACTTAAATCTCCTTTCTTCCACATTGTGATGCTCAGATTGAACTTTAGCAAGTCGTCTTCACCAGGTCTACAGGACAAAATGCAGTAAGTTGCTGCCATGCGATTGGCTACTTAGCAGGGATGTCCAATATAATCGGCTTATACTGACACTAAAATGGGATATTGGACAATATCCCTGTTATTGTGGATGAACTTCATTTCCCAGCATTCCTTTCAGAGTCATGTGACTACGGTGCAGCTGCTGCTGCTACAGACTGACTTGCTTTGAAGCTGCTTATAATATGTCTGGTTTCAAGTTGTTGGTTAAGTTACCAAGTTGTCAGAAACATTATAATTAGCCACATGTTGGCTAATACCTGCTAGCATCTGATATTAGGGATGCACAATATTGGAATTTTGGGCGATATCTGATATGCCGATATTTTAAAACTCATGTGTTCGACAACAGATATCGATACTGATATTAAAGCTGAAACAATAAGCATTCATTGCAAATAGCAGTTTTGTTATCCATTTCTGACACTTTGAAAAATAGGGGTGGGAAAAATGATCGATACACTGAAAATTTGGAATATTTTCATATGCCAATACCAAATCGATATTTAAAAACGCAGTATCGATCTATTTTACTTACAAAATCTTGTGATATTTCATCGTTCTGTTACAAAATCTCACGATATTTCATGAATTCTCGCGAGGTTTCGTAACAGAACAATGAAATATTGCGAGATTTCGTTAGTAAAGTAGATCAATACTGCATTTTTAAATGTCAGTATGATATCAGCATATGAAAATATCACAAAATTTTTGTGAATTCTTGCAAGATTTCGTAACAGAACAATGAAATATCACTAGATTTCATTTGTAAAATAGATTGATACTGCATTTTTAAATGTCAGTATTAGGGATGCACAATATAATCGGCCTCCAATCGGTATCAGCCTATATCGACCTTAAAACTGAGTATCGGACTTTGGCCGCCCCACTGATATTTAACCGATGAGCCCGCTGTTTCTAAAGTCTAAAAAAAAACCCCAAAACTTCTTCAAAAACTTCTTTTTAACAGACTTTAAAACTTCTAAAGACTAGGGGTTGGGAAAAAATATCGATACACTGAAATACACCTTTAGTCTTTAGAAGTTTTAAAGTCTGTAAAAAGGGGTTTTGAAGAAGAAAAATAAGTAGTAGTTTTTTTTTTTTTAGACTTTAGAAACAGCGGGCTGATCGGTTCAATATCGGTGGGGTGGCTGATGTCCGATACTCAGTTTTAAGGCCGATACCAATAGTAGCCGATTATATCGTGCATCCCTATCCCTATCAAAATGAACTCCTCTGGCTGAGTTAAGGATATTTTGGGATCTTTGCTCCTGGAGCAGATTATAGTTTCTCTCAAAATATGAAAGATACATCCTCTCAGTTGTTTGCATGGATCGATGTCGGTTGATATTGGATATCGGTAAAAAAAAAAAAAAAAGCCAAAAATCAAACATCCCTAGTCGACTAATTGGATATAGTGGCTGGTGAATGTATTATGTCATCTCAGGGACTCCCCTCTGCTGTAGTGATTCTTAGCTGCTCAGAATCAGGCAGATGGTGTTTTTGTGCTTTTAGACAGGACTTCACTGCAGCATATGTCAGGAAAAAACACAGTTGCATGACATTTGCTGAGTTCCTGAAGGGATGTTGGATCAGAAAGCTTATGACGGTTTCCTCAGTATCCCCATCAACCGTTCTGGTCCAGCATTATGCTCCAAAGAGCTTCTCGTTTCTTGCAACATGTTTCTACTCCTGAAGCCACTGAAGTTGTTAACTTGCAGGCCGCTCTTTGAAATAGTTGCTGATTTAAAATTCATATTGGCCCCAATTAGAGACACTAAAGACTGATGATTAAGGTTTGTTTGCACTTACTTATCATGACTCCAGACACGACCAGCAACAGGGCGGCGATGAGGGCTGAGGTGCCCACAGACAGACCCAGAGCCAGGTGGGAGAGAGACGGCTGATGAGGCGTCTGGGATACCTCTGCACGACAAGAGGAAACGACGGCGTTATAGTGTTATCTTCCCCTGCGGAGTATTAACATTCACTTCGCCACACAGATCTCCAACTTAATTAATGATGTGAAAGCGATGACACAACAGAGCTTAGGAGTGGCGACGGCTGGTGCATGACAATGCCTCCTCAATGTGTGTGTGGGGGGGGATTTCTCTTGTCTAAGCAGAGGAGCAAATCTGCACACCGGTAGAAACCATATTGAAGCTGTGACCTTTTACGACCCAGCATCATATAATTATCCTCTGCTTGTCTTTAATGAGAGCAGATCTGCACATCATACAACGGGATAAGAACACACTCCGGGTCATTAAGATATGACTGAGATAGTATCCTTGGAATTTGGGTTTAAATGATAAAGACTCATGTTCATTAATATTTTAACTCATCTAAGATTACAAATCATCTGATGGGGACCTGGTTCGTCTCCATCCTTGTTACAGTTTAATGCAACTAAACTTGGACGTGGACAACCAGATACTGCATTAGAGTCCAGGTAAAGCCGTCATTAACCCCTTAACACACCAATATGAAGAGGTTTTATGTGACAATAGCACATAAGACTGTTTTATTCATTTTCATTAACCCATTAGCTTTAGCCTTCTTATGAATAATTATTACGACTGATTAAAGCTCTATTAAAAAACATTTCCTCAGATAAAGACTCCACAAAGCATAGACCCTTCCAGGTCTAATTATTTTGGAGATAAATTTATTATCTGTTCTCTGAGTCTCAGTCTATTAAAGGTACGATTTAATTGAGATCATTTCTCCATGTGCTCTATCTCTGCAGAGAAGTCAGACTCTAAGCTCATCATTACTGGAGCAGTGTTACGTAAAAACGAGAAGTCAGACTTGAGTCATTGATGCAGGTCACGCCGTCTGAATGCAGGGTGAGGTCGTCGTCGCAGTAGCAGATGATGCCGTCCTTGTTCTCGTGGCATTCGCCGCTTTCACAGTGGCTGCAGTTCTGGACTGGGCTGATGATCACCTCGCCATCTCCCTCCATAGCTGCGGGGGCACACAGGCACACATTAAACATCTTCAGGGTGAAATGAACAAAAGTTCGATGACACTGTCATTTACCAGACACGCTCCTGCTTAAAGAATATGCAGTGGGTACTGAAAGTATTCAGATCCTTTTTACTCTGTTTCATTGCAGCCATTTGCTAAAATCAAAAAAGTTCATTTTATTTTTCATTAATGTACACCCAGCATCCCATCTTGACAGAAACCCCCCCCCCCCGCCCAGAAATGTTTTGCAAATTTACTAAAAAAGAAAAATTGAAATATTACATGTCAAAAGTATTCAGACCCTTTGCAGTGACACTCATATTTAACTCACAGGGTGTCCATTTCTTCTGATCCTCCTTGAGATGGTTCTACTCCTTCATTGGAGTCCAGCTGTGTTTAATTAAACTGAGTGGACTTGATTAGGAAAAGCTCACACCTGTCTATATAAGACCTTACAGCTCACAGTGCATGTCAGAGCAAATGAGGATCATGAGGTGGAAGGAACTGTCCAAGGAGCTCAGAGACAGAATTGTGGTGAGACACAGATCTGGACAAGGTTACAAAAGAGTTTCTGCCGCACTAAAGGTTCCTGAGAGCATCGTGGCCTCAATAGTCCTTAAATGGAAGAAGTTTGGGACGACCAGAACTCTTCCTAGACCCGGCCGTCCAGCCAAACTGAGCAATGGTGGGAGAAGAGCCTTGGTGAGAGTAAAGAAGAAGCCAAAGATCACTGTGGCTGAGCTCCAGAGATGCAGTAGGGAGATGGAGAAAGTTCCACAAAGTCAACTATCACTGCAGCCTCCATCAGTCAGGGCTTTATGGCAGAGTTGTCTGATGGAAGCATCTCCTCAGTGCACACATATGAAAGCCCGCATAGAGTTTACCAAAAACACATGAAGGACTCCCAGACTGTGAGAAATAAGATTCTCTGGTCTGATGAGATCAAGATTGAACGTTCTGGAGTTAATTCTAAGCGGTATATGTGGAGAAAACCAGGCACTGCTCATCACCTGCCCAATACCATCCCAACACTGAAACATGGTGGTGGCAGCATCATGCTAGGGGGGTGTTTTTTTTAGCTGCAGGGACAAAATGACTGGTTGCAGTTGAAGGCAAGATGAATACGGCCAAGTACAGAGATCCTGGATGAAAACCTCTTCCAGAGTTCAGGACCTCAGACTGGGCCGAAGGTTCACCTTCCAACAAGACAATAACCCACAACACACAGCTGAAATAACAAAGGAGTGGCTTCAGAACCACTCTGGACCATTCTGGACTGGCTCAGCCAGAGCCCCGACTTAAACCCAACGGAGCATCTCTGGAGAGACCTGAAAATGTCTGAACACCACCGTTCACCACCCAACCTGACAGAACTGGAGAGGATCTGCAAGGACGAATGGAAGAAGATCCCAAATGCAGGTGTGGAACACTTGTTGCATTATTCCCAAGAAGACTCATGGCTGTACGAGCTCAAAAGGTGCTTCTACTAAGTACTGAGCAAAGTACTGAATACTTATGACCATGTGATATTTCAGTTTTTCTTTTTTAAAGGTGCCATGACATCAAATTTCACTTTTCTGGGGTTTTGGGTGTATAATATGATCTGTTGTGCACTGATGAGGCCATGTGAATGTCCAGAGTGAGAATCAAAGTTCCTGTTTATGGTCTGCAGCTTTGTCTCTCTGCTCAGAAACAGTTGAATCAGACAGCAGGCTATCATTCTACGTAGTTCTATCATTCTACGTAGTTCTAGCATTCTACGTAATTTAATTGCTCCAATAAGAGCACACTATCAAGTAAACAGCGCCCCTCTCTCTCTCTCCTAACGGTTTATGCACCGTCCGCTCCCCCCCTCCCCTTCCTGTCTGATTCAGCTGCATGTATGGAGCTAGTAGTAACTTCTCTGCAGTCAGGTCTGGGTTATTTAAACAAATGGATTTAAAAGCAAACTTCTGCAGCAACACTGAGGGAGGTGACCACAACCTTGTCATTACCTGTAAGTTTATTTATTTTCTAAATGCTGTCTTGTCTGAAAAACGTAGCTCCACTATCTGAACTGCCCATGTTGCTAGCAGTTAGCCTTTAGCAAAGTCCGACCGCAGCTTGACCTAGATTCTCCAAATAAGGTCATAGCCAAATAAGGTGTAGCCAATCAAAATGAAGTCAACGTGGTCTCCGGGAAAAGCTCCATATCATCACCGGACCCAACTGTATTACTGAGGAAGTGAGGTCTGGCGTTTCAAAACAATACTCCGCTGTAAAAAATGCCGTTTTTTTCTTTGGAGTATTTACATATGCAGTAATGCCAACAACATAAACTAGTTTTTAACTGCTTTGTCATCACTCCTTTAATACATTTGCAAAAATTTCTACATTTCTGTTTTTTCTGTCAAGACGGGGTGCTGAGTGAGAAATAAAATTAACTTTTTTGATTTTGGCAAACGGCTGCAATGAAAAAGTGTGAAAAGTTTAAAGGGGTCTGAATACTTTCTGCACCCACTGTATGAGTACATTTTTCCTGGATGTTATCCTCCCCCACCACCACCACCCTCCATCAGGTCTTACATCACACGTTTGGTTACAGTTTAATGAACAACAAACATCCTTCCAGCCTTTCATAACCTCCACATTTCAGAGAAAACAAACTGTAACTCGGTCTGATTACTAGATGTGTGTCTTGCATAAATGTTATCAAATTGGGGATGATCAGGAACAAGTCCCAGAGAGGAAAAAAATCCATTATTCAAATGATGCTGTGCTGCATTTGGATGGAAACACCTTGAACTATCCAAGCAGCTCAAAGACAAACAAGTGGATCTGCACACCGAACTCAAGACGAGGAAACTTTTCAATATTATCCTGTTTTACTTCTTACACATAATTCTGTGCATGTACAGCTCCTGACTTTTGAATTGGGCATCAAGACTTCTGAAATTCAGCGTTTCTGGTACGGACTACCACATATGTGGTAATATGACATTTGTAATGTGTGAAACCTTTTTTTTTTTAGAGGGAAGTCAGGTAGAAAATAGGCTTTATTTTTTGTAATGCCTGCAAAGCTGTATACTGATGTAAATGTGAGGACACATTATGGTGCGTTCCACTTGTCTCAGAATTCAGAGTGGACGATAGTTGGTGATGTCATTACTAGATATTTGCTGTTCCAGTTGCACCAGCTTGGGAAAAGACAATGCAACAATGGTACTGGACCCAGCCATCTTTGAAACTCGAAGTCCTCTGCAAATTACAAGCTCACAGCTTGGGAAAATGTGTTCACGATGCCACTTTCACCCAAAGTTACCTCTGAAAAAACGAGTTCCAAGAATATTGGAATGCACCATTAGCCCCGAGCAGCAAAGATGGTGTGAAGGCCTACTGAAATACAAGTGTTGAAATTTTTACTCTGGATTCCTTCATGCCAAAGTAATTGCATTTTTGGGGGCCTGAACATGCCCCCAAATATCAAAGTTGGCATACCCTCTGAAGGTGTGTAAACTTTTCTATTTTATGATGCATGTTCGGGGAAAGCCTCGTCACTGGACCTCATTAATTTATATGAAATTTAGTGCGCATATTCTACATGCCAGGGTCGGCGAAAACTCCTCTTGGAGTGATGAGGTCTGTCTCAGTCCATGCACTTGCACTACATATTACACTATTTGAGTACAAGTGCGGTTTTAACTAAAATTCAGTGCTCTGAAAAGTACGAGGATGTTGCCCTAATAACGGCCAAAAGCGCAGTGCAAAATGAAGCACACTTGTTAGCTTGTTGAGTTAGCTCATGTTAGTGGGCAATGCTAGTCCGTCACTTCCAGTAAGTGCAGTGCTCTATTCAGGTCAGCATTTGGCGACAATAGTGTGCATTACAGACGAAGCACACAGTGCACACTGAATTCTAGTGCACTCGGGCAAGAGCACGGTTTGAGACAGGGCTATGGTCTGTGTCCAACAGGAAATCAGCCATTTTGGCAATTTGCACAAACTTCAACAGATTTCATCGTACTGCCCTCGAAATTGGTCTGTATGCTCTGACCCAAACCAGCAAAGGAAACTAGAAGTTTGCATTACTATAGTAGCTTGTGATCTCTGGTAATATTCAGCTCCCATTGTGCCTGGCCTGTGCACAAGACATGCCCATCTGTGTGGGTTTTTGTTTGCAGCCTGAATCAAAGCCCAGTTTTTGCTTAAACTAGATGAATTTACCGATCCCGAGTCGTGGCATGCGAGCCAGACACACAATCTGTTGTGTTGTGTGTCTGGACCAAAGTCTGCATCCTCTCTGGCCTTCATGGAGCGGGCATTTCCGACCATAAATAGCTTTAAATAGATTTTATATAATTTTCTCAATTTTGATATAAATAAGTTAATTCTTTTAATTGTGACCAGCAGCGAGCCGGGACAAAGCAGTTTATCATGAATTAGTTATGAGCTGTCAGTGAAAGCATGTGCTATTTAATAAGCAGAGCCAATGCTGTCTGCAGAATCTATTTTCTCATCCATTTTTCCACATGATTCTCTTATCGGTTGTAAGAACAAACACATAAATATAACCCAGAAAACACCGGAATGGTTTCCAAGAAAGAATGCAAATGTCTGGAGTCCAGCTGCTGACTGCATGCTAATGACGAGGACCCTGAGACAGTCATGTTGAGGGGTCTGTCATGTCCTCTGCTAGAATGAGCAGCAGGATTCTGATTTAGTTTTATTTAAACAACTGTATGGGTTTGGGGGTCCATGCCCTTCCTAAAGGAGGCACTAAAGATCACATTGGTGTCTTGGTGTTTGTTGCACTGAGGTAGTGATGTCGTTACAACTAGATTTGCACGTACTTAATAACATCATCATACATTTGCTGGATCTTTGAAGGTCAACGTGAGGATGAACTGTATCAAACACTACGGTTACACTCAAAGCCAAAAGTATCATTGAGTAAGCAGGTGGCATCCATCCATTTCTGCTTCTGCTTATCTGAGATCAGGCCGCAGAGGCAACAGGTCTTGCAGAGTCTTGTCCCAGTTGGACCTGTTTCTGTCTGGGCTTTATGTGAGCAGAAGTAACGATCTGGGCTCTTACAGAGTGGCGGCTAGATGAACAGGTGAGGTACACCTGAATTTATGTAGGAAGGCTTACTGGTTGCTAGGGATGGGCATGTCGATACCCTGGAGTTGATACTTCGATACCAGCTAGACAAAATATCTGAATCTATACTTTGAGTATTGCAAAAACACGGTAGAGATACAAAACATGCAACTTCTGAGAGTTTTAGGAAATGAAATGGTGTGTGAAAGAGCCAGGTTCTAGCCTTGTTATTTTTCAGTTATTTAATGCAGGTTATTGCACCTTATGTTTTGGTAAATTTATAATTTTACTATTACATTTTATATTTGAACATTTTCCACTGAATAAATCTAAATAATCTTAGCTTGTACTTAAGTTATTGATAATTTTAATACGTTTTTTATTCTTATTTTTGTTTCATTTACTCATCAATAAAATTTATTTTGATTTTTTAAATTTTGTTGAGCAACACTTTGAGGCAATCATTGCAATCAGGCATTTTCTGTAATGTTCAAAAAGACTTTTACACCTGCTGGCAGGTATTTCGGTCCACTGTTCACTGGAAAGGTGTTCTAATGTGTCTGGGACAGTTTTTCTCTTTTAAATTTATTATTAGAATTACTATTGTGAATTTCGCATTTTCTTTAATTGGAAGGTATGATGATTTTGAGGATGACTCTATATTTAATATCTCCAATATACATGTTCCCCCGTTCCAAACAGCTCCTACAGTAAAGGCAGTTTGACTGGATGATTATATTTCTTTTGCACTCGGTTTGAAGTGGTTTAATGTGCTGTTGAACAAACATTATTTATTTTCTTTTATTCCTTTTCAGTCTTCAGTAGATGGCTTTTTAAAAATGTTTAAATCTGAGTTCAGCAATCTCCCAAAGTGACAACAATCATGCTGCAAATGATGAACGATGGATGTCAGCAGGGTGCTGTGAATGATGTACGGCCGTCAGTATGAAGTTAATCATCAGATCATTACAGTTGATCAAACCAGTTGACAATTTATAACTCTATTCTTTTTTAAGTGTTTCATCACTCCCATCGCTTTCAGTAATTGTTTTTGTCATTACCACCCCTGAAGCCACGTCTAGGAATCGGGAAATGGCACTGTGGTGTTGAGGAAGATGAAAATTGAAAATGAATCAGTAAAAAGTGGTGAGATGTGGTTTTGTTTCACCCAAAATCAGCTTCAAATGAATCAAATCACTGGTTAATTTAGCATTCATTTAACATTCATTCTCCTACTTTGAATCGTTCCATCAGGAGCTTTCCATGGTGTTACTCTCAAACACAACCTTTTTTTCCACAAAAGCTGGAGAGATGTGTTTGGATGTTTGTGGAAATTTCATGTTTATTGATAACACAGCAGCTGAAACTACAGAAGATGAAGTGTGCAGTGTAAAAAAGTTATTTATATTTACTGCTAATCATACAGTAGAGGAGCTAAATGAAGGTGGGTGGAAACTGGGGTCTTCAGGTACTTACTTTACTGCCTTCTAGAAACTATTTTACAGGAATGCTTCAATATGAGTTTCCCATTTTCTCCATTCTTCTACAGCTCCAAGTGGACATGTATTAACAAGCTTTTTTTCTATTTATTTTTATTTTTTTTAACAACTTAAACATTAAAAGACAAACAAAAAACCCCCCAAAAGAACGTTTCCACCACGTCTCTCTCTGTTGCCTTGAACAGGCTGTGTGCTGCATAATGCGCTGCGATTCGGTGGCCAAATTTCCCGCGCTGTCCCACGGATGTGACGTCAAATGACGCTGCATACGCGTCCCTGAAAGTTTTGATCCAGGAAGGACACGGTCGCAGTGAATTCAAATACTGTAAGGAGTGGTTTAAAGGGGGGGGGTCCCCTGGGGGGGATAAGATTTGGGGGGAATAATTTTTTTATTTTAAAAAAAAAAGGGAAAATTTTTAATTGATTTTTTTATTTTAAAAAATGGGGGGGGGGGGGGGTAAATAAAAAACAAAAAAGGGGGCCCTGAAAAAAAGTTGCCCTGTAAGAGATAGCTATGGATTCTTCTGCTGTCAGCAAACGACCCAGATAAACTGAAAGACATTAAAAAGTGGGACTACGAAGAAAAGACTTAACCAGCGTAGTGAACAACGTTAGAGCATCAGTTTGTGCACGTTCCCGTGCTGGCTTTGCTGGTGGTTGCAGTTACCTGCAGCAGCAATCGTGTCACTCACGAGTCTCATTTCTTAATCTTCTTGCCTCTAGATCCATTAAATGACGCCAGGTTCAATGTGCACGGAAGAAAGAGCAAAGGTGCAACAAGTTTCCTATCCAACAACTCCACCGTCTGCTTTAGAGAACTCCAGGGGGTCGGATGCTCTTCAGAGTTAAAGGAACTTTCTTTATTTTCAACCTGGACCTTATTTCTAGGAGTTTATACGTGCATTTACTCACCAGTAAAATTTCTGCATCATTTTGACGTCTTCGGAGGATATTACATTCAGTCGCCCTCTGGTGTGCATCCATATAATGGGAGAGACGGGGCAGCCTCTCTATATGGCATTATCTGCAGCAAAACTCCTTCATTTCATCAATACTTTAAGTAGAATGGATGAACGAACGAGTACTATTGTTTTGTGAGGTCAGAGTTAACTCTCCGTTAGTCATTGGGGGGTTTCTCTACACTACAGGCTGCTGCACGTTCCCGATGCACGCTGCTGCATACAGCTGAGAAGAGAAGCACGCTACCCAGACACCAACAAACTGCAATCTGCAAAACTCTGAACTCACAGGACCATGGTACTCCTACATTCATTCATTCTATTAAGCTAGTGTTGTAGTACTGAGATCGGTCTTGGTCGGCCGGCTCGGACCATTTTTGGTTCTCGGTCTCGCTTGGTATCGACACATTTTGTTCGGCTGTCGGTTCGGAAGGGCGGTCTCGGGATTTTTGAACGAGACCGGTCGAGACCACTGCTGATCGGCTTTTTGTCATAACTTGCTGTGATAAGAGTGGAAAAGGAGCCTCTTAAAAACAGCGAATGACAACTTAAAAAGCATCGGTAGTGTTCGTCTCCCTGAGCTGCACGGACAAGCGCCTCTGCGCACACCTGCAGAGATGCGGAGCCGAAGGAGGAGAGCGGCTGTGTGAACTTGTAAGCATGACTGTAGCTACCATTGCCATACCATAGCATACCGAGGTCTGGACCAGGACCTCAGTATTTATATAAAATAACAAAAAAAGAGCTCAAAAGCATTTCCCGAAAAGACGATTTCTGTGCGGATTGATACTGAAATAGTGATTCTTCCCCGACCAACCACCTGTATTATAGAACTGATTCTCAAGCTAAATCTGATTTCACATTTATTATCACCGATGAACACCGTGAAAACTAACTAAATCGTACAAATAGGTTTGAACTACTTCTTCCGCCTGCCAAGGCGCAAAGCACCGCATCATAGCTGTTAGTCACTGATCAGAGATCGATCATCCACACAGCAAATCCCCGTTATTTTTTAGACTAGGTATGCAGGTAATTTTTAAAGAGTCATTAAGCTCTACGAAAGGTGTTAGCAGGGTCATTATTGTCTCAGGTTAATGTAGGTTTATATTTACTGAACAAACTCCCTGTTTGGCATTTGTGATTGAGTCTAAGGTTCTCCCTATGCAGCGTGCGTGTTTACTTAGGTTCGTTGTGATCTGAATTTTGTTTGATTATAAACTTTTTTTGTGTGTTTTTCTTGGCTGCCATACTAAACATAGTTCTTTGTAAATTTACATTGTGAGTGTGATGTGTGTGTGTGACTGCAGAAATTTAGATGATATGAGACAATAGGCCTAAAAGGGAGGCACTTAGGCAGTAAAAAGAGAGATTAAAAAGAGACAAATGAAGAAAAAAGAAGGATTCTCACGGAAGTTAAAGATGTTTGCAAAATTGTTTTGTTTATTTAATTCGTGTGCTGCTTTCAAAACAACAGAACAACGATTAATTTGCATTTTTTAAAAGTTAACTTTAAAAAACCCTCACATTTTGATGTTTTGTTATGATTTTTCTTTGATATTTGTGTCCTTGGTCTCGTCTCGGTCTCGGTCTGTGAAAGTCTTGGTCTTGTCTCGGTCTCGACTCTAAATGTCTTGACCTTGTCTTGGTCTCGGTCTCCTGGCTCGGAAATGTCTTGGTCTCGGTTGGGCGGTCTTGACTACAACACTATTAAAAGCATTGGTGAAATGAAGTTTTGGGCTGGGGGGGGGGGCCGGGGGGGGGGGGGGGGGGGGGGGGGGGGGGGGGGGGACTCGGGGGGGGGGGGCGGGCGGGGGGCCGGCGCGGCAGAGAATGGGTTGCTCCACCCGGTCCGGGGGGTCCCCCGAGGGGGGGGGGGGGTCTGATAGAGAGGGTCCCCGTCTCTCCCAGTTTTTATCTGGTGGATGCTAGAGGGCTGGACATTAGTGGAATTTTAATGGTGATTTCAATTTGCCTTTTCACAATAATATTACCACTGGTAATCATGCACATACAATTACTCCTAGAAGTGGACAGATCCAGGTGGGGTTAGGAAGGGGGTGCGAATTTGTGCTTGTTTTGTTTTTTGCTTTTGTTTTCTTTCCCGCCCGAATTTTAAAAATTAAAAAATCCTCAAAAAGCAGAACCCGATTTCAGTTCATCTGCTTGGTTCTTTTTTTTTGTAACATTTTCTCAACTTATTATATTTCTGCAAGTAATCCAAACGCACCACTTCCAAATTTAAAACATCAAATCTGAAACCAGTTTTTTCAATGTTTCATGGAGAATAAAATATCCACTCCTGATAATCACAGAGGCATCGAATGCTGTGCTAATTTGCTGACAGTGGGTTGTGGCTACCGATATTCTGACTTTACCTTTCAGGGGATACAGGAAGGGCTCTCCGACTGGGCCAATGAAGGACGTACCATCATCACCGTCAGTTTCAGAGTTGTCATCTAGCGAGGTGTTACCACCTAGAAACAAGGAGGCCAAACCCAACAGTTAACACTGGCAGAAGTTATGAGTAGCCCCAGAGATGCAATTTGGAGGATAAAAATATCTGGATTTTTTTCTTTACCAATCTGTTAACTGCTACTGACCGACTTCTGCTAAATACAACATTATCCAGTATTTTAACCAGATTTTAGAATAGTTTCTCTGTGGTTTGTTGTGCTTTCTGTACTGAAACAGCTTCTTCATGAGTTTTTAATGATCATCTGTTAAATGTTGATTTGGGATCCTCTGCTGTCTTGGTGCTTCCAGACCTCACTGCAGCCTTTAAGGGGATCCCACAAGGATCTATTTTAGGTCGCTCCAGTTTTTATTCTACATGTTCTCTCTTTGGTCTGTATTTAAAAAGCATTTCAGTTCCCATCACTGTGTTACAGGAAACATGTAGGTTTACTTGCCTTTACAAAAAAAAGGTGAGTCTATAAATAAATATCTGACTTGTCTAAAGGAGTAGTTCCCAAACTAATTTCATTAGTAATGCAGATTAACTTTTTTTTTCTAAACAGCATGATTAATCTAAATACACACATGGCTTTAACTTTAACGCCTGCCGCACATGAGAGCTTTCTGCTGAACTAAAAGTCTCTCAAGGCCGTTTGCTCTGCAGATAGTCGCCGTGTGCGCCTGATTTTTAGTGAGTTTTCTGCCTTACAAGGCCTTGAGGTGAAAATCAAACATGTTTGATATTTTTTGCCTCGTGACGTGAAGAAAAAACTCACCGTGTGCGCTCAACTCGAGCTCTGCTGAGGGCAGAAGTTCCAGCAACCAATCAAAATGCGTCCACTGATCACACGTTTTCAAGATGGCAGCTTGCGGCAACATAGTCCTTTACATTTTACAGGATAAATTAGTAGAAATATGGCAAGACTAGACCTGCTGATATGACTTAAAAACATCATGTGGGGGTGCCGCGGCGGGGGGGGGTGGTGGAGGTGGTGGGGGTGGTTGGGGGGGGGGGGGGGGGGCTGTGGGGGGGGGAGGTGGTGGCCGTGGTGTGGGTGTGTGGGTGGGTGTGTGACTGGAGGGGGGGGAATGGGTTGTGTGTGTGTGTGGTTGCTGTGGGGGGTGGGGGGATGGGGGATGGGTGTTTGGGTGTGGGGGTGGTGGGTGATGGTGGGGTTGGGGGGGGGGGGTTGGGTGGGGAGGGGGGTGGATTGTGGGGGGATGGATGGGGGGGTGGGTGGGTGGGGGGTGTGTTGGGTGGGTGGGTGGGTGGTGGCTGGGGGGTTGGGGGATTGTGGTGTGGGCTGGGTGGGGGTGAGGCTTGGGTTTGGAGGGGGGGATGGACATGGGGGGGGATGGGGGGACTGGTTAGGAGGGGTGGGAGGAGGATGGGATGGGGGAGTGTTGACGGGGGTAAAGTTGTTGGTTGTTTGAAGTAGGGTTTAGGGGTGATACAATAGAGTGGGGGAGGAAAGGGGAGGGGAAAAAAAAAAAAAAACATCCATCCACACATCCATCTCTGTATGTTTCATTCATTTTTCTTACATGACGACTTCTTTCGAGTTTAATGGCGGTTGGCGAACTCAAAGGTGCATTACCGCCACCAACTGGTATAATTATATTATATTACAGTATGTCGCATACAATTTACTAAATAAAATGACAAAATGAATAAAAATGAAATGCAATAACACAATTCAGTCTCTAACAAAAAAGATCCTTAAAACTTTTCTGCCTTCAGTCTTTGGATCTTTTTGCAAAATATCAATCAAATCTTCTAACGTGATGACAGAGGGCTGCCATCTTGAAATCATATGATCTGCGGATGCGTTTTGATTGGTCGCTAGATCTTCTGCCCTCAGCAGAGCTCAAGTTGAGCGCACAAAGTGAGTTTTTTGCCTCGCGAGGCAAAAAATATCAAACATGTTTGATTTTCACCTCAAGGCCTCGTGAGGCAGAAAACTCACCAAAAATCAGGCGCACATGGCGACTTTCTGCTGAGCAAACAGCCTCAAATAACTTTTAGCTCAGCAAAAAGCTCTCGTGTGTGGCAGGCGCAATAGTCACATGGGCTCTGTACTGTAAAAGCCTCGCTGACCTCCTGTTCTCTGTAAGGACCACTCTGGGGGGGTCAGAAACTCCAAGCTGGGAACTTCTAGTCTAAAGGATATAAAAGCTTTGATGGTGTTGAACTTTTTAAATCTAAATGAGAATAAAAGTGAAACTGTTATATTTGGAATATCTGAGCAACTAAATGGTGCTCATTGTTTTCGGTCCATCGACTTCTTACAGTCAACTTCTCTAGAAATCTTCTACCTGCCAGGAAAAGGTTTGCTGAACTCATCCATTAGCACATTATGTCTCTGCTGGATGATTGCAGCTCCCTTTATTACAGTTTGGATCAGTCGTCTCTTCATCGCTTGCAGCTTGCTCATATGTTGATGGAGAAGATCAAACCGCCTCCGTGCACCGGCTTCCGTTTAGTTCTAGGATTCAGTTTCAGGATTAAGTGACCAAAGAGCTTGACATTTATTTAAACTTTACTATTTTTATTCAGGCTTTTTTTTTATTTATGTTATTTTTTTTAAATTGTTTTTATTATTTCATTGTACAACACAACTGCATGTGTAGTAAAAGGATAAATAATGACATTATAGGTCATTATGAGAAATAAAAGAGCTAATAATCTGTACTTGACCATTTTTTCACTATGTTTGTAGTACAGCTGCTTTTGGAGTGATTACCTTCAACTTTTGTAAAGATCTATAACTTTAATTCTATTTTTTTTTTTTGCTTCATTATTTGAACGTGAGGTACATAAAGATATAGATATTAGATAGAAATAGATATTTTACATCAAGCTTTCTAATAGTAATAATAAACTACATTTTATTTAAAGCGCTTTTCAAGAATCCCAAGGACACTGTACACACCAAGTAACAAATCAAGGGAAACAACATAAATAGTCAGAATGCAATGCAAAATACATGGATAAAAACAGAGAAAAAAAAAAAAAATAAGAGAGCAGAAATACAGCAGTTTTAACGGATGGAGTGATGATGTCAGAGTTTGTAGATAAGTTTGAACAGGTGGGTTGTGAGATGTGTAATGTCTGATCCTGATCTGCATAAATACGATGTTGTTGTTTACCTCATCGTATATAACTTTCTGTATTTCTGTTGAATGTCTTCTATTTATAGTTTGTTTTAATCTTTCTCTGCACCTCCCTGTAATGCTAAACATTTTTTGTAAAGCACTTTGAGTTGTCTTGCAAATGAAATGTGTTGCACAAATGAACTGATAAATTAGATTAAGAAGATGTGCAGCTATGTCCAGGATTTAGTCTGATCCCTGGTCTCATTCACATTCAAAATGAAACACAGCTTGTAAACTCGCCCCCTTCCTGACAGCTCAAGGCGCTTTATTTATGAAACTTTTCCCGTCAGGAACTAACCTCTGTAGCCTCCACCGCCACCACCGGACATGCAGCCACCGCCGCCGCCCCCAAAGCCACCGCGGGTCTGCCAGAACTTTTGACAGGCCTGGCCTCCCTGGCCCCCCAGCACTAGCGGTCTGCCACCCTGGCTCAGAGGAATACTGTCATTCCAGCCTCCACCTCCACCTGTCCACCAATAAAACACATGTTATGTGGCACAGAGCAAGGCAATGAAAACAAATAACACACTTCCTCATGCACACACCGGTCTCTTATTAGTGACTACACACAATCCCTTTAGAGAGACCTGGTATACTGAGATTAAATTTACAGGTAATTAAGTTAAAAGTAATCCCCAACGCAAAACAATTTAATTCTCTCCTTTCATTTCCTTCGTTCTTCTCTGGAACCTGAGGAACAAGCAAACAAACATTTCCCATCACTGGAGAAACAACCCTCCCCAGACATGCTAAATATTTCATTTTTCATACACAGACTTTTCCCAGAAGTAAACCTAATGCTTTGAAAAGATGAAAAAAAAATCTATATCTTTTATTTGTTTGACTTCTACAAGAAGCATAGAACCTGCAGTGCATGTCGCGGTTGGTTTACATGTTCTCCTGCCCTGTAATGATGTGTGGAAAAGGTGCATGTTATGAATAAATATGAGGAAAGAAACACAGTTTTGTTTTTTTCCTGTCCTAGCTTCAACACAGCCACCGGCACACAGAGGTGGAATATTTATGACATACATTAAGATTTAAGCAAACACCTTCAGGCTGTACGAGTGTGCATTCAAGTGTAGTTAATGTACAAATGAACATGGCTCATCCTCTTTCAGCCGTTTTCTCCTTCACCAACACACATTTCTGCAGCTGCACACAATGCACTCTTCCAGCTGTCAGACATGCAGACAGTAGCAGCACTTTAAACCGTGTACAGTCTACCTGCAGCATGGGACTTCCCGTTGCGGCCCGGCTGGGCGGGGTCATAGTCCATCTGCTCCAGCTGGGTCTCTGATTGGCTGTTGTAGCCCCGGCCGCCTCCACCAGCAGCGATGATGAGAGGGATGTACACTTCTCTGGTCACCTGGGTCAGCATTATTAACAGTTCACCTTTTTGGAGTCATCTTCAAATGAATAGTTCAGCAGTTTGGAAAAAACAAAGAAAAGGCATGATGCCTCCCTGTCAGGAGTAAAGATGCTTCAGGAACAAACTCCCAAAGAAGGTGGATTAACTCCAAATGTGGAGATTTTTAAATCCAGGTTAGAAACTTTTATTAATTGCATACAAGGTTTGACTTTAACCATATTCCCATTTATATCTATTTTAAATAAAAATTTGTTTTGTCTTTTATTTCTTTTAACAGCTTTTAAAATCTTTTTTTTTTTTAATTTGTGTCAAGAACATTAAATTGCTTTTGTGTATGAAATGTACTATGTATATATATATATATATATATATATAGAAATGGCTTTACCTTCATGATAAAATAAAAAATATTTAAAAAAACGGTCAAATCATGGGAAAAGAAGTGGAGCAAACGGTTAAAACGATCGATATTTTTATATAATTTTTTTTGTTGCATGAGGTAAATTTCTGAAATCTTTTTGCAGAATTTTATCTAAAAAAAAAAAATCAAAAAGAATGTTATTTCAGCAGTATCCAGCTGAAGGGGGGATAACTTCACATCAAAGTTATCAAGTCAACAGGAACAACAATGATAACTTCTACAACTGACAAGAAGATGAATGTAGACATGAGTCCTGCATGGGTCCAATTTTACCAACCTGCACCCGCCCAAACTCATTTGGATGATTATCAAACCCGACCTGATTTCTCCCGGTAAAATCTGGGCCTGAACCGCTGATGTTTAACCAACGGCCTGTACGTCGTGGGTTAAACGACAAAAAAAATCAGGAGATCTTTTTCCAATATATGAAAAATGTCAGAACTCTGAGAAAAAAGGAGGTCAGAATTCTGACTTTTTTCAGGATTTGAAAAAAAATCTCCCATTTCTTTTTTTTAAAATGTTCTGAAAAAAAGTCAGAATTTAGAGATTAAAGTCAGAATTCTGACTTTGATGTCAGAATTCCAAGAAAAATCTGAATCCTGGCATTAATTTCTGAATTCTGAGAAAAAAATCAGAATTCTGACTTTCAAAAATTGAAAAAAAAAAAATCTCCCGATTTCTTTCTTTGTTGTATCGTTTCATTTTTTAGTTTTTTTAGTGTTTTGGAAAAAAGACAGAATTCTCACTTCAATTTCAGAATTCTGACTTTAATCTCTAAATTCTGACTTAAAACAAAAAAAAAAAAAAATGGGAGATTTTTTTAACCAATTTTTTTAAAAAGTCAGAACTCTGAATTTTTTCTCAGAATTCTGACTTTTTTTTTTTTTCCAGTGGCCCGAATCCTCTTCCGTAGGGAATCAGACCATGTTCCCATATATTTATAGGAGACCCTGTATGTTTTCTCGTTATTTATTATACTATAACTAATTATGTTAAAAAAAAGCCTACACTGGAAGTTTTAAGCTTAAATTTTTTTCCTGGACATTTAAAACTAATTTTGGCCTTCTAAAATTCTTTGTAAAGACTTAAACCCACTCTGAAGATTTTCCATTGACTCAACGGCAGATGTATAAAGGGTGGTGTCATCTGCATACAAACTCAAGTTAGCTGGAATACCTTTATTTAATTTATTTATGTAAAAACAACATTAATTTGAATAGGAGCCTAAACAGACCTTTAGATTAGAGTCCCCAATGCACCATCTTACCTTGAACACATAAGTGGCCCCACCACCTCCACCTCCGCCCCCTCTGACTTGACTTTTGCTCTTCAACGGGCTGCTCTGCTCCACACAGATCTTATTCAGTACGTCGTTAGCCTGCAAGGAGTTAGATTGGTGTCAGTTCACTGAGGTTTGCAAAACTTTTAATTCACTATTATCTCATACCATTTTTACATTTGTATACCACAAACAGCAGCCATGTTTATCATCTTTGCTGCAGGCGGAAAATTTGCCAAAAAAGCTGATTTTCTACAACCCTATAAATAGATCTTGATGGATCAGCTTGTTATTTCCTTCTGCTCCCAAGAGAACTCTGTCTTTTTATAAAAACTGAGCTGGACAGTTCGTTGGTGAATGATGTCAGATGCGTGAACCTTCCTCCAGCTGAGATTTTATGAACTGATGTTTCTGCCTTGTGTGTGACCAGCCTGGAGCCAGTCCTACTTTTGAGTGTGAAGGGCACAAGTTTCCTTCCCTCGCTGTGTCTGAACTTCTCTTCTACACAAACACACTCGCAGCGGCTCTCATCAGCCTCAGCTCCCTCATCTGCCTGAGCGGAAACTCCAAAAGCCTCGAGTGGAGGAGGGAGTGGCTGGCTGTGATTGACAGGCGGAGAGGGTAAAAGGCAGTATGTTCAAGTGTTCTCAGACTCTTCCTAAATCTAATGCTGCACTAAGGTTGTAGCTGCTTTCTATGTAAAGTTGAGAATAAGTCAGAGAGAGAAAGAAAGGTGTGTAAGAGTGTGAGCGTGTCTCCAAACAATAAAGATCTTATTTCTGTCTCCAAATAGAAATCTTTGTGTAATGTGTTCTCGTTGTCACAGCAGAGAGGAAATAAGAACCAGAAAGACTTCAGCTTCACTTTGACACAGCCATCTCCCTCTCTACTCTACTTCATGATGTTTGTAATAACAACTGATAACTGGAAAGCAGTAGTGAGGAGCCTTCTTGCTTAGATAAGCGCTAGAAAACCACAAAACACAAACCAGTGATTTGGGAATACAAAGACGGCCCACAAGGTAGCAATCCCAGCAGTGAGGAGGTCCACGAACATCACCCAAACGAGCTAAATGACCTTTAAGTCTGTTCTGAGAGAGCTCTGAGTTCACATTTTATGTTTTATTTAATGTCTTTAATGGTTCATGTTGAATTTAACCAGAGTTTAATTTTGTTCACTTCTCTTTTTAAAGAGACTAACAAAGCTGAAGAGCAATAAAATGCACTTCCTTGGAAGACACTGCAGCTCTGTTTTAATTAAGAAGAAAAAAAAGATCTCCAGAAGCCAAAAAATTAAGATGAAGGGGTGTTTTTGTAGATTATTAAAGCAACACTACTGAAATTTGGCAGATTTCTGCACTTTGGCGCCCCCTAACAAAGGTAATATAGCATCCTGTTTCCTTTCTGTTTCCATTTACTTGTCCTATTTCCCGCATCATCCCTTTCTTTTCCCTGCTACCTTTAATATGCCCTCTTGTGCTTCTTTGCATTTCTTGAATTTTTTGATATCCATTTGCTAACATAGCAAAACACAGCTGTAACATGATGTGCCAGGCTGGAACACAATGTTGTGAAGCACAGTTTCTCAGCTCCAGGAAGCTACAGGCCAACAATGACCCCCAAAGAATGAGCACAATGAATGTCAGTTTGCTATTAAATAAACCAGAAGCTTAGTGTTTTAAAGGCAGGATGGTGTAAAAAAGGTTGAGACACCCCAAGCTCTAGAACGTTACATTTCAGACTTTAATTACTCCAATGAGTGTGTTTTCAATCATCTCAAGGAAAGGTGATAAAAGTTTAAAAATGGTAAATGTCAAATATTTAGCAGCCTCTAAGCACCTGAACAGTTTCCACAAGTAAATGATCTCTAAAAAACACAAAGAAAATCCCAAAGGTTTTAGTGTTTTCAGGTGGTGTGTCCCTCAGTTCATTGTACAGTTATGAAATGAAAATTAAAAGGGATGGTGGAGGTCAAGGTAAGATTCTGGGGCTTTTGGAAGAACGACACTTTCTCATAGTTCTTGTGACTGTTGGGCAAAATTCCTATTATTCTTGATGTCTGCTCTGCAGGAACTGCAGACATTCCCCTAACAGGATTTGAATTGTAAATAAGGAATCCTAAATTCCAGTAAGGAAATGGTTTTCTTTTTATTGTTTTAAAGGCACTTGTATTGCTTGCTTTATTGAGCTTATTTGTACTTGTCTTCTCTTTCATTGTTTGTAAATGTATAATTTTCCTTGAGTTTTTAAGTGTTTCTGTATTTTTTGGGGGAAGTGTTCATAATAAGCCTTTATAGGCTTTTGTAACTTCTCCAGCACTTATTATTCTTGACTTATGTTGCAAATAAATAAAACAATACAAAACAAAATCAGGGTTGCGAACAAATGGTTTAAGAGTAGACATTACTCCATCACTCTTTAATATTTATCACTGTCCTTGATTGTTGCAACAACCCTTAATTATTTTTTTTTGTTTGTTTTTTTCCTTCCTCCTTTGTTTTTTCTTTTTCCATCTACAGCTTTAAAATATTAATTTAACATATGAAAGACTGGAATGTAATAATTAAGTGACCCTCAAACAAATTATGCAAGTGTGTAGAGAGGCATGTGTAAAGAGTGTTTGGGTAGGGGGGATTGTTCGTTATTACTGTTATCCATATATCAGTATCACATCTTCAGCTGTGTGAAATTTTGTGGAACATGTGGAATTTTGTCATAAGTTTGTTGTTGTTAAAACTAAATAAAAATAATGTTGGAAAAAAAAAATATCTTCATATATCCTTGTATCTTCTGAAGGAGCTCATCACTTTAGTTTCCAAGTACTTGCTTGATTATTTTCTAATTAGACATCATGAGTACTTCCATTTCCAAGACCTATTTTATTCTATACTGCTCAACAAAATAAATCTGTGTCCTAAAAGAGCCGATAAAAAGCAACTTGTATAAAAAATGAGCATAACTTTGCAGATGGAGCAGATTCAGAGCAATACGTCATTCCTTATATGGCCTCATTATATTAACTCTCTCTAGTTGTCAAATGCATTGTGTTGTACTTTTCTTTATAGTCTTTATTTAATAATACTTGACTTGAAAACATTTATGTACTTCTGTTTTTGAACTGATTTAAATTGAAAGCCTTATTGTCATCGCACAAATACAGACATGCTATGGGCACAATGAAATTGCAAAGGGTGCAACAAGGTTTTGGTCCCTAACATGGTTTGAAATTACATCAATTCAAATCAAAACATACATACATAAAATATAAGAAAGCCAACAGTACAGATGAATGCACAGAATATTAAAAAATATATACATACCTAATGCAAAAAAGTATGAAACTGTACAATAAAAAAGAATCCAGTACATGACATACAGTTGTGAGTAAAAATATTGCTCATACAGTTATTGCATTTTGGGGCCTGATTTTTGCAAAGACGTTGTGCATGGTTCTGCTCTTACATGATGAAAAATTCAGCTTCATGAGTTTGCAAATGAGCATCCAGACACGTTTGATTTCAGACAGTTGGAGTTAGACCCATGGGCCAGATTGAGCTGCGACACTCAGAGAAAAGAATTTCTTCTCTTCACTGGTGAACATTTAATGAGAGAGAAGAATGAATTTTAAATGGAACAAAATATATGTGAGCAGGCAACTTTATTCCTCCTACACCGGCATTATTTGGGGAATATTAGCACTCTGCCTTGACTGTTGGAAAAAAAAAAGCACTTATAATCAACTTATTTTCATATTCACATTTACTTTATACTTGTTTTTCCTTTCTTGCAGGTTTCTTTCTGCACTTGAGTAATAAGTTACTGCATGATGAACAGACTTACATTAGGGCAGGCGTCCTCTCCTTGTTGTCCCACCAGGATGTAAAGTAGCTCACCCCTCCTCAGCAGGAAGTCTCCGGTGATGTAGACACCATGTGACCTGCTCATGGCCAACACGCTCCGCCCACCAGCTGCTCCGTAAGCAGTGATCCTGAGGTTTGAACAAACATGCAGATGCGCATACAGGCAAGGCATGAATTTAACGAAACAGAGAGAAATGTTATTTTAATGGTAAAACATTTGCATTTAGATCTTTTCATGAAAGAAGAAAGGAGTTTTCACAGCAACATGTTGATGCCTAATTTTATGTAGAGTTATGAAGTTCCAGCTTGAGAAATTCTTCATATATTTTCCCCTGCAATATGAAACAGCCAAATGAATTTGGAAACACTGAAACACACTTTCATGCCAGGTGTTGGAAAGAAAGTCTTTGACCTGACATGGCTCGATGCTCTGGGGGCCAAACAAAACCAGACTGCAGCGGCTCACAAACACACCAGCTTTCCTGCCAGCAAATAAAAGCAAAACTTGACTTGTGTAGTGAAATGCTTTGATATTTTTCTTCCCCGGTGGTGGAGCTCGGCTTGGAGAACAAGGATGTCGCCTGGTGCTCACTAGCAGCTACCTCAGCTGTTTGCCTAATGACTTTTGGGAGCTGCAGAGCACATATTCATCTCTGTGGCCGTCTGTCAGCTTCATTTAAAGACCCTGCCAGCTAAACAGGGCTGCATCGAGACCAACCGTGGAGTTTGTGTGGAGACTGTGTGTTTTATAAAAACTTGAGGACATATATTAAAACAATTTTATGGCTCAAGGCTTTTGGCAAAACCTAGAAGTTTACGTGTCTGTGTGGCTCCTTGTTTATGTGTGGATGTGGGAGGCATACTGCAATCAAATCCTAGTTTAAATGCATTATTTTGTCATGAGTACCCACATGAGGAATACTGATCTTATTAAGAGGCTGAAGCATTTATCACAGAGCTTTAAGTCAAAGTACTCGCTGATTGTTGAGGTGTGTTTTTAAACCTTGAAGTGCTGCAAAGGCATGGATGTGGGTGGTTTAGGGAGTTTGGACACAGGTGTTGATGATGCTAGATATGTAGCTATTACTCCATCCTGTGCCCTTTCCTGCAAAAGTCTGCTTGTGATACCCTCTCTGTTGGCTCATGAAAGACAGCTCTACTGCTCTGAGTAGTAGAAGCGGGTGTGAAGAAGAGGTCTTGTAGCAAGAAATAATCTGCAGTGGGGTATAATTATTATTTGCTAAGATTTCGAGACTCAGATAGAGAGAAATATCATTAAACAAATTGTAAAACACTCATTTCAAGTCACTCATTTAGGGAAAAACCCCTTCAAAACTAGTCCGGTAATGCTTCTTTCCAGTGTTGTTTCTTTCTAATTTGAAAACATCTTAAAACAAGAAGATTTTTTTTAATTTGAGAATTGCTAAAAGGCCTTTTTTGAAAGCCAGTGCCCCATACTGAAGGGGCAGCACCATGCAAAACCTGCCAACCACCCATGTACCTGAATGGAACTTGTTGAAGGCTTTTATTTTGCCAAGGGCCAGATTGAATAGGATGACATGTGAGCTGAACCTACAATCTTCTGGCTACTGGATAAGCTGCTCTACCACCTGAACTGCCATCTCAGACTTTTAAAAATGGACTTTTAAGAGCTTTTAAGCATGTTACCGTGTTATTTCCTCAAAAAACAAAAGCAAAAACAACTTCATTTGAGTCGTTTTTTTTCTTCATTTGTGCATATTTGAGTAATATATTCAGGCCAAGCTCTAGCTCCCTTAACACGACTGACTGACCACCGGTATATGTAACATGGTGTCACCAATCATGAAGCGACAAATATGCATGCGCAGCATCATAGCAAGACGCCCGCTTTGTTCAAGAGAAAGTCGAGGAGAATCCTAACCTCCCCACACTCTCTGAGGAAGAAAGGAACAGCCTGCAGAAAGATTTCCTCAGAGACAAACAGCCGTCAGCTAACAGACGTTTGCTCCAGAGTTTAGAAGAAAATCTTTCTCCTTCTTTTTTTTTTTTTTTTAGCTCTAGACGACAGCAAGTTGGAAAAAAATGTGGTTGTGTTCTGCGTGGGAGTTTATCCGTTGTACTGGACAATGAATTGACTTCCCAGAAGTGGTTAAATTTCATCTTCAGGAGCAGAAAAAAACCCTGAACTTTGTGTGTGAACTTCGCTCCTGACAACTTCATGAATCTCAGGCAGTAAAATGTTTTTTCTCTGAGATTACTTCTGAAACCTGACGCAGTTCCTACCATAAAAACGCCTGATGGACAAACAACAACACCGGTGAGTGAAAACATCTCCCAGCTCAATGCTAACTGTTAGCCTATGACTTGTTTGCTAATTTACTAAAGCCCTGTTTCCACCCACGGGTCTGGGTCTGGATTGGGTCGAGCCAGGCCAGATCGAGTGGGTTTTGGTACGGATATGTTGATTTCATGTTGCGTCCCCACAGCAAACTCTACCCTTACCTGGAGGCAGAGTATTAACTGGATAGCGCTGCTATGTGATCGTGTGACATTATCGCAACGCCTTTTAACCAAAACGCCACACGTGACCGAAACAAAGAAGTCACCCCTGCTTTGTTTTTATGCCAGGTCACAAAGAAAGTGACAGATTTTTCAGCGAAAAACAGATTGCTGTGTATCAGCTCCACCTCTTTTGTCTGGATCGATTAGATCAGTCCCCCAACGGAAGGGTACCAAAAAAGTAGGCCGGGTTGGGTCGGATATAAGGGTACCCATCCCAGGTTTTATCTGTGGAAACACAAAAAGAATGTGGACCGATCCAGCCCGACCCGACCCAGACCCGCTGGTGGAAACGGGGCTTTACTTTTCAGGGGTCTCTGTGGGACTGCGTGTACTTCAAACCCCATATCAGACTCTGGGTCGAGCGCATGCAGCTCCATAACAGGCTGCTCCATTTTATTGCATCGATCGGAGTCCAATCATCCACCAATGTTTACAAATAGCGTCCACGTGAGTGACTAAGCCAGTGCTTTAACCAAATCTGTTACCCTTCAGAATCTATGTCTGGTCTGGGGCGATGTCATGAAATGGGTGTAAAACACGTTGAGATTGGTCGAGAGCTTCGGTGGTTCAGTGCAGTCAACCGTTTACTTCTGTGTTGGAAATTAGATGCATAAAAAAAAAAACAAAAAAAAAAACAGTATTTAACACCAAGTTAGTTTCTATAGTGGTGAGGGGAACATATTTATGCCTGTAGTTGACTTTTGGAAAGTTTGAAAAGCATGATACAGCTCCTTTAAAGTGCACCTCTGTGCTACCAGTTCCTTAATTTCTGGCAAGTTTCTCTTGTTTTAAGATTTTTTTTGCTCGAGATGAGAAAACAACAACACTGAAAAGAAGCATTACCAGACTAGTTTTAAGTGTTTTTCACTCAATAAGAAACTTGAAATGAATGTTTCACAGCTTGTTTTAAGCTACTTCCCACTTGTCTAAGGTCTAGATATTTTTTTTATTATTATTACAAGAAAGCTGTGTATGAACTGGAATGGAAGGTCTTAAAAACAAGTTTTTAGAGCTAAAATTGGGAGTGAAAGACACAAAGTGATCTGAAACAGGATATTTTAACTTAATATGCATGTAAAATAACCAGTTTTAGGAATCAGTTGCTAAGTAAGAAACATGATTAATAATCTTACATGCCGTTGTCGACTATATGACTCTCAAATCAAGATCATTAGGACAGTTTTTGCTGAATATGAGA
This sequence comes from Atherinomorus stipes, assembly GCA_023101725.1. Classification (NCBI taxonomy): domain Eukaryota; kingdom Metazoa; phylum Chordata; class Actinopteri; order Atheriniformes; family Atherinidae; genus Atherinomorus; species Atherinomorus stipes. The sequence continues at coordinate 726,060 of JALJCO010004337.1, forward strand.
CTGTAAAATTTGGTTAGACTGTTTTTGCAGAGCAGAATTGGTGAAAAAAAAAATCTAAGTTGCAGAGATGTCAAATATGCAATGCACACTACTACTGCTTGGAGCTCATCATTGCAAATACGTGCCTTATGAATGCCCTTAAATCACAATGAGACCCGTCAGAAAAAGCTAAATTACTCCAGTGAAAATGTGCCACAGAAACAGCCATGCTCTGCACACTGGCCTCAGTCCTACCTGTAGGTGCCAGTTTCCGGGACCTGCCACATCTGAATGCCTTTGAAGGGCCCCCGGGTTCCCACTGTCACATTGACGTTGCTGCCCCTGTAGAAGTTCAGGCACTTAGTGGGAGTCGGGCCTTCAGGGCCCACGGCCCCACAGGTGTGAAAAACCCATTTTTTGGCTGCACATGAAGGAAAAAAGAAAAGAAGGTTCAGTACTTCGTGAGGCCCACACAGCTGTAAAAGACACATTCTGTATTCAGTGGCAGATGCAGACTTAAACATGATGGACTGGCTGACATTCAACATACACCACAGACTCATCACACTTCTGTTTGCCTGTCATTCGCTCCTCTTCCACATTTCCCACTGCTCCACAGCAGATATAAAGCAAATTATTACATACTGGGAGGGCAAGCTTCAGTCTGAGAGCCCCCCAAATGACATGCCACTATTATCATATTCACAACTGCAGCGGGGGGCTCGGTGACAGGATCACAGGTGACAAACATTTCTCCTCATTTTCCTTGTAATCCCATGTGTCTGCGCTAATTGGAGTTCTTTTCATTGTAATTAGCTCCAGATCAGTGTTGTCAGACGGACATGAGGGGGACTAAGTGCTGCAGCACTTAATCTTGATTTAAGGCTGCAGTGAGGAAGACACCAGAGAGAGAAGCACTTCTTCCTCACTTCCCAGTCTCCTTCTGTCTGACTCTGGACACTCTTTTTATACTCTCTCACTACTGTTTATGAATTCCAGACGAGGCTTGTTGCAAGTGTGGCACCTGCCAAAGCCAGCATTACTGATGTCTGGTGAAATTACTGGTAAAATTGGAAAAATGACCCGGTCAAACAAACCATTAACCAGACTGCATGAGGAAAGTCCAAATGCATATTTTGCTAGCTCTGGCCCTGGCTTGATGTTGTGCAAAGGGAAGCTCAGTGGCCACATCTGCCTGAGAACACCCCGTCTGAAGCCTTGCGATGGCGAAGTACTGTTGATCAACTGTTAGGCAACATCTTGGTCTTATGATGTCAAAATGTGAACAACATGATAAGGGGGACTGTTTAAATACCAGCTCTGATTGAACCAGGACAATTACTAGTCAATTCATGAATCACACAACTGTTGTTAATTTTGCCATTAAGCACACTGAAGAGTTGGACATGTGTGTTTAAAAGTCTAAAGAAGGTCACATTAAATTCACCCATAAAAGTTAAAATGCATTTTACGGTAGATTCTTCCTGATTTTCCACCCTAAAGGCAAATATCCCTAACTTTTTGCAAGTATTATATGTTTTGGGGAGAAGACCAGACATGATAGGGTGGTAGCCATTCAATACAGACCAGTTTACAACAGAGGGAAATCAATTTATTGTCCAAAATACACCACATTTATTTATGAATTAATTAGTGTAATTTGTGTTGTATCCAAATGACCACTCATACATTGCTTCTTATGACTTTAGTAAATATCCTTAAAGCCATAAAAATGCACAGATCAGAGTTGCTTAATCTGCTTATATGGTCCCACCGCGTAAACATTTTGAAAAATTTTTTATTCATTTTACTAAACTCACTAAATATCTTTATGTTTATGTCTAAATTTGAACTATTTTATGCTGGAAGCTGGTTTGCACGTTGCTATGGTGATATAATTCCATAGTGGAATTGTAGGAGAGTGATATAAAGGTACAGTATGTAAGAATTACTAGTGGTAAAGATTGGTATTGCAAGGAAATATGTTTTCTTTCAAATAACTTCATATTCCAGCACTGTTGTGAATGTATGATGGCTGTTTGTGTCCAAAGTTCTCCCAGACATAAATGTTTTTATCTGTGAGCAGATCAGTGGTCTCAGGTGTAGCTATAACTGTATGATGAGTAACTACTTTTAATGTCTTTTAAGGCGTTACTGATCCCAAACAGTCTAACTCCCATTAAACAAAGCTGGTACAGCAATTTTAAAGTTCAGAGGGTTCTGACTTCACACACATTGTTTTGTCCATTCAGGGACACCGTAGTAAAAATGGTGGAACAAATATGGTAGCCTCCATATGTGCACCGTCCAGCAAGTAGATGTAAATGACTCATTCAAATAAAATAACCATGGAACCGCTATTCTAGTGCGATTACACATCAATGGAAACAGCTTTGAATTATATATCACATTTTTCTGCCATTGACCTGTGATTTTTTTTTTACATACTGTACCTTAAACTTGCCCAGTGTATATGTAAGGAATAAGTATGGAACACAGGTCATTATTGGGAAATACGGACCGACATGAGAGACGGATTCGCTCCTGCAAAGTCACAATGACTGACTGACTACAATGCATTGTGGTCTATATTGATCTAAGGACCGTTGAAGCTCACTAGTTTTCAAGATGCATTGTGGGTAATTTTAAGTGCACTACTTCTTTCTTTCTTGACATTCGGACATCCCTACAAAAGGGCGTGATTCCTATATAGAGCCCTATGTAGGGAATAGGGTGTACATTCAGCCACAGCGTAGGTTGTACTCGCGACAGCAGAAAAACAACTCCAGCCGCTGGGATGCCAGACTCGCTGCTGATACGTCAGTGACCAGCAGCCTGCACCATGTCCAACAAGTAATGCAGAGGAGTTTATAACTGACGGCCAACATTAGCCATGTAAGCAAACAAGTTAGCTTACTGATCCAGGAGCAAAGTTGCCATTTTCCTGTTTTGATGCCATAGAAAATGTTCTAGCGTAGTATTCACCTAAATTTCCTCCAGTTTTGCTCTTCTCAGGTCACTCCTCTTCAGAGACAGATTACAGGGACTACGTTTACATGCCATCAAAATTCGGGTTGAGGTCAATATTCCGGTTTCTGAAAGATCAGGAATAATCCGTTTCCATGTGTGAGCAGACAGAGTTACTCCTGTATACATGATAAGTGAAATCAACTGGAATATCCCGACCCAAACCGCGATGCACGGAAAACATCATGATGATGGTGGATAAAGAACCATCCGGAGCCACTGCGGTCAAGCCAGCCAAATTTCAGAATTACAGCCGAAATAACGCCGGTTGGCTTGACCGCGGATCCGCGAGAGGCGGCTGGCTGGACTGCAGTCCAGAGCCGACAGCAGTCCTTTGCTGGCGCTGCTGTGCTGGTACTGACCCAGTACCAGGTCAGTACTGGGTCAGGGGGCATTTAGAAGTTTATATCATCCAGTTAGTCCCAAAACCAAAACCTCCTGCTAATAAGTTTTATAAATAGTAAAGTCACATATTTACATAATTTTTAAAATAATAAATCCCTTTTAACAACAGAATCACTATGTGATTATTATCCATGATATGGTTATGGGGCTTGATAAGCAGTCAAACCTGCAAATGAATCCTTAAAAATTGTTTATATTTGTTCAGTCAGTGTGAGCAGATATACAGGAATTCTGCAGTCAACAAGGCCCAATGATGCAATATTGCAACATTTTTTATAAAAACATTTTATGCTCCAAAAGCCTCTTAAAACAACATCTAGCATGGAAAAAAAAAAGTTTGGTCACTTTATTTCTTTATGTGGGTTTTACGGGGTTAAATAAACTTTACCCAGGCATTAAAACAGCCTATTTAATAAATTAAAATTCCCAGGTACAAAGAAACTGCATAGTCTTGAGTAGACAAACAAAAATAAAGTAGTCTCCCTTTCAGTGGTAAGTCAGATGCACTCCGACTAGTTAAGTCATCTTAGGAATGAGTAAAGTAATCCTGGAAAGAGTAAAGTAATCCTAGTGATAAGTATTCTAGAAGCACTGCTTATGGATCACCGCGAGCCTACGTCACAACCCGGAACTCATGTGAGCGCGAAGCTGGTCCCGGTGAAAATATGCTTCGTATTTGAACGGCGTCTGATGGACTATGAGCCTCAAAAACTGCTTTTGCACTCTTTTTAATTTTTTTTCTCCGCCGGTCTGTCTTTGAAATATTATAGAAATGACGTCCAGTTATACTGAAAGTCTTAATGCCGACGCTAGAAGAAGATACGAAGCTAAACTAGTATCTGTTGGACTAAGTGATGCCCATCTTCTGCTGCTAGAACCTGGTTAGACGAACCTACCTGTACATAACAGCCTGATGATCAGTTTCCCGATCTCATGATGTATTTGGTTTCATCAGGTAAGCCCCGTGTTCAAGCCATTTATTTTTTATAGAATATAAATTTTCCCCAGATTTTTAAGAAATGGTGGTATTTCTTTGATGTACTTCTCAGGAGTTTACTCTCATTGATAAAGCTATAAATTACCGGCAGTCTTATCTGTATGTAACTGGTTATGACTGTGCATGTTTATAATGCTGCAAATGCCTTTCTGCCGCTTTTTATGCTTTTATTCTTATGTGGGAACATTGATGGCAGTAATCTGGATGAACGTGATCGTTAACAGTCCTGAGGAGACGGGAACAGCGGGCGGCGCTGTGATTCTGTACATCCACTGATTTAATGTTTTTTTTCTATCATCTGTACAAAAACAACTACAGGGTTTAAAAAGTGAGACCACATTATATGCTTTTTTATCAGTCACAAAGTGATCGGAACATATTGTTAGATGTTTCCATGGTTTCCAGCGTAAACTGTCAGCATTTATGGGCTTGATAGCAGCTAGCCACTTAGCATGTTGTTCGGGACTTTTTCTGTTGTTTTGGGAACTGGAACAAACATATTCTCTTGTCCGTGTGATAGATATGTTTATGCCAGCCATACACAGCGGGACTTCTCGGTATTTCCAAAGTAGAATAAACGAAGATTGACGAGTAATGAAGCAGGTAATTCAGTGGCTCCCCTATGCAACGAAGCGATGTTTTCACCTGTTACCTAACCGGATGTGACGAATTTGGCGAAAATTCCCGGATGTTCGCGGTGATCCATAAGAATCTTTGTTGAACAGGCAGGTGGGCGGAGCCTTATATGTAAATGAGCTGTTTCAACCCTGATGAAAGGCACTTGATCACCATGGAAACGTGATGCAATTCTGGAGTCCTTTGATGCTTGATGACATCACTGCTGATGTAATAGTCAGTCCAGTATATCAGTGGAAATTTCTAAACTAATTCACTTCTTTCACATCTCTGTACGAGTTTGGAAGCAGTTTACAGTCTGTTGGCAAGAACACAGCATTTCTGGATACAGTCATTCTATTTCACACAAGATTTTAATCACAAAGGTACAGTTTAGTGTTACAATGGCATCAGAAAACAGAAATAGCTCTGAAGGTGAGAGGATAAGCTCACGGGAAAAAGCAGCAGTCCTGTCAATGATTTCAGCGTTTGCACCCAACAACAGCCGGACAATGAGGAAGATAAATCCCCTCAGGCTGGAAGACAGGTTTTAGAAACCTGTTGTAGGTTGGACAAAAAGACAGAGTTGGAGGAAAATCAAAAAGCGACACCAGAAAACTCACAGGAAAATACTAGCAGTCCTGATAATGTTTTCAACTTTTGCGCCCAACAAAAGCTGGAAAAGGAGGCGGACAAGCCCCCTCAGGCTGGAAGACAGGTTTTAAAAGCCCGTTATAAATTGGGAAGGAGGCCTGAGTTGGAGGAAAATGTGATTTCTGAGACGAAACATCTAAACCAAGTGACAGAAAACAATGACAAACTCCAATATGAAAGGAGAAAATTTGAACTTGAATACAAAATGAGCAGAGTTGAACGGGACCAATATTTACTCGATGAGAAGAAGAAACAACTGGAAGAGGAAAAAAAAGACTTTCAGTTGGAAAAAAAATAAAGTTTTAGACGACAAAAGTCTTTTAGAGGAAGAGAGGAAACAACTGGAAAAAGAGAAAAATGACTTCCAGTTGGAGAAAAATAAAGTTTTAGAGGACAAAAGTCTTTTAGAGGAGGAGAAGAAACAACTGGAAAAGGAGAAAAAAGAAATCCAGTTGGAGAGAGAGAGAGTACAAACTGGCTTGGAAACCAGTATGAATAAACTCAACCAGGACAATAGCCAGTTCCATTGGGAGAAAGAGAAAGTTTTAGAGGACAAAAGTCTTTTAGAGGAAGAGAAGAAACAACTGGAAAAGGAGAAAAATGACTTCCAGTTGGAGAGAGAGAGGAGAACAAACTCAAAGGGAAACCAGTATGAAAAAACTCAACCAGGAAAAAAGTGAGTTCCAGTTGGAGAAAAATAGATTTTTAGAGGACAAAAAATTTTTAGAGGAGGAACGGAAACAGCTGGAAGAGGAGAAAGAAGACTTGAAAACAGAGAGAGAGAGAGTACAAACTGAAATTAAAACTAGTCTTAATCAGCTTAACCAGGAGAAAAAGGAGATCCAGTTGGAGAAAAATAAAATTTTAGAGGTCAAAAAATTTTTAGAGGAGGAAAGGAAACAACTGGAAGAGGAGAAAGAAGACTTGAAAACAGTGAGAGAGAGAGTACTAATTGATATTAATACTCATGTTGATCAGCTTAATCAGGAGAAAAAGGAGATCCAGTTGGAAAAAAATTATTTTTTAGAGGAGGAAAGGAAACAACTGGAAGCTGAGAAAGAAGACTTTCAAATAGTGAGAGAGAGAGTACTAACTGATATTAAAACGCGTGTTAATCAGCTGAACCAGGACAAAAAGGAGTTTCAGTTGGAGAAAAATACATTTTTAGAAAGCAAACATCTTACAGAGCAGGAAAGAAAAAAACTGGACGAGGAGATAAACGACTTGGAGGAGGAGCCAAACCCGTGGTGGCGCCAGCCTATGTTTTATGCAGGTGCTGCGGGGATGCTAACCACATCACTGATTGTACTAAAACATATTTTTTAATGCCACACCAAGACCCATGATGAACTAACGTAGTCTATGCAAACACACACAACTTCAGGGGGCCAACAAGATAAACCTAGAAATGAAAAAAGTAATTCCAGGAATGAGTAAAGATAAGTGAAGGACCCAGTCCACCAACTGAAAGCAGCAACTGCAGCAGACAGTGTGGTACAAGCTGTGTGTGAAAAACACAAATGGTTGGCCTATAAAAAGGAATAGTTTGGACAGAGCTCTCCACAGCTACTGGCCGACAAGTTATCCACAGGTGCAAACACACATCATATACAAAAACAGCTGCATATATGGACGTAGATGCTAGCAGGAAAAATTGTAAGTAGAGAGGAGTCCTACAAAACAGAAGCATGATGGAGCTAGTCTACAGAGGAGTGTTTCATAAATGAAAACGACTGCAGGAAGGAAACGCTGCATTGATTAAAAAGAAGTGCAAAAACACAACACTGCATTAACAAAAAAACAGCTGTGTGAAGAAAACGCAGCATTGATGAAAAACAACCGAAAAAACACAACACTGCATTAACAAAAAAACAGCTGTGTGAAGGAAACGCAGCATTGATGAAAAACAACCGCAAAAACACAACACTGCATTAACAAAAAAACAGCTGTGCGAAGGAAACGCAGCATTGATGAAAAAAAAAACGCAAAAACACAACACTGCATTAACAAAAAAACAGCTGTGTGAAGGAAACGCAGCATTGATGACAAACAACCGAAAAAACACAACACAGCATTAACAAAAAAACAGCTGTGTGAAGGAAACGCAGCATTGATGAAAAACAACCACAAAAACACAACACTGCATTAACAAAAAAACAGCTGCGTGAAGGAAACGCAGCATTGATGAAAAACAACCGCAAAAACACAACACTGCATTAACAAAAAAACAGCTGTGCGAAGAAAACGCAGCATTGATGAAAAACAACTGACAGAAAAAACACAACACTGCATTAACAAAAAAACAGCTGCGTGAAGAAAACGCAGCATTGATGAAAAACAACCGCAAAAACTCAACACTGCATTAACAAAAAAACAGCTGCGTGAAGAAAACGCAGCATTGATGAAAAACAACCGCAAAAACACAACACTGCATTAACAAAAAAACAGCTGTGCGAAGGAAACGCAGCATTGATGAAAAAAAAACGCAAAAACACAACACTGCATTAACAAAAAAACAGCTGCGTGAAGAAAACGCAGCATTGATGAAAAACAACCGCAAAAACACAACACTGCATTAACAAAAAAACAGCTGCGTGAAGAAAACGCAGCATTGATGAAAAACAACCACAAAAACACAACACTGCATTAACAAAAAAACAGCTGCATGAAGGAAACGCAGCATTGATGAAAAACAACCGCAAAAACACAACACTGCATTAACAAAAAAACAGCTGTGTGAAGAAAACGCAGCATTGATGAAAAACAACCGAAAAACACAACACTGCATTAACAAAAAAACAGCTGTGTGAAGGAAACGCAGCATTGATGAAAAACAACAGCAAAAACACAACACTGCATGCGCTGCGTACCAAGGGCATGAAAGTGTGTGTCTGTGTGACCTTCTGAATTCACACCTGTCAAAGTAGAACTGATTTTTCTCACACTGTCAGGGTGCATCTCATTATTTTTTCACACAAAAAAAGACAAAAAACATATATATAAACATATATACACACACACACACACACACACACACATACATATACACACACACATATATATATATTTAAAAAAAAAAAAAACAAAAAACTCTGTAACTCTGCCACTGCCGGTCCCAAGCCCGGAAAACAAAAGAAGAGGGGTGAGTGAGATCTTACAGTAACTAGCCACAAATATATTCCAAAAATATAGATATGTGTAGGACTGGAAAAGGCGAGCAAACTCTTGGGGGAGTGGATAGCCCAGTGGTAGTGTCGTGGGATTGGGCGCGGAGGACCCGGGTTCAATCCCCCGACACGACCCCTGGGTGCACCACTGTGGGTGCACCACTGTGGACCCCTGAGCAAGGTCCTAAACCTTGGTTGGTGGGGGGTCCTAAACCCCAACCATACAAGTATCACAAAAAAAAAAAAAAAAAAAAACATTAATCAACATGGTTCTGTGAGTCATGAATTAATGTTGAGAAGTAAATTTGAGAAGATTTGTATGAAAACTTAAAGATAAATTAATTCTAATTTAAAGGTTTGGCCTGATGGTGGCAGTAGAGGACAGGTCAATTCACTGATTTTTAAGGGGTTATTTATGTATTCAACAAATAAAGTGCCCGTCACAAAAACTTGGTTAACAATATTCTGTAAATAATTTTGTGGAAGTAAATATCCCTGGGGTCAAATTGACCCCAAGAACCAAATTTGTTGTTAAATTTGAGGACGATAGGAGGGTAAATGCATGGTGACAAGGTAAAAACACATTTATTGGTTGTATCCAACACTAAAATGGACGTATGGCCTCATCTGTGAAGAGACAGAAGGAAAAGTGGCTGTTTTTTTCTGTTTCAATATTATTTGGTCAAATGAAATGTTGAATATTTGACATAAATGAGGTTTTTTTTGTGTAAAATGGGCTCCACTTTCCAACTACTTCATTTATCACTCCCCTTTTCTCCCCTTAGTTGGTTTTACAGTTTTGCTCATCTTATCGATCCTGTTGGCCCATCAGCATGAATGAGTACACAAACACACATGCATACACCCCCTAAACCCACCACACAGCTGGTGCAATCAGCCATTGTGCGATGAGCTCTTGGCAGAGCAAGCAAAAACAAGATGAGCTCTCACAGATGATAGTTCTCTCTAATAAGTGGTGTGCACACTCAGTTAGCCTCACTGGTTTCCAATACACATACATGCAAACATTTGCACAAATATCCCTGTGAGACTGTGACTCTGCCTGAATATTATACGACTCTCCTTTCCTGTGAACTTTGCCACCAGTAGTATGCAATTATCATAACAAGCAGTGGCCTCCATTAGAGAGAAGGGCAATGGTATTCATCACTGAGGAATTGTTCCTGACATGTCGCCTCAGAAAAAGATTTAAAGGGAGAAAAAAAAGTCTGATTGGATTGCTGAACTTGCAGCAGTTTTCCAGCAGCTTTTAAATTCTCCGAACATGATTGAAAAAGTCAACAGTGAACACGTCACAATTCGTGTCATGTTTTTTTAAGCAAAGCCTTGAAATGGCTTTTTGTTGTGAATCCTTCTCAATTAAAACAAAGTGAATTCTGCTAAGGGCAAAACAAATATGTGTTTGGGCAAGCAGAAACACTGATCTGCAGCATCTAAGGAATTGTTTGCATGTGTGTAACAGACGGATGGTCAGTGACAGATGGACTGAGCCTTTATCACTCTGTGCTAGAAGGCATTTTGAATCAAATGTAAATCCTTTTGACTGACGTTTTTTAAACTCGAGCCATGATTAAGATTGGCCTGAAATGTTTTTTATCCCCCTGTTGGGGAAACAGCTGAGTCAATCACATCTTTGAAGCTGCATTCAGACCGACAGGAGCTATTTGAATATAGCTCACCATTCAAGGCAGTGGGGATGCCACCACAGGAGAAGGGCCAGAAAAGAGTCCTGTGCTCATATTATGATCTATCAAGGTTGATTTGTTGGTAGACTGCTGAGTAAAGTGAAAAGCCAATTGGGTTCTCACTCTGAGAGCAAAGAGGGCGTCAAGTCGATCCGGAGCTGGTAAGTCTCTGAGCCAGCAAAGAAGGATTTGCATGTATGTGATGCTTTAACCCTCAATGCTGAGCAGATCTTATGCCTGGAATCGTAGCAACAGTCACAAGATCAAACATAAGATAAGTTAAGCAATATGAGTGGGTGACACTTCTGCTGCTGCTGGAGAAAGTCAGACTTTCCCAAACTTCACATCTCAAATTATGCGAGCAAAGCAATGAACAGAATTCTCTTCAGCAATGAAAATTCTTACTCCATTCGAAGTAGATGCTGATGCGACTGTAAAAAACAAAAATGGACGTAGTATCCGGTTATGTCGGAATAGGGGAAAGTGAAGCCAGTTGGACGTGTCCCACCATTGCCATCTTGCTGTGGCATTGTGTGTCATCACTCCCAGAAAATACTAAAATGGGCAAAGCGCAGCATCGGGCAAATGATTGACAGCGAACATATCATAACATCTGGGCTACATGCAAACCGAGTTAACTAGAAACTAACAGGAGCTAATGAGGATTAGCCTCCTAAGCGGCGGTATAAAAGTGAAGGGATGTTTGGACTTGCTGTTAGCTGCTAAAAACATCCATTTTGCTACTCTGCTGCAGACTGAGACCTTACCAAGAGCAAACAAGGCTGAAAATACCGGCTTGACCAACTAAAGCACCAGCTAAAATGTGGCAAGAACACACCTTATAGTGTGTTTTGGCTGGTTTCTAGACCCTGGTTTTTCAACAGGGTAACTGTTAGCCACTGTCCGGCAGGCCGCATCTGTAGCGCTCCGGCATGTCGTGCCGCTGCGCTACAGATACGCGCCAGCTCCATTTCTGACGCTCCACGCACCAACACCGCGTCAATATCAGTAGTTCAGATCGAACCAGACAGGAAGTCAGACACAGGTTCAGCGTAAAACATCCGGTAACTTCCTAAACAAAAGCCACTGTGCAGCTTTTAAACTGCTAAACTACCTGAACATGAAAGCATCTCCGTGTCCACAAGGTTACGGTGAAATAAGAAACCATGACGCATGAACATGTGGACAAAATGAACCATTTGGATGAGAATCACAGGCGATCTAGCAGTCCTCTCGTGATTCCGTGATGTCACGAATCTGACAACAGCTGGTGCGCTTGCGGGTGCGCTGCGCGGCCGCACAGTGAACGGTGTAAATGCTCGCGCCGAGGAAGTCGCAGCACAGCCGCTGCGCGGCGCTCACGTCCTGGACCAGGTGTAAAGCCGGGGTAAGGCCCATTTATGCTCGACGCAGAAAACGGACACGCAGACGGACGGACAGTTTCATCAGTCATCTGCGTCAGTTATGCATGTAATTTGGTACGTTTTCGAAGGCTTTGTTGGTCCATCACTCAATGCAGAGGACGGGGCAATACCACCAGAAACCGCGGGGTCAGTGTTGAGCTGTGCAGCTGATATGCAGGAACAAACCAGAGAAGAAGAATAGGAACAGGAAAAACAACAAAAAAAAAACGCTGGGGCCAAATGGCCCAATAAAAGCACCCGAGAAAGAAGACGCCAAATAGAGAGGACAAACTGATTTATGAACCATGGGAACCCAGAAGATGCATGGAAGTATGAAGGCAGCCACGCAGGGCGACGCATGAAACGGAGAGAACAAATGGGCCTTTAGACAATTGTCCATTGTTGTTAGTCCAGACAATTATGCTGCTTTCCATGTTGGCAGATACAAAGTAATTGGGACTATTTACCGGAGTAATGGCAGAGCCACAAGATGGCGCAACACACAAACCAGCCGTTAGACTAGTTTATATACAGTTTATTAAAGTCTTTGTGAAGTGAGGACTTTTCATTCCATCCAGCCCTCCTGTCTTAGCTCAGATCCTCCTTATCCAGCCCTCCTGAGGCCGATCATTAGAAAGATGGATCAAGGCTAACACAGCATAAATGGCTCTGAATGCTAAGCACAAAGCTTATGGAGCCAATGAGTTCAATTAATTGAAGCCTGTGTTTTGAGGCGCTGCTTGTGATCCATCTCATATCTGTCTAAGTGACCGATGTTTACCCTCCAAAACCCAAAATAACAATAACTGGATAACAGATTGCTGCAGGCCAGTGTTTAGGAACAAGCAAAGCATGATGCACAGATTGACATCTCCTCTGTTTGGCTAATTAGCAAACAGCGAAGGGCCAAAACTCCTCTATGCATGGAGCATTCAGGGACTGACATCTGGTGTCAGAGCACACCAGATCGCTTTAATCAACAGCTCATCTGTCTTTGATTTGACACTACTTTTTTTTTATCGTTTTGTGAATGAAACCGGAAACACCTTTTAAAAGAAGCTAACACTTCTACGTGCCATTGTGATGCATTAGGTTTTATAATTGTTTTATAATTATGTGAAAACAGTGATCTTTGTCATGATCTTCTCCCAAACAGAGAAGAAACCACAAAAGGAAGGAAATGGAAGGAAACAAGCTAACCTGCTTTTATTTATTTAATTCTAGAGACAACTGATGAGCCAGGTATGGTGTCCATGCAGCGAGGCAGTGCTGAGAATTTAAAGTGTGTGCTGCCAGACAACATGGCAATGGAAGGAGAAGAGAGGAAACTTAAAAAGAAAAGAAAGGTGAAGTCAGGGTGAATGGGGGGAGGAAGAAGTAGGACAGCCAGCTGAGATCAGAGCAAGTACTGACAGAGAGATGGGGTGGCCGGGTGAGGAGGCGGTAATACGAGCTAACAGAGAGTCAATAACAGCTTTTACATGGCAAAGATGGGAAGAAAATGTAGAAATGAAAGAGAACAAAACGTCCTCGTCCCAGATAGCGGGGTGAAGAGAGGGATGAAGGGGCGAGCAAGAGGAGACGAGAGACGTTGACGCTCGGTGGGGTTAATCACCGAGCGTGTCGGGGGAAGGAGAGCCTTGTTGGAGTGATGGGCCTGCAGAGCTAAAACCCTCGTCAGGCTCCTGCAGACGTCAAAGCGTCAGGGAGAAGGCAGACGCCTGTCGAATGCTAAATGAATGCTGAAACGGCCAACGCAGAGCTGGAAGTTCAACTTCTTTACCCCAAGTTAATATCTATGATAATCACAAGCTGTGAGCAGTTTGATCTCAAACTTCCATCGTTCTCTGAGGAGGTTTAAGCCAGGTTGCCTCCATTGTAACCATACAAAGCTGCACCTGTGTAAGCGCATTACAGCGGCCGCCCTGGCAGCAAATCTCATGCAGGATACTACTTATATTATACAGTATATAAAAGTCATGTTTCTTGCTTAGCATATAAATAGTTTCTTATACTGTAGAATTTGGAGCTGTTGTTTGTCGTCTGACCCATTCCTGTGGCTTTACATCATTCCTCAACCCCATAGCCCTGTAAAATCCTGTTAGCTGCCCATCAGTGAGTTCTGATCTTAGGCTGCCCTTTCAACAAACAACTCAGTGTTTCAGACCCAAACCACGGCCACTAAATCAAATAAACATGCTTAGAAAGAGCACAAGTTAGCTAATTACGCTGCAGACACACAAATTTGACATTTCCTGTTTGTGCAGATGTTAACTGCCGCATCCATCTCTCCTACTTTGTAAGGAAAGACTGAAAAACAACATACAAGGGCTTTGTTGATAAAATCAAACACATTTGGAGACAAGACGTTGACAAGCTGAAAATGAAGCTGCGTCTGTGTCACAGAGAAATGAAAATACAGTAACAGTACAAAAGTGTTTCTGAATTCATTACATAGAATTAGGAAGACATGAACATTTGTCTGAATAAAATGTCAAGACTGGAGGTGTGTGCGTGCGTGTGTGTGTGTGTGTGTGTGTCTGTGGGGAAATAATGGTAGTTAGAACTCAGCAGCCTGCATCAATCCGAAGTGGGAGAAAGTTTGAGACCACCACTGCTGCTCCCAGTCCTCACCAAGACCAAGAAAATGGATCATACGATTTTTTTTTTTTTTTACGGCTTTTCTGTTTGTCACAGAACTGACTTCAAAATCCTGCTGTTGGTTTACGGAGCTCTGACTGGTTTAGAGCCCAAACGCATTCAGGTTCCTCTGGTTTGTTAGGAACCAACCAGATCCCTCAGGTCATCAGAATCAAGTCTACTTCTACCTTCTGGTATCTTTGTATCCAGCTGTATTTGTATACTAGAAGAGAGGCTTGTGGTCCAACGGCAGGCTTTTCCGGGTCCTTCTCATGAATTTCCGTCTGATTGGCTGCCTGCATTTTATCAGGAAAACATGCAATCTGTGATAACGCTGGTTAAAAGCTGTGATAATGATATGACTTTGCTAAACTTAACATTTTAGCAATAGCTAAAACAAAGCTATTATAGTAATCTAGTAATGCTATAGAGTTTAGGAACTAATATAGCTCAGAGATTCGCTGCGTTTCCCCTGGTGGTTGCTGAAAATATTCTGCGTGTCTTGCAGAGTACCTGTGTTTGTACTCTGTCATCTCTCTTATAACCAACATAATCCCAAATAGCAGACATGTTGCTCCTTTTAGCTACAAATTCTCCTGCATCCAGGTTTTCATTTCTCCTCTTGCTACCTTCAGAAATCACCACTCCTTCCTTGTGCTCGATTTCTGCAGCCATTACCTTCTACATGGAACAGACAACCAAGACAGTGAAAGTTTATTTGACTAATCATAGATACGCAATGCACGAATGCAAAGCAATGATGCATTTGGAACAACGTCACAACACTTCCTTAGAGTAAGCAGTTTAGGGCACATGATGACGGCATGCTGAGAGGTGGCAAACATACCTCACTTTCAAAGCATGAGAAAGAAAATCCTTCAATTTGACGAAACAAAGTTTGAACTATCAGATTGCTAACAGTGAGTTAAGGGAAAGAAGCGCCACTCAACAGCTGATTCATACCAATCCAACAGTCAAGCACGGTGATGGCAGAGTTTTTCTCTGGGGATGTTCTGGCATGGGCAGATAGGAGATGAGTTGAAAAAGAGGGAAAATATGGTTGCAGAAAAATGCAAAACAATCCCGAGAGAAGCTTTCTGAGCACGCTCACAATCTCCAGATTTACATTTTGACAAAACAACCTGATGGGAATCTAATAGAAAGTAAATGGTATGAGTACATATTTGTCATTCGCATCTTAGCTTTGACAAAATATTGACACCCGAGTCGTCACTTTCCTCCTGCACAACTCAGATCTGTTGCTCTTCGCTATGGAGGTTAGCTGGTGTTTTAAGGCTGGTTGGGTTTTATTACAAGTTGTGTGACCAGTTTGAAATTCAGGGCCAGCCTCTGCACTCCAAAATTGATTTGCTGGATTTAACAGCATATGAATGGCATAATAGCATTTTATGTCATTTGGGAGAAAAACCAATATAAATATATGTGAATGCAATTACAAAGCCAGAGTGTGGGAGTGTTTGGACTTGGAAATACTTACAGAATCGTACGTTTAATACATTTATAAAAAGCGTGCTAACAGCACACTTTGTGAAAATCATTTTAGATTAAAAAATAATAATATTTCAGCAGAACTTTATGTAAAAGGTGTCAGATAATTCTCAGCGCAAGCTTCAACAAGTCCAACATGCACTTGAAGTACTTTAAAGCTTCCTGCTGAAGAAGAGACTCTAGAGAAGGTTTGATATGAAAGTAACTCCAACTTATGACTTAAAATATAGAAACTGAACCTCTGCTTGTCTTTACCCTTTTGAAGAAGAGAAGTGAGAGAGTACAGGGTAGAAAATGTCAAGTCAGTGTAACTGGCTCCGTTGACATTCTCAGGAGACAAATTGGAGGATTTTACACTTCAAAACTGCCCGTCCTGCTCCATTTAATGCCAAAGGAGATCTCTCCAGGCCTTGCTCGGCGATGGATGTGGTGCACACCAGTAGAGGGCACACTTACTTTGTTGCAGGCCATTCTTCGTGCTGTGCCATTCTCGGCACATGGAGTGTAGCAGTGACTCATTAATGCACATAAACCTATATTTGTCTGAGTCTCGTGTTATCTAAAGAAAGACCAATGCAGACAGAGAGAGAAGGAGGTAGAGACAGAGAACATCAGCAGATATGTGGCAATAAAGCCCACACTTACAGTAATCTGTGGTGGGGAAGCTCGCTGAAGGGGTTCTGATGGATGGGAATGGAGTCTTCATAGTTGGTCTGAAAGGCAGCCTGGTTGTGCTGGCAACTGGTGGAAACTCGCCGTTGGCTGGAATAAAATACAATACAATTACTGGAAAGGCAACACCGTCTTCTCTGCATGCGCAGCAATGAAACCCTGTTGTTATGCAGCAGAAGTGAAGAAGGCAGAGAGGCTGCAGACCCCTCACTGGTGCAGGAAATGTGGAACCACCAGCAGGGGTCATTCTTTCATTTGTACCACCACTGGCCATACAAGAGGAGTGAAATACATAACACGCTGCTCCACTCCATCTCTCCTCGTCTCCATCCCGCTGTAGATGGGTTAGTACATTCAGTCTGGGTGTTGTGCAGCAATCCACCAAGCCTCCAGCCTCACTGCTTTCCCAGGACTGAGATCATAAGCTCTTTGGCACCTTGATCTCATCTGCCTCAAATTCTTACCCAGAATTAAGTCTTCCAGGCAAAATACTGGCTGATTGGCTGAAAGAGGCCAGATAAGACTCTCTTAGTTGGGTAGACTTATTCTAAATACAGCTACGAGAAAAAAATCTGACTTAAATCTAGTTTTCTGTGTAGGTGGAGAGACAGTTGCTTGGCCAACTCACAGATAAAACGCTTTTTCTTTTCGGGTAAGGGTTGTGAACTGCAGCCGGTTGTATAAAAGACATTGGCCACATCTGGTCAGGCTTTGCAGAGATTGTAGAGAAAAATCAATGCTGTTAAAGGGAACATACCAAGGAATATACCTCTCCAGTATATAGTGACTGGGATGATAAAATCAATGTCTAACAGCAGCCTTACAAGTTCTTTTGGGACTGTATACACAAGATATGAAATTCTAATGATCATCACTGAGGACAATACAGAGTTTTGACCTGGTGTGCCCCAACTGGGATTTTTTCATTGATAGCAAGGAGAAAAATAGCTAATGTGTTTTTTCTCCTTTTAAACCTGCAGGAATGTTGTTGCTACAACATGACAAAAAGATTTCTGTTTGAAATGAGATGGATCAGGTTCTGAACTTATCAATAAGAAACATATTTTTTTAAATTTAATGTTTGTTTGTTTTTTGCATGTGAACAATGTCTCTCAAATAGGGGTGTGTGTACCCTTGGGGTACTTGGAAACACTCCAGGGGGTACTTGAGACAAATAAAGGAATAACCTGTTCTATATTTTTATCTGACTTCATTTGTTTGATGAGGAGTCAGTTCAGGGGGTCTGGGTTGTTACACCCATGTGGACATGTACACATGTACATTTAAAATAACTTGGATCGGGAAAAGTTAGGTTTGTATGAAAATATAAAATATAGATGAAATGAAGATATAACAGTAAAACAGAAAAAAAAATAATTGAAACTTTTCCCAGAAATTTCAGGTTGTCCATCATGTTATCTGATAGTTCATTAAATGGAAACATCTTGATAATGTACTTATGGTCACTAAAATAAGGGAAGATGTGGAGTGTTCATTATTTATAGGTCATTGCTGTTATTGTACTTGTCCAATCTTCTCAAGATTAGATTGTGCTGAACATGGCCCCAAAACTAAAACGTAAACTGACACCCCTGTTTTAGGGGTTTTTTTGCTGAAAAATATTCTACTGGGGGTTTCATTGCTGAAAAAAGGTTGAGAACCTCTGCATACTGCATTGGAAGACAAATTCAGAGTACGTTATTACAAAAAAGTGAGTTAACCAGCACTTGCAGTGTGGAACTTTGCAGATAATTTGAAGGTGAAGGAGAAGGCCTGACATGCTTCGTTTCTGGCTGTGACAGTATGAAATCAGATTCTATAAATGATGTTTTACCTAAAAAAGTGAAAATACAGGAAAAGTGGCCATCCACCACTCATCCGCGTCTGCATCTAAGTAAAAATGTACTGAGTACCGGCAGGTGCTGCCTCTCCTTGTGAAAAGCTCAGATTTTTAACATGCAACTGATGCAACGAAAGCTTCATGCTGTAAGATTTTCAGCCTCAGTTTCAGGTCACAAACAGATCTGAAGCCGATCAAAGTTGGAGGAAGAAAGAGACTTGATGCATGGCAGCAGGAGCTTTCTAACAGAGATCAATCAGATGGGTTAAGTTTGGTAAAGAATCTCGCAGCATGTGACCCCCTGCTGGAGATCAGTCATGCCATGTGAACCCATCATAGGAGAAGCGTGCTGCGTGGTGTGAGCGATACAACGCTTTGACATGACTGGAAATCCTTCAGTCTGCTTATGTTAAGCAGCTTTGATCATTATATGCTGTTTGTTATTACATTATGAGCTACTAAAAGTCTCCAAGCTGAGAACAAGATTTCAATGCCACGAGGCTCCTGTTTCTGATTCTGAGGAGTAAAATCTTACAGTAAAAGTTTTAGGTTTGATTGCTCTTCATGGGTCAAACAAATGGTTAATAATAACTCATTTCAAGCACTGAAATGAACTTGTTTGTATAGAAATGTCTTTGGAACTGAAAAATGCTTATGTTTGTTCACAGGGTTTGATTTGACCTTTTTTTTTTATTCCCATCATAATGTCTTACTCTCTTTTTGCTGCCAACAAAATGTTCAGCATAGTTGTGAATGGTTCAGTGATGCAGTTTTTCCAAGGAGAGAACATTTTTATTTAAAGAGATCGTCAAACACATCAGACCTTTCATGTCCTCCGTGGTTCTGCAGCTACATGTCATGGCTGGCTGCAGTAAAGAGCAGGATATTGTCTGTCTAATGCTGCTATTGAAGACAGCAAACATGGCAGGTTTAAATCATGATTACTTTTCTAACACTAAATCCTCTTACGCTGGCTTTCTTGTAAATTCTTAAAACAGTCTTCAGGACTAGTTCTCCAGGGTGCTTGAAGGACTGTCCAACAATTTTGTTCAGTTCTCTGTCCAGATGATCGCATAGTGCTTCAATAATATTGAGGTCTGGGTTCTGGAGACTAGGGCTGGGCAAAAATGGCCAAAAATCAATATCACAATATATTGAGCAGTTCACCTCGGTAACGATAAATGGGCGATAATTGGTTGAAGACTGGATGGGATGGAGTCATGTGACTACAGATGGTACAAGCAGGGGCATGAGCACAGTCGACCTATAAACAGCCAAAACACACTTTTTGTTTTATTATTATTATTATTTTGTTTTATTCTGCCCTTACTGTAACTTGATGTGACTTCTAGTTTGGCAGATAGCAAACAGGTTCATCAATAAACACCCAGAAGGCAGTAGATGTGTTTTGGACATTTATGAGAAGCTCTGTGAAACCAAAATACAAACATACAAATGTACATATTAATAAACTTAAATGAGTCAGATTCTTATTTACATAAGAGCGAGCGAACGAACGAACGAACGAACTTTATTGAAGACTCAAGTCCGTATAACACACACATACAACACTTCCACTCACTTAAACACAGCCTTTTTGAACGCCATTCTTCCATAGAGACCATTTCTGATGAAGCTTCGCACAGCAGATGGTTCAACCGAAGGTCCAGACACACTTCCAGGTCGTGTGTCAGGTCTTTCAGTTTTTGTTCCCATTTCTTCAGGAAATCATATCAAGAGTCTTTTAATTTGCCTAATAGTCGCATACAAAATTATTATTTTCTTTCAAACTGTGTTAAATTGGATGTTTTTCATATATGAAACTAAGGCATGGGAACAAAGGATGCATCTTTGTGACAGGCTGCTTGTAGTAATGAGCCTATCCGAAATAAGTTGGCTCTTCGCTCAGTTGTGATTCATTCCTTGAGTTTGGAGCCTTTTTTATGCTTGAAGATTGACACATCAGTGTTAAAGCTCCACTACTAAATTCCCGCTGCAACATCCCCTGAGGAATCAGCATGATATACTGTATATCAGTGTACAGATGACATGAAGCAAAAGCAGAGTTCAAGGGTCAGAAACGTATGTTGTTTTGCTTTGAGTGGCTTTATGAATACATTCCCAATGAAAATGGTTAGGTACAAAGACTAGACTGAAAAAGAGTGAAAAAGCAGTCAATGTGCAAAGAAAAACTCTAAAAGACCTTCAGAAAAGCTGGACAACTATTGTTAAGACCACCTGACTGTAAAAGATTAAGATAAACTGAGTTCTCAAAGGCAAATATAGAGAGATGAATGATGGCTTAGCTTCTGCACCATTGCGATTGCTGCCCAATTTCAGAATAATATACATGCAGATTTGTTTGTTTTCACAGTTTCAGGTCATAATGATGCCTCAGTCTATCAATAAGTAAAGGCCAATGTGGGATATTTGAAGCATGCAAACAATAACATGTAAATGATACTCTGTATTCATATGACCCAAATATTAAGACTTATTTTTGTTCTGCAAATGGAGAAGACCATTATTGAGAGGATGATTTGCATTTCATATAGAAACAGAAAGGAGAATCTTTCCAGTTGTCTGACACATCAGCTTAACAGCGTGCGGTTTGTTTGCACTGCAGCTGTGTGGTATTCCCTATAGGGCTGCCCCGATGGCAAACAGCAGGAAAGAATTATTTAAAGGTTTATGAAGGTTTCGCTCCTTCACTTCCTTTATTTTATTTTTTAATCCACAAATACTCCTGGAGTAAATATTTACAGCTTCGATGAGCAGGTTCTGTTTCTGATGCTGCACAAGCTCGGCACCGAGCAGAAATCTGAGTGCAGGTTCCCTAATTGTGATGAGCCCGTGAGTTGCCCAAAATGTGTCATTTGCCTTCTTGTTGAGAACAAACCAGGTCGGCTTTCCCCTGCCATCATTATGGAGGTATCAGGGGGCAAAAACAGCACTTTTCATCTTTATCTCTGTAATCATTTTAGCACAACAGCACTTCTGCTCCTCCATGTGGGCTCCTCGTCACCCCGGGCAGAAATCTCACCATTTATGACAATATGGCGGGGGACTCCCTCAACAGCTGAGAGCTTTGGAAAGCTACCGTGGCAGAATTCTTTTTGGTCAAAGGAAACCTGCTCACTTTGAATTACAGCAAATGAATTAACCTTAATTAGCAAATGAGCAGAGACTTCACCTGTTGCTCTGGGAAATATTGATCGTGAAAATCTGTTCAATCTAAAAATCCTCAGTTTGGTTTCTATGCAGCTCTGGTACGAATTGGATCACCCTGCCTGGCAGTCTCTGCCGAAAACGTTTGGGGTGTAATTTTCTCTTCAAAGCTTTGAAAACCTTAGCACTGCTTTCCTAAAATCTACCAGCAAGAAAATCAATAGCTCATTCCATAGCTCCGTAATCCGCAAATAAATATGATTGTCTAAGACTCCCCTGCTCTGGAGCTTTGATACAGATGGAGTTTATGTGCAGATTTGATGGATCACATACAGCATGCGAGTGACCATCATGATTGTTTGGGTTGGAAAATGCTCCACACATCATCTCTGTGACCAAGACAAACATGTACTTGCACACAAGAAGTTCAGCAACTATCTTCAGCAAAGTTGCAAACTGCATTGTTATTCTGAGCAGGGCAACATGCTGCAGAGCCGGGAACAGACCGAGCAGGTGTACGCAGCATTGGTATGCTGCTGCAGCAAGAACAAGGACTGGTTCAGGTCCAGCACAGAGCAGCCTGATCCACAGGGCAGGTCACCAGGCTGTCACTGTTCATTAGCATCGCTAAGGTGGCTGAAGCCCACTAGAGCCCAGCCAACCTGTTACCACCCCGCTAAGATCTCAAAATATCTTGAGCTTTCAATAGATCTATGAAGCTCCAACTCAGTGGAGTTTATGTTTAAGATGGACTTTGTTGGATGAATAATTACAGGAAAGCTAGTTTGGGTTTCTGCATTTCATTGTTTTATATTCATAAAGTTGTAGGAGGGAGAGATAATAAATTTTTTTTAAGATTATATTTTAACTTAGGGTGCATTCACATTAGGATAGTCCAGGGAGACTGTCCGATCGGGCCGCGATTCCTTTGCTTTTGTTTGCGTTCATACTGCATGTAACCAAAGCGGACCAAACGGCCTGCCACCATAGTTAAAACATCATTGATCAGTGGTTGTATTGGGGAGTGATGCTCCCCAATACAACCACTGATCAATGATAAAAAAACCAGGAAGAACAAAAAAAAAGGGCTCTGTGATTAAAGTGGATAATCTTTCTGCTCTTATTACTTCATCTCTGTCTACAAGACATTTTACAATTTTTTCATTATTTTTGACCTCAGTTTCTTCGAACACATATTGTTTGCTTTGTTTTTCCTCCAACCCAAACAATGATCTACCCCACTTCTGCTGGCAAACATCACTTCCGTTACTGTAGGTCCATCAAATAGTCTGCTTGCAAGCGAACCAAGATGGCCGGCTTTCAGGCGGACCAGAGCTCACTTCTTTGGTGTGGACCAGGATGCGGTTGGAGTTCACACTGCACCAAACGAAGCGAACTATCCGTGGAAGTGGACCACAGTCCGTTTAAAGCGGACCAAACAGCCAGTGTGAATGCATCCTTAGTCGTAAAGTTCCCATGAAATAAAAATTTACTATCGAATTGGTAACTAATATGGGGGAAAAATCAACTCATATGCTTAGAGCATAAAATTGGATGTGTAAATCGCCATGGTTACAGTTCCACCTGGCCATGTAATTGGACCACTGTCGTCCTTCCAGTATATGTGCACAGAAGGGTAACCAAGTTATTCACCAAAGTGTGTTAAAATATGGACAGAGAAAAAATGTTTATGATTTTCTGCCAAATCTAAGCAGGAAGCATCACAAAAACTAATATCTTATAAATATCATATTCTTGTAGACAGTATTGAACCAAAAGAAACTGGAGTTTTACCAGAGAGAATAAGAATGAAACTGGACTAAACTAGACCTTAACCTATTTAATTCTTCAGTTTAGTGACTTTTCTTAATCAGTTGGTGCTAATTCCATGAATTTTAATTCAATGAATTAAATAAGTAGTTTTACTGCTCTTTAAGTTTGGCTATGTTAAACACTAAACGAATCCTACGTCAATGTTATAAATGAGGCTCCGGGTATGAATAAAGTGCTTAAAATAGTCCCATATGTCTTCAGTGTGAGAGACATATGGGGCTTGTAAAACGCCTGCACTAATTGAAACTGATGACATGTCTTCATATTTCTTCTCTATTATTTCTACAGGAACGATTGATGAACACTAACACCCACAACAACCAACTGAGATGTAAGCATACAGTAGAAGTGGAAGAGAAAAACAGATGAAACTTGTTTCTGAGAGAAACCAAACATATTTATACAGTTTTCAAACTGCAAAACAAATCATTTCAACTCAGTTGTTGCAAAAAATAGCCACAGTAACAACAAGCAACAACTGAGGTCGATGAGCGGCTATAATGATGAGGAAACTCTGATGTTTGGGAATTTCTGTGGAAGTAGCCGGCGCTGCTGTTCATGTAGCTCATCCTGTATGAAAAGAGAGCCGACACACTCCAGAGGGAGACAAGGATGAACTTCCTGTGCTGTCTAACCCAGTAAACTAATTTAATGGTGCTGGATGAAAATAAAATGCTAAAACTGACAGCGAGGTCCAACACTTGAAGGGCAACAGATGCATCATCAAGCACACAAGTGAGCCAAGATATATATTACACCACAGCCTGGAGAAGAGGAGGGAAAAGGCCATGGATGGTTGATCCTCTGCATAATGTGTTCCAGGTAGGCTTCCCAACAAAACTTATTACAAAGCTGTGCCTATTGCGTGCCCACCACACTAATCAGTCAGGGTGATCACTCTTGGAAATCGTCCTTTAAAGCTTCATCCTCCATTGACAGTTTGGATTGATAGGTGAGAAAAGTGATTGTGTCTAATGCGGCTGTGGGAGACAGACAACAGGCATAGATGGAGACCTTGCCAGCACCGTAAGTGATGCAGCTGCAGAGCATAAAACACGAATTTGCAGAAAACTCTCCTGTAAAATGTCATGTCTTTAAATAAAGCATGCTTGGCGCAGTAAGCCCACGTGATGCAGCATCAACAGCAATTTCTCACATCACATTGAGCTGATTAACTGTGGTGAGATTGTATCTGCCCTCATTAATCGCAAACATCATCTGAAGGTGACACAAAATAGATTATTTGCACCACTTTGAAAATTGGAATCTAGATAATGTGCTTCAATGGATGTGATAACAACTAACCATCTATAATTGAATTGTTTTTGACACAACACTGAACCAAAACCTGCTCACCTGAGTGTTTGGCTAAACACTCGATAGAATCAGTGTTATAATTAACTTACAAGCATCAAATGATGGTAGGTAAACATTAGTAAAGAAAATAGGGATGGTTCTCTAATATTTTTACACAGTTTTCATAGTTAGAGCTATATTTTACATTTACTATTCCTGTCACAGTTCAAACAGACTCCCTCAGATAGGCAGAGATGGGGGGAGGCACTGAACTCCTAACCTTTCATTCTCATTCTCTCATGCTTGTCATCTCACTCCTGTTTTTTACACCAATAAACCATCTCAGTTATAACACAAAAATATCTAGAGAGGTGACATGAAGCTTGACCTTTATGAGCCAACAGTAAAACACTGGAACATAAACCGTTATCAATCAGCCAGGAACATTTCTGACATTTTACACACCATAAAAGGCTCTCAAAGACCAAATTTTAAAGGAATATAATTAGATGTAGTTTCCATAAAGGGTACCAAAATTAATCTGTGTAAAGCCAAAGCCTTGGTAGATTTAACAAAGATCATTCTTAATAGTGTTGCGGCGTCTGTAAAGTTTTCATTAAATTGTCTTGACTGAGAAGGTAATGAGCTGCACAAAAGGTGATGATATACTAACTACTATAATACACTCAGAGCAGCCGTAATGGCCACACCTGTTCTGATTATTCATAAAATCGCTCAGAGTAACACTGAATGCGCTTAAACATTTCATCTCTTTATTTTCCCCCCAATTCTTCATCACCAGTTAATCAAGCAATCAGTCCTTCCACCCAGCCAGCGTCTTATAACCCCCCCCCCCCCCCCCAAAAAAAAAAAAAAAAAAAACATTTTCAGGGTACTCACATGCCAAGAAACAGTCCATACTGAAAGAGATGTTGTCAAGAGAGATGGCTGAACCGGGTCCAGGTCCATCTTCCATGCTGAACTGGAGCCAGAACCTGAGGAAGGGCAGAGCTGCTTTAATAACCACACAATCTGGGAATGGTTGGATAGCTTCTGGATGAAATGATGCGAGGAAGGAATTTATTGTTGTTTGAGGAAACTGGCAGGGAGTCATGGCTTTTTCTGATCTTCGTCTGCACTGTTAAAAACTGCCTGACCAAGTGAGTAGAGCATATTTCAACACAAAAACACGTTACAGGGTTATGTGCTTGTATTGTTAGGTATGAAGATACAGTACAACGTTAAATCTATGTGCTTTATAAAAGCAGATGTTCAGATTTTTAGCCAATTTAGCCAGCAGAAATAAGAGTTGTTTTAGTTCTTTCATCCAATTCTTCAAGAAGAAAGCAAACAACTTTATTTTCCAATAAGTCGGATTGCAACAACAAAATTGTTTTAAGGTCATGACAGAACGATAACGCAGTGCATACACCAAGATCCTGAACTATGAAGTTTATATGCATCCATATTAGAGGAAAAGGTTAGAATTCACAATGCAGAAAGACTCAAGAACAGTCATCAGTCATTTTCTGTACGGCTTATCCAGTTCAGGGTTGCGGGGGTTGCTGGAGCCTATCCCAGCTATTATCAGGCGCGAGGCGGGATACACCCTGTACAGGTCGCCAGTCTGTTACAGGGCCAACACAGCGAGAAAGACAACCATTCACGCTCACATTCATACCTAGGGGCAATTTAGAGTAACCAGTTAACCTAACCAGTTACAATTAACTCAAGAACAATAGTTCTCAAATTTCTTTACGTCAAGTACCCCCTTAGAAAATATCAGTCTCTCTAAGTACCATTGTTAGAAATGACATTAAGGCTTCTCTTTTCCACCAGAACTGGTTTAAACTTTGTCCTACAACTTGTAACCCCTCAAAGTTTCATTACCCTGAGGGGTCTGAGACTATTTTGGTTGTCTGAATACTTCTGCCTTTGTAAGCTTCATACAAACGTGAACCACAGCCATGTTAGTAGTCTAGTAAAGAGAAACAGAAATATGGTTAATTTGCTTTTTTGGACTTTGACCAACATTATCAAATTGTGACCTTAGAGGTGCGTTGCGCAAGTTTGAATGCTAAACAGTATTTTTTTTACTCCCCCACACTCTCTTAAAATATCTATGTGTAGAATGAGCCAATCTCTGTTCACTGAAGTTGCCTCTAAAGCAGTGTTTCTCACTTCTGGTCCTCAGGACCTCCTGCATGTCTTCAACATGTTTCTACTCCAACATAACTGAACCAAATGAATGTACTTCCACATCAAGTTCTTTGGAAGCCATTCATTTAATTTAGGTGTGATAGTGTTGGCTCAAGGACATGCGGGGCGGTTGGTCCTGAGGACCGGAGTTGAGAAACACTGCTCTAGTACTGTTTGCGCATGCTCAATGAGGGGGTTTCGGGTTCACAACCTCAGGGGCATGCATGTGGGTGTGATGCACTGCGTGCAGTTGTTCACCTGGCTAACAGATGCAGCTAAAAGATGGATAACAAGTGCTTCTGCAACTCCAACTCAGACTCCATGTAAGACAAAAAAAAGTTTTGTATAGTGGGTCAAAAAGGGCCAAACTGGAGTCTGACCGGCTCCAGAGTAAGACGGGGGTCAGCATTGGAGTAGCTCTTGAAATATGAATAGAGGGAGCTCTGATCTGTTGGCTTTCTTATTGCTGAAAAAATGGTAAAGTGATATTTATGACAGAAAAAAGGATAGGCTACATTATATTGGAATGCTAAGTTTTCATGATGTAAGTTTAGCAGTCAGATAGCCATATGACTGTTCCTGGAGAAGATGTATTCTCTGGCCACTTGTTACATTAAGTCGATTCAGTAATTTCATAAGGTAATCATGGTCTCAGCCTGAGTTTGGATATTTGAACGACAGTACAAGCCAGAGTTAGCTTGCTGTTACCGTTAGCATACAGTTTGTCAGTTTACTCAATTATCAAACTGTAAAAAAAACTTGCAGGTTTATAACTTGATAACCTGAGTAGACATTATGCCCCTAACTGGAGGCTCAGACTGAGTGTAATGCAGGGTAAACTAAAGGCCAATGCAGTCAAAGCAGCTCATGTGTATGCACAGCATTGGCGTCACTTTTACTTCTCGCCAGAAGGGGCACGCCTCTGAAAAAAAGCTGGAAGTTGCGCTATACTCCAGAGCTCGTTGTGGTAACCAGTTAAAATAGGTGTTTATCTCAAGAAAACTCAAGAAAATGAGAAATCACCTGAAAATATTTATTTCTGTGATGTTATTTGTAGTAAAAAGCATCCACAAGGAGCAGTATACCAGTATCAGCTTGTACACAACAGCACCATTTTCTACCATATGGTGATAAAATAAGTGAGGATCTGTATGAATTAAATAATGAGACATTTGGCATCAAAAGGGTTTAAGTTGTGTGCCCAGTTGCATTCCAGCTCATGTAACAGAGATGTACTTACTCTTTAAACCCTTCCTCAACATAATATGTTAATTCTGTTAAAGTAAAGCTGTATTATAACAGTAAACTGAAAATATCTCCAACTGTTTTTATTTTAAATCAAGAGGCATTTCCTTGATACAGTTATTATCTCACTTGTTTCTTTGAATTAATTGTCTGAAGATGTCATGGTTTCCAGCCTCCATTTAGCCTCATTGCAGTATATCGTTCTATTTCCTGACATTTGCCTGCACTTTAAGCACTTTAGGCTGTATTTCTGATTCAGTTTAAACTCTACAAAGGTCATTGTCTGGGAGGTTCACCTAGTAGTTACGTACATGACATTCTAATTAAAAGCACAAGCAAAGCTGACTACATAACCCAGGAATCAAAATTTAATCACTCTCAGGGGAGCAGGATTATCCAAGCTTGAATAGCAAAGAAACCCCCAGTCAGGCAAACAAAGATGAAATGCCTTTTCTGCCTTTTCTCTTTTTTCTCTCTGTATTTGATTTCAGTTTAATTTCTTTCTTGGTGGAGGGGAAATCAGGGCTGAAGCTAATTGGAAGGCGAGAAGAGAGGAGAGAGTTTTGTGCATTGATTTTCTTCACTTGGTCACAGACAAGAGAAAAAGAAAAGACAAGAGAAGTGTGTCTTTTCTACAATTGTACACATAGAAAGTCCGTTGTGTGGGCCCCTATGGGATTCATTAATTCTGTGAAGTTGAGAGGAAATGTTTCCCAAAAATTGAAAAAAAATCTTCATTTGTGAAGACTTTTCATTTCTGCTATGAAATGAGAGGACCCACTTTTTAAACTGTGAGCGGTCTAAGTACACGTTTAAAGATCATGTATGTTCAGTACAACTTCAGATGATAAACACATGACAGATAAATTCGGCAATCGTTAATTGAACAAATTAAAAGGCAAAATGAAGCTAGTTTGTGAAAAACGAAATCCATCCCCAATTAAACAGCTGTACGATCACTTCCAGTAGCCTTAGCTTGAGGACATCATTTTCCATATGATGTTATCAGTCTCGACATAGCTGTGGAGGACTTTTGCTCAATGTTTTTTCCAAAACATTACTTCAGTTCATTGGAGTTCATTGAGGTTTGCAGCTCCCTGAAGGTCCAACTACAACATTTCCATCAGGCAGATGTCTGAACTCTGACTGGACCACTTTCACACCTCGATTCTTTTCTTTTACAACCATTATGTTATAAATTTGCTGCTGTGTTTGGGTCGTTGTCCTGTTGCATGAGCCAGTTACAGCCAAGATTTCACTGTCAGAAGGATGGCCCTACATTAGACACTTGAATAATTTGGTCTGCAGCAGTTGAGTTCATAGTCACTGACTGCAAGCTGTCCAGGTCCCGTGGCTGCAGAACAAGACCATCATCAGTTCTCCACCAGCTGGGACTGTAGATATACTGTACATTACGAAGATGCTCACTTCGGTCTGGTCTGTCCAAAGGATATTCCTCCAGAAGTCTTGCAGTTAATTCAGATAAAACTTTGCAGACCTAAGCCAATACTAACATGTTTTTTTTTTGTTTTTTTTCCCCCAAATCTGCAGCAGTCAGCTGGACCAAATTATTCTAATAACCGTTGCCCATTGATCATCTTCCCTTAATTTCTAAAATTCTGGAAAAAGCTGTTGCTTCTCACCTCAACTCTCATCTTACCCATAACAAGCTGTTTGAACAATTCCAGTTCGGTTCAGTTCCCCAAATCACCACTGACCTCCTCATGGCTGCTGATTGTAGTTTAATTTCCATCCTAAAGCTGAATGCAGCCTTCGACACCACTTCCCACCCCATTCTCCTCAATAGATTTTCCTCTTTAGGTATCTCACACACCCTTTCACTGGTTTTACTCTTACCTCATTAGCCGTACCTCAGTTCAGCTGAAATCCTCACCTCACAACCCTCCTAAGTCACTAGGGTGTGCTCCAGGGCTCTGTTATGGGGCCCCTTCTCTTCATAGTTTACCTCCTCCCACTTAGCAATAACTCCTGTAAATATGGCATCCAGTTCCACTGTTACTCAGATGACATCCAGCTCTATATTTCCAGTAAGCCAGACCCCCCCCCACTGCCTTTAAGAAATCAAATCTTGGTTCACCTCCAACTTTCTCAAACTCAACAGCAATAAAACTTGTCAGCATCAAAACCACAATTTCAAAAACTCACAGCTTTTAATACGAACTATTGACACAAAGTGCTTTAGATGAAACATTAAAAATGCCACAGTCCTCCCCTCCCCTCAACAGCTCACTTTCTTTCCATGCTCATATCAATAACATAACCACATCTGTCCATTTCCATCTGTGTTAATCGCCTCCGCCTCTCTCTCCTCACACTGCTGCCACCCTGGTCTTAACACCTCCCATCTTGACTACTGCAACTCTCTTTTCTTTGGTGTCCCCCACAAATCCCTCTATAAACTCCAACTGATTCAGAGCTGCCTGCATTATCACCAGAACCCCCCCCAATCAACACATCCCGGACGAGCCCACAATTTCTTATGACTGGCTCAATGCCATAACAAAAGATGGCAGACCATGCTGGGAGAAAGTGCTAAAATGTGGCTGTTACGACCAGGCCCAGCCATGATGGAGCAGCACCTCACAGCAACGCACAGGTGTGGAGCGAAAGGCTGAATGGGAGAGTGAGCTGTGTAAAGCTGCGGAGCTTTAAACTCGCCATGCTCTGGAAACCATGCCCAGACCTGCACAGAGGAAGAGGAGGAGCAGGAAAAGAGCAGGCACACAACCACCCCAACCCACAAGGGTGCAGGACCGTAACACACATCTCCTCTATTCACCAGCAGCTCCACTGGCTTCCAGTCAAATTCAGATTCACCTTAAAGATTCTCCTCCTACCTTAAAGGTCATTCACAACCTTGCTCCCCCTTATCGGTCCGATCTCATTCATATTGCCACTCCATCCCACTCTCTCAGGTCCTCCTCCCCCCTCCACCACACTGTTCCTTCTGCCCGCCTCAGCCCTATGGGGTGCACAACTTTCATTCACTCTACTCCCTGACTCTGGAACTGGTTCTTCCCCGTTATCAGAAACACTGACAGCTTCTTTTCAAATACAGACTCAAGACTCATTTGCTGCCTTTAATTCATGATTTCACTTTCACTCATTTCTACTTTCTTCTTGCTGTTCTTACTCATTTCATTGTGCTTTATCTTGTAAAGTGATCTTAGGTGTCTTAAAAGGCACTGTCAAATAAAATGTACTACTATTATCAAAACATTTAAATGTGGTGTTAGATTGTAGCTGTAATGTGATGACATATAAAACTCCTATGTCAGGATGTCTTTGCTGCATGGCCACCTAGTATTCTTGGGAATGCATCACATTCCCTGACATAATATCATCTCTGTCACGTGCAGAACAGTATTAGTCTTACCAGTCTGCCAGTCCATAAAGGGCAACCGTGATGATCTTCCAGCCTCTGTCAAACCTGGTCTCGCCGGCCGAATGCCACAGTCTGCGCTTCTCATCAGGGCCCGTACTGTTCTCCATGATCCACAGAGACAGCGAGCCCTTCTGCAAGCCTCCAGAGCAAAGCCAGAACCGCACCTGTAGAAGACGACAGCGCAGTCAAATCAATATTCACTACGCAGTACGCAGTTTCCAGAAAGTTGGATTGATGATTTCTGAGAAAGACAAAGTTTGTCAGTTCGTTAAACACCTCAGCAACTTCACCTCCCTTTCAGTACTTTAGAATTTAAGTAAACCAGCCAAATGTGTTATCAGCCGAGGGAGGGATGCACCTAAAACTGCACTGAGATTAATCAGTTACAACCATCTGTTTGGTTCTAATTACTCAATATTAATTGAATTCAATCAGGAGTATAATTTTGTCTTTTTTTTTTTTCCTTTAAACTTTGCTCAAGCATGCTTTAGTACAAATCAATACGGTAAGGCTGTTTCCAGGAGGGATATGTGGGGTCTAAAACAACTTAAAATTAACCAGCACAGACTGTCACAGGATTTAAACAGCAAAAGGGAGCGTGAATTTTAAAGCCTATGACGATGTCCCTCTACAGCTTTTTCAGTGCCAACAGCATAATTCTTATTTCACTGTTTAAGTGGAACAGATGCCGACTAAAGCCTGCTGACTGAATTCAACACTTTTAGTGTTTGCTTTGTGGCTGCTGATAGACAGATTGAGTCCTTAACATAAACCACGAGACCGCACGGTGACCACTTTAACATCAAGACTGAAGGCACTGCAGCGTTCGCTGGGCATGACGTGAAAGTGAGCAACGTCTGTTGCTAATACCTCAATCTAATATCCGTGACATAGTTGTCCAGGAGCAGATGGTTTGGTTTAGCTTGCCTTAAACAGCATAAATTTAAGCTTGACTGTAAAGAGACAAGGATTTAGAGCAGAGGTGTCCAAGTTCAGTCCTCAAGAGCTACTATCCTTCAACTTTAAGAGCAGGGTTACTCAATTCGGTCCTACGAGGGCCAGAATCCAGCAGGTTTTCCATCTCTCTCTGCTCTAACACACCTGACTCAAATTCAATAGATCCAATAGTGTTTTCAATAACAGTGTGGTGTTTCCTCCATACAAATATATACAGTTTGTGTTGTATAAAAGAAGACACATAGAAGACTACAAAACAAGGATAAAACCACCACATGCACTTAAATCCTCTCTATATCTTGTTTTCTGACCCCATGACCTTTGCATTAGCTTTTCACTTATATCACATCTGCTTTTACCTTCCTCACCTCCGGCTTCCTGCTTTCTTCCATAATAAATGTGTAAAGAAAACATGCAAAGAGTTAAAGGTCATTGTGCTGTGCAATATTTAACTCTTACCCTTAGGTGCAACAGCACATATAAAAACAACAACAAAAAATTAAGAACACAACTTCCTTATCCCGGGGCTTACTCTTCATTATCATCTCTGTGATACTGCAAATTAAGTGTTTATTTGTGAAACAGAAGTGGAAAAAGAAATGGATTTTTCTGATGGGAGGCTTGAGTACTAAATATCACATAAATATTTAAAAGAAGACCCAGAACTACACTGTGTTTATTTCTTATGGCCAAATATTCAATTCAGTTCAACTTTATTTGCATTCATTCGTGTATTGTCCATGACAATGTCACCTCAGGGCGCTTAACAGACAGAAAAATTCAAGTCAGATTCATTATAGCCTAGTTAAGGAAGCAAACAGATTGGATCGAATCTTGGCTTGACCCGGTCCAATCCAATCCCCCATCCTGAGCAAGCACAGACTGGTGGCGACAGTGGGAAGGTAAACACCCTTTTAACAGGGAGGGAAACCCTCCGGCAGAACCCGGCTCAGGTAGGGCGGCCATCTGCCTGGAACGGCTGGGGTGGCGGAGACAGAGAGAGAGACCAACAGACACTGCAACTTTTATTTATTTGTGATATATTGATATATTGTGATATATTGAAGATGTATCACAAATTTTATTAAGTAATCCTTGACATTGTGATTTAATTACATTTGATTCTGGGGTGATTATAGTTGTGGATGCCTTTCTAATAGTTTCCTGATTGTTGGGAACATGATCCACCAATATGTAGAGAAAACAACTTTGGAATGCTGCTCGTGATAAAAAGGGCCAGCTAGTTTGTGCAACGATTTATTTAGCTACAGTGATTTTACTCTGATTGAGTCCATATTTCATCTAAGTAAGAAATTTTGCTCTGTCTCACAGTCAAATTCTCTAGAGACACAACTCACTGAGCTAGAAGTCCAAATATCTACCTGGAATACCACCTACTGATGATCAGTATCAGACTGACCAGTATGACTCTGTATAGTCAGGCTGGCAATTTCATTCATCCGTTTGTATTCTGTTCTGTGTATGCTGCAGATTATTTAAAATCTGTGATTAACAAATCAAGTAAATGACCACTTCTGAAACAGTAGGCTGTTAAAATGGGACAGCTTAGCTGACGAGAAGTTTCCATACTCCTCCAGTCCTGTTGCATAGCAACTGCAGAATCCACAGCTGCTAGTGACGGCATTCTTTCCGTTTATTCCTTCAGCTACGTTGGAAAAACTAAATAGAGCTGGTAGGGCTGGGAAAAAATATCGACACGCTGAAATATTGTGATATTTTCTTATGCAGATTTCATATTGATATTAAATGACGCGATATTGATCTAGTTTACCAACGAAGTCTCATAAGATTTCATCGTTCTCTTGCGAAATCTCGCGAGATTCCACAAAAACCTGCAGAATTTCGTAACAGAACAACAAAATCTCGCGAGATTTTGTCAGAAAAATAGATTGATACCCATTTTTAGATATCGATATGGCATCAGCATATGAAAATATCACAATATCTTAGTGTATCGATATTTTTTCTCAGCCCTAGGAGCTGGGCATTTTATTCTTTTCCACAGAGACTATCTGTTGTTTATAGCTGGTGAACATTTCACTTCACACCTAAAATCCACAAATATACATAAATATTACACTAGTAGCTCTGGTGCTTATCCCTCCCATCTTGTGTGCAATGAATTCTGGGACAGACAAAGCCTCAAAGAGGCCTATAGCTCCTCCAGAGGCTTTTGAAACGAGACAGTACTTGATGCGCTGCTGTGACGTACATGCAGCCGACGAAGCTGCACTTCGAAGTGCGGTGACTTCCAAATGAGACACAGCTATGGCAACAGTGGAGGAGATGATGATAATGGTCAATCTCAGAAAGAGACATAAAAGGAGGCAGCATGCAGAGTGTGGTGGTCTGTGCAGCCAAAAATGCATCGTGGCTACACTGCGGCCATTACAGCTTGCCTGCATCTAATGAAAGGAACAAAGAAGATGCATTTAGTGACTACACAGACTTCTGCTGTCCATTGTGCTGCCTTCTTGTCTCATTGGGAGAATATGCATCATCACCGTTGCCATTAGGGATGGGTACCTTTCACATTTGAATCGATACGGTACCAACTTTCGGTACCTGCGAATCGGTACCGGTACCAAACGGTACCAGTTTTCGGTACTTTTATGTGTTTATATGGCAAGAACAGATTTATTTCTCATTCTCAACATAGAATTTTTTAATAATATATTAAAGCAAAATCCAGCTGTTTCTCTATGATGTCAGAGCGTCTGGTAACAGGGAAACTTAATGGCAAGGCAAGTTTTTTTTATACAGCACATTTCATGTAGCAAAGAGGGGGGGGGGGAGCTACAGGAAAATTCAAAGTGCTTTAGATAAACCAAGCATTGCAGCGGGGTGTAAAAGGGAAAATGATTAAGAACAAAAAAGTAGAAGTTTGATTTTAAAATGATAAACATTAAAAATATTTAAGATTAAATAGAGAGAGCATAGAGCCGTGCAGATTTGAACTTTAGAGTAAAATCTATGTGAATGCAGCTGAGAACAAGTGTTTCAGCTGATCTGAGACTTTCTGGGAGTTTGTTCCAGACGAAATAATAATAATGACAGAATAATTTAATGAGAAAAAAAACGGAATATTCTCCGACACTATAGCCTACTGATTTTGTGGCGGCGTTTTGCGCAGGTCTGGAGGCTGTAATCCTGCTGCAGGGATCAGGTTACTAACTTGATGCAGACAGTTTCTGCCGTGCTGGTTAAACCATACAAGCTGTTTCAGAGAGACGCAGACTCTTATTTATCAGATCTAAGTATGGTGGCCGGTGCACTCGCGTGCGGAAACTCCGCCGTGATGAAGAGTTTAATAAAGATGTGGGATGCGACAGAGGGAGAGAGAGACGTGACATGCGCTTCGCCCCAGAACTGGTTTACTGTCTTGGTTGATGGTAAACTCAGTAAATATTCACATCGTATTAAGTTGTTGAACGGCAGTTTGTGAACCCTGCTGGTTATTATCTGCCCCCGATTACATCTGTTCAGCCGCCGAGGCGCTGACGGACTTTTCCCTCTTTTTTCTGCGGGCTGCGGATGACGCGTCAGGAACGGAACTTTGAAAAGAATATTGTGTTTAATCAGCTGCTTCCTCAGATCAGACGTGTTCCTGCCGCTGGCATCGCAAATAATGCAGCGAACTTGATGTTTTAGAGAAGTGAAGCAGGAAAGCTTCTGACTGAACGTGCGGCTGCTGCTGCTGATGTCATGCTGCGATGCAACGTTCACGTGCGGCACAGAAATAACAAATTTCTCCACTACCTCACATTAAAAAGGATGCATTTAGGTACCGAAACATGGTACCGTTTGATTTTACGTGAATCGGTACCCGGTAGTACCGACGGAGTTCGGTAGGTACCAATAAAAGTACCGATTTCGGTACCCATCCCTAGTTGCCATGTCTGCTATGTTGCCAATGAAGGTGATGATTGAATTTGGAAATGAGTAAACTCTTCACCACCTTGGTCAGTGGATGTTACAACCATGCCAACATCATGAGGACATAATGCTTTTATGATTTTTGACAAGATTTTACCTTTAACTTTAAGTTCCTGCTTTTTATTTTTGCATTTTTGTCTTTAATTTTGTTGATTTTTTTAAAGTGTACCTTTTAACATGCAACTTCTGCACACCACTTCAATCCTTTTAATTAGGGATGTCCAATATTATCGGCAGGTATTGGCATTAAAATGTGATCTGTGTTGGTTTTTTGGACCGAAAATTTAAAAAACAGCGAGATTTCATGATGGAACAACAAAATCTCGTGAGATCTCGTTCCATTGGCAGCGGTCCAGCATGTAAAAAAAAAGTCCTTATCCTGGAAGAACTTCATATCCCAGCATTCCTTTCAGAGTCAATTGACTACGGTGCAGCTGCTGCTGCTACAGACTGACTTGCTTTAAAGCTGCTTATAATATGTCTGGTTTTAAGTTGTTGGTTAAGTTACCAAATTGTCAGAAACATTAGAATTAGCCTCATGTTGGCTAATACCAGCTAATATCTGATATATGGCAGCCAGATGTCCAAAATGAACTCCTCTGGCTGAGTTAAGGCTATTTTGGGATCTTTGTTCTCAGAGCAGAGAAGTTGTATATCTCAAAATATGAGCGATACAACCTCACAGTTCTCTGCATATATCAGTATCAGTTGATATTGGATATCAGAATTTAAGAGTTGGACAATATCGGATATCAGTAAAAAAAAAAAAAGCTAATATTGTACATCCCTACTTTTAATGTTTTATATAAAGCACTGAAATATGTACATCTTGTGTTCCACTAATAATATACTTATGTGTAAAACTGAAAATGCGATTTTTGAAAAAAAAATATGACAGTAAACCTTCATAGGCGGTTATTTAGTCACCTGTTTTACTGCAAGTTGCATGCAAACATGTAAGGCCGAATGCAGCGATAAGCAGGATGTAGACTCACCGTGCAGGGGGAGTTCCTGAGAGGAGGTGGGAAAAGCGGACTCCTCAACAGTGCTGAGCCTCGTTGACCTTTAGACTGACCTCCTTCCACAGTGAACGTAGCGCCTACAGTAACAGATAAAGAGAACCAGTGTCACTAATTATGGACTCAAAATTAAAAACATGCAAAGATGTTTTAAGCACAACAAGTAGAAGCTTTCAAAGGAGCTCTAAAAGTATAAAAACAGGTATCGTTTTAAGTTACTGTCACAGCAGCGAAGAAAACAATCACTTAAGAGCGTAAAACTACAACCCTGCTATCATCCCCCCCTGCTCCTGAAACTTCTGTAAACAGCTGAGAGGAAGCAAACATGCAGCATCATAGCTGCTCTGCTGTGCTCACAATGACAGCAAGGTTCTGATTGTAGAAGTGCCCTGATCTCTGACCGAAACGCCATACGGCGCCTCGCACATCAGCAGTTTTGGTCAAGCTTCAAATGCTCAAGGTTAATTTCATGTTACTTCAAGCTTAAAATACCCCAGTCCTGCTTTCATGTCAAATTTCCCCCTTTGAAGTCCATTTTAATGAGGCCTCTACTACACTTAAGAGAGCCTGCAAATGAGTTTTCTCATCTTTTGCGCTGAACAGTGGTCATTATCTCACACAAGGTACATAGCTACCTGATGAAGGGCAGCTCTGTCTGGTTGCCTTGGCTGGTGACTGGAATCTTCTCCAGGAGAGGCCGCGGCCTGCTATCGACTGCCAGCTGCACTCACCCCCTTCAAAAGAGCAGTAGCTGCCATTGAGAAAGTGGCCTGGAGAGATATAGGAGAGAATATATCAGGGGAGGAGAGGGAAAGATGATAAGGGAAAGGGCGGTATAAAATGAGTGGACAGGCTCAGCAGGAGTGGTGAAAGCGGAAAGTGGAGGGATCACTGGCAGCCAACTATCCAAGGAGAGAAAGGACGGGCTGGGATTGGGACTGGTGATCAAGGAGGTGAGTGACAGGAAAGGCGAAGAGGAGAGAAGCATGTGGGGTGAAGAGTAATGCTCACAGGACTTTGTGTGTGTGTGTGTGTTTGGGGGGGGTTTGGAAGGAGAAGAGGTGTCCTCTCAGACTGACTAGGAAGTGGGATGGTCTGTTGAGCAGAAGTTAGAGGGTCTGGGGATAAATAGAGCAATCAGAACGAAATCCCACCAAACGGCACAAATCTCCTGAGATTTCCACCACTATGTCTCAAACAGTAGCAAACTGGTTTACTGGACCGTATTCTTGTTTAAATCCTTGTCATCGTCTTTCTCATGGAAACTTACTGAGGTACTGCAAATATTTGCAGCCATTATTCTTCCGAGGCACTTTTTAATAATATCGGCACTTTTTAAACAAACTATTTATCTCTGTCCTTTTTTAAACAGAAAATAACTTAATATCAAAATAATCTGGTGGGATTTTGTGAAAACTCACAAAAGGAGTGATTATTCTGAGACATGGAGGCTGGAGGGATTTGATGGAGGAGGCGCAGTCGTGACTCATCAGGACACATAAGTTCATGTCTTTTCTGAGTCTTGTGTGGGACAGAAAGCTCCTTAATGATTTCTGGAGTGTATTTTGGTCATGCTTATGTGACATGCTCTGTGTATCTTTTTACACTGAATACTGTCTGCAACATCCTGTCAGAGCAACCTCTTCCAAAGTTTCCCCTGCAGATTGCTGCTAAAGGTGGTTCTATAAACTTTTCAAATACCACTTCTGCACCTTGTTTTACATCAAATATTGTTCATAAAACATTGACCTGATGGTATAACTTATGTTTCCCCTTTTTTACTGAAGGAGTTCTCACAAGTTACTTCCTCCTTATATTATGTAAAAGTATTTTCTAAAGACTTGTCCAAATAGTACTAAAAGTGGGCAAATATCACAGCAACACATACAGGACTGTAAGAAAGTGACTTGGCTGTTAAATAGCTGTTTGTTTGTTTATGTAGCACATGATAATGACTTAACTATCCAAAAACATCCTTTAAAATGCAGAACTGAGACCTACTGTACAGTCATCCTCAAAATTTTTGATACCCTCCAATTAAAGAAAAAGCTAAATTCATAATAGTAATTACAATAATGAGAAACTAAAGAAATTAATAATTAACAAATTTACAAAATTATGTTAGTGAAATGAAATATTGCTTTTGAACTGATGTAGGAAAAATATTTATAATAATAATAGTAATAATAAACTGTCCCAGACACATAAGAGCACCTTTCCAATGATCAGTTGACCAAAATACCTGTCAACAGGTGTAGAAGTCTTTTTGAACATTACAGAAAACACCTGATCGCAGTGATTGCCTGTAATGTCTTAAAAGACATTAAAGGTATGCCTGAGACCACTAGATCCACTCACAGATGAAAACATCTTTCTGTCTGGGAGAATTTCACCACCGTACATTCACACCAGTGCTTGGAATATGAAGTCATTTGAGAAAAAAACAAAACATATTTTCTTTCAAATACCCATTTTTACCACTAGATGTCAGTAATTCTTACAAACTGTACCTTTAAATGATCCTTGATAATGTGCAATTAATGATATTACAAGATAAAATATGACCTTGATCTAAAAAACACCTTTAATGTCGTCAGTGTAAATAACATTAATGATAAAAAGCAAAAAATACAAAAAAATAAAAGTCCACAAGACAACAACACTCCATAAATATCTTGCATGCTTTTTGGTGACAGATTGGATAAACTAAAACTGGCACCATGATTTTCGCTTGACTGGTGGATGTGTTCACACTCCCACTCACACAGTGAGGAACATGCTGAGGTCAGTGCTGTTTAAAATGTCTTCAACATGAACATTTCTGGCTGATACCCATGCTTCCTCTGACTCACTCAGTTAAGTGCTCCTTCACCTGAACGTGAACCAAGTCAAATGCAATAAAACTTTATTAACCCTAAAAAGGAAACAATATTGATGCAGTATGTTTTTAAAGAAGAAAAAGCTGTAAAA
The DNA here is from genome assembly GCA_023101725.1 of Atherinomorus stipes. Taxonomy (NCBI): domain Eukaryota; kingdom Metazoa; phylum Chordata; class Actinopteri; order Atheriniformes; family Atherinidae; genus Atherinomorus; species Atherinomorus stipes. Next base: position 766,724 of record JALJCO010004337.1, read on the forward strand.
AGTTTTTAAAAAGAGAAATGAACAATCGTATTGGAAAACTGGAAATGTAGCCACGTGATCGGAATCTCCATAAACACGTTGGGTTGTTATGCATTTCCCGGCTCTCGTCTGGATTTGGGGTCTTATTCCAAGGCATTACTTGGGGCTTCTAAAAGCTCAATTAGCTGTTCCAGCAAGTAAACAACTCTCCTGAAGGCACTGCTACTCACAATAACACATGCTAAAAAGTGCCAGAAATAACAGCAGAAACCCCATCAGCAGAAAAGCATCCAAACCAATGCAGAAAAAAAAAATGGTTTCAAAGCAAACAATAAAATAAATAAATATAAAGCTCAGTAGAATCTCATTAAGATTCAAAATGTAACCAAAGCTCCTGCAACAAGCTGCAACCAGTGACACCACAAGTAAAAAGGACTGAGAAACTTAATGAAATGTTTAAAAGTTGTCCTAATTTTGTTTTAATGAGGATTTACTTATTGCAGCTACATCAGTTTTACATTTTTAAATTTGAATTATTTTATTTAGGCAACTCCCAGCTGGGGAAACTTTTTCTCTCTTTAAATTAATTTCCTACCTGAGATCTATGTCTCCTTCAGCTTTATTTCTGTTAATCTGGCATGTTTGAAGATGGAAAAAAATAAGTTGTCCTGCTTTCACTGCAACTTTAGGTGGTTTCAGCTGTTGCTAAATCATGCTGACTTTAAATGGTAAATCCAAGCTTGTTTTTTTACATATATAAAGATGGATTCATTTTTGTTTCTCATAATAGAATTAGTTTGTGTTAAAAGTACTTTCCAGTACTGATGTCATTGCATTAGTTTTTTGTACTTCAAATAAAGGAAGATTAATCTCTTTTTCATGCTTTGCATCATATTGAGTATATTAAATTCATTTTATAGGTATAACCTTTTGCACTACACAGACATTTCTGCTAATTTAAAGTCAATTATGGTGCTTTCTTGTAAAGTTGTCTTCATTCATTAATTATTAACATTAATATTCAGTGAGTTATGCAATACAGCACATTTCTATGAATCAAATGAAAGCCCACCTACAGAGGAAACAGGGAAATCCCCTTTTTGAGTAAATATGTAACTAACATAATTTCAGTTTTATTTATAGTAAACAAAAATTTAAAAAATAAGGAATTATCTTCTTTTAAATGCATTTTTTTGCTCAGACAAATAAAATCCTCTCTGGATTTTCTGGGTAATGAGTAAATTTAATGTTCCACAGCATCTTGTGACAAGAGTCATTCCGTCTTGCATAAACCAGCCACTCCAGACGGATAAAGCAGTGCAAAGTGCAGGGTTAAATCTTTCCATGCAAACAACATGAAAAGGCTGCAATGTTTTAATCTTAACAAATCACACAATGTTAATGCACAGGAAGTCAAATACAAGCAAAAACTTGACCATTTTGGAGACCTGCCCTGAACTGTCTCTTCTAAAACCTCTTTAATTTTGTTCTGCTTCATTATATCAGAGCTGACCTTTGCAGAGATAATGTTCACACGTTGTACTATAATATGATGAAGGTTTAGAGCTACAGCTGCATCATTCTAAAGCAGGGCGACCCAATTCGGTCCTACAAGAGCCGCAGTCCTGTAGGTTTTCAATACGTTCCTGCTCCAATACTCCAATTAAATGGATCCAACATCCCAGGTTGTTCTGCACAAGGACTCTGAGTCAGGTGTGTTGGAACAGGAAAAAAAAGAAAACCTGCAGGACCAGATATGGATATTTATATCAATCTTAAAAGTGTTCTTTTTTTTTTTTTTTTTTTTTTTTTACATTTGGCAAATCTGAAACTTTTTCCATTTGTGCTACTGTATATGTCTTCATTTATTCTTCACCAGGAACACAGATAATTACACACATTAAATAATACTACAAGCTTTCCCTTTATCATGACTCCAAAAGTATTCGGATAAAGCTTGTGGTTGCAGAGATGATCTAATTTTATCATGCATACAGTATGTGGTTTTTGTGCAAAAGCCTAAGAATATAGTTTTTAAAAAAACCCTGATATCTGAATCAGTCTCAGTAACATTGAATCAGCTTAAAATAAGACGGCCAAAATATGTGGATTTTGCAAAAACTGGTTAGCCCAGTTTCCATGGCTTACATATGATGCATTGTGTTTATCACAAAAAAATATGTTGTACGCATAATACTGTGTGTGAGTTCATTAACCTCATTGCACACTGCATATTTTGAGATTACACAGGCAATGGTGTTCAGTCAATCAGCAATGTCAGGAGAGTACAGTTAGATATGCTATGATGCCAACAATATGTTTATTATAATGTAACCAAGAGTTTTTAAGCCAAAAGTTACCATTTTATAAAACTACAACTTTCAGCATGACAAGACAAAATGCTAACCACTGAAAATGATTTATTATTATTGTTGTAATGTACAACACACTGTCACCCACAAAATGTAGGTCTAACGAAACAAACAATGTACTAAACTTAGTCTGGAGCCCTGCGGAGGCTGCATAATGTCATTCTTTATAGGGTTGTTTTCATGTTGTATGTCAATACGTTGCAAGGCTGCCTCCCTGGTGAGGTTTTCCTGCAAAATATACATCAACCGCAGACATTTTTTCTTGAAATAAATGTAGATAAATAAACAGAAACACACTTTTTCCCTCTCATGTTATTCTTTTCAGCACTATCTATAGCTTTGAGCTACTGTGGGGAAAAACAGCCCTCATCACTGGCCTCTCTTTGGGAGGGAATCACTTAAAAAAGGGGGAAAATAGGAAACCTTACGCATCACCCTTTTAAATTCTTGCTTTGATGCAAAGCAGAAGTTCCATGTTTTTCCAGGGCAACCGATGGAAGGCAACGGGGTGTCTGCAGAATTTAGACAGACTGAGATCAGCTGGATGAAGCTGGAACTTTCAGAGAGTGGAGGATGTGTTTGTGCATAATGATGCCCGGGTAGGATGGTGAAGGTGATCCACAGAGATTTGGCTTTCCTTACATGTCAGGAATCTTTGTGATTGACATGAGCTAAGTTTGTTCCTCTTGCTTTTTCTGCCTTTTCCTGTTAATGAGCCTTGGTAGAGCTTATAAAGGATTTAAATAGATCAAGTCAGAGGTAGCTAATTCATGGATAGATCACAGAGAATGGGGTGTCAGTGGGGGACCATGAAGTGATTGTAGGTAGAAGGGGGGATTATGTCGAGTGAGTTGAATATGGAATAAATACAGAAACTCAGGTATAGTAGCAGACTGTTTGCAACAAAAAAAGAAAAAAAAAAAACTTATGAAACTGATGGACTTATGAGGGATCCTTTGCAGGGGTGGAGTTAGAGTGGTGGCCGGGGTGGCACTGCCCACCTCTGAAGTCTGACTGGCCACCTCAGAGGGATGTTTTAGTGATCATGTGTTGTGCTTGGGTCATTGTGTGTGTGCATGTGTGCAGGTATGTATGTGTAAGTATATATTAGATGGTGTATTTTCTTAATAGAGTGTATATTATTGTGTTTGGGTGTGAGAGCACATGAAAAATTTCAATTAGGGATGTCTGATATTATCGGCCTATCCATATTATTGGCCGATACTGGCATTAAAATGTGATCCGGGAGCCTTGGCAAAGCTCCGGGGTTATTTTTCCGTTATCCACCAACATTCATATAATGGGGTTCACCGGTGCCTGAAACAAAAAGGTCCATAAAAGTCCACAAAAACTTGGCAATATTCCTCCATACTGCTCGTCCAATGTAATTCAAGTGTCCTGAGTGGGTAGCGTCCAGAATTTACTCAAAACTACATCATTCCGTATACTTTTATAGCCTTAACAGTGGAACATCACACTCCCTATTTGGCGCGTTCATGACACTACGGAAGCCGCGGCAGACGAGATTTCGCATTCTTTCTTTCTTTTAAATCAATAGCCAACCCCTCATATGTTTGTCTGCGGCTCGGTCGCTCTAAGAACAGTGTAAACAGTGAATTTCTAGTTTTACGCTTGCATTATTGGCGAAGTAGGCGCTGAACACCGTGTCTTCCGTAGTGTCATGAACTCGCATGGATGTGCATCGGAGAAGTGTGATGTTCTACTGTTTAGGCAATGAAAATATACTAAATCATGTTGTTTGGAGTAAATATTGGACGCTACCCACTCAGGACACTTGGTTTACATTGGACGAGCAGTATGGAGAAATATTGCCAAGTTTTTGTGGACTTTTATGGACCTTTTTGTGTTGAGCGCCAGTGAACTCCATCATATGAAAGTTGGGGGAAAACGAAAACCTGTCCGATCTCCGGCTGCATTTGCAATATTTAAAAAGTGCTCCAGAATCTTGCTCAGCATGAGGGTAAGTAGAAAATGAAGGTGCATCGTTCTGTGGGTGTTTTATCCCTTTAATCTGACAACATTTATGAAAGCAGTGTATGTTAGTGTGTTCTTATTATATGGCCCCCGTGATAAAGTTTTGCCCACCCTCTGGCTACCCCATGTATAAAAGTCTAGCTCTGCCACTGGCATCGTGGCTAATCAGTCCTTGTTTTCCCCCAAAAAGGATTAAGGTTGTTAATTTTTTAGAGCAACATCAGAGAAGAGAGTTAATGAGAGCTGGCCTTCATGCCTCAATGCACTGCAAGCGTGATGAAGCACACTGTGGAAAAGGTGTGTGTGCAAATGCAGGCCGAACATACAAAACCTCTCTCTGCAAAAGTTTGCACCCGAGTTCCCTTGCTCCATTTATTATGCATACATCTCAAATTCAGAAATATTCACACACGAATTTGCACCATCCTGGCTGGGTGTTTAACTTACTCATACTCAAATATTTAAATCTGACTTCTAATACCAAAATGTTACACACATATGCTTATTACATTCAAATGAAGATTATACCCTTGGGCTAGCCTCTTAGGCCAATTAGCATTGATAAGTCCTTCTGCAGTAGAAAGGGAATCTGCACTCGGCTGGGATTTTCACCTTATCGTTGCTCTCTTATCTTTCTGCTCCCATTGTTAGCAAACCGATACACACACACACAAGGGAGCCGGCATCATTTTAATAAGCAGCACACGGGAGGCTGACCCTCACTGTGGGCGCCGGCAAATTAATTCCAGCCAGTTTAATATGGGTGAAAAACGCTGGAATTAAGCTGCAACATTATTATTTTACTTTAAAAGGTATGGGGTGAAGCTTCTGAACCGTGTCAATAAATCTCAAAGGCAATGTAAAACTGTGTGCATGCAGGCAGGAATAAAAAAAAAAGGCTCCACACACACAAACCATCCGGCCTGGGGGACTTGTGAATAAGATGTCAGCATACTTGGCTGGCGTTCCTCTTAAGCCCCAAGAAAGGCAGAAAACAAATGTGCAAAGAGATAGAAATAACAACCGTGGAATATGTCAAGGGTGAGAAATGCTAGCCAAGCATATCTGTGCTGGCATTCTTTTTTTTTTTTAGGTCTTTCTCTCTGCATCTCTGTCAGGAAGGCACATGCAGGCGGTCAGTTGTGGAAGCTTCATTAAGGGCGACCAACTTCACAAACAAATGTGGAGAAAAAGTGCATAACTAAAGAGCACCTTGTGCACATTTTCGTGTTCCCGTATCACTGTGTACTCACGGCAAAGGTCGCCTTCGTCATCTCGGAGTGGACAGTCTGTACTGAAGTCACATAATTTGTCTAATGGGATCGCAGGTCCCTGGTGACAGTGGTACTGGCCCTCCAGTGTGATGTTGGGGCCGGGTGAGGACGCTGGAGAGAGAAAGAGAGACAGTGAGCAGCACGGTTTAAAAATCAATTTATTTGTTGGCCGCTTTATGAAAAAAACAAACTGTGGAGTCGAGGAAAAATATCTCTCGATTAAGTTTACCAGTTGAGCATCTCTGCTAGATTTAAAGCATCTGGTAGATACAAAGCTTTAATCTGCTGCTCTGGGAAAACATAACTTTCAAACAGGAAAAAAAAATGAATGCAGAGACAAAAGCTAATATAACTTCAGCCTGTAAACTTTGTATGACGTCTCTACAGACTGCCTGCACCGTCATAAATAAGAAGGTACAGGCTGCATAATCGTACAACAGCTCATATTCATCTGACAGCGAACACAGGCAGCAAAAACAATGACCTAGTTACTGTTAGCAGGATGCACACATGGTGGGAACTCGCACACATAATGACACCGATTGATTTCACCTGTCTCTGCAGCTCAGGTACCCAATGTACCAGATATATTTGCATATCTATGCAAATTAGAGATGTGATATCTCCCAGTTGTGGAAACTGACTGCTCACCTTCACTTTAATCATCAGAAACTGATCAGAGAAAAGAAAACAGAAGAGGAGGAAAAAAAGAGAAAAGAACGCTGATGGAGATCTTGTTTTGTCGCCCTCTCTTCATAAGGAAAAAAAAAAAGGGGGGGGGTGATTCTTATCACGAGTGACTGGCTGCGCTTACTGTAGTTTGCCCTTGATCTGTAATATGCAGATTTGTTCTCTGTTCAGAACTTGGAGTCGATAGTCTGATAACGATTGCGTGACAAGTGGAGGCAAACACTGTTAGCTGAGCTGACAAGATAGGCGGTGTTGCCACATTAAAATCCAACATGACGTTTGCAATTAATGCACTTTGTTTTCCCAGTTTGTAAAACATTTTGTACGTGTTTATACCTGAAGTGATCCAGTCATGAGAAGCTCAGACTGGCGTGAGAGTAACAACAGTCACAAAATGAGGGAAGAAAAAAATAATGAACTAGAAAAGCACTCAGAGAGCGCAGACCTTCGCCAAGCTCATGTCCCTCTTATATTGTGACTTACAACAAAAACTTATTTTCCTTCATTCATTTAATCGACATCACTGGATTGCTTGACCATGAAAGCATGCCGCATCTGGAATCATGCTTGTATTTAGGGCTGGGCATTAATTCAGATTTCAAGAATCGATTTGAATCAGATTCTTATGGATTTGAATCGATTATTTTTTATCTGTCCAATCCAATACGATTTCAATTCGATCTCAATTTGGTTTGCTGGTATTGAATTTTTTTTTAGCCTTAACCCGAATTCCATTACTCTGTAGTTATGCAACAAATTAATTCTAGTATTATATTAATATTCTAGAACGAATGAATGAAGTAATGTAGTTAATGGTGGCTGTAAGGACCAAACCAAACCAAACCCTCTCCCTAGATAGTCATCCACAAAATTATTCACACCCTCCAATTTAAAAAAAGACTACATTCACAACAGTAATTCAAATAACAGGAAACAAATAATAAAAATTCACAAAATTATGATTCAGTGAGGAAAAATACACAGTAAGTCAGCATTTAAAACTTAAAACGACCAGCGACTAACCCGCTAGCTCGATGCTAACTATTAATGGAAAATGCCATTGACATGCTAACGGAATTAGCATCTACGTCGTGACTTCATAGAGAACATACAAAATAAAAAGAATCAATTTCCCCTCGATCATGAACACTAACTGCATTGATTAAAGTACTTACAGGCATATGTTTCTTCTGCTCTGTTTAAGCTGAATTTTTAGAAACTACTTGTACCAGCCCCACTTCGTTTTCTTCTGGCAGCACTGCACTAGCTTTAGTAGTCATACACTCTGTCCACCTCACCATCTCCCCCTAGCGGAGCGGCTGAGCCACTGCACTTAAACGGGGTCATTTAAAATAAAGATAAGAAAAATCGATCTTTGGACATATGAATTGATCTTTGGAAATTAATATGAGAATCGATTCAGAATTGGAAAATCAAATTTTGAACACAGCCCTACTTGTATAACTATTTAATAGTTATTTCCAAAAATCGAAATTTCCATAATGGCGGTTTTCTTCTGGATCTAGCTGTGTTGAAGATGCGTAAATTCTCCCAATTCAGCAGTGTTGGCTACAATTTGGTGTTAGTTGCATGTCTGTATCTTCATTTGTTGCCTTTCAGCAGTGTTCTGGAAATTTTTTCTGGATCCGGATCAACTTCCGAAACATTATAGAACTCATTGAGATCCTTCCTTGTAATTTTTTTTTTTTTTTTTTTACCAAACACTCGGGCCATTTGTATGGAGTTATATAAAAAATTCCAAAATTTGGACGAACTTACATTGATAAAGAATCCTTCAAAAAATTCCTGACGGTGATCTGGATCACCACCAAAATTTAATAAGTTCGTCCGTAGACAGGCACATGGCTGGTGAACATTTCAGGTCAATCTGTCCAGTACTTTTTCCGTGACAGAGAGACAAACAAATGCTACCAAAAACACAACCTCCTCAGTTGAGGTAATAAAATTAAACACAAATAAACACCTAACTCTTATTTTGTTAAAGTATTTTGCAAAGGTACCAAGTACTCCCACTTTCATCACATCTTTTCAACTGGTTTTCAGCAACACTTTTCCAGGTCGGTGAAGGTCTTTCAAAGATTTTCTTTTTTTCAAACATTTTTTGACTGCAAAATACGTTGCAGTCATTTTCAGCCCAGTCCTTGAACTTGACCATTTTTAGATGAGCGTGTTCCCTTTTTTCTTTGATCCACTTAACACTGGATCACCTCCATTCAAGCACAAAAAACTTCCCATCTAAAAGAGAGAATCAATGTTGTGTTGACATGACAATTTAGTAAAGAAGCAATTTTAAATTTCATCATAAAAAATACCAAACTAAATTAAATTTAACCTGCAGACTTTAAAGAGATCAGCCCATCGCTGATGCGGGCAGAATATTCCAGCATGCTCGGATTTTCTCTCACATCGATTATTGCTTAACAAACTTGTCTCCTGCGGGCGGAACTGCATTCAACCTGTAGAATCACTGCATGGAAAATGCTTGACATGAATAACTATTCCCTGCCGCCATGTCAGCAGTGAATCCAGGATTTTATCTTTTGAGAGAGATAACACACACGCACACGCACACGCACACACACACACACACAAAATGTTAAAAGGATTTGCAGCACCACCAATGACGGAGGACATTAAGCTAAAAAGAATCAGTGGACGGACCTCTGGAGAGGAGACACTGAGGAAGCACAACTTTTAGATGCAGTGCTGTCGGTGAGGGGTAGAAACATCTGGAACTCTATTCCACCTGTAATAGGACAGCGCTCCACATACACCACGTAATACATAAACTAATCCAGCCTGAAAAACTGGCGAATAACCAACCAGACCGGTTCTCACAGCTGGATTGTTGCTCTGCAGCGTGCAGATGGAAACATGTATGTAGCTGTGCTGCACATGTCTGCTTTGCTTCTGCGTTTTGTTTCATGCAGAGCATGTTTGTGTGTATGTCTTTGTGTACTTATCCTGTGTGATTGAACCGGAGGTGGTTGTGTTTTATCTTTTAAGTGAATAAGGGTCAGATATAAGTTTGTACTTCTTTCTGCTCCTTTTCATTCAGGATTTCTTTTAGTTGCAGCATGAATTATTTATATCTAATATTGACTGAATGAAATAAATATGAAAATTGAAATTATATTCTTAAAACTATACTTCACCCTCATGTACTTGAAATATGGTCTATGACTTCTTGTATGATGTTGTTCTTATTCTATTTTCTTACCTGCCTTGGGACTACAGTTAAAAATTAAGATTCTTTGCTAAGTCTGAGATGTTCACATCATGCATTTTTGTACTCATGTTCATTAATTTGCACTGTCTCAATGAAAAAAGACAAAAGAAAAACTAAAAAAATAAGTTCTTTGTTACTAGCAGCCTGTTACAAAGACATTTCTTCCTATTTCTTTTGCCGTATCTCTGAAAAACAGCAAAGATAACACAGTTTGAAAGATAGGTTGCCACAGATAACTTGAAAAAGTAGTCTAATTACTTCCCTAAAAAGTAATTTAATTACTTGACTGATTACTTAAGTTTCAAAATGACCAAGTTAGATCACTAGTTACTTTGTTAGTTGCTTTATCAGCTAAATAAAATGACAAAAATGACAGTGATTTTACAAAACATAAAACAGTGTTTATTTTTCACAGGGAAAACAGGAGAAGGGTGAGTAAAGATTACTCTGACGTCCATCTCAGTCCCAGAGGCCAGAATGCAGTTAGAAAAATATTTTACAAAAAAAAAAAAAAAAAAAAAGACTAAAATAGATAAATACTGCATTATGTCTACATATGAGGCATCACAGCCACTTGGACTAATCTTCAGTCTGAATGAGGTTTTATTTTAAGTATAATTTTCTCTTAAGTAATGTGCAGTGACTGATTCATGTTTATATGAACTTTTATTCAGCAAAGTCGGGTTTCAGTGGATAAAAGTCGCTGCATGCTTCTGATACTAGAAAGTCTCTTCAGCACCGTGTGTGAGAAGGTGTGTTCAGTCTAATAATACCAGGTCCTGCAGAAACAAGATGATAAAACATGAAAAGAAGGAAAATGAAGTTTGAACTTCACTCGTACTTTGGTGGGAAGTGTCGTTCTACCACACTGGTAGTAACCCTTGAAAGTAAGTTGGGCTATTATAAAAGTGACTGTAATCTGATTACTTGGAAAAACATAGTAATTAGATTACTTATTAACTGAAAAAGTAATCAGATTGTAATCACATTAATTCACAAGTTTCTGGCCTCACTGGAGATAAAAAATATTTTTGCACAAGGTGATTCCGAGGTAGCTGCTAGCTGAAAACCTGGCTTATGTGCAGCAGATCCTTGAAATATTTGAGGGAACTGGACAAGTGGAGGAAAAAACCGATGAAGTGTCAGGCACAGAAAACGATGATAAACAGGGTCTGAAAGTGATAATCCAGCAAAGACCAGGATCTGAGAGATGCATCTGGGTTGCAGTTGATCATGTTGGCCGAGGCCTCATCAGAAATGGTCTCCATGGAAGGGTGAATGTCAGGAAAGCATGGAGAAATTGACTAAAAACTGGAGGCAATGGGTCTGATGGAGGGATGAATCCTCTCCAGATTCTGGACCTCAGCATTACTGAAGCAGTGCGGGATCATCTGGACAGAAAACCCACCAAACGGTAGAAACATCCACATAAGAGCTCTGAAAAGTCCTACAAGCCTGGAGAAACTGATCCTGGAGAGTACTTATGGGAAAGTTTGTCTAAGAGGGTTCAGACTGTGTGGAAGAATAAATCTGCTCAGATTAAATATTGACTTTAAAGCTTGTTAAAACTGAACAAACTCTGTTTATTCTTTATATTTCCTATTTCCATTTATGTTTGCACAGTGTTTTTTTTTTTAACTGATGCAACTATTTTCTATTATGGTGCATGTTCTGTTGCTTTCCCGGCTCCTCGCACAGAAAAGCTGAACCGGTTGTAGAGAAAAAAGGTGAAACAGCAATTCAGTCGGTATGCATTTCAGTAAGTTTGATGCAGAGCACCGTCGTTATAGCTTCATCTTACTTGACAAAATGTCACAGTTACAAACATGTGAAATAAATGTGTTCAAGCTACAGCAAAAGTCTAATTATTTGTTAGCTCAGAAAGGTTTGTTCTGGCACCCGGAAAGGCAGGCGTCATTTATATAATCACAGCTGCAGCCGCTCTTTCAGAGTCAAGAGAAGAAAACTGAAAAATCGCACACAAATTTGCGTCTGCTAACACAGAGGTGGGGGCCAAAAAAAATGTCACAGCTACGCCTCATTCTCAGCCACATTCAGCGTTTTTTTCTCAGTGTGGTGGAGAAGCATTTAGGTCCATTTGGAAAGGGCACAGTTGACTATTAGAAATAAAAGGGAGGCATTTTTATATTGGAGAAAAACACATCAGCCTGAGGCCTGAGAGCACATGTGAGTGATTAATCCACTTCACACTCTTTTAAAACCCAGCCTGAGTAAATGGCTGATGATGAAAACCCTCCCTGCACTCCTTTTACAAACCCAAAACTCTGGATGCTGCATGAAAACACAGACACACTAAAATGTGACATTTACAGAGACAAAAATAGTTTTATTTAAATGAAGTGAAGCACAGGCTTGTTTGTTTAATACCATGTGTTTGGGGAAAGCTGCGGTTTTGCTGCATGTATCCAGTCATGCTCAACATATTTTATGTATTTGTTGTGCTCAGTAGCTTCCTCTCTGTATATTGTTGACACCTCGAGCAGAACAATTTATCAAGATAAAAAGAAAAATCTTCAGAGATCTGAATCCGCCGGGCATTGCATGTAAATTTATCGATTACTCTTACTTTGATGACGGGGCAAAAGAAAGCATCAAAGCAGCGATGCGACTAACTTTAAGCCCCTGAAGCAGGTAAGTGCAGCCAGACATGGCTGCTGCACTCCTGGCCTACCGCAGTTCTTAAATCACACTTGTCAGAATGTGAAAACAAGTGGGTCAGTGGGGGATGAATTGCCTGTGGGAGGAAGAGAGTTTTATCATCCTTTCGCTCATGGGGTTGGTTTGGCTTTGTGGGGGAATGATGTATAAGTGGTGAAGAGCCGGTGAGGTGACTGGAAAGGCCACTGCAGCTGCTGGTGGATGACTAAACCGATGCACAAACACAGGAAATCCAGTTGTAAACGTGTAATTAGGAGTCTGAGAACACACTGACCAGGGTAACTCGTTTCTTGAACCTGTTTTCCAGGACTTTTCCAGCTGCTACAGTACAAGTCAAGCTATCACAACATAGATAATGGGTTGCACGGTACCCAGCTTTCAGTAGAGTTCTACAATACTAACGCGTTTAAAACGGTACTATACCAGCATTTAGAAAAGAAACGGTACTTTAAAAAAAAAAAAAAAACGCAGCTAAATTGGTAAATTGGAGCCTGTCTCTTTAAGAGCAGCGAGGCCAGCAGATGAGTATGACGTAGTTAATGATGCGGCTCTCTGTGAAACACCTTCACTGAGGAGGAGGAGGAGGAGGAGGAGTCGTCGTCGTCAGGTAGCAGGCAGGATGATTCAGGGGTGATGGAGCGCTGCCGCGGATACCTGAAGTTTGAAGTGTTGCCTCCGTTAGCAAGACGGACTTTGTAGCATCGCTTTCACTGCGGTGCTTCAGTGTTCAACGGCTCGCCTTCATCATTAGCTTTGAATCCGTAATACTTTTCCAAAGCTGTACTTTGAGCCCCTACTTTATCAACACGGGCTTTTCCAAAGCCGTCATCTTTCCTTTTTCCTCTAAAGGAAAACTACGCGGACTTAGTGACTTCAGTCAGGAACAAGCTGGTGCTGATGTTGTTCAGTTATGCCAAGCAGAGAAAAGCACAAAACCTTCCAGCCCGGAGAAACCTACAGAAGCCTCCATACGACACATTACGGTTAATAAATACATTTTTAATTTTCTTCAAAGTTATTACATCCTTAAAATGTTTAAATAAGTTTAAAAATGGTGACAGAGATGCACTGACTGGTATGTTAATTATTATATATATAATTATAATTATTAATACAACTTGACTGATGTTGAAGTCAGTCACACAAACATGATTTTATAGACATTACCTAATAATGTTTCATATCACATATACATGAGACCAACATTAAATAAATTAACATTTTGAAGCACATTTAAAAAAATATTCCAAAATACAATATGTAATTTATTTAGATAGTTTTACAATTTATTTTTCTAATTATGTCCATATAATGTTTCATGTATAGAATGATTTTGATTTTAATTGGCATTGCTTTATATTACTGGTTCTCTGTGTTTTAAATTGAAGATTTTACCTCTTTATTTGATTATTTTAAAATAAAGACTTCAAGAGCAATAACACAAATAAAAGAAATAAATATTGAGTTTGGTTTACCTTTTTAAAAAAGTATAGAAAAGTACCGAGGAAGTATCGAAATACAAAATGGTATCGGTATCGAAACAGAAATTTGGTATCGTGACAACCCTACAACATAGACTAATAAATTCCACCCCAAGCTTTCGGAGAAGTGTTCTAACAATTGTAGCTTATATTTTACACAGTCATAAGGCAGAGACGAAGAGGAGACGCAGCAGAGATGAAGCAGAGATGAGCAGAGACGAAGCAGAGACGCAGCAGAGATGAGCAGAGACAAAGCAGAGATAAAGCAGAGACGAAGCAGAAATGAGCAGAGACGAAGCAGAGATGAAGCAGAGATGAGCAGAGGCCGAGAAGCAGAGACGAAGCAGAGACGAAGCAAGAGATGAAGCAGAGACGAAGCAAAGATGAAGCAGAGATGAAGCAGAGATGAAGCAGAGATGAAGCAGAGATGAAGCAGAGATGAAGCAGAGACGAAGCAGAGACGAAGCAGAGATGAAGCAGAGACGAAGCAGAGACGAAGCAGAGATGAAGCAGAGACGAAGCAGAGACGAAGCAGAGGCGAAGCAGAGACGAAGCAGAGACGAAGCAGAGATGAAGCAGAGATGAAGCAGAGACAGAAGAAGAGACGAAGCAGAGACGAAGCAAAGGGCAGAGACGAAGCAGAGATGAAGCAGACATGAAGCAGAGACGAAGCAGAGATGAAGCAGCGGTTGAAGCAGAGACGAAGCAGAGACGAAGCAGAGATGAAGCAGAGATGAAGCAGAGATGAAGCAGAGAAAGAAGCAGAGATGGAGCAGAGACGAAGAAGAGAGACGAAGCAGAGAAGAAGCAAGGAGAGGCAGAGACGAAGCAGAGATGAAGAAGAGATGGAGCAGAGATGAAGCAGAGACGAAGCAGAGAAAGCAGAGATGAGCAGAGATGAAGCAGAGACAGAAGCAGAGATGAGCAGAGATGAAGCAGAGACGAAGCAGAAAGCTGCAGTTCAATGTTGCCGTTTAAAGGCGGCTGAAAAGAAACATGAATGCGTTAAATGTTCTTACCTGTTTGCGTTCAGCCTCAATGCAGAGACAAGCAGAGGGAGGAGAAAAAAAATTTTCCAGGACAACTCAAGCTTTTCCAGAACATTTTACTCTTTTTTCTCATTTTCCATGTGTTTTCTATGACTGGAAAAATGTTCAATCATTTTCCAGGTACGCGTGGGAACTCTGACTGGTACAGAGAGCTGCATCTTTTTCTTCCAACTGTTACATCTTACACTTCTTAGAGTTTTAGTTAGAAATATAAGTGGTGTGCAAAGGCTTAACAGTTTTAAGGACATCAGGCACCAAGTAAAAAAAAAAAAAAAAAGACATTTTCACAAATGCCCAACTTTTCTGTCCTCTGGCTGCAATGATCCAACAGCGACTGACAAAACCCCAACAAAGCACGAATCTGAACTGCTGCAGTCACTTTTAGAGAGAAATAAGGCTTCGACTTCTGCAGCCAAAAGTTCGTTACTCAGAAAAGTGCCTTTAAAGTACAGAAATTGTCCTTCAGCGAGTGCTTCGGACCGTTTGTACTCTTCCCTCTTCACTGCCTTCCTGTCCGCAGCAGCATTGATTTTACAATTATATCGCTGACTTTTAAATCCCTCAATGGGCTAGCGCCACCTGGTCTTGACGAACTGCTTCATTTCCACTCTTCAGCCAGAGTTGAGGTCATCCAGCCAGGTGCTCCTGGATGTGACAAAACTAAGAGAAATCAAGTCTTCTGCAGTGGCTGCACCAACAGCCTGCCATCACACATTACTTTCTCTGGCACTTTAAACTTTGAAACACCCATTTCTTCTCCTTAGCCTTTCACTTTTACTTCAACGAGAAGTTACATCTTATAACTGACTGTTATTCTGTGCAACACTTTTTCAAATGGACTTGCTTAATTTTAAAAGCAATCACTGATAACTTGGGGTAGCTTTAATGACTTTTTAAGCTAAGGGCAAATAGATAAGCTAAACCTTTAATGGTCATTTTCTGGCTGGACATTTATGTCATGACTTGCACTATATTGGAGACAAGGAATAGTTAGAATGATATTTTCATGAGTATAAACAAGAGGGTGCAGATATGGAGTTCATATTCCATGACACCGTGCTTCCACTGATGTGGTACAGCTGAGATAATGAAACACATGCATTTGCCTTTTCGGCCTGCTGAGGTTATTTGGCTCCTGATCAGCTGTTCTAAGGAGAAATATTAATTAGTTGCAGGATCAGGATCTGAGCTAAATGAATGAGAGAAAGCTGCAGCTTCTGCTGTCTGCTTAAATATGAGCATCCACTGCTCTCCTGCTGCATGCTTAGCTTGATAGTTTTTTTTTTTTTTAAAAATTATTTCAGGATATGCTAGAGGCAAACTTGCAGTTTTGGGTTCAGACTCTCTCTTCTAAACCACAGATGGTGTCCATAACTTGGGTAAAGGAAGAAAAGCTTTAGTTTAAACTGGTTTTAGTCACTGTTTTACACAGTGACTAGCTTAAGTCCACAACATTATATCGACGATGCAAAAGGAAACAAAAGATGATTTACAACCAGCTGCATTTCAGTTACAGCAAAGCAGAACAAAAAACAGACTTCCGCATCTGCTTTTTAATCATTTAAAATGATATTTCTGGTAATATTCTGTGCAATGTAAAGACTAATCTGATTCAGATGGTCATAATCATCCTCCAGCTTTGCATGGTTTCATAACAAATCTTCCAAAACAATGTTATTTTGCATCTCTGTTTGCTCAATGTTTGAATCACATTGATCTGTAGCAACGCCGAGGAAGCAGGAAGGACAAAAGGAGTCAAATCTTTTTATTTTCTTCTCAGACTTGTTGCTTTTGTTTAAATGTCAGGTAGGACTGAAGAGAGGTAGAACTGCCCGCTAAAAATCCATAGTTATGATTGACTGCTGACTCTGACCAGTTGCCTGTAAATTGTTGACCAGTTATCCAGTCACCAGAGTCCAGTGAAAAGCTTTAAGCTGTAAATGCAGTAGATGATACCTACAGTCAGCAGGAGGAGAAACTTACCCTTCAACAGATTATATGTTATTTTCACTCCGACTGCGTCACTTTATTTCCATCTCTGCTGCAGGATCTGTTGCAGCTATTTGTTTTATTTTGTTAAATATCTGACATGCATAGATATTCTACTCCACACTGATGCTCATGTATTTGAAATGTTTTGGTTTTCTCTCATCTTCATGTTACTGCCAGGTTGCTCAATGATCATTCTCACCATTTTCTAACAGAATGAAATTAGAGGACGCTTCATTTACAAGATAAAAATTTAAGCTGAACAAAACTGGAATTGTCTTGGGCACCTTTAAAGTTTGTTGAAAAAAAAAAACTGATGAAGGAAAAAACAAAATAAGATGATAAAATTACAAAAATCTTAAAATTCTCCTGAATAATAATTAGTGCCAGTTGATGATGAGTGTTGGAACTGGAGGTTTCATCTGTCCATAACATGCTGCTGTATACAGTAGCATAGTCTGATTTCATTGCAGGTAGTGTCACATAAACTCACCTGTTACTGAACACCTGTTTAGTTGTTAGGCCGATCTGCCCAATGCATTCAGTCATAGACATGGTCTGGATGATTTAAAGTTCAAACTGAGCATCGAGAAGGAGAGCAGCAGTTGTTTGGATAAAAAGACCTCAAATCATCTCCAACTGCTAACCTGAACATGAAAATGAGTTCACCGTACTCCAACAGCCTCCACAGCCGCATCACAGATGTGCAGCCGACAAATCTGCATCAACTGTGTGACGCTAACATGTCAGCTTGGAGCAAAACCGCTGAGGAATGTTTCCAACACCTTGTTTGATCTATGATACAAGAATTAAGGCATGTCCAACCTGGAATAACACTGGAATATGCAAAAACCACATAAGGTTGGAACCATTACACTGTTCAAACCAGACTGGGATAATAATCAGAGCTGTGATTTGATATTTAATTACATCACAGCTTTTTGTGTTTACAAGCAACCAATAATAACAGTCATGATCAGACTGGACTGTAAACGCCACACAGTAATTTATTGACTACATATTCTTGTTACAAGTACGCCATGTTATATTTATGGTTCTGAAAATATTACTGTCAGCATGTGTGGAGGAAACGGGCTCCAAACGCAGCGTACACAAGGATGACACTGATGGAAACAAGGAAGATGGGGCAACGAACAAAGATCTCAAGATGAACTAAATGAGGAGCAGGTGTAGAATAAAGACCAGGAGTGCAGCATCAGGAAATGACGAGAGCAGAATACAGAAAAGGATAACCCTACAAAATATAACTGGAAACAAGACAAAAGGTCTTAGACAGCAAAAAACAGACACTAAAGCCACAGAAAACCTAATCCCACCGGCCATGACAATTACAGTGTACCAGTATATCATCATAAACAAATAGTTTTTCTTTTTTTTTATAAATCTAAAACATTACTTCAAGATGTGTCTAAAATATTTACCAGTAGAAATAAACTAAATCCAACTCTGACAAACATATTTTTACATTTCCAGCAACAATAAATGAGATTTTGACAACATGACTGCTTTCATTTGGTGAATTTTAATTTAGTGTAGAGCTTTAAGCATCTGGCAGTGACTCCTGCTTACTGAAGACCAGTGCTGTGTCCCAAATCGCCTACTTCCATACTCAATACTCAAAATTTTGAGTATGCTGCATCAAAATGAAAAGCAGTATGCATAGTAAGTGAAAATTGAGTATGCAAACTACCCGGATGACGTACTCAAATCCGTCAAGATTTTAAGTAGGTGACTGTGGACACTCACCACACTCTCTCGCCCTGAATTTGGTTCAGTTGGTGCGAGTAATCTTCTCTGAAATGGATAACAAACTGCCTTAAAACTCAAGAGAAGAAGACATTCGCCACACTCATCATGAGTGGAAAAATGGCAGCATGCGCAGCTTCAACCAATAGGTGGACGACATTGATTTGCCGGTGCCAATTTTGGCGTAAGGCTTCACGAAGGACATTCGGGGGGGGGGGGGGGGGGGGGGGGAAAAAAAGGGGGGAGAAAGAAACGAAAACCCCCGACCCGGCCCCAGCCCGGGGGGGGGGGGGGGGGGGGGGGGGGGGGGGGGGGGGGGGGGGGGGGGGGGGGGGGGGGGGGGGGGGGGGGGGGGGGGGGGGGGGGGGGGGGGGGGGGGGAAAAAAAAAAAAAAAAAAAGAAAGAAGAGGGGGGGGGGGGGGGGGGAAGGAGAAGAGAGGGGGGAAGAGGGGGGGGGGGGGGGGGGGGGGGGGGGG
This sequence comes from Atherinomorus stipes, assembly GCA_023101725.1. Classification (NCBI taxonomy): domain Eukaryota; kingdom Metazoa; phylum Chordata; class Actinopteri; order Atheriniformes; family Atherinidae; genus Atherinomorus; species Atherinomorus stipes. The sequence goes on from JALJCO010004337.1 coordinate 785,725, forward strand.
GGGGGGGGGGGGGGGGGGGGGGGGGGGGGGGAAGGGGGGAGGAGGGGGGGGGGGGGGGGGGGGGGGGGGGGGGGGGGGGGGGGGGGGGGGGGGGGGGGGATGTTTTCGTGTTGAGAAATAATACTCAAAAGTGAAAGCGCCGGCAGAAAATGGCGGCAGTGCGCTGTGGCTGTAAGCCGGTCAAAAGTTTCTGCAGAAGAACAACAGCCGTGCGGAGTATGTGATTTGGGACAGCACTGCAAACTCGAAAATCACGTACTGAACCATTAAGTACACAGTATGGTTAGTGCACTCAATTTGGGATTTTGAGTATTGAGAAAGTATTGGAAGTAGGCGATTTGGATACAGCACAAGTCTTTTTGGTAGATCATAAACTCATGAATATAAAAACCACATCAAGTGTAAAATGTAAAACTTGGTGTTATTGTAAAAACAACTCCCTGTTGACTTAAATTACTGTAATTGGTTGAGCCAAAATGGTGGACATGTTGTTGCTACAGTGTAAGTTATCCTACTTTTTAATGCCACCACATTCCAAGTTCCAATGGAGCTGAAGTGATAATAAACACTGACTCTCCCCTCACTTTATAAAGAATTACATAGGACATTCACCGAACAGCACCATTTTAAAGCAGAAAACCAAAGTTACCAACAGCAACCATTCCTTTCTTCCAAAGATGTGTTGCTCAGAAACAAAAGAAGTCTGAAAAATCATGACTGTAGTCGTCCAGGTACTAACTTTGTCAGCTGCCGAGATAAAAACAGTGTCAGCTTGATGAGACGATAATTCAGCCACAGAACTGCACGTTAAGGATTCACAAAGGTGATTTTTTATGTCACTTCCACAGAATTTATTAGGCGGCTTTATTAGTAAGTTTTAAGATGGAAAATTTATCCAAAAGACAATATAAAAAGCCTCTGAAATATTTACTCTGCTAAAGGTCAAATCAGTGTTTTACATCACTTTTTAGCCTCTGATGCCTTTAACAATCTGAGGCCTGTGCCTCTTGTTTTAGACCTGTGCTGAAAAATACCATAAGGAAATGAGTGTATTTCTGCAACAAGAAGTTCTATCTGAAGTTAGTAAAGGGAAGACATATCAGTAAATGCATTGCTGGTGAAGAATAAATTAATATGACACATGAAAAAAGTTTCAAGCTCAGCAAAAACCTTTTTCATACACCCTCAAGGTGAATATGAATATCTGTTTGTATTGATGCAGCTGTAGCTCTGAACTTCTATCATAGCACAGTGTGGGAACATTATCTCTGATGAAATGAAGCAGAACAAAGATTACAGATGTTTTAGTTCAGATAGTTCAGGAAGGGTCTCCAAAAAGGCCACTTTGACACATTTTGGCTCCATCTGTTCTCAAAGTCGTCCAACTGGGTGATCTCAGCTTTTAAAAGGTTACTTTCTCCTATGAAAAGTGTTGGCTGAAAGGAATGAATAAATATTAAAATATAAAGTAAAGCAGCCATGGTCAGATTTTACATAATGACTTGGTAAAGTAGCCTAACAACGGCTAATTCAGCATCCATCTTGCATCCTGCCCCAGGCCGTTTCAATGCGTAGGCAACAAAGTCAATTGCCTAGGGTGGCAACCGCAAGGGGGCACTGCACAATCCCCCAAAGGGTTAAAGTTCTCCATCCACAGACCAAATTTCTGTCAGTTGAAAAAATAAATTGCATGAACTTTTTGTTGTGGTCCAACTACTACGATCCAATGTAATTGTGTTTGAGTAATTTTACTGATGTTGTAAACCAGTAAAGCAAGCCAGACTGTTGCCATTAGCCAATCAGAAAAAGAAGTGGGCGAGTCAGTCTATCCAGTACGCACCAATTGATGTGTTAAAGGTTAAATACGCAATATTTTTATCAAAAGCTGTATTTAAAAAAAAAAAAACAAAACCTCCACGATTCGTTTGGAGGGGTGCAGAATGAAAGTACAACATTTCCTAAAAAAATTATATTTAGCCTGAAAATAAATATAAAATAAATTTTAATGGATTGGACAAAGCATTATGTTTACACAAGCCAATGCACGCCGCCATTGCGGGTTGCCATATGCGATCTCTGTGTGGCAACAATATGTTGGGCACAGTTAGGCTGGCACACGGGGAAACAGTGGAGTCGGCAAGTCAAACAGCTGCTTCAGAGCCCCAGAGATATTTTTATCCGTCTCAGAAGAGCAGTCACCTGAGAAGAGCAAAAGCTGGAGTAAATTTAGGTTTAGATGGACCGACATAAACATTTTCTAAGACATTAAAATGCGGAAATGGTAACTTTCCTTCTTGATCAGTAAGCTAACTTGTTTGCTAACGTGGCTAATGTTAGCTGTGAGTTATAAACTCCCCTACATTACATGCTGGACATGGTGCAGGTTGTTGGTCACTGCCGTATAGGCAGCAAGCCTGGCAACCCAGCACCTGGAGTTGTTTTTCTGCTGTTGCAACTACAACCTAGACACATGATGTCATTGTTCTGTCCGTATTCCATATTCAACCTTTAAAAATGGAAGTCGAGAACTGATGGACTGTGAAACCTGTCTAACGTCTGCAAAAACACCACACTGAGGAATGGTTGCATGAGTGGAATTAATGTAGATGTGGACCTGATGTTATCTGTGGATTAAAGCTGATGGATGACATCGTTTGAGGGTTTACACATGGGCATTGTCTGGGGAGGGGGTGGGGGTGGTCCAACTGGAGGCAAAAAGGCACAAAATGGCCCTGATCCTGCTGCCTCTTCTCTGAGCTCTCTCCAGCTGGTAAAAGTCTGTCCAATGTTGACTCTTATCTTTTCTTCTGATCCTTTCTTTTCCTCTACTCCTCTGATAATGTCGCCCTGTACTGAATCAGCCACAGAATGCATGTTTAAAACAACCAGTGTGTGTTGATATCCAGTTGCTGGTGTGTGATGCAGTGTTGTAAAGCTAAATGCTGCTGTAAAGTGATTCAGCATCCTGTAAAAAAATAGTTGTGAAGTGCATTTTCTCAGCCTTGTGTGTCAGGAGGACACAAGGCTGACCTTTCAGCCAAAGGGACATCCCTGTAGTCAGGGTGCATGATGACGACTTTGAGGCATCTCAAGAAAGGACCAACAACTGTCACACTTGGGATGCTGCTAAGCGACGATAACTCCCGGAATGTAATAAATGTAAAAAAAAATTTCATAGAGCTTCATCATCCAGATCCATCAATAATGTTTTCACATCTGGTTTAATCTCAGGAAATTTTTAAGTGATCCCATCAAAACCAGAACTTTTAGTTTAACTGCAACTACATTTTTCTCATAATATTCATGTGCCTTTTTTCTAAGCACATGGCTGTTGAGATACCAAAGCAAAGGATCTGAATACTTTATGTATCACTGCAGGAAAAACAGGAACATCATGCATGTAGAGTATTTGATACAAAGAAACTGGGGAACCACTGGATTAGTGTCTCTTCAATAAAACATTCTCCTACTGGCACAAAACAAGCCGTCATGGTTTCCGTGTATGGAGAAGAATAAATATGTGCTTTGGAAGCTCTAGTTTCCCTTCCACACACGATGTCGGCTGAAATCAATTCAAAGCTAACGTTTAACATTTTAATATTTTTGCATAGCCGCATCATGCATATCAGATTTGTGAGATTCCACTGATAGACACGTCACACTCTGCAGGATATCATGAGATCATGCAAAGCAGTTTGTCTCACCATTTGAGGGAAACTTTTGCTACGGTTTATTGGAGATGGCTTGTAGATTTGAATACAGACAGACGTGTCCTTGTTGCAGACAAGCTGCAGAAACAGACTGTGAGCACAGGGTTATTCGGAAATTAATAAAGCTTTTGTCTTCTTACAGATGAGCAAGCACGTCAGTCATATCCTGCAATCCCTCTGTGTCTGCCGACGGATTTCAGGTTGGAGATCTGCTTGTGCTTTGTGTGCACAGAATAGCAATGAATTTAAACTACAAACAAACAAAAACAACTAGACAACAGAAAAAAACTGTCCACACAGACTTGATTGAGTCTTTCATAGAATTCAGGAGCAGTTGAAGCTCATCAATCCCAACGCTAATCTCCAATCTCAAATGGCACGACGGTGCTGAAATCTCAAGGGGGCAGAGCAGCGATGGCGCCGCTATCTTGCCACCCCATTAAAGGCAAAATCTGGAGACATTCATGGAGATTTACAGTGGCTGCAATGCTGAAGATAGATGCAGCTGCGTTTCCCATCGGACAGTCGACAGGACAAGACATATTCGCTCATGAATTCAATTAACTGCAACGAGCCACGCTCGATTGGTGGGAACTCTGCCCAATCACTACCACTATCTGTCATGCTCCCTGCTGGAGACACAGAAGCATCCTCAAGGGCAGATTCGTCGAGATGGAAAGTGAGAATAATACCTTTAATGTCTCTTCCACATTCCTGAAATGATTTTTTTTCATGGCACATAAATGACTAAACACGTTCAGCCCTCATCCTCACGGCAAATAAAATTTCAGTAAAATGCATTCCCCCCTCCCCCCCAACATCCTTCCTGAAAATCCGACCCGCGCATCATCTAAGAACCACTTCGTATTTCTAGATAACTTTGGTACATATCCAGTTATCGTCAATGTTGAAGCGAGAGCTGTTACAAGTTAAAACTATCTTGGTAACATTTATGCTGTTGCTGTGCACAAGAGCTGTAAACCTGTTACTATAGAGAACACTGAAAACATAAATATCTAAAACTACAGCCAGGTTTTCACACTGTATGTACAAGCAAATATGTATTTCTAACTAATAAAAATGCTCCCAGTCAATTCAAAATCGATCAATCAATCAATCTTTACTCATACAGCCCTTTGCAGCACACAAAGTGACTAAACTGATGCATGAACATCACATTGTGCAGATTCAGGTAACACAAGGGTGACCAAGTGCGGTCACTGTTACCCTAACCCTCCCCAACACACCCGGAGCAAATGGCTATTTTCCTCATGCACATGTCATTCAGCTCCGCAGGGGTCTGGTAACGAGCCATTCATTTTATTCAGGTGTTTCGGAGAAGGGATGCAACCAAAATGTGCAGGATAGGAGCTCCTGAGGACTGGACTTGGGCACCCCTGTTGTAACATCTTTGTCAGATTTTTGATCTTCTCATTGTCCCGCAAAACAAAACTTATGATTAAAGAAAAAAAAAAAATCTAAAAGTAAGACAGTGGCCAGGCAGTGGAGTACTTTGATCTGGGTGATTTAGCATTGTTCCACACAAAGATCTCCAGACCTCTTGTAACGCTGGTCAGACTTTATCGTAGTCTCCCAGAAACTGGGGGCGGACTGGGGACTTGATCTTTAGTCATTACTTCTGGCTACATCTGTGAGGTACTGTTCATTCATTAACCAGTAGCACAGGGGTGCCCAAGTCCAGTCTAGAGAGCTACTATCCTGCAATTTTTAGAACATACCCTCTCTAACACACCTGAAACAAATGACCATTTCCCTCATGCACATGCCATTCAGCTCTGCAGAGGCTGGTAACAAGCTATTCATTTGCTTCAGGTGTGTTGGAGAAGAAATGCAACCAAAATTTGCAGGATAGTAGCTCTGGAGGTCTGGACTTGGGCACCCCACAAGCTGGTCCATCCACCTACTCCATCAACAGCAACCCTCATTTCACCTGCCCATTAGAAGTTAGTCTGTCTTCAGGTCTCTTCTCATTTGATTTTTCCTCAAAAGAAGCACTATGCTAAGCAAGCTGCTGGTGTGTAGAGTGGAAGTCAACTGATTCAAATGAGAAAGTTCTGCCAGCCTCCCGTTAAATTTGAGTTGTGTGTGCTGCAGCAGGGCAAAACATCTAGAACCTGCAGAACTATGGCCCAAGAGGTTGAGGGTTGGTGATCCTACTGCAGGGTAGTTGTATTGTGCTTTGAAAAAAATCTGCATTAAAACTGTTTGTCAATGTCATTGTCTCTGACACAAATAGACAACTAAAGGTAAAATCCAACACAGATTTGCGTTTATATGGCTTATTTTTGAAAGCTGCAGATTAAATGATGATGCAGGAAGCCATGTATTTAAGTATTCACTATAAAACATGTGTTTAGCATGTACTGTAAAGTTATGGCTAATTAAATGGTCTGCACAAAATACCTCCTCAATCAATTACAATAAGATTCTAATTTAAACATCTTCCTGGAAAACATTCATACAGCATGTTTATGTAAAATGAGATGCAAACGGTTGTAACACAATGATAGTATACACATCAATATCAGGCAATATCAGGCAGAAATTTAGTGAATGCTCCACAGGGTCTTAGTTTCTATTAATTTATTTGTCATTTTAAATTGCAAAATGTGAGTTTCAGGAAAATAACACTGAATGAAAGAAAGAATTTTCCTTTAGCACTTTTGCTTTTATCTGTAAATTCTGAGGACATTTCCTTGAAATACACAAAAACCCGACATGAACGATGTGCATTAGCCATTTGTCTGAAGTTTGTGAATCTCAAAGCGCTACTTGCTGACTTTTCTCACCTTTTAGGCTTCTCGCGTGTGTGTTTCCTTCTGTGTGAAGTGAAGCAAATATAGTAACCAACAACTGATGCAGGGCTGCTGTGGCATCAAAGCATCTGCACCCAGACAGAGGTTGTGTTGAGACTGTAAACTTGTTTTGTTTAAAGCCACCAGCATTATGCTGCAGGGCTTGGACCCCACATTGTAAACATGGCTTTGATGTTTTATGGCTTTTACTATAGAAAATATTCTGATCCAAGAAACCTGCTTGGTGCTCCGACTTTGAGGTTTGCGATATAAATGGCTTTAGGTCTGCAAGAGCCCGATTTAACTTGTTTTTTTCCTCCTGTGTTGTCATACCATCATGACAAAACCATTTCCTCCTTTTCCAGGTCTCAAAACGAAGTAAATGTAACTTCAAAGTGACTTTTTTTCCCCTCAAGAAAAGTCAAATAAAAACACAGAAGTATTGTAAAACCAACTTTAGCAGTAACAACTTGAAGAAAGTCATTATGACTTTATCTGTCTCACATTTTTAAGCAGAAATTTGGTCCACTCTTCTTCACAATGTTGCTCCAGTTTATTGATGTTTGCAGCATCGGTTTATGCACGGCCCACTTTGGGGCCCACAGCCTGGTTAAGGTCTGGACAACTGGCATAATTGCAACCCCTCGATTCTTTTCCATTTCACAAATTTTTATTAAAGCAGAACTCAGTAACTTCAGCTCGGGGCTCCCCCTAGTGGCGTCCTTTCACTGTCGTGTTCAACCCCCCCTTACACCCCCACAGCACACAGACGGCTTCTCTCCTGTCTTCCCTATTTTGTCGCTGGTATATTTCTAGCGTTTACTAGCTTGTTGATGCTCTTTGCTGCGTTGGTAGCAGCACCTCGTCTCCCTCTGCTCAAAGCAAAGACCTTTCTCTTCTGAACGGGACGTTTTACCCGCGATTTGCGGGTAAATATGCCGTGGATTATATTTTTCACTGGTGTTGGCGAGTAGCAGGTAAGAATACGACTTTTATTTCTTTTTGCGGACGTGACAAGTGATTATTGAGCCTGAAGCAGTGATGCTTCACCCGGCGCCCAGGCAGCGCAGCTACGTGAATCCTCTGGTCAGAAAGAGTTGGTTATGAGAGCCAGGAGCCGTGTTTAGGTGGTGTGAAGCTAAAGAAATGTTTTCTTCGAATTAGCGCTGGTAGTCTGGTTAAAATCAGCGCTGGAGCAGCTCGGTAGATAGGGGACCTGAGTACCGTACAGCGGTTTCTGTTGTGCAAGTTCTGCTCGGGTCGACGAGGCAAGTTGTTTTAGAGCTCGAGGCCAGAGGCCCCGGCGGGAGGGGGGCACATTGAATCGCTCCGTAAACACTTTGTTTAGCCCACGGGGATTCCGAAAAGCATTTATTGAGGTAAAAAAGTTACTGAGTTCTCCTTTAAACCTTTATTTAATCAGGTAGGTCAGTGGAGATCCGGCTCTCATTTGCACGACCTGGGCAAGAGGCAACAATGACAAAATTGTAGATTTACTGCTGCGTTTGGATCCGTGTCTGCTACAGTTTGTAAAGCAAATTGCCTGCTGCAAACACATCGTGCATCTTTTAAGATGCCGTGCACTGACAGAGCGAGTGGTGCTGATGAAATCAAACCTCCAGCTGAGTCTGAAGTTTGGTCGGTGGTGTTATTAACCAGGCGTAACCTTGATTTCCTGATGAAACTGATAATTACAATAAGGAGCTGCAGTTGTAGTAACATTAAAAAAGAACGACTCAGCAGGTGGATCTGAGCTACAGGTAACCGTTGAGGGAGTTAGGAAGACTAGAAATAGAATTAAATCCAGTCTTGACTGCTACTTGTTCTTGAATAGTTTAAATAATAAGCTTATTTTTCCCCAGAGGGAAATTATCATGTCAGAACACCATTTGCAGTAATTTTGCTGTTGATTTTAAAATAACAAAATACTTTGGAAATTACTAGAAACAGTTCTAAAACCATTGTAACTTTTTTCTTATTGTATTTTGAAGGACTGAGCAGCAGAAGATGACTCAAATACTTTTTCTTGCATTTCAGCAATCAAATGTTCATAAGAGCATTTCTGAGTGTTTGTGAAATTTGTTGAACAAAAAGATTTTCATGCATCAATCGTTATAAAAAGTACGCATGTAGGACTTATGCTGCCTTCACGTGTCATATTTAATGTAAATAACAAAATCCGACGTCAAAATTTCACTTGAACACCCACTCACATTGTAATTTCTACTAAAAAGCTGGAAAAATTTTATGATACCCGAGTTGCTGAGATGAGGTAAACTTTGTCGTTTCAACATGGCGGAGAGCAACAAAAGTATGGATGGGATGCATTGCATTATGTTTTAAGTTTTCTGCTGCTGCTATTGGTTAGTTTGTAGTCTACATAATTCTGTGATATGCAGAACTTTAATATCATTGCCATATAAACTTAGCTTTGTTTTTAAAAATACACTTATTGCTTGATTCACCTCAGAGCAGATAGTAGCTAGCAGCTAGCTAGCTAGTCAGTCAAAGATTGCCTCCTGTGTTTCATTTCATTACGAGAACCAGTAACTTGACAAAACGCACTGGTAATTTCCACTTCACAAGTGGAGTAACATCTTTCCCACTCCACATGAAGGCAGCACTAGCAAGAAACTTGCTCGTCAGAACGGTTGGTGAGTGAGGCCTATTGTTGACAAAATCTTGTGGTTTGTTCAGATGCAATCTAAGCTGTGTTGCTTGTTCTTATTAGAGAGACGACTCTTACCCCTGCAACGCTTCCAGGGTTCACTCGTCCTTGTCATGTCAAACTCCAACATTTACCGTGCTGAAGCTTGTAGAGCCTCAGATGTAGTTCCTGGGGTATTTATAGTTTCTCTTAGCATCACGGTCTCATTTTAGCTGTTTGCCATTTGTGAATAATCAATTCTAAATTATTTGTGAAAGACCTACTAAGCACAGAACTGTCACGACTTCAGATCCTTGATATTTTTGTATTATTTTGATCATGCTTTGATGCATAAAACCTTGGAATAAAAACAGATGTACTTTCTTTTACACATGGCTGCAAATTCTGTCAATGATGTTGACATGTTTTCTAATTATAGATTGAAATGATCAACGGTTAGCTTAATTATCTTCAGTGCTCCCAACAGGGTCAGTGAAACATCTTTCTTTGACAGACTGCAACAAATAAACCTTTTCAAAAATAGAAAACATATTCTAGCTTTACACTAATTACAATGTACAGTGTGCTGCTTGACATTAAATGGATTGAAGTGACTCAATGAACAGATTAAGAATTTCATGCCAGCGTTCTTGGCACATACACAGAATGCAATTACATTTAAGGTTGGTGTATCTTAATAACTGTCTTTAATTTAATAATGCTTTAAGTCCATAATACCAAGAAATTTTCTCCTCCATGTCAGGTTAGGTTCGCATTAGACATCTGTTCCATTTGGCACTGACATGCTGGGAACACTACTTCGTGCTCTGGGCTATTTAACACTTACTCTGTATCTAAAAAATTAAACTGCCTGTGTAGATTGCTTTGGAAAGGTGCCTGCAACAGAAACCGGTTTGTGTTGAGGAGATGCTTCTGGAGGAAAAGCCTAAGGCGAGAGATTAGAGGAAGCTTAGTGCAGTTAGACAGGGTCTCCTCTCTGACTGTTTTATCTTCTCTTAATTGACAAGCTATGTCTTTAATTTGGTCCCAGACAGCATGTGACCTCTAGCAAGTTTGAAAGTTACCTCAAGGTATCAAAAAGTGAGAAAAGTATTCAAATATTTACCTCCAATTGAATCTGTCAGACTGAAAAATGTTCGATTGCTTTCAAGGTTCCTGCAGGCTTCGGCCAGGAATGAAAGAATGTCTTCTTTTCACTCATTAGATAAAGATTCAGTGATTATTAGAAAAGAAAGATGCTTTCTCCACTGAGGCCCAATCTCAACTTCTCCCTTAGTCCTTCCCCTCCGTTTTGTGTGTTCATGAGAGATGAAGGGGGTGTCGATTCTCTTTTGGGGTGAGGGGAAGAGGTAAGGCGGTGGGGTGTATACCCTTTCAGTGGAGTTTTTTCTGATGCAGACTTCAGGGCAAAGGGGTAGAAGGAGTTTTACACTTTCACACAAGAAACAAACATAGCGCCAAAAGACTGGCACAAGTGTAAGTTGCCTTTTTGCAAATAACAATATAAATGTCTAACTTTTATCAAAAACTTTACGATAAGCGTTTTGATGTTTCATATATAAAATTAAAGGGACTTGATGCAAGATAAAGAAACGAAACTCGCGACTGCCGCGACTGGCGCTTCAGGTAACTGCAGCTACGAGCCAAGTCGTCACGGGAGCGTGCACAAACTGAAGCTATAATGTTTACTAAGCGTTTCCTTCGTAGTTACACTTTTTAGTGTCTTTCAGTTGATCTGGATCGTTTGCTGACGGCAGAAGAATCCATAACTATCGCTTACAGTGTTTGAATTTACCGCGACCGTCTTCTTCCTGTATCAAAACTGCGGATGTAGTGTCATTTGATGTCACGTCCGCAGGGCAGCGCGGGAAATACGGACACTGAATTGCGGCGCATTTTGCAGCACACAGCCTGTTCAAGGCAACGGGGAGAAACGTGGGTGGAAATTTTTGGTATTTAGCGCTTCATCACCCATTAGTATTAAAAAAAAAAATGGACATGCATGTTTGTTTGTTTTTTAATTCCTGCCTCTAGTCCCTTTAAATGTTGTAATTTTCAAAAAGGTTTTAAATTGATTATACTTGGGGAACATAAATTATATACAGTTCACAGTCAACTGAACCAAAAAGGTCCATAAAAGTCGACAAAAACTTGTCAATATTCCTCCATACTGCTCTACCAATGTAATCCAAGTGTCCTGAGTGGGTAGCATCCATAATTGACTGGAAACAACACTTTGTTTTGCTAAATAGTCTCATCGGCTGCGTGAGGTGCGCCCTGTGAGTTCGACACTATGGAAGCCGCGGAGATGAGATCTCACACTTTCTTCTTTTTTGTTTAAATCAATGCCAACCCTTGTGTTTTCCCAGTTTTTCTGCGTGTGCGCCAGTCGCTTTTTTTATGATTGCATTATCGGCAGAGTAGGCGCTAAACACTGCAGCTTCTATGGTGTCATGAACTCGGATGAAAGTGTAAATAGAAACTGTGATGTACTACTGTTTAGGCTATAAAAATATACTACATGATGTAGTTTCCAGTAAATTCTGGACGCCACCCACTCAGGACACTTGGATTACATTGGACAAGCAGTATGGAGGAATATTGCCAAGTTTTTGTGGACTTTTAGACCTTTTTGTTTCAGTCACCAGTAAACTCCATCATATGAAAGTTGGGGGAAAACGAAAACCTGTCGGATCTCCGGCTGCATATTAAAAAAAGTGCTCCACAGTCTTGCTCAGCATGAGGGTGAGTAGAAAATGAAGGCACATCATTCTGTGGGTGTACTATTCCTTTAAGCTTCTTGAATTTTACAAATATTACTGTGTGGGCCAAATGGCTTTTGAGGCTCCTCCCCATCCATTTAAATCTTTTGACTTGCTTTTCAAAACCAAAACTCTGTAACTTTGGTTTTAAATTGGACAACGATTTTAAACTAGTTCAGTGGAAAAGTCAAGCTTTAATTTTTATCAACTTGCTGTAGCAATACTGTTTTAGACTGCTTCACATTTTGAGACAGTCACCTGGATAACTCTCAGGTGGATACTGATGTATCAAGGCTTCTCTTTTCCAGGTGACTTTCACCTGTTTGCCTACACTTGCATTTTCTCCTGATGAGCTGCTTCTCACTAAACAGATGGAACACTCAGCTGCTACTGTACATGTACTTGCTTAAACTGACTACAGCTAAATTTGGAAGGTGTCCATTCTATGATCACTAATCCACACAGTCTTCCTCTGTGCTTGAAGAAGGGAGAGTACAGAGGGAGTGTTTACTCAGAAAATAGTTTTGTTCAAAATGTTTTTTTCTTAATAAAAGATGCTGAAGGGGTTTGGAAAAAAAAGCACCTAATAACCCAATAAGTATTTGTCAAGCGTGCCATCATTTATTGATTCAGTTCATGTGCATTAAGACAGGAAAAGCTGATGAATTTGTGTTTGTGGGGTCTGAAAGTAGGGAGCTTTGCAGATGGGTCTAACAGGTTTAATGTACGAACACGTTTAAAGGGATTTTTGAGGATCAAAACTTGGATTTTTGGTTGGGTCTGGAGTAGAGGTTAGGACAAGGAATTTTGCTTTGAGGCTGAAAAATTCTTTATATCAGTGTTGGATGATAATAAAGATTCACGAAAAGAGAGAAATGGGTGGAGAACTGGACTGAGGGGCTTCAGCCAACATCATGTAGAAAACAAGGAGCATGAACATGAGTAGCTGACTGCAACCAAAATGACACAGATGGTTGACCAGGAAAGATCAGTCAGTTGCAACCCTGGACTTCAGTAAATGTTACAGCAGCATGCTAAATGTGGATGAGACTGGTTAAATCTTCGATTAATATAATTCTGGTAGAGAACAACCACATTTCTAAAAAGTCTTAAAGGGTTAATTCACACATTTATTTGATAATCCTGATTTCAAACAGAAAAAAGAACGGATTAAAGGCTTGAGCATGCTCAGTTAGGTCACTAAAGCAGGATCGTCCATCACCAAATTCATATTACAGGCAATTTTGCAAAGAAGCCTCAAGTTGTACCAAGTTTTTTTTTAGCTACATTATTCTCCTGCTTCCAACATCTTTTGATATTTATCAAAAACAACCATCCTTCCTCCAGTGAAATGATCCAGTTGCGACTGGCTGCAACATGAGCATGATCACTCCAACCTTGTGCTTAACAGTAAAAAGTTACTTTAATGAAATTCTGATCCTTTTTCCTTTCATAACTTCATGCAGCAGAGAAGAATGCCAACACCATAATGTCTAATGTACTGAATTCTCAGCTTCTGGTTGACATTGAATAAACGGCTGACGTTGAGCTGAATTGGATCTGATTTTTTATATTTCTAGTTTTCATTTCCTCAGAGCACTCTGCCTGCATCTGAACCCTGTTTTGAACTTCCATTCGTATTCACTGAAATGGATAAACAAGAACAATCGTAGAAGGTGGGGTTTCATTGCTTTGGTTCCAAACTTTTGATTCTGCACTGACGGCGTTTCATCTTTGTAACAACACTGATCCACTACAGAAGCTGCGGGAGATGCTCAAGCTCACAAACTTACATCACAAAGTACAAAGCATGTCTTTGTGTCACAAACAGAAGAAAAAAAAATTCCCATCTGTGCAGTTCAGAGGGAACTTGACTGTTACCAGGTTTTTATACACCTTGACATTGTTAAACCTGAACACATGCACATCGGTGGATTGATGTGCACTGGTGAGTTGTTGCGTTTTTACAAGACTGACAGCAAACAATAAAAATCAGCCATTCTCCAATGCTCAGCCTCATGGGCCACTGCTTCACTGTAAGACATCCTTCAAGCCTAATAAATCTCCAGCAAATTTGACATTTTTCCATCATAAACACAAAGAATCACGGTTGTGACTGCGTTAGCAATGTGATCAAGGAGTCAAAGAGAGCAAAATCTCAATTACAGGCTCGTGCTGGATATGTCCTGCTATGACACCGCTTTTTCTTTACTTTAAAAACACTCCATCAGCCATTCATCCATGTCTAACCCTCTGTCCACTCCACTGGTTTCCTCCCATCCCACTTCCCTTGTCACCTTCACGAGGCTGCGTGTGATTGATGGGCCCAGGGACACCCTTACGCCGCTGTGTACCTAAACGCAACATATAGAGTTACAGTGATGCTCCATTAAGGACCTGCAGCATCACGGTGCTGTGGTTAAGGAAATGGGCCAAGAGAGGGAAGGTCACCAGTTCAAATTCCCACAGGCTTCCCTGCCGCAACGTCTCAGTGTTATGTATGATTTGCACGGTAATTCATAAGCACAGTAGTGAGCAGGCTATTCAAGAGGGCAAACATATGTTGTTGTTTTAAGGAAATGTGACCTTCAGTCCCATTCTTCATCATTGCCACAACACAACAACAGAGTAAAAGTCTGGTTATGAGCTTGTCAGTCAGAGTTTGAATGATGATGCTCTCTGTGCAGCTTTACCACATCTAAAACAGTCACCGGCAGAAGGTTGGATTCTAACTTCCTGTCAGCTCCAGAGATGAGCATGAAGACACACAAGTCACTTTAGGTGCAGCAAATTGGATTGCTCGTTGGACCAGTGACTGATGAGTTAATTAAAGTGGAAGGGCATGGAGAAAGAAGTGAGACGCGACTCCATTTATTTATTCTCTATTGACTATATCTCCTTGCACCTCGCTGACTTGAACAATCGGCACCTTAGAAAACAACCAAGAGGGAGGACGGACGTTGTCAAAATCCCAATAAGCAGGGAAGATTTTCACCTGCAGGGAACTCCAAAAGAAAGTTAAAGCTTCTTCAGTTCTTAAAGGGACTGGAGGCAAGATTAAGAAATGAAACTTGCGACTGCCGCGACTGACGCCTCAGGTAACTGCAGCCACGAGCCAAGCCGTCACGGGAGCGTGCACAAACTGAAGCTATAATGTTGTTTACTAACCTTTTTCTTCCTAGCTCCATTTTTTAGTGTCTTTCAGTTGATCTGGATTGTTTGCTGACGGTAGAAGAATCCATAACTATCGCTTACAGTGTTTGAATTTACCGCGACCGTCTTCTTCCTGTATCAAAACTGCGGATGTAGGTCATTTGACGTCACGTCCGCAGGGCAGCGCGGGAAATTCGGACACTGAATTGCAGCACATTTTACAGCACACAGCCTGTTCAAGGCAATGGAGAGAAATGTGGGTGGAAACATTCTTTTTGGTATTTAGGACTTCATCACTCATTAGTATAAAAAAAAAATGGACATGCATGTTTGTTTTTTTAAATTTCTGCCTCTCGCCCCTTTAAGTTTCGTTCATCAGGTCATACAAATTGAAAAAAAGAAAAAAAATGTGGTCCTGTTTAGATCTGAGCACGACATAAACACATCCTCTAAACTAAGTTTATCCTGATCGTATCCACAGAAATGAAAAAGGCAGGTAGCAAAGAGATGCTACAGATCAATGCATCGATTATCATTACTAGCCATATTTATGAGGGGGCTGAAAAGTAGTTTTAGTTTTGCAAAGTGGATGTGGGTGATTCAGATTTGACATATGTTAAAAGAAACTTTACCTGTTGATTAATAACACAAAAACAAAGCAACTGCTGCTGTCTGCCAGCCTGTGGAAGGTTATGAGATCATTTCAAAGCAGTCTGGAGTCTGTCATTCTGCAGCGAGGAAGATTATTCACAAGTGGAAAAGATGAGAGACAGCTGTCTGTCTTGCAAGTGGTGGACGTCCCAGTAAGTTCAACCCAATGTCAGACCAAGCAATGCTCAGGGAAACTTTTTAAAAAAAACCTTCAAGACTAGGGGTTTAAATCGCTATGACCTTAATACAGATACCCGTATTTCTTGATACCCTTATTGACACTACTGTATAACGTAATTTCACCAGGCCTCAGTTTTTATGTTAGCTGTTAAAATTCATGACATTAGAATAAGAAAAAGACAAGTACGGTTCTTTGGAAGGATTTCAGGTGAAAGCTTCTCTAAAAAGAACATGGTTGCATATGGGACAGTAGTACTGTCACTATGCCTCCAACTGATCACGTGCCCTGGTTACGTGGCCACAGGGATGTCCCTTTGGCTGACTGGTCAGTGTGCATGACACTCACCCGGGAGTCTGTGGGATCAAATCCCGCCCGGACACTCCGTTGCGTAACCTTCACACACATGGCTTATTGCAAAGTTGTAAAGACTTCATAAATGGGCATTTGTCTGATCCGAACAGCCCATCAACTGTCAGGCACGGTAGAGGAGGACTGATGATTTGGGCCTGCATTGCTGCAGCAGGACTGGACACCTTGCAGCCATTGATTGGACACTCACAACAAACGTTTTGGCTGTGATCAAACAAATGCTGCAAACCTCAATGGATTGACACAATGCTGAGGAGTGAACCAGAATTTCTCCACAAGCATGCAGGAAGCTGACAATGTTACAATTACTGTACAGCAGGTTAAAGCTGCTAAAGGTTGATTTTTACTTAATATTTCCTGATTTGTAAATCCTTCAATTTAAGAGGTTTTATTTTCTTTTAAAATAAATGTTAAACTATGAAAATGAAACATTATTACTATGGAGAAATGTTTTGAAGCTAATCGAGACGCACCACACGGCATGATTATTATTAGCAGGATTTGTTCTCTCAGCTAATTATGTTTTTTTCAGGTCTGCTGGAAACTGTTACGCAACTACATTGGATACAGAACATTATGTGCCCACAGTCTCT
The DNA here is from genome assembly GCA_023101725.1 of Atherinomorus stipes. Taxonomy (NCBI): domain Eukaryota; kingdom Metazoa; phylum Chordata; class Actinopteri; order Atheriniformes; family Atherinidae; genus Atherinomorus; species Atherinomorus stipes. The sequence goes on from JALJCO010004337.1 coordinate 802,628, forward strand.
TGTATGTGGTGAAATTAAAACTTTAAACCACTGAAAATTATTTAATTAACCAAAATCAGACGAGTCTGCATGCTTTTCTGTATTCACAGGTGATTATTAGCAGTAATTAGCTAATTTTGAGTGGAAGAAGGAGAATAAACAAGTGTATCTGAGAGCCTTGGCTTCATGTCTTGTGCTTGGGAGGATGGAAAGTAATCCGAGCCCAGGTTTGTGACAGGTGCTGGAGGGGAAAGTGGGGGAGGTTTCGAACACCGCAAAATGTGGTGTGGCTGCTCGGAGAGTGTGCCGAGACGGATTAGGACTTAGTTCGGGAGTGGGAGGTGTGTGGTGGGTGTTGTGCAGGGTACCCAGGTGGTGCCTGAGGAGAGTACGGCACGTCTGCATGCCTTTTTTCTCTCGACGAGCCGGGGCTTATGTGCTGCCTGGCAGGAGAACACAGTGAACCCAGAGCTGAGAACAATTAGACGCTGTTCAACCATGGCTGGATTTGCATGAGCAGCAGCTCCCACTCTGTTCTCTGCTAATGCTGACAAAAATGACAAAGAATCACAACCGATTCACTAATGAGGAAGGGATGGAAACCGATTGGTTCTGTAAGAATTTAGGTTATTTCTCAGTTTATACTGCTTTAATTAAACGTGTCTCTTTAATAATTGAGAAGCGACTAATTCCTAATCCTCACCAAAAGCTTATTAAAAAACACTGCACTGATTTCCTGGATGTTTCAGATTCAGGTTATCCCTTTAAAATCTCAGGTGCCCTTCAAAAATATGAACGAACATCCACATTTTATATCAGGCTGCAAAAGGTTGAAGCAAGAGATAAGTTAAAGGGGAAAGGTGCAAAATATAATTTCCTAATCTTGTCCTTGTTTTCGTTATCTCTTCTGCTCCCTTCCCGACTTTGTCGTCCTCATGCATTTGCATATCTGACAACCAAATCCAGGTAATAATCAGTCAGGTGTTGCTGATTGCTTATCAGATGGGCAGCTGTGAGATTTCAGCTGCATCAGATGAGGAACTCTTCCATGTAGCGCTGACCTGACCCCAAGTCCAAACATCCCAATCTTCACACAAATCTTTTCCTCTCATGGGATGTTGCTCATTCATTCAGCTTTTATTGACCCATCATAAATGCTATTTCTATTTTCTCTTCTGTTTGTTTTTATATTGTTGTGGAACACAATAAAACTTTACGATAAAAGAATTTTCCAATTCATCCAGAGAGTGTCCTCTGGGAATGATCAGCTACTTTTGAAACGATAAACAGAAACTACAAGGTGAAGGCCATTTAAAATCTTTCCATTGTGCAGGCGATTCAGCCATGGCACCAAGATGACAACCAGAAAGAAGAGCAAGTGCTTGTGTTGCAGGTTGTTGATTACTGTAGTCAGAAACATGAATCTGCTTGAAGTTTTTCTGAGTGTTCATCTGTTTCTCCATGTGAAAAGAAAGATTTGGCACTCTATGTGCTGGAACAGTGAAGAAACATTACAAGAATGAATCTCACACAATATTAGCAAATTATGCATGAAAACTCAGCCGATCAAAAAAAGCAAAGAGTCAGGCAACAAGACAATGATCTAAGGAACACATCCAAATCCACAATGAAATACCTCAAGAATTACAACCCTGTACTGTATATATTACATTGGAGCCGAACATCCGTGCTAAGCTTCAGTTAAATACAAGGCTTAGAAAATTCAAGGGATCTGCAAGACGTTGTGTGTTGTGATTAAAAATTGTATCTAAAAAACGAAGACAAAGCCTCCACGCTGTGAAGTTGTGCTGCTCAACGCTCCCCCATGCTTGACCCTGCAGGTCGTTTATGGCCTGTCAGTGTTTGCATGTTCTCTCTTTACCTGCATTGCTGTTTGGCTAGTAGCTGACTCTACTTTAGTCTTATGTTTGTTATGTTTGACCGCAAATGTGTGTTAAATTGTCTCTGTGATGGAAAAATGCAGTAACCTGTCACAAGTGTAACCCAGCAGCCCCTGAAATAAGCTGCAGAAGCCATAATTCTCTGTAGGATTGCTTGGCTGAGGAGGGAATGCACCAATGTCACTGTTGCATCTTGGACCAAGAGTGGCCAAACATTAAACATGGCTGCCTTGCAAGTTGTGGGGTTAGATGTAAAAAAAAAAAAGTAAATATCACCTTAAAGGAAAACTTCTTTTTTTCAACCTTGACCTTTTTCTCAGAATTTTTACGTGCATTTACTCACGGTAACATCTCTGTATCACTGACTCCGGATGATATTTAGATTAGTTGCTATCTGCATAGAGGGAGTGAAGGGGGCAGCATGAATGGACACCTCCATGAGGTATTATCTGCAGCAAAACTCCATAATTTCACCAATGCTTATGAAATGTGTTTTGTGTTGTTTAGACGTAATAGGACTCGTTATAGGAGCTATTTCTATCTATTAATACCAAACTATGATAGTTTTCAAACCACAACAACATCATATAACCACAATTAGTTATTTTTGATGCTCAACATTAACCTTGTAATTTTCATCTAGTTTTTAATCTTGCTTCAAATATATCTGACCACAAGCAAGTCTTGAGGTCAGAGAGAAAAAAAGAGGTTTTAAACTTCATCACTTTGTAAATCTTAGCCACTCTTAAAATAAGTTAAAACTTTTTTTTTTGCTTGTAATAAGCAAAAAAATTCTGCCAATGGAAAATACTATTTAAAAAAAAAAAAGATTTAGATTTCTTGAAATAAGAAGCATTTCCTTAAAACAAATTCCTATATCTTACTGAAATGTTTCTCTTTAGGTAATTTTGTCTTTATTTTGAGTGTGATTAGATATATTGACAGAAATGAGAAAAATATACTTTGCAAGATTTGAGTTTTTGCAGTGAAAGCTTTCTCAGGGCGGGCTGGGCCCTGGTCCAATCAGAGAAGAGGGTGGACCTAAGCGTGCCCAGATCCTAATCTGACTCTGCCCCTGGTGTGAACTTAGCCTTACACAGTGGACACAAAACGTTCACAACTAATCCACCATTCTGGGCCTGGATGTGTTCTTAATTAGCAGGAATCGTTTTTATAACTTCTCTCTCTGCTGTTCAGAAGTTAATAAAAAGAAAGTCAGACATCTTGCTGAATCTGTCAGAATTGCACAGCAGATCTTTCCCATATTCTACATTTGGATGTCTTTTTGCCCCTGGGAGGACGCAACCCAAATGCCGTGGCAGCCCTAATAACGCCACACGCCTTCCCTCTGCAGCTACTGGGTGAAACACAACGGCATTGTGCTGTCACTCTGCCAGCAGCCAGACCAACAGAGGCTGCTTCTCAATAAAATGAATAAATACATAAATAAAGAGTTATCAGACAATTCGGCTTGTCATCTGCAGAGCAGAGTTTTCCTTCAAGTATTGCTTTAAAATTTCAAACAGACCATAAACAGCTTTTAATCAGCATATTGTCAGAAGGTTTAAGCTCAGATGTGAGGTGACAAATACACAAAGTGGATGGAAATCAGCAGCATGACGCTAAAATGCAATCAAATACTTTACTCTAATACATCTAGTTAAAAACTACATCAGGTTGTAAGGAAACGGTTGTGTAAACAACTTTATATCATTGTAGTGATGCCGTTTGAGCTCTGCTGCCAACTTCAAAATTTAATTTAGTCCATGATGGGAAGCTACCGGTGAACCATTTCTTTTGCTTATCTTTTGCTTCTCCATTCCTTTTCATTTAAACTCTGCAGAGCATATCACTGTCAGCTAAACTACTTTTCTTGTTTGAAGAATTTTAAAACCACATTCACTCACCAAGAAAAACATTCTTTTTTACCCCCCCCCCCCCCAAAAAAAATGCTCATGTTAAACACATGAATATTTCATAAATGCACACAAGACCAGCGTTTTATTAAATCAGCACCTGGTTGGTGTCACATTTTGCGCCTGTCAAATACCTATCTGTTGGAGGAAACAAGGATTGTATCTACATTTCCTCGGTAATGCACACATTACATGTTTAAGTGAGGGTTCGCTGTGCGCCTCCGTCTAGTTCAGAGGAAATTGAATCAGTTATATTAATTCAATTTTGGGAGATTTCGAGGTTGACAGAGGAGGATATTATCTCAGTCTCGACCAGTCTACGCATTTCATTCCACAACACGGTGTAACGAAGTTAAAAATCACAGAATGTTGCTGTGCAGTTTCCAGACATGTTTGAGCAGATTTGGGTCTCTGCAGACATGTGAGACACATTTAGTCCACACATGCAAACAAAACAGGAAAACAACTGACGGCATGAGGGGGATCCCAAGAGTTACCATCTGGTGAAATCATTTTTGATCCATTCATATTTAATCCTGCAACTCAAAGTTTTAAAACATGCAGCATGTTTTGAAAATTTAAATCATGAGTCACAAGTTTCTTTTAAAAATATGTTTTAGCTTATAAAAGGTAAGAAAACACATTCGTCATTAAAAGTTCTTTACTTTCTGATTCCTACATCATTGCTACACCAGGACCAACTCATAGACACACACACATACATCTTAAAGTTTTACTCACTCATGGTGCAGTTGGTGGTGAAGTGGGGTTCGATGGTGGCGGTATCATCCTGTGGGATCCGCTGATCGTAGCTGGCTGAGATCCGAAAAGGTGATCCTCCGTGAGTCCCCAGGGTGAGGTGGACGACTGCCCAGCTACCGAGGAGAGAAAGCAGGAGGAGGGTCAATGCAACCAGCAGACAGCACGGCTGACAGAGATAACTGCACCATCTGTGGGGGTTCGGGGTCAGGGTGGTCTGGGTCTGCTCGGTCGGAGTGCCCAGAGCCTCAGAGGATGGACTATCCAGGGCTTCAGCGGACGCGGACATGGGGGCTTCCTCATCCCCTTCCATTTTAGGAGGGTCCCTTTCTTCCTTTGCCTGCTGATGCATGGCCCACCCTTTGAGCCCACCCGGACTCTGCAGGTCTAGGCGAGGTAGACAGATAATCCGGTGTCTGGTTGTGCCTCAGCAGTGTCGAGCCTGTTCATATAGAATTTAAAGCCACAACTATAGGAGGTGTGTGGCAGAGAAACAATGACACACACACACACAGGTGAAAGTTGGTGTGTGTGAGCGAGCCGCAGTCCTGCGCTGAATGCTGCCCTCCCTCAACCACCGGCTGGCTATGTGCACTTCAACTGTCCCTAATTTTATTAAGCAAATTTTCCTGATTTCTCTCTGGCTCTGGGCTCATCAGCTACCCCTCTCACTCTCTGGCTCCGTCTTCCTCTTTCTCCCCTCCCCTTCTATCTTGCCCATCCCTTTGTTTGAAAAGTCATGGCACCAAACACAAGCAATGTTCCTGTAAATAGCTCTTCCACTGATGAGAAGGTCAATTCATGACAACCATACCCTTGTATTGACACTTCTACAGTACTACCAAGCATCTGGTGACAGTAATTAGTATATTACAGCAGCAACAAGTACATAGTTACATTCAGTGCATGCAAAAGTCATCACCAGCAGGAAAAAAAAAACATTAACGCAAAGTGCATCAGATCCAAGATCTGTTATTCTAACTTTCAGATAGAAGACTGTTACATCCAGCTTGCAAAAACAGGTTACATCACAGTCACAAATGATGCAGAACACACTGCACGCTGACAGTTTGATGTCACATTGCTCCCTCTTATGCACCACTACCACATCGTTTTATTTATTAGATAAAATATGTTTAAAATCATGCTGTTAACACAACTGAGCCACCATACACACACAGCTGTCAGTCTTTCAGCATACAACCCAGACAGGATGGAAAATATTTGACGTTATTTTCAATTTGTGATAATTACAAATGTCCCATCTCATTTTTTTTCTGCAAACACTATGATCTGACAAAAACATATGCAGCCTAGTCTCAAGAAAACATGCGATGAGTGGTAGGGGTGGGAAAAAATATTGATACACTGAAATATTGTGATATTTTCATATGCCAATTTCATATCGATCTATTTCACTAACAAAATCTTGTGAGATTTCATCGTTCTGTTACAAAATCTTACTAAATTTTGTGAAATTTTACAAGATTTTATAATAGAATGATGAAATCTCACAAGATTTCAGGAGTAAAATAGATTAACACCAGGTTTTTAAATATAAATATATCTGCATATAAAAACATCACAATATTTCAGTGTATCAATATTTTTTTCCACCCTTAATGAATAGATTTCACCACATTTTTAAATGAGGTAGCACAAAAATCCATGGACAGAAAATGTATGATGGCATATCTGCAGGTTGACAGCTTCCAGGTAAAATCATAATAGTCATGATCCATGAATACTTAAGAGTGTAAGCCATCAAATCTACACATTTTTCATTCCAACCATTCATTCTTTTATATGTAACCCCATCTATTTATGTAAATGTTAAGTGAAAGTGAATAGCTGTCAAGGTTTTCAGCATGGGAGTGACATTTTTCAAGATACAGAGTCGCAATTCTTACAATATGCTGAGAAAAGCATAATAATTTAGAAAAGTATAATAATTTACAGGAAAAGTAAATAAATTAATGACCAATTTTTGACTGTAAAGTGGCACTATGTAACTTTCTGACTTTAAAATGTACATATTTGGTAGCATAACATTCCCTATGTACATTCCTGAGGCATTTGTTGCACAGCAGCATCTCAAGGCTCAGAAACAGGACTTCACAATCGTTTGCTCTGTGTGCACTGTCATGTTACAGGTCAGTTCATGCACTGCTTTGCTAGCAGCTGGTTATCAAGGCCTTGCTGTTTGGAAAGCGCACCATGAAAGAAACCCAAGAGAATATCATTGGAGAAAGAGAGGAAAAGAAAGAAAAGGGGACTGCAGGAAATGAATATGTAGAAAAGAGTTTCTATGAGTGTAAAGAGTTGTATAAAGAAAAATAGATGTGCTTTTTCAAATGTCTGTTCATGGATGCAACATGAAAAGATGCATCCAAGACTCTGAAGTTCTATGTGCAGATTTTTGTTCTAGTCTTTATAGTTCTAACTGATTAGATGGCAATAAATCAAATTGTTTAATCAAAACGCAGATGCCTTCCTGCCCTCCAGCACTGTTACAGGTTCTTAAATGGAAGCAGATTTTAAAGACATGATGGTGCAATTACTTCTTTGACTCGGGTCAAATACACTGCCAGAGTTGGTAATCCTGTTCAGAAACACTTTTTGTTATACTGGGTGAAATGGTCCTTCCATCCTGACAGTATCAATACATCATGTATTTATAAAAAGGAAGGAAAAGAGTCAGACCTCTGTGAGAGCTGCAGGTCTGTAAAAACTGACCAACCCCTGCCAATCGCACCGAGAGGAATTGGTCATTCGCCATGTATAAAAAAAGAATTGATGCCTTTTTGTCTCATCTCTGTCCCTTCCCTTTCCCCATACCCCACGTGCACCGCTCTGTGTGCCGCTCACTGTAAATAAATATCGCTAATGGAAGGCGTGGTTTCAGATGGGTGTTTTATTTTAAATGTTGCTTGTTTAAACCATTTTTCCAACATTGCCAACCCTAGCTTTAATAGCAAAAGTAAGATTTCCATACGCACAGTGCAACGGAAACTCGACTGATTGGGACTAAACAGCTGTGTAGCCAAAGGAAAACCATTTATCAATGAGGCTAACTGGAGAAAAGAAGATTTACTTTGCTAGACAGCATAAAGATGCTCCCTAAAGATGCATCGCTAACCCACCCCGAGGAGCTGTTATCAGGGGCAGAGATGGACCCAGCCACCTGGGCTAACCTCTCTGCGACCCAAACAGACACAGTTCTGGTTCTGGCAAGAGCCTGCAGCAGAGCTGAAGGACAGGGAGCTGTCCACTCTCTGATAAGACTGTTCGGTTTGTCACCGTCCAATCTGACTGAAGTATAAAGGCAGGGACAAAGATTCCAGTCTGCACCGAGTCTTGCAGAGTTCTTCTGTTTTGCATCTGTGGGCAAATTTTTTTTAAGGTTGACAAAGCTGAAATTATTTTCGACCATTTCGATCATTTACAACCTGTCTTGACCTGATGGAGCTCAGCATATAAGTAGGATACAAGATGGATGCTGAATTAGCCGTCGTAAAGTGCTTTTTTAATGATGTTAACAGGCAACACGTCCAAACTGGAAGGTTTGGTTTGGGAATACATTGAAAAATCTGGCATCATGGCTTTATTCTTCCCCCAAAATGTCCACAAACATCTAAATAATGCACAGCAAGAGGGCTGCTCTCAGTTTTTTTTTCTTACTCTTTAATGAGATGCAGCTTTCTAGTCATTCTGCAACCAAGAGGTGATAAAGAAAATGTAATTCTGCTGATTAAATGCATCTGAGTGAGGGGAGACGGAGGCTTTGTATATTGCCAGAGAAATTCTCTTTGATTCACTCATTTCTAAATGAGCCCCCACAAGTGACACATAATCATTAAGAGAATAAAACTGGAACACTTTCACTCTTTTATAAAGGTTTTAACGAGCCACAGTCTATGCTGATGCCATGCTCAGAGAATTTAGCATAACTCAACATTTCAATTATGACAAAAGCTCTGGGAAATGGAAACCTGGGTGTGTTTACTGTGGAGCTCATTCTGCGCTTTGTTAGTGCAGCAAATATAAATGCACATTTTCACAAGCCCCCCACAACACAAACAGCCTCTGAGCTTTTCTGATTTCCCTAACGTCTGAGCTAAAACTCGACAGGCTTTGCATCCCTGCCTCTTTTCTCTGCTCTCACCTCGACCCAGTCCCTCCTCACTGAGCTGTTCTTCTCTTCCCTCTGTCTTCACCCAGATGCTGCTGGAGGTGCAGGGGAGACGCTGACCGTATGTAGAGTGACGAAGCAGCTAAACAGAACCCCGTTGCAGAGCAGCTTTGCAGTATGGGACCTGCTCCCTGCCATTCCCTATGATGGGATGGAAGTGAAACCCTACATCAGGGCTGCCACCGTCTCCTCCATAACCTTGAAATAATTGGCCAGCTGAGTAAATCATATACAGTGTGCCATGAATTCACCATTGTCTCAGCCAAGGGGCAAATTCAGAGGTGAGTTTTCTGCTGAATGAGTCCTCAGCATGATAAGAATAGGATTGTTTGGCTCTGTGTTCTTAAGATCATTGCAATAGATGCAATTTTTTAACTAAAGACGAATAAAAGTTTTCAGTAAATGTCAAACACTGGGAGTGTGTGAAATCTATACCACCAGGGTGGAAAACAAACACAGGAGCTTGCTCAATACAATCAACAAGCTATAATGCATATCTAAAGTGAAAAATGTCAAAGTCACAGGCTGTTATACTGAATTATATCATGTGTTCTCATGCTGGGTCTGTGCTGGCGCTCACAGGGCTGATTAACTGAGCAGTGGATGAAAGCAAAGCTGCCAAAGCACATCACTAAAACATTTAAATTTAATTATTAGTATACCACACAATGCACAGCGGTCCTAAATATAAATAAAATGAAAATGAATGATAAGGACTCCTCATGCGGGAATTAGATATACATGACTAATCTACAGGCGGATGCTAATAATTCTCATTAAGCTCCTTTGGGTCCTATAACAGGCTGTTGGATATTTAAAGTCACCTGACCTTTGTTCAGACTGCGGTTTGGTGAAAGCCTCTCCCATAATGGGTATGTTTCGTTTTATTGTTTTTCCCCCACAGTAAAACAAAACAAAACGGCTCAGACCAACTAATCATGGCTGCCAGTTGACAATGCTCATTTCATAATGCTTTCCATTTATGCTCGCTCAGTGCTCTGCTCTGGCTAATGTAGGCCTTTTCATTTTCATTTAGCATGTTTGTGTGTGCTTGTTAGAGAGGATGCAGGGGTGGTTACGTCCTAACTACATTACGGCTTATTTGTCTTATGTGTTCTGGTTTCTTTCAGCTATGAGTTTCTTCTGTCAGGACAAACAAAAGAGGAGTTTTAATGGTTTTCTTGTGCAGTGAGATGGTCTCAAATAAAACAGCAGATCTCTATTTGGCAGTTTCACAACAAAAAATGTAACTATGGTCCACATGTCCATGAGGATGATGTGACAGAAGAATTGTTTTCATGCAAGAACTGTTTTGCATGAGGAAGCGCTCAGTCGACTTGTTGTGAACCTGTATGTTCTGTATATATTTAGTCATATTTAAATGAAATCAAGTTTTATTCAAACAGAACTTTTCATACCAAAGAGCAGCACTGTTTCACATAACAGCAATTAAATATCAAATTAGAAGGATTCTCAACATCAAAATAAGAGCAAGCCTGTGCATACCCAAGTATTAAAAACACATATCTAATAATCATTCATAATCTCTCACACACTTATCCACAAGTACCCCAACCCCCCAAACTCTTTAATCCCATTTTCCATGAACAAACTCCAATCCTAAACCTCACGCTTGATGCTGCTGTGAGGAGTCTTGGACATCTACAAACACCTGGAATCACCCCATTCATGACCACCAGGGGCACCACCATAGTAACCACCCAGATCATGTGCCACTCCCCCAAGAGTGATCACCAAGGCAACGACCTGAGCAGGCATAACCTCAGCATTATGGATCCCAAGGAAAACATGGGGATTTAAATAAAGTTAAAAGTATAAAGATAATAATATAAAACTCAAAACAATGGGAAAAAAGTAAAAGCAACAAGTTAAAAAGGTATGTAAAAGGGTTTATAAAACAAAAGCATAAAAATAGAATAGAGAAATACAAATAATATGGGTTAATAAGCTGAACAAGTCAAAAACAGATATAAAGATAGTCGTAATAATAAATCAAATCAAATTTATTTATATAGCCCTTTACAGTATCCATTGGACACACAAAGTGCTTTACAGCAGGGTAACAGAAAAAGAGACAACAATGCAAAACATAAAAATGTAAACTTAAATACTAGGAAAAGTGAAGAACAAAAAAGAGCTAAGAGTGAAAACAACCAACAGAGAATCAGAACAGGCTACTCGGGGGAGTGCAGGGTGTACCTAAGAGAGAGTAAAAACCTTTAATAAATAAACTAGTTAGAATTAAAAGCTAGACTAAAAAAATATGTCTTTAACTTAGATTTAAAAGAGCCCAGTTCAGTCGTGAGACGAATGTCGGGGGGCAGCGAGTTCCACAATCTGGGGCCAGCAGCTGAGAACGAGCGGTCGCCCCACTGCTTTAGCTTCGTTCTCGGCACTTCTAAAAGAAGTTGGCCAGCGGAACGAAGGGCCCTGCTGGGGTCCCGGCGGACCAGCAGGTCAGCCAGATCAAATAAAATAAAGGTAAGAATAAAAAAAAATAGAAGAGTAAATGACTTTCATGAAAAGATGGGTCTTGAACCTGGATAAATAAAACTTCCACAGTTCCAGCCGCCCTCAGGTCTTCTGGTGGACTGATCCACAAATGTGGAGCATAAAACCAAAAACAAGACTCACCTTGAGTTTTGGGTTAAATGTTTGGTGAATGTAAAAGTCGCCTATCAGAGGGGCCGAGGGCTTGTTGTATCCAAGAATGTCAAAAAGATAAGAACAGTCATGACCACAGGGGACGACACCACATGAATTTATTTATCATAGTTAATTCTCAATAAACTATCCTATATTTCCTCATCACTTACTGCCACATTTCATTGAAGACCCACAACGTAACATTTCCACCTTAACAATCTGCATTTCTGACTCATTTTGATGACACACCTACATTCATTTTCAAGCCATCACTGACCAGCAGTGTCCCGGGGCTCAGAAACCGCACATGTAACTTTTTCATCTGAGACGCGGTCGTGATGTCGAAGCTGACCATTGGTTGTGCACAACGTCACACACTGGCAAATGGATATGAACCAGACATGAACACAGCGGGCAAAAAAAGGCAAGGAAACATTACCAGAGGAAGAGAGGAAGAGACAGAGCAAGAGTCAAAATAAGACTGTTTTACTGGCTGGAGTGAATCACATACAGGTAGGATGAAGATGGATGCTAGTTTAGCTGTCGATAGGGGTCGTGTCACTGAGAAAACTGCTAAAAGTTACATTGTGGGTCTTTAACTTGGCATTATCTAGTCATTGGTTTGCTAATAAACCTGGCTGTCAAGTTCATCTGGCAACTAAATACGTTCTCACTGGTTCCTCATTTATTTCCCAAATAACTAACCATTCGTTTCCTTATAAGCCTGAAACATGTATTAATCAGTTTGCACTGGTTAATCATCCACCTGAACAGCCAGGTGTTCCCTGGTAACCAAGCCAAATATTGCTGTCTTATACTGGAGTCACCGTCCACAGCGTAAAGCCTCCATTCACACCTTCCTTCCTCCTAATGATCATCTCTGAACATGCTGCAGCAGCTGTACCATCTCACGCATTCCACAGTTTCATGTTGGAAGTTGCGTTCTAACGTGTGAACTATTTTTGTAGCTTTGAAAAAATGAAGCAGTTTTATTATTTTGATGATACAGATACAATAATTCTTTGATTACAGCAGGCAGGACTGTTACGTATTCTAAAAGTAGAAACAGACATAATGATGTTTATAGTAGATGTACAATTTTTGAGTCTTTTCAGTGAAAGTGCTGCATTTTGCTCTGTGGACCAGCATTAATGATTATATATTCAGTGTGACACTATTGCTGAAAATGGATGCCACCCTGCAAGCTTTTTCCTTTTAAAACAATCTCAGGTTGGAATTGGATATAAATTAACTGAGGTTTTGTTTTGCAGATATTGCAGACACGATTAAACTGTGGGGTGTTTGGTAGCAGGACATGGCAACAGTTCCTCTGGGTCCAGTGAGTCAGAGTGAATCCGTTTTGGACTGATCTTCTGACAGATGCCAACAGGTGCCGACAGACAGGTGTCTTAAATTGCACTCGTATGTTTTAGCATTTTTCTGCCAGAAATATGTGGAACAATCTGAGCTGTGGGCTGCTCAGGTGTGTTGGTGCTTTAGCTTTGCTCTGCTGTGGAAAACAGATCACAAAGTTCCACAGATCTGGGGCCTCATTTGTAAAGCTTGCTTCCGGGCTAGGAAGTGCGTAAGCAGCTTCTTACGCAAAAGTTGGGATTTATAGAAAAAAAAACTAGCTTAGGAATGTGCGTAACTTTAAGCAAACTACAGACCGTGCTTATGCACATTTTGGAGACTGCCCAGAGGAAAATAATTTTGGAAAGATCTCATAAAGGTCTCATTTACTTCTAGACAAATGTGAGATCCACATGAGAGATACAGTAAATAAGACAACGGCTCATTTCTCCTGTTTCTCAACCTCGTCTCCAGATGGAGAAGTTTCACAAAATCTCAACCAAGTCTCACTTCCAGTTCCAAAGCAGATCTCAATCATTTCTCAAATAATTCTCAGGATGTCTGCGTTAAGTCTCAAATAAGACGATTTCTGCTAGTGAATTTTAGGAGAAACAGACATTTATGAGAACGATTTGAAACCTGAATGAGGCTGAGATAAGATCTTCTTTTTCTGTCCTGAGATGCTTTGCTCATTTATATGCAGAAACATGAGGTGCTTTGCATTGACCACTTATGGTAGAATGTGGGTGTGTGGGGGGGCGGAATGTGAGCCAAATTCATCTGGGCAGACTTCCAGCTACAGTGTGATTTATAAAGGGAAAATTGCTTGAATCTGTGCGTACGCACGGGTTTATAAATCTGAATATTTTTTGGAGTTCACAAACTTTTGTTTTTGGGTGTAAGTACACTTTTAGTAAATGAGGCCCCTGCTCTCTGGTTCAGCCGTCGGAGCTTTTTACTTTTTTCATTTGTTGTTTTTGGTGTTCCATCTTCTTTTAGGAAACACGTTTTTGTCATCCTCTCCCAGCTCTAGCTAACTTTCAGCCAATCAGCATTTAACTGTGCAGCATCAGCTCAGGAGGCTGGTGAACTGCATGTCTCCCCATGTTCAATAGCAGAAAAAACTTTGTAACTGAAAGCAATGAAGACAGATACCTGTTGTAATTAATTGCCCCGGGCGCCGTCACTAAGGAACGCTTGTGCATTAACCAAATCCCCTGATTCCAACTCTGCACTTCAGAAACATGACAACAGTCTGCAACATTCATATCCTTTTTTCTGCCTTACAATGTGCTGACTGTTAGAAAGAAGACATGAATATAGAAGCAGGCATAAAACCAACCTCTAACCCGAAATTAACGTATGTCCATCGCCACAAATGCAATAATTTCAATGTAGCGCCTGTTTGACGACTCGCTGTGGGGTGACAGAACTCATCAGAAATGAAAGCTGACAGAAACTCATTTGTGGCTGTGGGATGCTGCCAAAAATAATCAAATACTGCAAATATACATGTTTTTCAGTTACTGTATGGGTCAAAACTACAATACTGTGGACAATCCAGGAATGGAAACTGTGTCCCTTCACTCAAATTACCCTCCAGAAAACAGAAAGAACCCTCTAATGCCACAACAAAAGACACCTTGGGATGCAAATGGCATCAATAAAATAATATGACGAAGCAATTTAAATCAGATCCTCAAGGTGAAGTGAAGTGAGTGGAAAATGCTCTGTATGTTACAGAAAGTCCAAGCACCCAGTTCAATGCATCTGCTGCAAAACTGAAGGGTCGGGATGCAGAAATGGAAGCCGCTTCACATTATAATGGGATTTTATTTTCACCTCAGAGACATAGCTCCAGGTTCTGATCATTCAGATTCTTTGAAAAAAAATAAAAAAAACCTGGTGGGAAGATGAGGCTGATTGAAAATGAAACTGCAAACAAATAGATGCCATGAAGGTAGCAGGGGTTAAGGACTTGGGCACTGTCATGATTGCTCCCGGATCAGGATCACTACTTAAGCCGCATTGATTTTGACTGTCAAATGGCACAGAGCACAACAAGCAAGAGCCAATATGTCAAAGAGAAGTGCAGATTAGACCGAGCGGCCTGACATGGCCCGGCTGAATGATTGGCACTTCTCCAAACCAGTAGGGAAGCTTTGAATGATGTCAGTTAGGGGGTCAAATCTGGTAACGAATGAATGAAGTGACCCGTTTTTTTGGCTGATTTGGAGACAGAATTTAAAGCAGGGAATTTTTTTTAAAATTTAGTTTAATTTAACTTAAAGTCCTTTTCGTCAAATAACCCTGTCTGATAATCTCAAAATGTGTTTGTTATGAGGAAAATCAGTCAACAGTCCACTGCACTCTAGGAACACGCTTGCTTCCCATTAGACATATGCCTTGTAGACAGTCTTTTGATTGTGGTTAGTGAATACCATCAGCTCTGGAAAAGTGGCTTAGAGTACAGTAATCGTCAGGCTTTTACATGATTTCACAGACTAAAACTTGGGATTTGACTGGAGGCAAGCATTAACCATTGTGAGTTCAGATGAATCACACCTGAATGCTGTCTTACATTTCTGTGCAAAGCAAATTATTCTGCCACTGAAAAATGAATCAATCTGCCACAAGCGAATTACGCAGGGTGAAAGAAAACCCAAACAAATAAACAAAATTAGCATGCATGTAAGTCCAGCAGAGATTTATGTCAGTTTGGCAGCTTCACCGTCTAAAAACAGACATGCAAACCATCTCAGAAAATTGCAAAGCTGAGAGAAGATTGCAGACCAGGCAGGGAGACGTACTGTAAGATGCGTCATTTGCAGAGTACTCCTATTTGAAGGCAGCCTCAGAGGAGGCATTTTTATTGACAGATTGAATGCCACATGCTAAAACTGTGGCTAATTTGCAGTAATTAACGAGCAGCAGCTTTAGCAACAAAGAGAATTCTTCTTTGTGTTGTGTAATTGGAAATGACCGGTGAGAGTTTAATTACTGTACTGTATGTTTAGTGTATCTAAATCCAAAGTTTATACTCTGAATTGAAAAGTTTTGGCTAAAACACAGAGAAAGACAACAATGTCCTAAGAATGAAAGGTTTGCTAAAAGGCAACAAAAACAAACCTGTCATTTGTTTGAAGATTTCCTGTTTTTTAAACCTCACAAGAGTACAAAGAAAATTATTTCATAGTAATTACTGACAAACTTAACTGTTTTTTGGCCGATGGATGGATGATAAAGTGTCAGCCAACTGAATGTGCATGCTCCATGCAACTTGCAAAACCAAACTTCTGCTAGAAAATAAAGTTCTCTTGAACTTGTACCAACTAATTTTCTGTTATCTTCAGAAGGTGCTCAGTAGTTTACAGGAAGGTTTCAGACCGTCATAAGAAAATATATGAAATTTCTCCACTTGTCTAAAATGCATCGGCAGGGTTCTCAGATCTTTCAGGGTCATTGCTCTGCACATTTTAGTTGATTCTGTGCTTCAACATACCCGATCCAGACACTGCAGGTTTCCTCAACACCTTGTCCTCAGGTTCTGCAGACGCCTGTTCGTTAGACATTAACGTGGGCCAGGTGAGTGCAAGCAGGGAATCAGCCTAAACATGCAGAGACTGCAGCTGCAGAGCCCTGCACTAGTGTCACAATCCATGTTTGGAGATAATGACATGGGAATGTTTCCTTTAATTTTCACTTAAGAGCTTCCATTTAACTGATTGATCTTATTTGGTCAGCCTCCCTGTTTTTAGTTGTTTATGTAACTGATATTTTTAATTTTCTCACACTTTCTGTAAAGCCTCTTATTGTTCTGTAAAACACTGAGCTGCAGCTCTGCTTGAAAAGTGCTGCAGAAATAAAGTTTTGATGTGACAGAAGATGTCAGTGCTGCCAGACACCACAGGAATCACAATCGTAGTGATAAAAATGTGTCAACTATTGATGGTGTAAAAATCCTGAACATTTATATGAACACTGTTGGTATGTGAAACATAATCACGCAGGAATACATCTGTAGGATATCAGTGAGTTCAGAAAATATAGTAAGTGTACAGCTTGAGTCTTTGTTGAAGCTCCAACAGTTTGTTTTGAACCAACTATTAAACCGTCGGTTCTGTCATGTAAATGTTTAAAGCAGAAAACATCTGATGTGGAGGAAGTGAACATTAGTCATTTGTTTTCTCTAAAAGTAAAAAAAAAATCAGCGTATAAAACACCACTAGAAATGTAGGGAATTGTAGGGAACACAAATTAACTCACTACACTGACTTGTGCAGCACAAAAAGCAAGGAGTTCGGTTTAATTCCCTACATAGGAAATAAACAAGCTCCACAGAGGCTCCTGGGAGACGAACGTTTTGTTGCATTTGACTGACTGCAGTGATTGAGAGATGCATGATACTGCAAATAAACAAGTGGATAGAACATCTAAGAAAGTTCATGATGCAAAATGTTCTATTCAGGCGTTCACAATAAGAGTTTTCTTTTGGCTAAACTGAGTACAGGATTATTTTACTTCATGATTCCTGTAATTTTATGTTGGTAAATTTGTTTCACATCAACATTGTCCTTATTAACAGATAAAGTAGTTTGCACTGAGATGGTACGCTCCTAATCACAGAGTAAGAAATCCATGATCGCCAATAATAATAAAAAAGGATAATTTTGAAGTCATACAATTGCAAAGAATTTACTGTCTGATGTTAAGCGGAACAATCATTTTTACATCATTATTATTTCTATTTTAATTCAAAAATATGTTAAATTTGTATGGTCTTTGTTTATTTTCTTTTTTTGCAGGGATCTGTATGAAACAAAATTTCCTTTTTTTTTTTTTTTTAAATTATGTGAAGGTTGGGTAAATAATCCAGAATGCTGTATGATGACTGATTAAATCTTAATTAAATATTGAAACCAAGTCCCAATTCTGAGTCCTAAAGCTCACCTGTCTCAGCCCCTCTGCCAATGATTAATAACTCAACAGCAGCTTGGAAATGACTTATTTTGACTTGAAGACCAACAACGTAAATTAAGAATATGTGTTCCTGACTCGTTCTGATGGCCACCAACATTCGTTATGCTCATTCCTCAAGCCGTCGCAGCCCAGCAGCGTCATGAGGCGGAGAAACTGTACTATGCAACTTTCCCATCTGGGATGCGGTGTGATGTTGCAGTCAAGTATTGGTTGTGCATCGCATCATGTGCTAGCAAATGGAAATGAACACAACAGGTGTTCTGAATGTGCATCATGGCAGATTTAGCAAAGAACTGCAATGCTAGTGTAGCCGTCGATAGTAAGAATGATAATAATACAGCATCTTTCAAGTCACTCAAGGTCACCCTACCATCAAAGGAGACCAAAGAACAAACACAACAATAAAAACAATAAAAAGCCACAGAGTAGCACAACAATGTGAGAACAGAAAGCAGGCTATCTTTAAGAGGTGGTTTTCAGCTTGGATTTGAACAGAAGGAGAGAGTGAGTGCACTGAGGAAATTGCAAAAAGTTCTGTGGTGCATCTTTGAACTTTTATGTTGACCTGATCTAGAATAACTCCCAATGTCTTTCTTATCTTTGATCCTGAAGTTCTAACTGAAGACAAAATCACCGTTAGCAACATTCTCTACCACGAGCTAGCACTAGCCAGAAGCACTTGCAATGTGAACAAAGCACGTGAAAGCTAGGACAACCAGTCATGTGAGCAAGAAATGAAAAAGCAGACCCAATCAGAACAGTTTAAATAGTTTATAAAGCAGGACCTACCCCAGCAGAGCTGCCGAGGGTGATCATGGATCGCTCTACTGTCGTGTGTGATAATGCAGGAGTTGCTGGATATTGGTTGCGACTTCTCCCTACCATCTCCCCCCAATTCTATGTCCATGATCAGTTTTTCCACCTGTAACGATGCTCTCCTGGTCTTAGGCCTCGATGTCCGATCTGGGCATCAAAACCTGACAGTGTAAATGTAACCTTAGTCTGGTCCCAGTGCGTCTCCTGCATGTCAAAAGAGTAAATGCTGAAGTTCTGCGTTTAGATTTGAGTCAAAACTGAAAACAATTCTGCCCCACATCCAAAGAGGTCAAGTTCAGCGGGGGGGATGTTGGACCGACATGATTGTTCAAGCAATAAAATATTTATGAGGGAAGTTAAGAAAGATGCAGACTGAACCAGATGACTGAGATGTTTCCCTGTGAGATGTACAGTATGGCTGGAAATCAAAAGGAGGACATTTCCATGGTAACGCCTGCTGCTATTTTCTGAGCTCACACCCCTTTAGCCTCCCCGTCTTTATGAATACATTTTTTAATGTCCAAGTGTAGCAAAGTGTCATTTCATATCTGATATCCATTAAAGTCCAGCAGATGAGATGAGATCTATGACCTTCACCGTTAAGCTGGATAAATGGTCCGGGCAGACGAGACGAGACGAGGGGCTGGGTTTGAGAATAAATGAAATGAAGCTACTGTAAATCAATTGTGAGCACTTAAAAAAATAAGCCAATGAACTGTGTGCATTTTTTGCAAGCATAAGACCAAGTTCCTGTTCTGATATAAATAATGATGAAAAAGGCTGCACATCAGTGAGTACAGATATTTAATGATGCTGATGGGGTAAAGAAAATGGACAAAACACACCAAGCCACACACATAATGATGAAGAGGAGAAGCAGTGGACCATAGGAAACCATAAAAAGGCAAAAACAAATGGAACCGGCTCCTGCATGTTGTTTACTGCTGATTGGCAGCTTACTTTAGCTGACTGCCCATCTGCACGCCGATATAGACACAGTAGACAAGCTGCAGCAATAATTGACACAATATCTGCAGTTGAGAAAAAAAATGACAGCAGCAGTCGGTTCTGCCATGAACACAGAACCACCTCTGGAACATTAAACATGCGGAGACTGGAAACACTGGTTCAAAACCAATTAACAAATGTCACTTTGATTCTGCTCTGAAATGTCAACTAGACTTCACAGTAGTGTTTTTCAAATAAATCTTCATGAGAAAAGTTGATTAAATACTTTGTTTTTTATATCAAAGTCACAAATGATTATATTAAATCAATATAAAATCAATTCAGATTTCTTTATATGACAAGCGTTTGCATAGCCAGATGACATGATACTGCCGTATAAAGCATACGGAAGATGTATTCAGAAGACAATGATGAAGAAGGAAGTCAATATTATTATTAAATTAAAATGATTATTAGTGGAAGGACAAGCCACCATGTTTAATTTGCCCGTTCTAAATGAAATGAAAAAATGAAGGGGGTGAAGCTAATTCAGGATTGGAGAAGACAAAAGCAAAAAAAAAAAAAAAAGAAAAATAATTTTTTTTGTTGCCACACTGAAACCTGCATGCTGAACAGATGGACATTTGAGATGATTGCCATCTCATTCTTAATGCACAGATGTCAGCAACTGTCACACACTCTTACTTTATTGTAATTACTGAACAATCTGATCTTATCAATATGATTTCCTGCATTCATGGAAAATCATGAATGAGCCTTTTCATAAGCTGTTTTTGTCTGATATTGCTGCTGATGTGAACATGTTAGCAACCCTGAACCACACATCCCACCAAACAAGACAAACACCAGCTGAAGTACTGCTTAACATTAATGCAGATTCAAGTAAGACGCCTTTCAAGCATCCTTTCCAGGATTAATGTTGTTGCAGAATGGAAGAAAATCCACCTTGTGTAGATATGCTTTATGTGTCTGAACTAAAAATTATGAAATTCTCAAATAACCTTATGATAACCAAGAAAAAAAAAACAAGTAAATAACATTCCCCTGAATATGTTTTATATATGTTTAGATATGAAAATGATAAAAGGGTAAAATTTGACTAACGAAAACCAAATTTTCTCAACATTTTTTAGTTACATTTTTAGTTTTGATGTCAACTTGCAACTCAAAACATATATTTTTAATGACTTTTATTGAATACTGCAGCTCAATTTCATAAAGATTCCTCTTCTGTGGCTTTCTCCTGGATGTGAATTCCCTCTAAACAAAGATATTACCTTGGAAGATAGGTTTTTGCTGTGTAAAACGTGTAGGATTATTCATGGCAGCTCAAGGAAACAAGTAAAGTCAGCCATACCTCCGACTGTGGATTTGTGAGTAAACCCTCGGTTTAATAAGGATGCGCAGAGGAATGTTAAGCAGAAATGTGTCAAAACAAGAGTCAAACTTATGTCAAACAGTCAGCCTTGTGCTAAAACTATCCACAACACAATGTACAAGCAGAAAAAAATGCAGCTCGCTTCATCCAACAATAAAATAACAGTAAACATTTGTGTGAAACCAAAATGAAGAGGTTAAATAATGTCAGACTACTGCACTGCACCCAATCACAGAAAACCACATGATTTAATTTATATGAAAGCCTCATGGCTTATCTATCAGAAGTCCTTCACTGCAAATCACTGGAACAAATATCTGAAGACAGACATGGCTGATTGCATGAACCTGTGAAAGAAGAAAACATGAGGCATGAAGAGAGTCACAGCTATAAGGTGGATGTTTGGGATAATACAGCAGACAACAGAGGGGTAATTGTCCTAACCGGAGGAAAGAGGTGTGGCATTACACATTAAATCATTGTGAGATGCTAATGTTACCTGGATGTCTTCTGGGGTCCGTAAATATATATTAGGGGATGAATAAAAATCACTTTATCCTTGATGCTGGACACATAAAGCCATGCTGCTTTACTCATCAAACCTAACCAAGATGTCTCGATGCTTAAACACACACAAGTAGTTTTAAATGAAGAATAAATGTAGATAAATATAAATGTAAATAAATAAAATAGATAAAAATAGATAAATCAGAGAAATGTGAATTAATAAAAACATGGATTGGAAGGTGGGTGCAGGCGAAGATTGAGCCCCAGTTATCCAGGTAACAGTCACACACACTGACCATTTGACCAAAGTAACATCCTAGTGGCCTTGTAGCCAGGGTGCACGATCAGTTGAAGGCATAGGGATGGGGGCATGGACCTAGATTAGCACTGCTAATTAAAGGTAATATGGAGTTCCCCCCATTCTGTTTGTAAACACTATTCAGACTTAGAGCACCTCCCCTCGGGCTAATGGCCGCATCGCTCTTCAGCACCAAGGCTCTCCTTCAAAACTCAGAAGTGGGTAAAGCCAAACCAATATTAGCCCTGGTTTTCAAGTGTGCACTATGGGATGGGCTATATGGACTAAAAAATGTATCACGATACTGCCTCCGTTATTTTTGGACGGTAGGGATAAATGACAGTAGTGAAAAGCTATCAGCAAACTGGATTTTGTATTATAAATCTGTAACTAAAGATTCTGTCATTGAAAGCCCTACAAGAAATACCAGAAGCCTCTATATCGAATACTTTTAAAGGTTCAAGTATGGTACACCTTTATTGCAAAACTATATTTGTGACACAATATCACAACAAGTCGTTTGAAATATGAGAGAACCAAAGTACAACATTTCCATTAAAATTCGATTAGCCTAAAAAGAATTATAAAATAAAACTTATGGCATTTTATTTACGCATAACCAAAACACGCCCATTGCAGGTTGCAAAACACAACCATGTGTGGAAACAAAGTGTCATCTCAGGCTTGTACAGAGGAAAACGATAAGATTCAAAAGCAGTTGCTTCAGTGCCCTGGGGATGTTGTTATTTCTTTCGGAGAACGATATATCGCAACACCTGGAGTAAAATAGTCGAAGCCATCCCTAGTGTGACCTATCTGAAGCTCTTCCACGGCGTCAAAACATGAAATGGCGACTTTCCTCCTGGCTGCCTCCGCCAGCTTTTTGTGACGGATGGCTAACGTTAGTTGCCAGTAGTGGAAACCGTCTTGATACGGACTGGCCGATTTTGTCCCGTATCAAGATTATGAAGCAAGATTCTCAGTTCTTTCTCTGCCAAGAAATGCAACCGCCACATGTCGAATACTTTTAATGCACATCCCAAATATCTGCATTTAAACGTGAAAAGTTGTGCAATTTTCAAGTATTTCATCTAGTGTCAATCATATCATCAGTTATATTATCGGAAATTTTCTAATTCATATCATGTTGAATATTTTTAGCCATGTATCCCTGCCCTACATGAGATTTCATGAAACTGCAACAAAAGGAGGTTTTAATTATGTTATAGGGGAAAAAAGGGCTGTATTGGAGGCTGGAGAGGTTTGGCAGCATCTGTTTAGAAGATACATCTATTTTAAAAAAATGAGCACCCAATCCCTCAGCAAAATAGTCACAAAAACTTCCCACTACAAAACATCACTTTGAAAGTCACATTGCCTGCAACATTTTCACTTTGTGCTTATTTTACCATTTGAGTCCAGGTTGCAGCATCATCACATATGGCAGAGCAGCACAACATGTCGACAGCTGTCCCACCCACATTCAGTCACGTTCATCACTGCAGCTGCTTTCTGTCTGTCTTTTTTCCCCCCCCGTGTGCCATAATTTCATTTCCTGTAGTTTCCTGCCTCGTCTTTGCAGCATTCTGTTACGTTGCTTCATATTCTGTCATAACCCTGATCCTTTGAGTCGGTCCTCGTGCAGCTCTATAATCAGAGCTGTTATTCCACCCACACCTCTACTGTTCAAAATAATTCAGAGGTTACAACTCTACAGATGCGGTGTTGTCTAATGATGCTGTACTGATTGAAATATTACTGTGGTTTTGAGGGGATGGAGGGTGCATCAGGGTAAGGAGACACGTGAGCATTGCAGGGAAGAATGGAAATCCCTTTTTCTTCAGGGAAATGGTAGAAATAATTTTGCTTAGTTTGGAAAATACTATATATTACAACAGTAAAACAATATCAGCTCAGTCATTAATAAGTTTTTGCTGCTCATTCTCTCAGGAAGCTCCAATTGTTTCCATCTTGTCAATGCCAAATTAAACGGCATAGCTAATTTAATGAGTTTTTTTTCGCTGTACCGTACACGACACATAAAACACGGTACAGTAGACCTCTATAAATTACCAGATGCAGTGATGAAAAGTTTGCCTCCCCGAGAAAACCGCTTCGCCATTACAAAGATGAAAGGCATTCGGGGGAGGGATCACATGGCTCCTTGCACTTTTTAATTATGACCCAAATTCAATTACTTTGCAACTTCAGAGTTTACAGAGCCACAGGAAATTGCTCCAATCGAGTGACAGCGCTTGTGATTAAAACATGTCCACTTTGTAACATAAAAATGCTGCTGTTGAGGCCTTGAGCTTGCAGGAAATGTATGATGGCTAAAAACAACGGGAAACCGTCTCTCCTCCACTAATTGACTAATTTATCATGTGTCCCCAGACCGCATCACATGTTAAATGTATGGTTTACATGCACAAGTAGAAAAATAATGATTCTTTTATTCCTCCTCCTAACTGCACAAGTAACAAAATGCAGCGTGCAGACACTTCACACTGCAGATTATCTTAAAAATGCAAAAGCAAGTCTTAAAATTGCTCATTTGAATGTACAGTAAACAGGAGCATAAGAAAGACTACTGGCAGCTGCGTTATGAAGAATAATTCTTGCAGGACAAGACGCTGCCACAGACCTCTAATCACCCCATAAGGAGATGAAAGACAAGATATCTGCAGCTTAAGTGCTGCTGCTGACATGTCAGCAAAGTTATTGTCTAGATTGTAGCCCACTGTGGAGATATTTATATTTAGTAGATCATCTGTAATTGTCTAATAGGGTGGATGCCCCCTAAGGAGCACCCTGCTGGCTCCAGACAACCAACCAATTATTCTAACGAAGTAGATAGCATCGTCCCTCGCTGCCTCTCAAATACCTTCACAACAGATGGAAATAAAGCTGAGGTACATTTATTTATATAACACCTTTCACACATAACCCAACCTACTGCAGGAACAGAGATTATGTATATGCCAGGGTGGCCAAGTCCAGTCCTCGAGAGCTTAAATCCTGCAACTTTCAGATGCATCCCTTCCCCAACACACCTTAATCTAATGAATGTCTCATTACCAGAGGACCAGACTTGGCCACCCTTGTTAAATGCAGTGAGTTACATACACACACCGGCCACTTTATTAGGTACACCTGTCCAACTGCTTGTTTACGCAAATTTCTAATCAGCCAATCACATGGCAGCAACTCAATGCATTTAGGCATGTAGACATGGTCAAGACAATCTGCTGCAGTTCAAACCGAGCATCAGAATAAGGAAGAAAGGTGATTTAAGTGACTTTGAACGTGGCATGGTTGTTGGTGCCAGACGGGCTGGTAGACCAATGTTTTGCCACGAAGCTTCAAGCTCACAGGGGGGTCCGACTAATGCTTCGTGACAAGACATTGGTGAAATGAAGGAGTTTGTAGCAGATAAGGCCTTATTTAGAGGCTGCACACGGTTGCCCGCATCACTTTCATTACATTGGACATACGCTGATGTGGAGTTGATCTAAACATCTCCTGGAGGAATTGAAGTTGCACCAAAACTGGGTGAGTATTGAATGTATTTCATGCTAGAAAATGGGTCCAGATTGAAAAAAAAAAAAAAAAACTTCCCCTTTAATTATGAAAGGAAATTTTGTTTGTTTCAATGATCTGAGCACGTGGGAGAATTTCAAAACCAAAAAGTTACTTATGAAAGCTCTGCCTTCCTCTTACTGCGGCAAAATACTTAGTATTCTTTTTGACAAAGCAGCATTTGTAGAAATGTCATACAACTCCTGATTGAATATAAAAGGACATGCTGGAATGATGGAGGGGTTGAAGGAGCAGATTAGAGTGGTGCAACTGAAGTTGACTGAACAAGTTTTCAGATGTTGAAGACAGCTCAAAAATAAAGTACAACAATCCAACATCAACATCTTGTCTATGATGCAGGTGAAATAAGCAGCCAAGAAGCAGCTCCTCCACATTTCACCTGCTTCATTACATCAGCACTTTCTTCTGTAGGAATGTCACCATTCTAAAATTTTATAGACAAATATTTCAACTTATTCGTTCTTTAATTTTACATTTCATTTCTAGGCCAATATTATAAGTCTATAAACAATTTTCTACATAAAGTCCACGTGGCAGATTTGCACGTCATTCTGGAGCAGATGGCAGACATGGAACGAGATGGACTCATTAAAAGGGTGTAAAACTGATGATTATGAAACCATGAACATGATTATCTGAAGTAATTGCAATTACACGGTTTAATTAGATGATTGTGGCAGGCCTAGTCCTAACATGACATGGATCTGACCAATCAGAAGCTCATTTAAATTTGCTGTACCTGTATGTGTGAGGGAACCATAAAATTAATTTATTGCAACTGTGTAAAGGCTGCAAACATCTCCAACATGTTTTAAGACATGAAATCCCCCAATAAGTAGACAAAAGTCTCAGCTGAAAGCATGAGCTCAATTTGAACAATACGGGCTACAAGGAGAACATCTGTGGGTTTGAATAGTGAAACAGAAACACAGTAATTCTTATTTTCACTTTATGCAGAGACTGTTGATGTCTTTGAGAGGCTCAAGAACTACCTTTTTAGTTGAGCTTTTAACTGAATTTAATATTATTACAATGTCTTTTTTTCGATTTAATTTTGTTTTGTTTTATTTCAGTTGAAATGAACGGCTTTATTTATATAAACTCCTTATTTGTATTTTTTATTTTCTGTTCCATCTATATTTTATTGTTTTCAGGGTTATTTGATCTTTGGTTTAACTCAACATTTTTAATTTCAGTGTTTTCTAAATGGGATCCTTCCCTCCCGGTCGGCTGGGGGTCATACACTGCAGCCGTATGGGTGGGGTGTGGATCCTGGCCTGCCCTGATATGGGGGGTCGCTATGGCGAGTCCCTCTGTGACCATGGGTACGCTCCCAGTTTAAATGGATCCCCAAGATTTTGTTTCCTCACAGCAGCATCAGGCCCAATGGCTATTACTATTAGTGTTTTTTATGCCTATTCAATTACGAGAGAGAAATTAGGGATTGGGAGTCGTGTAGAATTGGGAGGGTGTGTGTGTGTGTGTGTGTGTGTTCGTCTTATATACTGTACTAAAATGTGTGAAGGCTTGTTTTTATTTTAATATGCATTTGTTTTTATTACGTCAAGCACTTTGTGTTGCCTTTTAATGGCATGAAAAGCGCTCTATAAAAATTTGATTTGTTTCCATAGTGATGTAAACATGCTTTTTAAGGAATTACAACATTTCTGCATTGCTCATTTATTATTTACACATCTAGGATTAAAAAATGTTTGAATATTTGGTGGAAAAATACACAGTTTAGATTCTACAGTATGGATAAACTGATATATTGTACAGATGGTGCTATATTGGATGAATCTGTGGGTTTTCTTGATTTAAACATTAAAATAACTGAAGTTATCATCTGTAAAAGCCATGCAAGGAGAACCTTAATGATGCTCTCTATGAAATGTGTTTACCAGTATTGGATAGTATGCAGACTTTTGTGAGCATCAAACCCTAATGCTAAGCTTTTCAAGAGAATACAGAAGAGCCTCTTTTAAGTAAGCTGAAGTACAGTCTTCATGTTTTCCTCATGCTGAGGGTGAGCTAAGGCTGCATATTTACTGTGTATTAAAAGAGAATATGTGAGTGGTATTTACTTTAAACCGTGGGCCTGGGTTGGATAAAAGGAATTTTTTCCATGTTTAAATAGGAAGCACAAGAGAGTGGGTGTTTGGATAAGAGCCTGAAAAGCAGAAATCAATGTGAATGTGATGAGATTTGGTTTTAATGAGGAACACCGGCTACACCGAGTGTGAGGAGCAGCAGCAAGGACTTCTAGTAACTGTAATTCAGCTTTTTTCCTTTCATTTAATATGGCTTGAGGTGACTTCTTGCATCAAGATGGGCAAATAGCAGAAATAGTAAAGCAATAATTGGCTGATCAAACAGTTTGGGTGAAAACGCTTGAAGAGGCTATTACCGTAGACGGCCAACACATTCTGACTTCTGGGTCTTCTCGTGTAGGGATGCATTAGGTGCTCGTTCTGTAAAAACTCAGTGATTTAAGCTAAATTACTGAGAGCTGAATGAGGACATGCATAAGAACCAAGAAAGCGTTCATTTGGTGGGCTGGTAGAGTCTCCTCTGACAGACCGTATTACGGTTAACATAACATTTTATTTTACGTTTTTCATGTCAAGAGACTGTTGACATTTTTTAAGGACAAAATTAGTTAAAAAAAAAATTTAAAAAAAAAAAAAAAATAAAAAAATTTATAAAAAAAAAGTAAAAAATAAAATAATTAAAATATATAAAAAAAAAAAAAAAATTTAAAAAAAAAAAAAAATTTTTTTTTTTTATAAGAAAGAAAAAAGGTTTTAAATAAAAAAAAAACTTTTATAATTTCATATTCTTTTTTTTTTTTTTTCACAAGGTGTTTTTTGGTAGGAGAGAAGGAAAGGGATGGGAAAAAATTTTTAAAAAAAGGGTTTTCTTAAAAGGAAACAATTATATGTTTTTTTCTAAAAAAAATTCTGTAAAGGCAAAACAAAGAAAAAAAAAAAAAACAAAAATTAAAAATATAAAAAAAAAAAAAAAAAAAAAAGTTAATAACATACCATCATCCTTCCACCACCCTGCTAGACAGTTGATATTAGGTGTTTGTTCCCTAAATGTTTCCCCAAATGCTTCAGTCTGGTCTGTCCAAAGAACATTTTTCATACATCTAATGGTTTGTTCTTATATTATGCAACTTTGCAACCCTGAGCCATGCTGGCTTTTTTCTATCAGCAGAAAGAGGCTTTCAGAGAAATGGTTCAATGGTCAAGCATCTGATGAATGGATCATTTATGAAAGGAAATGGTAAGATGGAGCACTCTGCTGAAGCATCTCCACTAAAGCTCTCCATTTTGCTTTTTGACTTTCAAACGCATAATCCTACAAGACAACAGAATAAAAGCATGAAGCAAGAGTTTTCTTGATGCAAAGGATAAAATGATGCGACTGTTGAAAACTTGGCTGCAGCTACAATGAAATTTGTTTGTTAGAAATGTGATGGTATTCTGCCTGAATAAACACAGAGCTGCAGTCGTGTGAATCAAATTCATGATCAAATTTCTTTCTGCTCCTGTGGGAGTTACTCTGTTTTATGCAGAAATTCCAGCTAATGTTTGCATCTTTCACAGGAAAATGACAGAAGAGTTACATCAAGATCACTTTTATGCATTTCATGAAAAATACAGTTAATTACAGTGAGTGAGGGCCGACTCCCAAAGAGCAGCTATTTTGCAGTTATTAATAAATAACTATTTAGAGCTCAGTTTTTGTGCTACACAAATTAAACTCATTGAGCTCATGCCAAGGAAGTGATTTCTTTGCCTGTGACCACTCAAGCTTGCCATCATTGGGAATTCCTATTTAATACAGACTGTTCAGAGCAGTTTTTTATGCCGAAAATATTCCTGCATCGTTGCAAACACAGATTATACCCAAGCATGGACGTCAAGTCAAGCCACTTAGGTTCCATAATACTTAGTTATCACAACTTTCCCCCTCTAAGGTCCCGAATAAATATTAATTATAAAAAAGGATTGTCTTTTTCCAACAGACACATTAAAACCAGTAAACACACTATACTAAATCATATGAACAGCTTGTTCTTCTGTCACACAAAATGACATGAAGAATGGATAAAGCACAATCATGCAGCTGATTAAATCTCCTTAGAGACTGCTGTTTGTTCCAATTACTGCCTCTAATTTGAGAGATGTGCTGAATGTAGCCAAAACAGAGTCCAATCATGCTCACCTAATGTGGGTATCATGATTAAATTTTGTAATTCTTGGGATGGTTGATGGCGCATACAACCGCACGAGCCGACTTCCTGCAGCAATGATAAAAGAGGACTTTTATATGCTGTGATATTACAGACAAAGTGTAAGAGTCCTGTCCAGATACCAGGAGTACAGCTCCCATCACGCACAATTTAATCCCAGACAGCCTTGTCATTTAATGCCATTTCATTCTTTAAGAAAGGTCAGATAAACATCTAAATGTTTAGGCTTCCAGTCTTAGTTTACCTGTTAAATCAGCCAAACCTGTGCAAGACTTCCAAACACAGTGGATGATCGTTACGTTGTCTGATTGTCAGACTAAAACTGCAAAAATCTGGACAATAACTTTGTAGAAAAGAGATGTTCATGTTTACCTCAGCTTGCAATTAAATAACTGAACTAACAATCAAAAAACATGTTTGTTACCAAACTTTATAACCTTTAAAAATCACCGCCCCTCTAATCAGTTGAAGTCAATTATTTGTCTTATCTGCTGGGCTTGTTTGTGTTCATGCACACAGACACTATTTATAATGCTTGAATGTAACTTCATCTAATTTTATTAAGACAATTGCACAAAATAATTACTTATACAGCCACTGTAAACATGATTAATCTCCAAATATTTATCTTTTAAATTAAAACTGTAAGTCCTCATCACTGCATGCAGAAAATATCTTTAAAAAATTCCGGAAACATAATTTATCAGTAAAAAGATGGGGGAATTATCTCCTCTTAGCAAATTTACTATTTATTTAGAATCATCAAATTAAACTTCCACCAACATCAATTTATTCTTGCAGGAAGCTGCAGGAGAGTAAAACTGGCAGAGCATCCACTGCCACTCCGTTCACAGCTATCCCCTGGGAGAGGGTACAGCCCCGACTCTTCAGGGGAACATTTTTGAACAGAATCTGGAAACTTGGACTTTTGTAAAATATTGTCGAGCAAAGCAAACATTCTACTTTACACTGAAGGAACAGAGGAAGAAGAGGAGAAAGGAGAAATAGACTGCCACAACAGTTTGATGAGTTCCTCTCAGGGCCGGATGATTTGCTTTTCTCCTGATTTGATTCTTAACGATGTTTTGGGTGTCGAAATTATTTAAATTACATTTTTTTTAAAAAAGATTCTTCTTTAATGATTTTTAGTTTGGTTTCTTAACACCATACTAAGTTGTCTGCCATTTTCCCCCCAGATATAGTTATTACTCAGTTGTCTAATGCAAACATTTTGTTCTCTGGTGGAGAAAAACTTTCTCCACACCCAACTCATAAACAGACTAAAATGAAGCATTAAAACTTTACAAAAAAAAAAAAAAAAAAGATTTTTGAAAAAAATCCAGATTTTGAAATTTATTTTTTTTTTAAATCCCAATTCGATGTTTTCTATCTAATTTTCTCACCCCTAGTTCCTCTGGCAGGCAGATTTTGTGATGGGAAATATGAGACCAGATGCCTCTGGATGTGGAGGTGCAGCAGCCCAGCCAGCAGGTGAGGGTCAGAACGCAGACTGACCAGTAAAATTCAGAGCTTCACCTTTCTGCCCATCTCCTTTTTGACATTAACAGACAAAAAATAGCAACGTGTGGGTGAGTTTTGTTTAAAACCGCCCCGTTTTCTTTGAAAGGTAGAATCTGGAGCGTCCCCCATTTCTGTTTGTAAACACTATTCAAACTGAGAGCCCCTCCCCTCGACCTAATGGCTGCATCGCTCTTCAGCCCCAAGCCTCTCCTTCAAAGCTCGGAAGCGGGTGAAAGCCAAACCAATATTAACCCTGGTTTTCCAGTGTGCACTATCTAAAGCCCTTTTCACCACAAAATACTTTTTTTTTTTCGCTGCATCTGCCATTTTTATCAAGAATTCGAGTAAATCTGGTGTCGGCTTCAGTCAACGTTTAAATAAATAAATAAATAAAAAGTTTGCTCCAGTCAATGAGTTCATCCCCACAGAGCGCTACGCCCTTAGCTTTAGTGTTAGCTGGAGATGCAAATCTCTGCCTAGAAACATCAGCATGTTACCAGGTGAATGACATCAGAAGCTCACATGCTTGTGACTGCATTGCAAACTCATGAGACGTTTGTCTGAAAAGTGCAACATTTTAGGGTTTAACAGCTATTTCGTGTTTTGTCATGGAATTGCATTGAATTCACCACCATGAACAGCAGACCTCCTCAGGGATTGTTCTCTAAAATCAGACTATGGGTGCCACATTTCCTACAAAAAGAAATCATCCTCTGTCATTTGTAGGAATGAAACTGAACCAGGTTGACTGACATTTATCACAATGAAAGAGAAAACCTTCACTTGAATCAGAGGGAGAACACTTACTAAGAAAACTTCATGTACCTTGGGGGCTGATGAAAGGAATAACATGTTTTTTGCCAAATTGAAGTCATTACAAACAACCATTCGGCAGTTTGCCTCCAATTTCCAGGTCTGCTTTGGAGACTGAAGGGAATCCAGGTTGAACTCCTGCATATGAGACAGAACAAACTGTGGAGCTCCTTTTTTCTCTAAATTAAAGAATATAAAAGGGTTATATGTGTTTTCATGCATGCTTGTATGTGATCTGGGAAGATTGGATGGGATTTCTCTGACAAAAACTGAATAAAAATGGTCACAGCTTACATTTAAAATGTTCTCCTTTCAATAAGAAAGCAACAATACCCCTGTATCACCTTTCTGAACTAACTCTTTATATTTGACAGTTTTGTAGACGTCCCTGCAGGAATGAAAAATGAAAAGTGGATGGTTTGTTGAGGCATTTCTGTCTGATGAATGGAAAATATCTCAAGACGTTTGAAACCTTAAACCTTCCAGCTCAGAGCAAAACTAAAGGGCAGAATTTTGATTACAATTTGTCAAGATTTTTTTAAGGTTTCACTTCTAACTTATTCAGCCTGCTGGCTTCTTCCTCCCTCCTCTGTTTTAAAAGGGTGAAAATCAGTGCAGAAGTATTTGAGGTGAGCCTGTCTTTGGTTTGAACAGTTCTGTCTTATTAAAGGAGGTGAGCGGTTCTATAAACAAAAGGTCAGTCAGGAACAGTGACAGCGACACTCAGCCGGTGACAGTCGTGTTATGTCTGTGGTTTTGGAGAGGTTTGTCGAGCCTGAACAAACAACCTAGAGGATGTCAGTCAGGGCCAACGGGTCAGCTTGGAACTGGAGGGGAAAACGTTATAAGAGAAAACTTGTGTTACAAATTAGAGGGAAAGAGAAAACAGTGGAAAAATGATGCAGTAGATGGTCTTCATGGTGTTATTTTCTAGCTTTAGTGTGAGGATACAGAAATCCAAACTGGACGAACGATTTAGAACGTGCAGCCCTTTAATATGCAAAACAGGACAGAGAATCACAACCTCAAATTCTACCTTTGGAATAAATTTTTATGCAATCCTTTGCAGGCAGTGACTGAACACAGGAACATCAAAGAAGAAGTCATCTTCTTTGTGATGCTTTGCCGCACCTTTGCAGCAACTTTCTGTTGTTTGTAGATCTGTGTTTAAATCTGTCTCAAGGATGCAAAATCCAACTCCACTGCAGCAGTGGTACAGCAAGGTCAGTCAATGCTGTGAGCAAGTTAAACCAAGGCAAGAATAATATAAGTATGACTTTTTGGGCTGATACATACATAGGCTATTGATATTATTGATATTATTTATTATTATTATTATTATTATATTGGGATTGCTACAGCCCTAAGCCTTACACTGCTAAAACTCAAATCTTACCAAGTATATTTTCCTCATTTCCGGTCAAAACATCTCATCACACACTGACATATTCACCTAAAGAGGAAAAATTCAGTGAGATATAAGAACTTGTTTTAAGGTGATGGATCTTATTTCAAGAAATCTTATCAAGAAAATTTTGTTTGTTTTATTGGCAGAATTTTTTTTGCTTATTACAAGAAAAAAAATTGGCCACTCTTAAGATAAGTAAAAATTAGCTTGTAATAAGCTGAAAAATTCTGCCAATAGAACCAACAAAATTTTCTTGATAAGATTTTCTTGAAATAAGATCCATCGCCTTAAAACAAGTTCTTACTGAAATGTTGTAATTTTGTCTTATTTTGAGTGTGATATGTTTTGCCTAGAAATGAGAAAAATATACTCTGTAAGATTTGAGTTTTTGCAGTGTACTTTTATGCAGAAGACTGTGTCCCTGCACGTCTGGGGGATTGGCCCGAGCATCGTCCCAGATGATGCCGCCTGGCAAGCTCCTGACTGACGCCATGTAAGATACATAGCAAGTCCATCCGGCCACTCTCTGTTGAGGCTGACTGGACCAATCACAGTGAGGGAGGCGGGACTTTGCAACGCATCATTTTCAGCTACTCATTCTCTAACCATAACAGTCAAGATGGCGGCTGCAGAGGAGCGACAAAATAACGTTGCCCTTTCTGATGTCTGAGATGAGCTGCACATGCTCTTAACTCATTGACTGCCAGACCTTTTCCGAGCAGAGCGCTCCATATTGCCAGGATTTTTAAGCATTTTCACTGATTTTGGGAGATCCACAGAATATTGTGTACTATGCCTATGCAAACACTGAATGTACCAAAGGAAAGCTTAGACTCTCTTCTTTTATCACAAAAAACCCCATTTGTTTCTAGCTTTTTCCATTCTTTAGTAATCTGCAGTAGAACATGAGTTTGTTGCAGCTAAAATTCCTGTTTCTGACCAAAAAGCTGAGAAAATGAGCTTTGAATGGTGAGGTCCGCTTCAAGTGGAAAAGTGTCTTTGATGCCAATATTTTTTTACTTTAGTAACACCTTCATCATCTGAACAGCTGTTTACTCCTATGAAACAACAAATACAACACTGAGAAAAGAGTTTTGGTGGCAAAATAATTATTTACTAGCTAAATAAGCCACAACAAGTTTGTTTCAAAACATAACAATTTGCAGAAACATAAGACAGAAAAGTCTCCCTCTAATCCTGCCACCCTCCCTCCTTCCCTCTACAGGAGCTTAGGTGCGCACGCATCCCCTCCCCCTCGGGAAACAACCGCGTGCTGTAGACTTACCTCCACTTTCTTTTTTTTTTTTTTTTGTCTTCAATAAAGAAAAAGAAAGAGAAAAAAAATATTGATTTATTATTTTGGAGAATAGTTTTCTTTGAGGGGGGGGATTTGAAAAAAAAAGGCTTCGTAATATTTTTTGTTTATTTATTTTTTTTTTAAAAAAAAAATTTTTACTACACCATTTCATATTATATGCGGGCAGAGAAAAGAGAAAAGAAAGAGAAAAGAAGAAAAAGAAAGAAAGAGAAAAGAGAAAAAAGGAGGAAGAAGGAGGGGAGAGAGGAGGAGAAAAAAACAAATAGAGGTTGCATGTGAATCCGAAACAAAATCCAAAATTGAGGAAAAAAAAGAAAAACAGGGGGGAGGGGGGTAGAAAATACAAAAAAAAAAAGAGAGAAGAGGAGAGAAGAGGTAACAGGAAGGGGAAGGGAAGAGAGGAAAGAGAAAAACCGAAGGGAAAGGGAAAGAGGAAAGGACAAATAGAAGGGGGAGAGGCAATAATAAGAGAGCGGGGATAGGACAGCAGGCATACTTTCACTTTCAACTGCTGCACTTCGCTGCTGTATTTCCATCGTGTCTTCAATCGATCACGTCTGTCTGTCACCGATCGCTTTTCCACAAACTTTCCTCCTTCATCCACCTCCTAAACTGCTTCGATTACGACCGGTCGCCATGTTCTTTCCCCCTCGCAACACAATCCAGCACACTTTTTGGGCTAACAGCCACTAGCAACACAGGCATCATGGAAGCCCATCACTTCCTGGTAGGTTTTTTTATAAGCTTGTCTGACACCGCCATCTGCTGGATTAGATGAAAACTACCGAAATAAAGACGATCAGCCCTTGGTTCTCTCTGACAAGCTCCGCCAGAGATTAATAGAGCTCCCCTGATTAAATGTTCGGATTTGAATTACACGTGAATGGCAGCCAGTGAGTTAAAAATGCATCAACTTGCTGCTCTGAGGGTTTTCCTCTTACAAAAAGACCTTTGCATCCCTCCCATGTTTCTCTGACTGGTTCTCTCCGGTTCGCTTTGTTCCCGTCAGTCTCGCCTCTGGCTTGCCAGGCTAGGTCCCCCCGTCCTGTGCCAGAGCGCTGTGGAGATCGGACACCTTCCACTCTGCTATGCTGGGCAT
Organism: Atherinomorus stipes; assembly: GCA_023101725.1. Classification (NCBI taxonomy): domain Eukaryota; kingdom Metazoa; phylum Chordata; class Actinopteri; order Atheriniformes; family Atherinidae; genus Atherinomorus; species Atherinomorus stipes. The sequence goes on from JALJCO010004337.1 coordinate 838,363, forward strand.
GCTGCCTACGAAAGCATGTGAGGACTCCGGTTCTTTAAATATAGATGTTATTGATGCCCTTACTAGCACAGCTAGAAGCACGAAGCAACAAAGACCGTCACCACCATAGAACTACAGACACAGAATAAACAATGATTTTACAAATATACGGTAAAATACCAGATAAAATAAAGTTACAAAAAATAGTTCTGCTAACTACTTTGCCCACTAGTAGCTCCTAATGGGAAGGGGGAGATTAGTTTAGCTGAACAATAATGTTAGCATGTCCGCTCGTCATCATCCTCTGATCTCAAGGAATAACCTCCGGGTTAAACTTGAAGGGACAGGAAGTCACAAGAATCTAATACCAAACAAAATACAAAATAAAGTTCAACCTCTGGTGTTCAAAAACAGGAGAGCAGCAGCATTACACAAAGCTGTATCAGCATTTACAAAGCCCTCGTCTGCCTCCGTTCTGGGCAGCTGTAAGCAGGTTTGAGCACAGTTTGCCTCGAGGATTTGCTGCTTTCATCTGGCCTTGGCCTTAAGACTGTAATTAAGCATGTTTATTACCTGTTAGGACTGAGAGTTTGTTGTCCTTGTGTTGAGATTGTGGTACAGCAAGGCCCTGTTTTGTGTAATTTTCTTGACTGAATGATTTTAGGATTGCTCATCAGAGTTCACTTTTGTTTTGCTTGTTTTATTGTGCATTACTTAATGTTTTCAAGGATATTTGGGACCTAACTTCCATTTTATTTCGCCTTCTGGCTCATTTTGTGTTTGTTGCACAGCATCGTGTTTTTTTCATTGTGAATAAATCTATTTTATTTGAACCTACTTATCTCTGACTATTGTGTTGCCACCCCTTTCCCCTGGACACCCACAAGGGTTGTAACAACATAAATAAAGTCTCAAACATGCATATAGTTCTGCATCCCTGCCTAGTGAAACATTAGTTCAAACAAAATAAGTAAACTCGTAGAAAAAGCAGACGACTTTGTGCCGTTCTGACTCACTAAACTCCAAACATATTCCATGACTACATTTTCACTTTGCAAACTGCCGTACTTAATTGCATCATGTGAAACTGTCAGAAACGTTCTCATGTGAAACTATTAGATGTTTCATTGTACTTATAAGAACTGACAAGACATCTACTGTCTGTCATACAAGAAAAATCTAAATCCCATCCACCCTGATATTGTTCAACAACTTGTCACTTTTTAATATTGCTGTCAGTTTTCAGGGTTAGGCAGAAAAATGACATCTTTAGTCATCTGAAAGAAAAAGCAACAAAAATAAGAAGTGAAAAACTTCACCACTGAAAATTTCTGCATATTTATTATGAAGCTAACAATTTGAATCTGTGGATAAATGTATTGCTACTTTCCTGTGAGCTCAGGCAGTCTGCTGGGCTGAGATCAGAAGAGTTTCTCCTTCATTTTCATAAAACACCTGAGCTGCTTTAACATGTTTGATCACAGTCTGTCTGGATTGAATTTTCATGCATTAAGCATCACAGATATGCCCAGTGTCACCTTACATGCCAGTAAGAAGCCAACATACACGACGACATTTGCTCTGTAAGCTAAGTTAATGTAAACAGAAACAGCTCAAATTAAAAATGAGAGAGAGCGCCAGGTGGAACATAACTTTGTAAACATTGTTAAAACCGAGTTATTGGAGAGAAAAATGGGAAACACACGGATGTAGCTTGACTGAAGACTGAATCTGTCTTTTATCCACTAAGCACCTTCCAATCAGCTCTTCTGTCTTCATATCACTGAGTTCAATTGGGCCAGATGTTTTGGGTTATCAGATCGGCTCAGGGACCTGCGTTTGACGATGACGTCACACGAAGGCAGCTGAACTCGGGTGGAGGGGGAGGGCGGGGACTTGATGTGATGTCTGGAATATTTTAGGACTCAGGATTTTCAGAAAGCTGATCCGTTTTGGCGACTTCATCCATTTTTATCTCTCCGTCCACCCTCGTATCCTACTCTTCCTCACATACCCATACTCATCTGTCAGTGGCATGTACGCCCTCGTCTGTCAAGGAGTGGTAATGCATGTAGCATTCAGGGACATCAGGAAAACCTAACGCTGCAACAATGTCTACTGTACTCTGTTGTCTACAGGGTTCATGTACTGTAATAAAAAATAAAAACTGCACTTGAAGCTCATTTCATTCGAGATGTGCAAAGTTATCAGCTCCTAGCTGTTCTCTTCATTTCCGTCTGTAGTCTGTTTATGGTGTGTGTCTGGTACGTCATTATTTCAGCTATCAGGACATTTACAGAAGGTGATACGGCTGTTGTACATCACTTGTGATAAAAACAATAACATCCCTTGTAAAATTCGTCCATGCTTTCAACAAAAATCTCCAGTAAAAACTGTTTCTGTAATTTTTCCGGACATCCTACCAACTTTAAACAGATTTAGTGTGACGTGCATCGACAGGCGCAGAACCTGAGCACATCTGGTAACCCCATCACATCTGGTACAGACACTGGCACATTTTACTTTCCAAACCTTTTCCGGACTTTTTCTCCCGGTCCTTCTGATGCAGGTTGATCTGTGAAAATTTGGATTCTCATTTTGACACACTGCTGTGATTTTATAACATCCTGATTCATATTGAAATGTTTTTTCAGTTGGTTTTACCCCCGCTGTTAGGTCACACCTGTACTGTATTCTGCTGCATAATGACCCACCACCCGCGCTTCATCACTTGATTTTCTCTGCCAATACGAAGGCTGCTTAGTTCTGTCTGCTCTTCACCGGTTCATCTTCATCTCATCCTGTCAGTTTTTGTTCAGCTCTCTTATTCTCGCTCCACCATTTGCACTCTTTGTTGGGTTTTCCGTTTGAACTGAGCTTTGAATATCAGGCTTTTTTGTTTAGTTCTGTAATTAAAAGTTTGTTTCTGCCTCCACTTTTCTGCCGATCAGTCCACATTTGAGTCTTCTACAACTCTGAAAGTTTGCAGTCTAATCTGGGCTTTCTACATATTATTGAAGCTTATAAAGGGTTTGCACCTTTGTGTGAACCCTGTTTTAGCTCTACCAAATCTTTTTTTATGGTGGTCTTGTGTAATGATGCGGCTTCCTCCTGAAAAGCGCTTTTTCTAATATAGATGATGTGAAGGGTTTTTCTTCAGCATGAAAAAGTTCCTGTCATCTTCAGCTTCTTCCCTGGATGTTCAAACCTTTTTATGTTGCATTCTTTTTACCTCAAAATATACTTTAGTGTTGATTCGGCCGCTCCTAATATCCCCTCTATCTCTCTGATGGATTTGTTTTGTTTTCACAGCCTCAGATCTTTACACATAGAGGGCAATTTGTCACCAAGATTCCTCTTTATCTGACAACATTTCTTTTAGACTATTATTCTTTTCACTTGGAAGAAAGCAGAGACATATCTGGGTACTGAGTTTGTAGCATCATAGAAGCAAATGTGATTCACCAACCAGCCAAAAATCAGCAATTAGGACAATTACTGTTTGGCTCCAGTGAATAACACTATGGGGTAGGCAGCGTGTTTTGCTTAATCCAAACTGTTTTGGTGTGACAGAGCTGCTGCTCAGGCTTATGATTAATAAAAGAGTCTAAACTTGCGAATCTTATAACTTCCTGTGCGACAAGGTGTGCAATGCTTTATTAACTGGAAGACAGACCGCTTTAGGTTGCTACAATGCCAAAGACTAGGCCTGGGACGATCAATAAATTAGTTAATCGCACGATAAATGAAAATGAACTCAATTTTTCTGGCCTCAATATATCGCCATGTGCATGCGTGTATTTGTTTTCATCGTCTCGCCTCTAAACAAGCTGGATGACAAGAGGCTTCACTCTGTGCATCGGTTTCAGCACCTGGGCGTGTTTGTGGCTCAGCAGAGTGAAATGAAGGGAGTGAACCATCCTGTCAGTCATCCAGGATCTTTGTATCTGTGGGAGGAGGCGGAGCTGCAAGCACACAGACTGCAGGAAGGGAGCTTCGAGGAGCTTGGAAACACTTACTGCAAAGCCTGACAGTCCTTTTTTTTTTTTACTGTTTATTTAGGATATTTAAAAGTTCTGGTCCTGGTCATGGTCCAAAATGAAATAAAAGTAAAATTGTTGTATTTAAAAGGATGTACTTATGATATATTAACATTACACGAGTGGTTATTTTGGTCTCGGTAATGTCGACAATAACAATTTGTTATCGTCCCACACCAACTGAAGACCAACAAAAAAAGCTCTGCTAATAGCAGCTAACAGCTGTAACATCAGCCTGTACCAACTCCTTCCGTCCTCTCTCCGCACACACAAATAGAAAACATGAAGGAACCCCCCCCCCCCATGCCCCCGAATTCCAGACAACCACAGGTTTCCCTGCATTGTTTGAGCTGACATGTTCAATGACACTCTGTGACTGTGCGTTCAGACCGAAAACAATTTGGGCGTCTGGTTTACATGCCAAGTCTATGTGAAGGCACATTATGGGGGTGTCCAGCCTTCTAGTGGTGCATTTTCGGCATCTGGCGCTGCATGTTTTGAGCTTTTTGAGAGCCAACGTGAGCACTGTGTCTCCAAAGGTGGAAAATCTGAACTTTTGCAGCATGATGTGAAGCATCAACCAACAGGGCATGTGCACAACTCCACTACTTCCTGAGCAGTTTTGTTTGATTTTGCCTCAAACTCAAGTTTGACAGACAAAGTTGCTTAGACAATAGACAGATTTCTTTTTCCACTTCAATATTACGGTATTGTGTTGATTTTATTTATCCATTTAATGTTTGGTAGCATTGTTGGTGCAAAAGTAGCTTTGTCTATACAATTTTGGTGTGGCTGGTGGTACTGGTGCTACTGACCTGGGGCGACATCAGGACCTCTTCTTTTAGAGGACTAAAAACATTTAACGAAGCATCATTCTGGACATTATTATGGATCTAGGGCTGTGAGATGTAGCCTAAAATCAATATCATGATATATTGAGCAGTTCACATTGGTAAAAAAAAATGGACAATAGGTCATTACAGACCGGATGGGGGAGTCACATGTGGACAGACGGTACATGTAGATCAGCATCTCAAAGGGACATAAGTACAGCTGACCTATAAACAGCCAAAACAGACAAAAATATTTTTTTCATTTTATTAAAACACTGAATATACCTACATGGGCAAAATGACGTCAGTTATCGCTGTAAATTTCACTTTCGGTAAATTTTCGATGTTTTGCCCAGCCCTAGCTCAGAGCTTGTTGGCTGTTAGTCACTCGCTCCCACGCTCACAGGCTCCCTCTCTTTGGTCATTTTTGAATTTTCCGAGAGTGAGACACACGCAGACAGTTGGACACACGCTACGTGGCTGAGATGGCAACAGCGGAAACAGCCCAATGAGCTTCCCTTTAGCTCTTCAGAAACCAAGGGGTCATGTGAGCTGTAGGTTCGTCCATTTTTACCGTCTATGGCATGCCCCAGTCCAATCCTCGAAAGCTTCTATCCTGCATTTCTTTGAATATACCATCTCCAACACACCTGAATCAAATGGCTTATGTCATGCACGTCATTCAGCTCTGCAGAAGCCTGGCAACGAGTCATTTATTTGATACAGGTGTGTTGGAAAAGGGATGCAACCAAAATGTTCAGGATAGTAGCTTTGCACGTCTGGACTTGGGCACCACTGGTCTATGGTTTTATCTAATAAAATTTTATGCATAGGGCTGTCATGGAGCTTATTTTCATGGTAAACAGTAAAAAATGACAAATGTTTTTTCAAAAATGAACCCAAAACATCACAAAAAACATTATATTTTGGAATAGCTATTCGATTGCTGAACTCTCCATCACTGTGGCTCTGTACAAACTCTGTCCATGCCAGTCAATCTCTTAAAAAGTAAAGTTTGTTTTCTTATTTTTCTGTACACGTTAAAATGCTGCATACTGTACATGCAGACATGGTGGAGTTTTTCAACCCAGAGCTACTGTATATGACAAAAGCAATGTAATGACAGCCACCTCAAGCAGGTGCTTCTACATCTATTCACAAATCACAGGATATGATGAAATAAAAGTGACACATAAATGGGAGGAAAACCTTGAGGATGAGTTTGAGGGAGAATATAAAGCATGTAGAGACAGTGTTTCTCCTTTACTAGACACAGAATGACAATATGATCTCATTCAAAGAATTTATCACAATCCTATTAAGTTACACAACATAAAAAATAAACACTCTCGGTTCTGTCTGAGATGTAAAACTGGGATGGGAACTCTGTTACATGTGTTCTGGGAATGTCCACAGCTAAAATCATTGTGGTTTTTGTTATATAATCCTTTTAAACATGTTAAAACAATCCCAATATTACTAAGAGTCGCCCTTCTGGGTGATACATTCATGTTGGATGCCTTTCAATACAAACCCAGATTTATTAGAGTTGCCCTGGTCAGCTAAAACACGTACAGCCAAACAGATAAACAACCACGACCTTGTTTTGATGGATTAGTGAGTTAGAGTCATGTACACTAAATGAAACGATTATGTAGAGTCTAAGGCTGGGGTGTGCATCTCGTTGTTGTTGGATTGCGGTCTGATTAGCTTATGCAGCGTTTGATGAAACATCAATATGGATGGTTCTCCAACCTTTTAACTTCACCACGGATATCAGGCTCTGCAAGAACCACCATTATGACTGACGTTAAAGTACAGTAGAAGAGACCTCCCTGTTTCCATCAAGCACCCGTCAGACAAGCAGCTCAGTTCCAAATGAAAATATTATTTATTGTTGAGTTGTGGCAGCTATCATCGTAAAAGTGGTTTATCACCAGAGCTGACATTTAAGCATCGTTTTACACTCAAAGGTAACCCTTCAGCAAAGTTCATAAAACCCTGAGGGGTCTCAGACTAGTTTGGTTGTTTAAATACCTTTTAATTTTAGCTTCTTTATGCCATAAACAAACAAACTGTATGGTTGTCATATCCATATTTCTTTATAACACAACTTCACCTTCGTAATCTGATTCCCCCACCCCCAACTTTAACCTACTCTATTCATACAGAGGGCCAAAATTGAAAAAAAAAAAAATCATCTAAGTTGAATTAAAAGGAATACAAAGAAAGGTGCTGCAGAAGATGTTTCAGCATTTCAGGAAGAGACTGTTAGCAAGTTTTTGAATAATTTGCATGCGCAAGACCAACCTGCTAGATTCACAGCTCCATCCCTCGGCCACAGAACAACGTGCGTGAGCCACTCTGGTGTTTAGCAGACAGCAGGTACAGATTCTCCATCATGTCACAAATGAAAGTAAATGGAAAGTCATTGTCTGAACGTTGCTAACTGCGTGCAGAAGGATGTTAGCTACCTGCTGTAAACGTCAGATGAGTGCGCGCAGCTTCCGGGACGCAGTATTGCTCTCTCCAATCAATCACTCTCATTGATCAATCTCGCCTATTACCCGTTGAACTGACTTACTACGGTAGTAAAAGTGACTGACAAGCCAGTAGACAAATGAAAAATGTAAGGAATGCAGAGATGATTGGCAGATATTTTTTCAGCCCCATTACTCTTACAGCTGATGTATAATAATATTTATATATTTAAAGCTTTTAATCAATTATAGCGTATGGAGTAGTGAACCCAATTTTACCAAATATTGCAAAAATTGTCCAAAGAAACATCTTCTATAATGCCTTTAATGACAAAAAAAGAAAATTACCCACACAACACTTTTGCCCCCGTGTGAGTACATAAGACACCAGTCCATCTCACTTTCATTCAGACATCAATGATGTTCCTGTGTTGTATTCAATTCTAACATACAGTATCTCCAATTTAACATGGTTTTTCAACAAGGAAAATCTGAGAGAGAGATTCAGATCTGAACTTTGAAGGGAGATTCCCGAAACTTGTTTTTATCAATTTGGATGTAAATATGCTAAAAACCTGCCACCAAAACCCATAACAAGGGCAGCATTCATACAAAACTTGTGTGTGTCCCAGCTTGGAAAGCTAACTGTACCACATTAAACATGCAGGTAATCAGGTCTCTTGTCGTTTTGTAGGTGTCTTGGGATTCGCAGTCATCTTCAGCTAAAGTTCTGGCACAGACTGGAACTTGCTTTTCCCAGCTGGGCTCAGCAGCCTTCATGATGCAGTCAGCTGGTGGGCAGCAGAAAACACACCGCTCCCTTCAGAGCCTGAGCTGCTTTACATTCAACCACTGTGCGACGGGAACACTCAAGCATAGTTTAGCAGAACGGACGTGAAACCCATAAAGCATGCTTGGTCCCAGAGAAGATTTATCTTCGGGCTCCCTCTCTGCTGCTGCCAACAGTAGATTACATGTCAAAAGTGGCACAGCGAGCAGATATTTCAGCCAATAAGCATGGATGGAGGGCGAGCCGCAAGAGTCTCTGGAGTGATATTGCTCGCTCTCGCCGTCAGAAAGGCTCGGGCTGACCCTTGATCCTATTGTTCTTAAGAGTGATGGTCGGCCATAAACCTGCCTGACATCATTGAGGTGAAATGTAGCAACCGCAGAGGCAAAACTGATTACAGGCCTCAGGTATGAAACACTGGAATCCTCTCAGGTTGGACTCGTACTGTAACCCCAGCGGTGCCTCTCGTTTTGTACGGTCGAACAAAGGTTACAAGCCAAAGGCAAAGAAAAAAAATCTGAATGTCACTCAAATCATTGTGGACAGTCTGAGATTTAAGGGTTTCCCCCTGGGGGACGGGAAAGTTGTCAGCTTGGGCTAACAGAGTATTTATTCATGATTTAAAAGGAGAAAATACGACTACAGCTGGAGTTATTTATGTGAAAACAGGATGATTAACCATCCAGACGCGATCAGAAACAAGGGGAGCAAAAAAAGGAGCTTACTGAACAATAATAAGACTGATGTAATTGACCTGGATCAAACAAATCCCCTCATACTGTACATCAGCTAAATGTCTCCATGGGATTGATGTTTAAGAAATAAATCTTTTTAAAAATCTCTCTTTATTTAGACTCAACAGATACTGGGTTGGACCACTTTTGCCTCAAGAGCAGCACAAATTCTTGGTGGTAAATATTCAACAAGGTGCTGGAAGTAGCCATCAGAAGAAGGGATGGACATGGTCTGCAACAATACTCAGGTAGTCTGTGGTGGTTTAACCGCCACATGAAAAAGTGGGCCAAGAAAATCTCCCTCACACCACTAAACCAGGAGCAGCCTGAAGCCTTGATCCAAGGCAGGATGTTAGGATTCTGAGCCTAGCATCTGAATGTGGAGCTGAAATGGAGACTCATCAGACCAGCAATGTTTCTCCATCTTTTATTGTCCAATGTTGGTGAGTCTGTGTGAATAGCCTCAGTTTTCTGTTTCTAGCTGACAAGAGTGGCACCCGGTGAGGTCTTCTGCTGAGGGAGCCCATCCACTTCAAGGTTGGTCATCTTGAGCTGCTATCTTGGTTGGAACCAGTGCTGATCTGGGTAACTGTTGCCTTTGTATCGTTTGGTTTTTGGATCCTTGTCTCTAAACCCTATAGATCAGTGGTTCCCAACCTGAGGGCCCCTAAAGAGCAGAGAGCAGAGAGGGTCCTTGAGGCTCTAGCTGTTCAGTCGGTGTGATTTAAATTAAGACCTTGTCTACACAGATGAGTTGAGGCATATTCGCCGAAGGTTTTTTTTTCATACCTTCATTCTCATCTCTTCATGTTCCGGAAGCCCAAAAATTGCAAACTTTAAACCATTTCATTAATGAAACATTTGAGAAATGCCAAATGCCACAGTACAGATGATTCATGACAGGAGTCAGTCAGAACGCATCATTTACAGTAAGAAGCAACTTATGAGAGTATGAAACCAAGCATGGTGTCAACACAGGGCGAGCGAGGATCCAGCTTTTTTGGAAGATGCTGACGGGGGTCCTCAGGGAACGTAGACCTAAAGCCACTGCTGTAGATGGCAGTGCATGAAAATCCCAGTAGATGAGCAGTTTTTTAAACACTCAGACCAACAACCACGCCACATTCAAAGTCACTTAATCTTCTTTCCTCATCATTCTGGTGTTCAGTTTGGACTTCAGCAAGTCATATTCACCACATGCACAAATTTACTGGATATATGACTGACTGATCATGTGTACCTAGTTATGTTGCTGGTGGTTGTAACTCTTTAAGTTTTGCTGTGTTCTAAACTACTAATTGATGCAATATATATATGTACACACACACACACACACATAGACATATATATAATGTTACATGCGTCAAAGAATGTACTTCAGAAATCTTAATATGAAATAGATCAATAACAACTGGCAACCTGAAATGCTCCTTGCAGGAAGAAACACACAGACCAAGCAGGGAACTTGAGAGGAGGAAATAGCTGCTAGAAGCTTTTGGAGGGTGTTAAATCAGGTGTTCTGAAACAGGAAAACATCAAATATTGATCCATCTGATCCATCCATTTTTGTTTTTTTTTTTTGGTCGTGTGTCTTCTCTGCTGGCATGATCTTGAAATTATATCAGCTAAAACATATGAAAAAAATAGAATATTTCCATTAGTGCAGAATTAGTCTAGCGGCTTTTTTTTTTTCCTTTTTTTATTCAGAGGATGGCCCCTTGAGATGTAACATCTTGTTTTCGAGGGGGTCCACAACACAAACAAGTGAATGTAATTTTTTCCAGCTTCTGTTACCATCAAACCAAAAGTAAAAATGCTACAAATCCTTAAACTTGAGAAAAACAATCAGAATTACATCATGACTCATACACGTATGACAAAATTGCATTTTTATCAGTAATTGTATGTTTTTGATTGCAATGCTTCATTGTTAAAACATGTGAAGTGTCACTACTTGTGTGCGTGTGTGTTTATGTTCCCATTTTCAAAGTAGCTTTAACAACTGAAAAACTAAAGTAATTTTATGAAAATGAAGGTAAATGGCAGCTTCAAATCATAATTTAGAGTTTAAAACCAATTACGGTTAATGCATACTTTACTGTATATATGAATTAGTTATATTTCTATTTCCTACCTTTTTTTCTCGTCTTAATCTTTGGAATAAAATCTATTCTATCCAACCAAAATTGTGCATGTTAAAGCAACAAGAGAAGAAAAATGCCAAAGGTTGGCACTGTATTTTTCATTATTCACTGACTTCAAAATGAGGTCTAAGAGGTCAAAGTATAAAAGTTATTCTACAAGCTGTGTGTTAAAAATGCCAGATTTTACATATTCCTGTACATGAGCACATTTTTTATTAAAATTTAAACTGTTAATATATACAACCCAATTCCGAAAAAAGGTGGGATGCTTTGTAAAATGTGAAAACCAAAACCAAAAGCAACGATTTGCAAATCTCTCCAACCCACATTTTATTCCCAGTAGAACATAAAACATATCAGATGCTGAAACGGAGACAGTTTTACCATTTTAATGGATACTATCTGGATATTTTTAATTTGATGGCAGCAACACATAAGTCTGATCAGGTTGATGTTTACAATTCTGTGGAATTTCCTCTTCTTTGAACAACTGTCTGGTTTCAGAGCATTCAGCTTCTTATCGGTGGACAGTTGAAATGCCTGCGTAGCTGCATTAGTGCCTGTGGCATGGACAGCATCCAATCGTAAAAAGTACATAGAGGTTTTAAAGCAAAATCTGCTCCCATCCAGACGTCGTCTCTTTCAGGGAAGGCCTTGCAGATTTCAGCAAGACGATGCTGAACCACACACAGAATCCATCACAACAGCATTACTGAAAACAGGAGAAAAGTACTGGCCTGCCTGCAGTCCAGAGCCAGTTCACACCGAGTACTTCGCTTCCCCCAACTAACATGTAAAACAAAACATGGCAGCTGGCAAGAAAGAGCTAATTCTCGAAAAGCGTCCCCATGTCTTTAGTCATTTGGAACCAGGTGCAACATCAGACTTGGAACAATTACACATTTCTAAATTAATTTAAGGTCTGTTTCTGCTCTCAAAAACATTTACAAGCTGGCAACAGTTCAAAAACCCCCCTAAGCAGAACCCAGATCAGGGGAATCCTTTTCTCATTGTTTTCGATACGATGAGCAAGGCGTCCGTTGGAAAACGTGCCTAAATGTGGTTGTGACGCATATCACTCTAGATACACACAGAAGAAAAACATGGAAATTCCACATTATTCACAAGTTTCTTTGTACACAAGAGGCATTTATGTGCATGAACATGACGTATAATCAACCTTTTGTTCATATCAAAGTAATCCCATTGGAATTTTTTTTTATAACACCATGAAATGTTAAATTTATGTTTTCAAATGTATTTGATAAAATTACTCAAAGGGGCCCCCCCAAGTAGAGGCTTTGATTGATTTATGTTTCAAAGGTGGTTTGAAGTTACATGTTTGAAGGTGCACGTTTAAAGATTCTTTTTTAAAAATGGAGAAACTAGCTCCCTGGTGGTTGGACAGCTTACAGTTATACACCTATTCACAAGTCTTTTGTTTTCCAAGCATGTTTCAAAGCTTTTGTTCAGTTTCACTTACACAAATTTAACTCTTTAATGGCCAATGTGCCCCACATATGTACTGTATCATATTATTGGATCATTTTAGGCCCTAAAATGATGCAATAATATGATACAGTATGCATGTGGGGCATACGTACTTTAAAATTGAGGGTAAAAACTTTGTGCTAAATCCTGCCCTGTCCCCTGCTGGATACATTTTGCACAACAATAATTCTCACACACAACATGTAAAGAAACAGTCCAGATATACAACTTATCATTTTCACATATCAGCCATATTGCCCAGCCCAATCACACCATCTGTCTAAATGAAAGATCTGTGTTGGAGGTACAGCTGGATCTGCTCTGCTATCCCCAACAAAGCTGCACTTTTTTTTTTTGCATTTTTGTCTTGTCACTTATGATCAAAACGTAGATGGGCTGGTTGCACAAATGATCTTTGAGAAGCTGCGCTGACTCGTGCATTTGATACATACTGACAAGTCTGCAGCTAGTTTATTTCATCTCCCCCCGAAGCTCTCATGGATATAACCAGCCTGTCACTTTGCATCGAGGACCGAGGGACCCGTGGCCATTTGAAACCCTACTGATTCTTCTTTCTGTTGTCACGGCACTGAAAATCCAGATCCTTCACCTCATATCTAAAAACCAACATCTGCTCAACTGGTGTCCCCTGAACTAAAATGTGCTCAGGCTTTCATTTATTTGTTTATTTGATAGGGACAGAGCATATAAAAACAAAGAAAACATCTTCCAAATATGACAGATTTAGCGAAGAGGCTAGTTTTCATCTGTTGTCCCAATAAAATAACTGTCTGAAATAACTGTCATGCCACCTTCAACTTGTTCCACTCTTTTTTCCATGGGTTAGGTTTTATGTGCTAAAAATGGTCAGTATGATGAATCCGTCCTCTGTTGTTGCACATCTTTGGATTTTCTTTTGACAAAAACAGGCAGCAGAGGAATGTAAAAATATGCCACAGTGGCAGATAAGCACTTCTCAAACAGTTACATAAAAAAGGGTGAATGATTCTAAATGTGGTGCAGGTGCTCATTGCTATTCAGAATACCAAGGAGACAATAATGCAAACATCTCTGTGCAGGTACAAAAAAAAAAGGAGGGGGGGGGGGGGGGGGGGGGGGAGAGAAAACTAAGAAGGATCATTTTTATGCCCATGAGTCAAATCAAACACTGACTACAGCTAAAAGTATGAATATATGAACAAAGGAAGCCATTGGAGAATATGCTGCTTTACAATCATTATTAAAATAAACAATGAGGGAAAAACCTTTAAAAACCGTAAAAAAAAAAAAAAAGAAAAAAAAGGGGGGGGTCTTTCTGGAATAATTCTTTAAATAATTTCTTCCTGAAAATGAAGGTGACATAAATGTGACTGTCACACATCCGTCACGTCTAAAGCAAATCAGTTTCTTCCACAAACAGGAACGAAGGTTTCTTACTTTGGTCCAGGAAAGTCAGGGATCGAAGCAGCGGACAGTCTGCACATGCATTTTTGTGCATGTGCAACCCAAAGTGTTTGGTTGAAAGCACCAAGCTAATGTGTTGGGTTCATTTCACCTTTTCTGTCATGGATTGGGTTGCTTTAACCCAGCATTCACACCAGGATAGTCCAGGACTCAGCCCAATTAGGCGAGGATTTCAGGAAAATTTCACGCCTGTCTTTGCTTCGGTTCACGTTCAAACTGCATTAACTGAAGTGGACCGAACTGCCTGGTTATACAGACGTAGTTACAACAACTGCACGCTAGGGGGTGACGCTCCACATTCAACCACTGAACAGTGATGAAAAAGCAGGAAGAGGAAGAAAATCAGACCGTGATTAAAGTGAAGATCTTTCTGCTTCTTCTTATTTGTCCACTCCATTTCTGTCTACAGATTTTCCAGTTTTTTTTCTTTGTTGTTTTGGCCTCGGCTTCTTCAAACGCACTGTTTGCTTGTTTTCCCTCAGATCCAAACAATAATCTACCCCACTTCCATTTTTACTGGGGCGGCTTTGATGACGACGCTATTATGCGACACCATGACAAGTAAATGTCTGTAAATAAGGACGAATCACCACATAAAAGCTGCTTTGAGCTCACGGGGGGGGGTTCCGAATAATGTTTTGTAACAAAACATTGGTGAAATGAAGGAGTTTGTGGCAGATAATACCTTATTTAGAGGCTGCACGCAGTTGCCCCATCACTTTCATTATATTGGACATACGCTGATCTGGAGTGGATCTAAAAATCTCCTGAAGGAATCCAAGTTGTATCAAAACTATCTGGATGAGTAAATGAACATATTTCATACTAGAAAATAGGTCCAGATTGAAAAAAAAAAAAGAACTTCCCCTTTAAGGCGGACTGTGGAATGAACCAGTCTGGGTATGAAGCTTAAAGCTTACATCATCTCTGAAAACCCTTTATATTTAACGAACTGATCTTTGTGAAGTTATCATTCTAATATTTCCTTTATGCTTATTCTTTACCTTCTCATTTTTATTGTTCTTAATATGTTACTCCTTTTTTCCAACTGCTTTTACGAGCAGATTTTCCCCCATGCTTATGTACTTATTTAATTTTGACACCAAGTTTAATTTTCTTTATATATAAAAAAAAAGTCGTATAAAAAATCCTGAACTGAGGGAAGAAATGGTTCACGATCTGATGGATGTAACACCTGATGTAAAACACACGGCTGCAGCCACAACTAATGGCAGCATTTCCCTGGTGTTTGATGATGTGACAGAAGACAGAAACAGCTGAGTGAATTCTGAAGTATGCAGAGCTATGCAGTCTGCTGAGATTAATCCAAATTGGACTTCACAGCAGAGATGGACAATGAGCCCCCCCCCCCCCCCCCCAAAAAAAATACAGTGAAATCAAGCCAGCAGTTTTTGAAGTGGAAGTGAAACGTTCTGCAATCAGCCACCTGATCTTAACCCCACTGAGCTACACCGCACTGAAGGCAAAGACACGGGCAGGAAAACCTACAAACAGCTGAAGGCTGCAGCAGTTAAGGCCTGACAAGGCATCAGAGGAAGAAATCCATTCTTCTGTGGCGTTTTGGGAGCTTTCAGGGTATAAACACTCATTGCCTGCAAAAGATTCTTTAAGTATCAAAAAATGAACCGTTTCATTTGTGGTTAAATTATTTTCTGTAATTACAGCTGTGCAACTGAGTATTAACTCGCTGTAATTCCCCCTATTTGTGTGTGAATCCCCTTAAATTGAAGCCAATACTCATTAAATAATTCAAACTCAAATGTGCAAACAGCTAAAATAAAAACATTGTGTCCAAATATCATTTCAAGAACCAACTTAAGCTTCATCCAAACAACCTAATAAAACACTATGAAAACACTTTGAATGACCCGGATAATATGCTTGAAATTTGTCACATTTATATGATCTATTCATAAAGCCATCAGACTAATGTGTTCCAGCATTAAACGTCATTTGATGGCTAATAAAACCTGTTTGTTGTCTCTGGCAGGGCTCCAGGCCACAAGGTCACCCAGACGGGCCTGCACCCACCATTAATTCTTCATCTCATTTATGAAGAGCATCCTTCAGAATGATAAAGATTCCAATTGGATTTAACTTTTTGCTTTTAATGGCAATGATACACAGAAGAAGAAAAACTATTTGTCTTTTTCAATCATACCACAACAGGTAGCAGGAATTAGCTCATCAGTGGCAGCAGGGAGCACCGAACACAGCAGCCCGCTCCTGTGGTTTGATTTGATTAACTGGCAGTCAACCAATGGCTGTCTTACCACTGTGCGCATTTTTCTTTATTTTTTTTCATCTAATTTTGATCCTCATGACTTAATTTGACTACCCAGAGCTCTTTAAGACAGCATCATCTGAAAAAACTTCAATATTCTATTTAGAATAAAAAGCCTCTGATGCGATATTATTATTGTCTCTACTGTTCAGCATCAGTACAGTACAGCCAAGCTGTTGTTTTCCCCAAGGACAAGCCTCAACTTACAGTTTGTCATCGATATAACTTCTACTATAAGTCACCACAGGTTTCTTTGGGGGAGTTTAAGCTTCTTGTTATTTTCCCGCCGTCGACATTTACGCACCTCCATCACTCTTGAAAGATGGCTCGTGCCTGTCCTCACACAGGTTCCTCATCAACGCACCACATCAGCGGCTCAAAGCTCTTCACAGCTGAGTGAGCTGCCTGGATCCATCACTGACCACCAGCCTCTCTCCCCACTCCTCCTTTCACTCAGTATCAGCCCGTACATCTCTCCATCTTTCCTTCCATCTCTCCACTATCAGCGCCCACATCTCCTCGACACCTTTCTCTCCATTAAATACCATACCCACAATTCTGCGCTGCTACAGCTGCAGCGATGTAATCCAGTCCAGGTTACATGAGCGTGGCAATCAATCACGCAGCCTGTCCTGCTGCCTTCCCCCCTCCTGAGGAGCGGCTGACATGTGAGCCGTCAACTTACTGTCATTCATGGAAACCCCTGCAGAAATGAAGGTCTGAAGACACAGCCGGCACCTGAGACCAGTTCACCCCCATGCTGCGTTCAAAAATTAAATATGCTGGCAACATTTACTCCTCATAAACTCTTTAAATGAGCTGCTACAGATAAAACACTTAATTTAGCATGTTTTATTTTCCTAATAGTAAATCATTTTTATGCTGTTTGATACCTGCAATTATCTCAGTCAATCTTTGCAGGAAGCTCCATGATGACATGATGAACATCTACCAGGATGTTACATAAGACTGCATTCTGTTTTCTGAGCCTGGTTGCTGCATTATTGATTTGAGAAGTTCAAAGTCTGAATTCAAACCCAACGGCTATGCCACTAAATCTTAATGGCAACATCATTAAACTCTGAACACTTGTTTATTTTCTGAAATAACATTAACTCAGACTTTATACAGTGCATGCATTTAAATGAGAAATAATAGATGTATAGATAAAATAACGTGCTCTTTATTCAACACAATAGTTTCAGAGGCAACAACAGAAGCTGCATGCTCATTACTTTGCCTCAGGCTTTGGGAAAGATTGATTTTGTATGTGCTGCATGAAATAAACATGCAAACATTTGCAATGAGGCGTATTGCCGATCAACTGGTTCGAGCATTCAACCACCAGCTGTCATTTTGAAATGCAGCTTGTTGGGGTGAGAGTGAAGTTACTTTGCGATGCTGCAAAACAACTATAGTACAAAATAAACCTGAATGGATTCTGCATCTCAGTTGGTAGAGCTCTATAAAACACAGCAGTTCTCTGTGCACCAGAAAATATTAAAATCTTGTATTTTTGTTTAACAAGGGAATCAAACAGTCAATAATCTCTGCTATAATGGAGTCCTGGTCAAGATAGCAGCCTTACTGACCATTAAAATGCAAAACAACAGGAAGCACGATTCCACAGTGGCATCTAGAAACATCTTCGGTCCGATTCTCCAAAACTTAATGATTCCCGTTTGGTTAAATAATTTTAATTACCCTTAAGCCCGACTGACCCGCATACGAGTCAAAGAACTGACAGTTATGATCATCAACTACATATTAAACAGCAATAAAACAGAACAATGCAGAGTATTTTCAAGTATTACTCAAAGTTTAGACCCTAATGTCCACGAAACATGATCAAAAGTGCATTTTAGTGCAAAACATTAAAGGGGAAGTTCAGAATTTTTGACATAGGGCCTCATTTACAAGTGAGCCAGAATACTACTTATCACTGAAGACGGTTTCAACATATCTCATCCCGTTATGCTAGTTCCAGTTGGTCGCCGATGCTAATGCTAGTGCAAGTCAATAGGAATCTGCTAGCCTGTTATTAATAACAATCTTATCCACTCCACAGAACATTTGAGGCAAATCATTTCTAACTTCAGACTATCTGTGTAAATGTTGTGTTAACAGAATAATGTTACAAATAAAACAAACCTGCCTTTCATTGCATTTTGATTGTTGCTGCTGAGAAACTTTACAAAGTTTCACTTCCTGTATTCCTGTACTTCATCTGTTGCTACGTGCATGAAGGAATCTGACTACACAAACATAAAGTCTAAAATACGGCCACGTCTGAAAGGCGTGAGGATATGTCGGATTTTGAAGATGATTTTGAACTTTTTCATCAAACTAACTATCAGCATGTCTCTATGAACCGAAATACACTGGCAAAGCTAGTAAGCTGGTAAGAAACTAGTTCCTCAATATGTCATGCAAAATTTGTCATACAAGGCCAGTTTTACTTTTTTTTTTTTACACGAGTTTACTAGTTTAACACGGCATTTACACGGATAGTCTTGCTGACTTGCCTCTGATGTTCTGTGGGGTGGATAAGATTGGTTTTAATGACAGGCTAGCAGATTCCTATTGACTTCCACTAGCATTAGCATCACCAACCTTCTGGAACTAGAATAACGGGATGAAATATGTTGAAACCGTCTTCAGTGATAAGCAGTATTCTGGCTCACTTGTAAATGAGACCCTATGTCAAAAATTCTGAACTTCCCCTTTAAGTATAGAAACAATTTAACTTAATGGGGCTCAGTACGAGACATTTGCGGTATTAAACTAGGAGAAATAAACGGTGTATATTGCTGTATCTGCTGCTGCATGGTGCATTCTGTAGTCCTACAGGAAAGCGGAGAAGCTATTGAATCAAATGTTGCCAAGGTGTTTGTGAACTACTTAACCCAGGTAACCTAAACTCTGTGGCTAGACTGCAGCATGATTGTGCAATTGAGCTTTTGTGTATGGAAGGGAAGAAGCTGTTGGACAGACCGGCGTTTCCGTCTATCCGATGTTTTTGAGTGGGATCGTTTTATTTGGGGTTGTGCATTGTTTGGAAAACAGCACGTGAGGGGAGGAGATATTAGCAGAGATACAGCAGCAACCAGACGTGAAGTTTCCAGATTCTCCTGACTCAGACAGCTGCAACATTCCGGTTTGAACGAAGATATTTGTTTTCACGTGAAACCTGGACTGCATTTATTAGTGAGTTTTGTACTTACTTAGGGTAATTGTGAGTTGATTTCATGATTACATGCTATTTGAAATGCTAATTTGAGTTGACATGCTAGTTATTTGCCTGGACAAGTCTTTAATAAAACTTTTGAGGAATCTTTTTTTTTTTTTTTGCTCAACCTTTATCAAATTTGGTATATTTGCTGTTAAGGAATAACTAAAGGTAATAGCATCTTTAAAAAAAAAAATCATTATTAGCATGGTGTTACCATCTGTCAAATAATAAAACAACTGGCGAGCATATAAATTTCAGTTCTCTATATTATTGTAATTTACTCAGGCATAGTAACGGACAGTATTTTGATACTGTAAATACATTCACTGAAGTCTGTAGGTGTCCCTAGATACCAAGAACATGAAAATGTACCTTACTATTTTGGAGCAATTATCTTTCTTTCGAGTATGTCTTTTTGGGCCTTTTTTTCTGAAAATATGTCCAGGGTTTAAGAGGTTGAGATCCTGCTTTGAATTATTCCGTGTCCAAGGTGAAAGAAAATGCAGCTTTACCCAGATCTGTCAAAATGTGGCATCTCAAGAATGAATGTTGACTTGAGGTGAAGATGAAAAGGCAGAGTTGGGGGACTCGAGTCAGACTGCGTTCCATGACTTTGACTGTTTCATAACTTCAAGCTTGAAAGACTTGAAAGAAAGGACACATATGATAAAGTTGTATTTTGTACTGCAATGCTGATCACTGGAAAAAGATGTCACCGATTGTACAAGTATTCACCTTGCTCTCCCTTTGTGGGAGGTGATGTTTGCCCCCTCAAGTCTTTTTCAAGATCAAGAATCAGGATGCTGTCTGCAGGTTGTCTTATATTATGCTTTTGAGTCATGATGAGGTGATTTTCAGTGGGATTTCAGCGTATACTGCACATCCTGGGGCCACCTGCAAGGATGTCACAAACCAGCAGAGGCCGACACATAGAGACAGCATTGAGGAGCCTCAGAAAACTGAACATTTCTGTGAGTGTTATCCAGGACAGTTATGCACATTATCAAGGTGTATTTATATAAAAGACAATCAGAGAGCTAATTTGAGGCTGTAGAACCATGCAAAGACATGTTAATGGATGCATAACTTACAGTACAAGTTGCTCTTCAGGATATGACCTTTACTTTTTTAGAATCATCTTGTGAGGTCACTGTTGTGTAAATTCATCCTTATCTAACCCAAAATCCAACCTAACGACTCCTTTTGGAGAAATATGGTAATTTACGGAATCAAATTGAAATGAAACTGCTGAACTGAAAAAGCTGTAGAGTTTTATTTCCTTAGAAAATCCTCAAAAAGTAATTGCATGCAGAAATGTTTAGTGAATTTGATAAGGTTTGTTTTCAAGTTAACTTTACTTGCATATATGAGTTATTCCTACAAGAAAAAACTCAGGTAAGCTTTACTCATATTTAGCAACTTTGCCTTTGACTTTTACTTTGTCATGATTAGTTCGTTCTGCTTAGACTCAGTTTACATCAAACAAAAAATCTCACATTGAAACAAATATTCTTTAACAAATAGTATTCTTTAACAGTGACTCTGGGACAGACTAACAGACTAGTCATTATGAACAGTTAAAATATAAAAAACAGTTGATTGACAACTAATATGATATTCCCAACTCCTTAGAAGAGGATGTAGAATTTTCCAAAGCTGGGGATGGTGGCTTTACTTATCTGTACTGTCCTTCTCATGGTAACACTTTTACAAATCAAACACAACAGAATTTGAACCATAACACAGCAAATAGCTCAATTTTATAGCAAAGCATTCACAAAAGGTTACAATCCTGTTGAATGTGCACCTCCCATAAGCCAATAACCCCCCCCCCCCCCTCTGACAGGACTATGTTGCCATTGAATACTTTGAATACAAATGACCTATTAATTGTTGAATAATTGTTAATTGAGTTATAATTACAATTCTAACTTAAGTTAAAAATATACAAACAAATGTTAAGTAGCATTTAATAAATTATGCCTTTTTTGAGTAAAAACAGGGTAACACAAAACTCTCGTAGAATTTACTTTTCATGTCAAAGTGATGTTTTCAAGGCCAAAAAAAATCCTTTTGTTCAGTGCACAGTTATATTAAAGTGATAGTTGATTGTGGTGTTATTGTTGTCCTTTTAAAGACGCACTGCAGAACTTTTTGCAGTGACATGTCCCCTATCGACGGCTAAACTGGTATCCATCTAGCATCCTACCTGTACTCTGAGCTCCCTCCGGACAGTCTTATCTTGACTCTTGTCTGATCTCTTGCACCATGATGTAAATTAAAAACATCCAGTGTGTTTATATCCGTTTGCTACTGTAGCACGTGACGTGGTATGAAACCAATACTCGGCTGCAACGTCACGCCACTTCCAGATGGAAAAAGTTGCATAGTGCAGTTTCTGAGACTTGAGACGCCGCTGGGCAGTGACGGCTCAAGAAATGCACGATGAGTGCTGGTGTGCCACCAAAACGAGTCAGATACGCATATTTTTAAAGCCAAAAAGTTACATTGCGGGCCTTTAAGGATGTCCCCTTGTGATAACAAAAGCAACTTAACATTATTAACAAGCCAAAACACATCAGAGGACAATCATCTGTAAGACTGAGCAATGAGCCATTACTTTAAGCTTCCATTAATGTCTGCTGAAGTCAGACATTTCACATTTGAAATCCCATCTGATAAAAGAAAAACTACAATGGAAGCAAAGAAAACAAATAATGCAAGAAAGTCATTCATCTTGCAGCACTTGCATTTAACAATTGATGCATCCTACTCCTCCTTCTGTAATTGAACTAACTCTGACCCCCCAATGCACAAACTAAATCCACATCAAGGATCATAAGAGACCTCCAAACAATTTGATTCTGAAAATGTGAGAGCAACCCAGGAGTAAGAGTCATTGCTCTCACAGATTCACCTTGACAAGAAAGCAATCCTTTCAATCTGAGACACATGCAGGCATGCATCAGGATAAAAACTGGTACATGTCTCTAATTCCCAAGTGAGAGAATACAGCTGGAAGATGTTAATAATGGTGGACATCAAAGGCCCATTCGTTCTCCCAGACTGAAACAGGAGTGAAAGCAGTGAGTCACGTTCAGACCCCTGAGAGCAACGTTGAAATAAGTACTGCAAATTGCTGAAGGTCGTGTACTAGTCATGGCATTGAAAATTCACTTGCAGTTATGTTAATGAATATATCCATGATAATGGTCATGCTGACCTTTGGCTGATCCACCGAAAAAGCCATTTTACTACATAATACTTGGACAAGATGTTTCCAATCCCTCACAGTATGACATACAGTGTGTGAAGGAGTTGTGCACTACTGTCAATCTGTGCTATCGCAATAAAAAGGAAACTGATTACATGTAGGGTTGTCACAATACTAAAATTTAATTCTCGATACAAATACTAAAGACGGTGGTTGATACTCAATACCATTTTCGATACTGAAGGGGAAACCCCCCCCTAAAAAAGAAACAAAATAAAAAAAAGAAAATAACAATCCAAAGAACACAACAAAAATATATGAATATATATATATATATATATATATGAATATATATATATGTATAGATATAAAAGAAAAGACCTCAAGAAAGGAAAATAAATTATCATCATCATCATTATTGGCACTTTAACATGTCCTGTCCTGCATCATAGCAGCAGAATGGGGATGTGACTGCTGGGTTGTGGGGGGCAGATTTGCATTCAATTATTTTTAAGATCTAGTTTGTGCATTGATAAAGTCTCCAACAGTCTTCTCCAACTGCTCTCTGTGATTCAGAAGAAACAAATTAAAAGCTTCAACCACCAGTTAGTGGACTTATTTACGTGTCCATTTCTTCACAACACTTGAGACCAAATCAAGTAAATTACAGAACAGACAAACTAGTTAGGGTGAAGCTGAGATGCTGCTGCGTGAGCACGAAGCTTGCGCTTCCACACGGTTTGCAGGTTTGCTTTGACGCACTGTTTGCATACAGGCGTGTCTACGTCTTTCGCTTTTTCTTCTTCGTCTGCTGCATGTGAAATACTTCCAAACAAGACTTTTTCCTTCTTCGTTTTCTAATAAAACCATCTGGTCTGGACTTCAGCAGCAGAAAAATGAGCTGTCAGGCTCTCTGCCTGCCTGTCGGTCGGTCAGCCGCTGTTTACCTGCCGGCTGCTGCCTGTCGAGTGCGCGCGCACTGCAGCATCGATACCATGGCAAATTAGTTACATTGTCGATACTGCGTTTCAGTATCGATACTTTTCGGAGTATCGATATTTTTGACAACCCTAATCCAAACACTGAGTTGCTAATCTTAGCGTGCTTACGGCCATATGAAATCGGTTCTACTTCGTAGTGATAAGAAAACCAAACACAGCCTGTTGCATATTAGTTAATTATGTTGATAACAGTTTTATGTACAGCGTCCCAAGGTTCAGAAACTACTCTCCACAACTTATTTTGCTATCCCAGAGCACCATTCTATAGCAACGTTTAGCTTTACATCACTGTGTCACCTGCTAGCAACTGGATATCAACACTGTGGCCATTGTTAGTGGGCTCGCTAACTCAGAAAAGCCCCGTAAGAAAATCTGCCAAAGTTCAGTAGTGGAGCTTTGAAAAAAAGTTTTTCCTTTCCGCTGTAACCTTCCACCTTATGACTTCAAAGCATTTTAAAACAATCAGATATTTTTCTAAGCTAATTAACTCACTGGTTGCCATTCACGTGTAAACACGTAAATTCAAATCCGAATGTGAACTGCCAATGTGTTTGCGCGTGTTTACACATTAATTGCAGATTTTTTTTAATCGGGGGGAGCCGTTTTAATCTCTGGCAGAGCTTGTCAGAGAGAACCAAGTGTTGATCGTCTTTATTGCTGTAATTTTCATCCGATCCAGTAGATGGCGGTGTCAGACAAGCTTAAAAAAAAAATCTACCAGGAAGTGCTGATGTGCTTCTATGGTTCTGTGTTGTCAACACGGGAAGTGTGCTCGATTCTGTCGTGGGATAGAGAATATGGCGACCGCTCATAATCGAAGCAGTTTAGGCGGCAGATGTAAGAGGAAAGTTTGTGGAAAAACTGATCAGTGACAGACTGACACGATTAATCAGCACTTTATATGTACACAATTATTATGTACTGGACTACGGTTATTCATTTAATTGGATATGAATTTGTTGGTAACTGACGCGAGGCAAATAAAGCTGAATTGAATGACTTTTATTCCTTAATGCAAAAGGTCAAATTTTCTGTAATCATCCCATAAAGCTGTGAATTTGATCAATTTAATGAGTAACTAGTTCATTTAATTTCACCTGCTGCATGGTGTCTTTTTTACACAAAGACAGAACAAACTGCAAGACAAAGCACTTTAGATAACAGAGTAAAACCTATCCTGCTTTTTTGTGTCCGTCAACACTGTAAAGAGCAGAAAGAGTTTTAAAAGGAAGAAACTGATGTATAAATATTATTTTACCAAACCCAAATCTAACCCATCTTGCTTGACATTGTCAGTGTGGGAGATCTTTTATTTTAGCTGCAAATCAAGTCATAATATCAACATTATAACTTTGATATGAAGCATTTCCATGTTGACACTGTTTGAAACTGGTTCTCTGTAGAACACATTACTTCTGATACATATATATAGGAACTATCGGAAATGTCTGATGTTTAGATTAATCCCTCTCACTTTCCTTTCTGATAACTCAAAGTGAGAAAACGTCCATCAAGAAGTGTACAGAACAAACATGAAGGCACAGAATCAGCAAAAATCTATGCAATACTGATGGAGAAAAGTTTGAGAAAGTCCTGGAGAGGCAAAAACTGATGCTGGTAGATGATCTGTTACTCCTGAGGTGTCAGTTTGACTTTCTGCAGAGAAAAGTCAAACTCAGAGTCCCGGTATAATTACTGAGTATGAACTGTCAAACTGGAGGCAAACTGGAAGAGGTATGAAATGTGATTATGTTTTGTGACATTCAGGTAAAATAAGTTATAAAGGGAAGAAACAAGTCATTCATGATGCCCATAGAAGCTGGCTTGTATTTAATGGCAGGCATGAAAGGGATTATTTTATAAGAATAGTATTGGTTTTGACATTAACCTGCAAATCTACTAGATGTGAAATTTTGAAATATTCCTTTATTATACAGTATTGTGCATCACAATCATTTTAATAAACGGATTTAAAGTAAGTGATATAGGCTGCCTGGAGATGTCTATATACTAACCAATAGTAAAACTGCAAGGAAGAAAACCCAAAAAACAGAGATCAAAAAAAGCCCTTAGTCATGTGACGCGTTATCTACTGGCTCTTTCTGAAAAAAAATCTAAAACCATCTAAACTAAGTGAAAAATTGAGTTTTTGTCTAAATTTTCCCTTTTCCACCAAATTTTCTTCACACTACTCATTATTTTGCTTTAAGACTCAAAGTTTGCTTTGATTCAACAAAATATAACAAATATACACTGAAGTATACAAATATTTATGATTCTCATGACTATTTTGGTAGATTTAGATATGTAAAATAAATATTTGAATTAAATATTTCATTTTTCTTCTTAAAATTTTCTCTAAATCCCAAAATAATTTTAATACAAATGCACATCAATACATAATGACAAGACATCAACACATATTCTTTAAATTATCATTTATCCATGATAAGAACATGAAATAGTTACAGTATCAAATCTCAGCTGTTAAACTTTCTAATCTTTTTGTAGATTAATTGTATTCATTCTTGATTTATAGATCCAATACAGTGTTTGAAACATTCCTCAGAGATTTTGCTCCATACTGACATGATAGCATCACACAGTTGCTGCACATCCATAATGAGAATCTCCCGTTCCACCACATCCCAAAGCTGCTCTGCTGTATTGAGATCAGGTGACTGTGGAGGACGGAGAACAGTGAACTCATCGTTATGTTCAGGAAAGCAGCTGGAGATGATCCGAGCTTTGTGACATGATGCATTATCCTGCTGGATGTAGCCACAGTCATCAAAGCATACAGTCGTCCTCAATATTATTCACACTTTCAAATTAAAGAAGGAAAACAAAAAGAATCAGCTGTCAGTGAAATAGGATGAAACTGACAAAAGTGATAATAAAAATTCTATAAAAATCATGGCACTGATTTTGAATTCTGGTTTGAACGAAATATCAAAACAGTGGTGTTTTGGTCCACTGTTCGTAGGAAAGGTGCTCTTATGTGTCTGGGACAGTTTTGTTATTATTATTTCCAAGCAGAATTCAAAAGCAACATTTTATTTTGCTATATTATAATTTTGTCAATATGCATTACAGTATTAGTTTCTTTAGTTTCTTGTTATTTGAATTACTATTGTAAATTTAGCCTTTTCTTTCATTGGAGGGTATGAATAATTTTGAGGACGAGGATTTTAAGATCTATACTTTTAAGAATCATCACAACATTGTTTTTTAGCAGAGAATACTTTGATGCAACTCCACAAGTCCAAGTCATGAATCGCAGGCTGGTGAATCAGACTGTGTCGGATTCCTTTTCTGTGTTTAAACACAGTTAGCTGCTAAAAGTGCTTGTGACAGCTTGACCTTTGGAATCAGACTGATGCCCGAAGCAGTCTCACCTGTGATGCTCCCCGGCATGCCTCGCTGCCTGAATACTGAGCCAGCTTCAAAAGAGCATTTGATGAGTTACAAAGTCATCTGCCGAGGGAGATATCCAGATGCCAAACAATGCTCGGAGAACAGGTGCATCTGCTATTCTGAAGAGCTGTTCAAGTCAACAAAGCAGTGACAACAAGTGGGAGGAGGCGGGAAGCACCAGCAAGGAAGACAGTGGGTTGAAATAGAGGATAGAGGAATAGCAGATTGTGTGTATATCATCATAAGGCTACGCAGAATGAATGAGTCACTGGGGAAATAGAAATGATATACTCCCTGTGGTTTTAGCTTTCGTTCTCTTACTATTTCACAAAACGCTGGACTTCTTCTGCAGCCTTGACATGTGAGCACAGATCAGATCAACATGCACGGAGATGAAAGATGTTAGAAGATGAGGGGAAGACGTCAGCATCTTTTTGATGTCATTCCTTATTTCCACTGTTTTTTGGCTAGGATTGGGCATCGTCTGAATTTTAATGATTCCGGTTCTGATGCGATTCTCTTCTTTCAATTCCGGTTCCTAACGAATCCCGAATTTAATTCTTTTAAAGGAATAGTACACCCACGGAATGATGTGCATTCATTTTCTACTCACCCGCTGAGTAAAGGCCTTTTCACACCGGGACGTTTGCGAATAAACGGCACAAAATTGCGAATATTTCCGGGGAGAAATATCGATGCATTTGTCTATACACACCTGCTCTGACATGAAATTACGAAGATGCAAAAACAAACTGGCATCTGTTATTCCAGAGGAACGTGAGCACATGCAGCAGTGACGGAGGGAAAGGTGGCTGCAGGGAAACTCCTGGATGCTAAAACAGCTGATTGCACCGTGGAGATGCCAAATGGGGATTTTAAATACAACACATGTCGCTAATAACCTCAAATGGCTACAAAATGTAGGGAAAACACTCCTACTTCGGCTGTGACACCCCCCAACTCCAGTTTGCCAAACAAGAGTGCTGCAACACAAAGGTGTTGATATCTGGCTGACATCAGCTAGTATCCAACATGGACCAGTGTATATGAAGTAAGAATATACAGACTGTAGATTGCAATGTAGCAGGTTTTAAAACATCTGAACACAGAATTACTACTATAAGCTGGAGCCTTTTAAAAATTAGTTAAATGAAAACATTAACTCCAGTAAAACTTGCATGAAGTCAGACACTGGATAATAGTCTCATATTAATAGTGGCCAATGATGTTAAAAGTTGCATATACCTCTGTTTATCTCATGAAAAGGCAACTTATACGGTGTTAAAACGCTGCATGTTGGTCTTATATTAGATGACAGGACGGTGGCACAACTAATTTGCATTTATCTCTGTTTATCTCACAAAGAAGCAACTTACACGGTGTTAAAATGCTACCATGGTCGCTAAAACTAGCGCATATAAAACCCGACTGCTCTCCTTAATGCGCCCTAACAGCGTGTTTCTGTGAGGACGTTTAAAAGTGAAGTGTTATTTTGTTTTGTAAAAAGTCATCGCTCACCGTTGCGTCTGTCAGCTCTCTGCTGCAGCTGTGTGAGCTCACGGGGATTGAGGGGGGGGGGGTGTGTGTGCTCAGGAAGAGAGGGAGAGAGGACCAGAGCACAATCACCGCGCGCAGAAGTTCCAGACTTCCGTTTCTTGTCAGAGTTTGTCAGGTGCAGCCGGGTCATTACCAGAAAATAAAACCAAAACATTTGCACAGCTAATACCGATATAACGGTATATGTAAATATATCTCTCTCTCATGTAAATATATCGACCTCGTCATACCGGTATATCGCACAGCCCTAGTTCAGAATATTTTTCAACTTCATTGAAATTATGATTATGGTTGATCAATAGCTCAGTTTTTAGGTGCCTTATGTGCAGCGATGGGATGGAGCTGCAGCTCTGGATGGCAAAATGAGAGATGCAAAGTTTAGTGAATAGTACATCATTTGCAATCCCACAGGAATCTCTATGCTCTCTGGACTACACAAATGAGCAGTGAAAGGTCTCCTGGTGCCGTAATGAATGAGGACAGGGAGATAAGGATTCCCCTGCTGAGGTATGAAGCTGAGCCTTTAGGCCAAACACAACCTGTTGGTCCTTAATGATGAAAAAGGTGGCTGCTATGTGTGTGCAAATTGTACATGATGGGGTTTCTGTCTCTTGAAACATCTCTGTTAGAAGAATTACACATCCAGGTAATCCAATTGTGGTTGCCACAAAGACAACTCTGACAAAAACCAGTATTTACTACAGGAGTCATTACGTGTCAGGGGGTGCAGAGAGGTCCATTTATCTTTTGCTAGGCAGCAGCTTGCACAGATATTTAGATTCCTGCTGCTTCAAATCAGCATAATCTTGTTTCAGATCCAGGGATTGCAGACAAAGCCGGTTATTCCACTGAGTTTATTCCCGTCTGCCAGAAGGAATGGTGGAAATGCTTGCTGTGAACTCGCACTGCACACTGACATTGATTCTCATCACCCCATGTTAACAAAAGAAAAATATATATTTGCTTTGGCTCATGGTTTTGATTGATCCTGCTAGCCTGGGGCACGTTGCGTTCGGAGACCATTTCTTTAAAGGCAGCATGCATCAGAGGGCCAAAGGTAAACAACAGCGTAGCTAAGACATATTGAGGTGGACAGCAGGTGAATTCATGATGAAAACCAGTTTCAGGTTGGCTTTTTCCAAGGTAACTTTGCCTGAAGGCCAGTTCATATGTATTTCATGTTAGAAAGAAAAACTGAATGTTTTCTCAATTTTTTTTATAGTTCTTCAAGTTGTTACTGAATCTGCTGAAATAAGACAGAAATAAAGCACAAAGCTTCTCTTTCCCACAAAGAAAACACACTTTAAAATGTATCCGGTTTGATTGGAGCATGCCAGCTCACATCATGATATCTCTCTTCATAAATTATTTTCCCCCACTTCTCTCTGTTATTTTGTTTCTTCTCATTTGACAACAAGAAGAAAAGCAGCTGCTTCTGAGAAGATATCAACTAACACTAGCCGACAGACAAATGCAGAGAAAATTGAGTTCTGCACTGACTGTGGGAAAGATTTAACAAGGCAAATGCACTCTTGTTTTCATCCATACCTTTTTCCTTTGGTTATCAGGGGGATTTGTGTGTTAAATTGTGCCATCATAGGCGTTGCCATGTTTTCATCAGCTCTGAAACTCACCCCTGGAGCTGATAGTTGATGGAGAGTTAAAGCAAGTAAAAGAGGGGCAGGTCAGCAAAGCTCAATTGTTGTGCTTAATTGTGGTGAGGAGGGCATCAGGATACTGAGAAGCTCATGCAACCTGAGAATAGATGAAGGTATTGCGTGTGTGCAACATGGGAATGAGTAGCACTGAGGTTCTTTCCAGAAACCGAGGCCGTGTCTCAATCGGCGCACTTCAAACACGTAGTACACTACTTTTGTGTATAAGTGTAGTTTCAAATAAAATTCAGTGCTCTTAAAAGAACCTGGTTCCTGCCCAAATCCAGCGCAGAACAACACACACTACTCTAGAGATGCACCCATCCAGTTTTTTCTGATCCAATCCGGTACGATACCTGGGCTGAGTAGCATCGTCTGATACCTGATACCGATCCGATACTACTGTTGAATGATTTAACTAGGGATGTCCGTACTTGCATTGGAGTACTTGCTGATACTGAGTATAGAGTACTGAGCACCAACTTACAGATGCGGCATGAAAAAGTTCCTCCTTTTTCTGTCAGAAGTGGTGCAGTAATAGTGCACCATTACTGCACTATCACTGGCTGAACAATTTGTCCCGCGATTACGTCATCACGCACGGTGTCCAAACTTGGCGTGTGGAAACGTCCTTGTTCCGGGCGTTCATTTATGCTGGCAGTCGGCTGAAAGGGGAACTTTTTCATGCCCAGATCTGTAATGGGGATTAGTGAGAGGCGTTTCTTTTGGCTTTGTGGTTGGTTATTTGTTTTAAATAAAGAGAAGCATCTCTGCATGCTCAGGTGTGATGCGACAAATTTTTCCTGTCCATAAGTACAAGTACAGTTCATGGTACTTTTTCCGTCAATACCAATAATTTTTGTTGATAATTTTGTTATAAGAAAATCACTATGATTTGCATTGATATCTTAATGTAAGGGCAATATTAAATATAAGTAAAGCTTGAGAACAGAAATACTGGAAAGAAATGCTTTTAAAACAAAATTATATTTATAAGAATAATTATTTTTAAAATAAGATTAAAAACTTCCTTCAGTTATCAAATAACTTCAGTACAGGTTAAGATTATCTTAAATTATTCAGATAAAAAATGGTCAAATATAAAATGCAACAGTGATATTATAAATTTACCAAAAAATAATGTGCAATAACCTGCATTAAAGCACTGAAAAATAAAACATCATCAGTAACAGTAGCAGCAGCATCATGACATCTGATAGGCTACCACCACCATGTGACACAGAAGCTAGAATCTGATAGGCTACCACCATCATGTGACACAGAAGCTAGAATCTGATAGGCTACCACCATCATGTGACACAGAAGCTAGAATCTGATAGGCTACCACCATCATGTGACACAGAAGCTAGAATCTGATAGGCTACCACCATCATGTGACACAGAAGCTAGAATCTGGCTGCTTTTACATCATTTAATTGCCTAAAACTCTCAGATGTGAAAACAAACTGCATATTTTGTATCTGTACAGTGAATGAAATATCTGCATGGAGCGAGTGCTTTCTGAGTTGGTGATGTTGCAGGGGAACTTTCTAAAGGGAAGTTCCCTGATACATTTGCTGAAGTAGGAGTGGGGTGCTGCACACACTGTGTTGGGGAATGCAGGCTTGGATTGACAACTGAGGTCAAATTCACAACGATTCCTATTATTTAGAAGTTACAAATGACAAAAAGTATTAACGGGATTTTGCCAGCTTAAATTATTCATTTAATCCTCCAGTTACATATTATTTTCCCTCCCCTCCTCTTAGATGCAGTAAAGCATCACGTAAACCGTCAACTTAAAAGCCGGTGTCACCTGTGTCAGGTTATTCTATCAGCCAGTGTGTTCTGTTTATATAACATAGTATAATGTAAAATGAATACATCTAGCTTTGACATGAAATAATGAACAGAAATATTGAGCTGCTGTGTTTGACCACAGAAGTTATAGTCAAAGATTTTTGTAATCTCTTAACATTTTGCCTTAATGAATGATTTTAAACACATATATGGCCAGTGCACATTTGCATTCAGTAATTTATCTTAAGCTTTTCATCCAAAGCACCTGATCAGACAGGGATCAGACAAGTCGACCCTGACTGTAATGTCTTCTTAAGCCAAAGTTGCTTTCAATGGTTCTGCTGCAGCTCAGCTCCATCAAGTGTTTGTCTGGATGACTCACCAATAAATGCAACAAGTAGGAGCACAAAATGTTGAACAGTTTGTCATTTTCCAGATGTGTTTGATCAGAAACAACATACATAAACAATAGTGTGATAACATGAACAAGCATGACCTGGCCTCATACACTTTTGTGGAAAAATCGCGTTTGTGCTTCAGAAATAAAGTTGAGTCTGTCTATGTTCAGCAAACTGAGCTCGGCTCACTCACTGACTTGAAAAACACAGGACTAAATTGTCTTTGTGATTGATCTGGATGGCATTAATTTGGCTTCCAGTACTACTATAGTACTACAACTAAAGTAAAGAATCTTGGAGTTATTTTAGAGCAGGATTTGTCCTTTGTCTCACATATACAACAGGTTTTTAGAACCGCCTTCTTCCACCTACTTAATATTTCTAAAGTTAGGGACACCCCAGTCTCAGAGCCCCTTTCAGACCTGCTCTGGAAAGTGGTGAACTTTATCTTTTATACTGTTTGTACTCAGACAAACTTTCAGCTCTTTTATCTCAGAGATGAAGCAGAGGTGTATGGCTAGCCTCCATGTCATAAGAGTGGAAATGTTGTAGCACTTCATTTTGGCTGAATGCACAGGAAAATGTTCCAGACAGGGCTGAAGGGAGAGCGTGGCTGTGTTGACTTACCCTGAACATTTCCCTATGTCTGGCCGGGACACAATAAGGCTACTTCTACACTAACTAACCAAGATACCTTTCCACAGATGCACACTGCATCGTTTACAACCCCCTCCTACCGTCAGCTGGTGCAACCCCAACCTATTAGGCATGCATGAAAAAAAAAGCAGACGCGCATTGATGTGATGAATCCGATATTGCTGCAATCGTGTGTCGCCTTCTCTTCAGGTATTCTGTGTGATCTTTACAAGTGCATCCACATGTAAAAGAAGGAGCAGCAGAGTCATGTCTGAATGATTCTCCTCCATCTTGCTATTGTTGACCTGAGTGGTCACCGGTTGATGAGCTGGTTGTGGTGCGGTGCGTTCTTTATGACATCACTTCCTCACCGAACTCAGATCCTGAACGGCTAACGAGTCTACACCAATCCAATCTAAATCTGCCCTAAAAAGTCTCCAGCTGATCCAAAATGCTGCAGCGAGGGTTCTGACAAGGACCAGCAGGGGAGACCATAAAGTGAGTTTTTCCTCTCCACTGTCGCCCACCGCCCCGTGCTTGCTCAAGATCAGGGATTGAAGAAAAGTCAAGATTCAATCCAATCTGATGGTTTCCTTGGCTTGATAAACAAATTGGCTTGAATCGATCCATTTAGAAGCCCTGAGATGACATTGCTGTGAACTGGTGGTATACAAATAAAGCTGAACAGAACTGAGTTTGCATATGATAATTAAAAATGTTCCATATAGATTAAATTGCAAAAAAGAAATCTGCCATTTAAGCTGAAGAAATCACCATTATGTTCAAGATTTTATGTGTCCTTTTAAATCGGAGGTTCAAGGATTCGTTTGTTGTCATGTATGACAGAATTTAGAAAAAGAAAAAGAAAAAAAACAAAACAAGAATGTTTGAGAAGTTGACCCACCAACTTTCTCCACAATGTCACCCAGTTGCATCACTTCAATCTCTGCTTCCTTCCATATGGCTTCTCTGGGAAATAAATCTAGTTTCTTCTTGGCTGTGTTCCATTATTGTGTCTGAAAACGCTCCACATAGTCCATGACTACACAACAGCTCCCTCTGGGTTCACAGTCGCTCCGTGCCAGAGTCTTTCATGTCAAAGGCGAGGTAAAGGGTGCAGATTGCAGCCGGCTCTTTCAGAGAAGCACTGATTAGCAACTTGATGTTTTTGTAGTCTAATAATTAGTGAAAGGCTATTATGTATCAGCCCCTCATCTCAAGTTTCAGATTTAAGCAGTTATTGAAGTAGCAGCCATTTGAAAAGAATAAAATCATCTTTGGAGTGAAAAGGCCTGTGCTATACCCTGGAATTTTTTTTCCCTCAATAATGTCCATATATCCAAGCAGATCAATAGAAAATGAAATGTAATAAGCTGCTCCACCCGTGTTTGCCTGTAAATGTGCAATAATGTGTGTGGGCAGAGGCTCTTAGCAGAACGGCTAAACTGGCTTCTGGGAGTGTTTACGCACCTGTTTAGAGTTGATTAAATGACAGTTTCTTATGTCATATGCAAAGATCTTTCTTTTTTTAAAGACAAAGTGGAACATGTGAGAATTTGAGGTAAACGGAGTGTTTGCCAGCTCTTAAAGGAGCCGTATCATGAAAAATGGACTTCAGAGCTTTTCAGCATATTACTGTTATTTCCTCATAAAAACTTCTTTAAAGTAATTTTTTTTTCTTCATTTATGCATATTTGAGGAATACATATGAATATTCAGGCAAAGCTCTAGCTCCCTTACTGACTGATCACCGCTATACATAATGAGGTGGCACCAATCATGAAGCCACAAATATGCATGCGCAGCATCGTACCTAACCTGTCCACACTCCCTGAGAAAGAAACGGAATGCCTGTGGGGAGAGAAGCAGCCATCAGCTACCAGACGTTTGCTCCAGACTTCAGTATATATTATATGTATATATATATATATATATATATATATATATATATATATATATATATATGGTTTTTTTTTTTCTTTTTCGCTCTAGACGACGGCAAGTTGGAAAAAATGTGGTTGTGTTTGGCATGAC
The DNA here is from genome assembly GCA_023101725.1 of Atherinomorus stipes. NCBI lineage: Eukaryota > Metazoa > Chordata > Actinopteri > Atheriniformes > Atherinidae > Atherinomorus > Atherinomorus stipes. The sequence goes on from JALJCO010004337.1 coordinate 873,567, forward strand.
ACTTTATTCGTTGTACTGGACAATGAATCCATTAGCCAGAATTGGTTAGATTTTATCTTCAGGAGCAGAAAAAAAAAAAACAAACGTCAACTTTGTGTGTGAACTTCACTCCTGAAAACTTCATGAATCTCAGGCAGTAAAGTGTTTTTTTCTCTGGGATTACTTCTGAAACCTGACGCAGTTCCCACCATAAAAACGCCTCATGGACAGACAACACCGGTGGGTGAAAACATCTCTCAGCTCAATGCTAACTGTTAGCCTATGATTTGTTTGCTAATTTACTTACTTGTCACGGTCTCTGTGGTACATCACATGATCAGATGTATAAAAAAAATATTTAACACCAAATTAGTTTCTGTAGTGGTGATGGGAATATATTTGGCTATCATATTTATATTTAACATAGGCTATACACCTGTAGTTGACTTTTGGAATGTTTGAAAAGCATACAGCTCCTTTAAAGCATGAAGCCAAAACCAGAATGTCTATCCAGCCTAATTCCTTCTGTCAAAGCTCTGCAGAATGCTGCACAATCAATACTTCCAACAGCCATAGGGTCAAGTTGAATAGAAACACTTCTATACTTATGTAACTGACAGCAAAGAAAATAAGTAGAATGTCTTTAAATACAGTTAACATAACTACCTACACTATCAAACAAATGAAACATAATCAATCTGCTGTTAAGGCGTTTATTTAATTGGATGTTAAACATGTTTATTCCTGATCTGTAGCTGAAAAAGGCAACGGACCATGGAAATAATTATGTATTCCAGTATTATTAATGGATTACATAAACACAAATACATGTTTTAACCTTAAGAAGCAAACAACAGAGAGCAGAGTGCTTTTAAATGACCAGATGGAACAACGAAGCCAGACTGTTTTATTTGTGCTTCACAGAAAGCTTATTATAGCCACAAAGGCTGTGAGGATGAGATGTCTGAACTTTGCTTTGATTCGGTGAACATCACAAGCTCTGAAAGCATGTTTCGTAATCATCAGTCCCCTTTCTGATTTTGTGCTTGTGAAATATTCAGACAGGACGTACTCCTCTGTCTCAGCTGTGCTTCTCTGTACGAAGTGTCCTCGTGGCCAAAAGAGACCTTTCAGAAAAATGACTTCAGTATTAAAAGACAAACTTCAGACGTTGTAAATAAAATCTGCTCATGCAAAGGTCTCTGTAGTGCCTACATCTCTCCGTCTGGAAGGACAAGTGTCTGTTAGATTTCTCTGGTAAATATTTAATCGCAAAATTGGATTTTGAGATTTCTGCTATTAATGTCTTCCCACAGCATCAGGGACATCTTCAATTGTGAAGCTGTTTTTATCCAAGCTCTTCACATTCAGGAGGCATACTGCTACGACCTCTTGCAGCATCATTAAAGTACAGACAAGAAACCAAAGAGATGCAATTTAAATGTCATCTATCTTTTTCAGACGAGAGAAAATGGCGGCAACATGAATCCGTTAGAATCTGAACTTGCGTGTTTGTTCATGCATGCTAACTGAGCCAGACAGAGCCACGGTTAACACCTTCCATCTGACCGAGAAAACTTCACCGAGGAGAAGGAAAAACAAAGCTGACTTTTCTTTAAACATGTCATGAGCAGTGGGGCAAAATACCTGCCAACAGGTGCAGATGTCAGAGTTACAAAAAAGCAAAACAACAAAAAACACTTGATAATTATTGTTGCAAAGGGTTGTTCAGCAATATGTGGGTCCCATCATGCTTGTTTGCCTTTTTTTCCCCCCTCCATTTCTTTGTAGTATTTCCGTTTAACCACAATTCAAAAGCAATGTTATGATTTTCAGAAAAACCTTTTAGTTATCATTACTTTTGTCAAGTTAGTTATTTCACTGACAGCTGTTTTTGTTCCTTCTTTAATGAGAAGATATGACAAATTGTGGACGACTGTAGGGGGAAAAGGCTCTATGCACAGCTCCACTTCCTGAACTTAAAGGAACAGTACACCCACAAAATGATGTGCCTTCATTTTCTACTCACCCTCATGCTGAGCAAGACTGTGGAGCACTTTTTAATATCTCAAATGCAGCCGCAGTTCTGAAATGTTTTCTCTGACTTTCATATAATGGAGTTCAACGGTACTTTGAACAAAAAGGTCCATAAAAGTCCACAAAAACTTGTCAATATTCCTCTACACTGTTTGTCCAGTGTAATCCAAGAATCCTGAGCGGGTAGCATCCATAATTTACATGAAACGACATCATTTAGTATATTTCTCTAGCTTAAACAGCAGTACATCTAGTACTACAAGCGCGCACCTGCGAATTCACAATACTACAAACAGAAGATGAGATTGCGCATTTTCTTTCTTTCTTTCCTTCTTTATTTATTTTAAATTAATAGCCAACCCCTCTTGTGTTTGTCCAGGTTTGTCTGCAGATCACTTGCTCTTAGCACAATATAAACAGCAAATTTCTTCTTCTACGATTGCATTATTGGCAGAGTGGGCGCTGAATGCCGTGGCTTCCGAAGTGTTGTGAACGAACACGCAAATAGAAAGTGCAATGTACTACAATGGCAGTTAGATGTACTACTGTTTAGGCTATAAAAATATACCAAATGATGTCGTTTCCAGTAAATTATGGACGCTAACCACTCAGGACGCTTGGATAACATAGGACGAGCAGAATGGAGAAACATTGACAATTTTTTGGGGACTTTTATGGACGTTTTTTGATTCAAGTACTGTACCGCTGAACTCCATTATATGAAAGTTGGGGGAAAACAAAAACATCTCAGATCTCCGGCTGCATTTGAGATATGAAAAAAGTGCTCTAGAGTCTTGCTCAGCATGAGGGTGAGTAGAAGATGAACGCACATCATTCTGTGGGTGTACTATTCCTTTAAGCAGCTCCTTTGTTTTCTGTCTTTTATTACTGGACAAACTGATTCGTACAGGTGTGCCTGACCTGAGTAACCATGACAACAATGGTCAGACACAGATTCAGATTAATCAGTTTGTCCAGTAACAAAAGAGAGGAAACAAACGCGCTGCCTTAAGCTCAGGAAGTAGTGGAGTGGAGAATTTAAATGAGACCGACATATTTACAAGCATGTTTGAGTCTTTTTTTTAACCTTGCAACACATTTTTAAAGTTGTATATGTTCCTCAAAGTGCTTAATGAAGTTTTCGTTTGTTTGTTTTTTACATTACACACACACACACACACGTTATATTCTTTATGATCTAAAGAAACAAAATTTACAAAAACATAATTTCATGAAATAATGTATTCCATTTGAATTTTGGTTGAAAATACTAATTAAAATAAACACAATGGGGGAGTGGGTAGCCTAGTGGTCGCGGGCTTTGGCGTGGAGGACCCGGGTTCGAGTCCCCATCACGCCACTCAGGTGAACCACTGTGGACCCCTGAGCAAGGTCCTTAACCCCCACCAACTGCTCCCTGGGCACTTTAAGTAGCAGCCCACTGCTCTCTGATACTACTGTACAGGGATGGGTAAAATGCAGAGCCCTAATTTCCCCTCCAGGATCGTACCAGTGTCTCAAAAAAAAAAAATAAAAAAAATCAACAAACAGAACTGCCCCAGACAAATTATAGCACTTTGCTCATTAACTGTGATATAAATACATGTTAACAGGTGCAGAAGCATTTTTGAACATTACAGAAAACACCTGATTGCAGTGATTGCCTCAAAGTGTTGCTCAACAAAATTTTAGCTTCAGAGCCCCATCATGCTCGTTTAGTTGTTTTAGTTTTTGTTTGTTTGTATTTAATATATCTGTTGAACCAGCTGGCCGTCTTCAGATGGGGGCCACCGCCAGCTGCATCTTCATTTTGGTTTGAGTTGGGCGTCTCCCCGTCCTGTTTTTGGTTAGTTTTTGGTTCCTTTTGTTTTGGGTGCAGCCTGGATTCGACGGCTCGCTAAAGGGTTGATCTGTGCTCTTTTGTTTCCTTTGGCCGGGGCTCCCTTCTCTTTATTTCTTTGGTTTAATAAATTGTTCTGAACCGTTGCAGTCTGGTGGTGGTCCCTTATTGATGTTATGGTTCCTTTACGTTGAGCCGGTTTAGGGACCGTAACAGTAACTTTAATGGGAAGTTCTGCTTTTCTTGTCCATTTCCTCCAAAAAGGTCAAAGCTTTGACATGAACAGTTTTTAAAATTCCCAAGTTTTTAGTTTTTTTTTTTAACTTTGTGCATCGTGTCGACTAAATCCATTAGTTGTGCACATTCTTATACATACATATTTTTTGCCATACAGTCACAAAAATTATTATATTTGGGGCAATGTTTGGCTCACCAACTCAAATCTGAGGAGAAGCTGGAAATAAATCACCAAACTGGCAACCAACCAGAAGTTTAGATTCTAGAAGGTAAAATAGCAACATAAATATCAAACTCAGCTGGTTGCAGCACAGCTGTTTACCTTATTTCCCACACTGATGAATTAGCATGTTAATATTAGCTAACAGTCCCCACATGAGAAAAAGTTCAGGGGAATAAGTGTCTTCAAGTGAGATAGCAAGTTTATTACATGAAAATTAGCAAAAATTAGCATGTGGAAACAAAATATATAAAGAGAGACAATGATTAAACTGATAAAAAAGCAACAGTCTCCATTACATTCTCGACCATAAACTCAATGATCTGAAATCATATTTAAAAGCTACACATTCCACAGCGCCACCCTACATCCATGTCTTTTCCATTGGAAGCTGAAATCCGGTTCTTTTCCTTCAGATGCTAACAGAGAGATTTGATCAACAGGCTAAAAAACTCTCCACGCTCAAAGAATGATGAGTTGACATTCATCACTTTGGTTTATTTTCACAGAGCTAATCTGGCACAGAAATGACAAAAGTCCTCAAACAAGGATAACTTGGCGTCTATCTCGCTCACATCTACAGCAATAACTTCAGATGCTGCGATATAAGATGAAATCTCCCTTTGATCCCTTTTCTTTGTTCCAAGTCAGTTGGAGGCAAGCTGAGCAAGCGCGTGCAGATTTGCAGAAGTGTAACATAAGTTTGATAAAGGACAAAGCTCTCCAGACAAAAAGACTTAACAAAATGAGTACAGCTGAAAAAAAATCAGCCAAAAAAGAATAAAAATGAAGCTTCAATCTTTTGATTGTTTGGTGATTTCTCACACCTGAAAGGATGAATCAGACAGTCAAAACAGATTTATAAACACAGAGGTTACTTATCATTAAAAGGTCACCAGGATATGGAAATTCAGAAGACTGCTGCCTTTTCACATGCTGCACACCTTTATACTGTATTTTCTTTCAATTTATTGAAGATTAAAATTAACTTGGCAGTTTTTTGTCCTCGTCCTTTATCAGGAAATAACTTGTTTTCTTTTAAGTAGGAGAAAGAAGAAAAGCTGACTGCTGAATATACATTCTCCCGCCCAGTGTCACCCCCAGACAACCCCCAAGTATGATCATTGGCATTCTGTCCATCATCTTGATGGGGACAAACCCACTGTGTTTCCTTATCGACCATGATGCTCCTTTACACCAGTGGCTCACAAACTCCTCAGTCTAAGCAATGCAAAGGTTTCCTGGTTTAAACAGAAGTAAACAGCGCTGTGCCATAAGTACATGATAAATGACATTTTAAAAGCAACATATCTGAATCAAGATGTCCTTTCCTGACTTTTTTTTTTATAAGGTGTGTCCTGTCATCAGATCACGATGCAGAGAAGTTTTTCTCCTGCGTTTTTGTCCAGCATGGTCTCTGTTCTTGCACCTGGTCTTCAGTGGGATGGACATTTTTAGGGACTTTTTGAGGACACGTTCACGCTGCAACGATCAGAGGAGATGACACAAAAGTGGCGTCTCATCTTCATTTTGTTTTATCCGTGTTTACACGAGCGTAGTCATGAAGAAATCTGTGTGCACATGAGGACGCAACAGTGTGTAGAATTGGATTGGATATGCACGCCAGGCCGTTAGGTGGTGCTGTGATAGAACTCCACCATGTCCGTGCCTGTGTAAAATCCACCTCAGATCTGCTGGGTTTACGTAGTTCTACGTTGTTTTATTCTGTTTGTGTGTGACGTCAACGTACATGTGACGTGAGCAGTTCCACCATCATTTTTGCGTTTCGGGCCGTGCAGACGAGAACGCAACAGCGTCTTCAGGAATTCTACTTTGGAATGAATCTTCAGGTTTTTTGAGTTTCAACCCAGAATAACGCCGTTGCCGTGTCAACGAAAGGCAATTCCTATTAAATATTTTGTCACTTTTACTTGCAATCGTCCTGTGTGAACGGCCCCTAAGTCAGCAAATAATGAAATTTTACTGGTTATGGTGTCATCACTGAAATTTAAGACAAACTTTACCCCCAGAGGGGAACTGGGTAAATGCTACTGTAGTTGTGTAATACAGGCTCTGATGGCCTTTTACGTACAGTGGGCAGATGGGAAAGGTGCAAAGAGAGTGATATGCAGCAGGGCTGGCTGCATGGAGAAGCTGTGGCTTCTATGGGGCAGCTGGCCTGCTGGGTAAACACCTGACCCACAGGAGTGTTCAATTATTAAATACAGTGCAGTAATTTTCTCTCTTTCTTCTGTCTTTTTGCTCCTTAAGTGCAACATTTTTCTGCCAGTTGCAGAAAAACTGCAAACTGCAGCAGAAACAGCTGTTAGCCTTTACTGTTTCCGCCTCCAGACTGCTAACCACAAGCTGCAGTCACTTCAGGGTTAGCCTCCTTCACTTGTCAGGTTGTGAGAAAGCAGACGTGGGATTCAGCTTCCAACCTGAGAAGCTGTGGCATTTATTCTTCAAGGTTGTAAAACCTGGACACCTGATGCTAAACAGGTAATTTAAAGACAGAAGAAGGGTTGCCATGTCAGACAACCACTCGCGGTGGATGGTTCAACCCTCTCTGTAGCCAATTCTAATCGGGCTGCACCTCCCTTTTAATGCAGTGCAGTAAATGGTTTTGCATTTCTTTGCTATGCAACATGAATGTTGGAAAAATATTTCAGATAAATGAGAAGGCAAGATTTTATATTTGGACAAGGAGTTCCAAGGGTGGCAAAAATGACTATGTTGCATATGTATGCTAATTATAATCGTCAGATCCTGTGGTAGAGCAATTATGTCTTTTACAACCGGCTGGTCAGCGCATTCCAGAGAGTTACATCCTCAAAGTTAAAAAAGTTAAAAAAAAGAAACCTTCAACTTTGCACACAATCCCAATTAATTGGTGAATAGGTTACTCTTGTAGCATGGCAGCTACACTCAAGTTTTCCTGTGATAAACGATTGGCAGAGGGTGTAATATGACATAAGCTAGAATGTGTCAAATGAAGATAAATTTAAGATACTTTTCACATTTTAGACATCTATATTTTTACATGATTATTATAACTTTTACATGAACACTATTTTACTATATTCATCAACTTTTCCAAGGGGTCCACTTGATAAACAGTGCCTTATACAAGCCGTCCCTATCAACAATCACTGGCTAAAAAGTAAAAGAAGCATGGAGGTCGTTACTGGCTTATATTGTAGTAAATATGTATGAATAATTATCATAATAATGCTTTTTTCCCCTCAGATTGAGCACAGGGGAAAAAAATAGACTCATTCAATGACAAGCAGGGAAAAAAATGATGGAATCACCTTGTAAATTGCATTTCTAAAGCAAATACCTGCATCAGTTTGGCATGCAAACAGCCTGCAGTTAAGAGTGCTTACAGATTTAAACAAGCTGTTGCACCTCGATGATTGACAGAAAACAGGAACCCAACAAGGGCTGTCAGCTGAAACAGGAAAGGCTAATAAAAACAAAGGTAATTCCACACAAAGTGTGACAAAATGTTGGTTATTCCCACTCATCTGACTTTAAAATTCAGACAAAAAGATTGTTAAAGAGATTTTTGAAAAAAGAAAAAACGACAAAAGAAATGAAAAGGAGCAAATTAACAGGATTAAACTGTATGACTGGACTGAGAAAGTTCGAAGAAAGAGATGGGATTTGCATCCAGAAAAATAAAGTAAACCATCACCAACATCTAAGCAGAAAAAGAGCGGTGGGTGGCCACGGACTGTTGATTTTTGGATGAAAGTTGGATTCAGTGATGAATCACCAACGCAGATCAGACAAGGAGATTGATGATGCCAGACATCTGCTTTGGTGCAGATCCAGTAAAACGGATAACTAAATAAATTTCCAGACATTTATGGTATTGGATTGATACCAGGTAAACCAGAGGAGATGGCAGCCGGTAAATACACAGACCAATATTTCATTCAGTTTCCTTCAGAAAAGACAAATCAAGTTCAAAGTTCAAATTTGTATTGGAAATAATAATAATAATAATCAAAAAACAATTATTTTCTAATTGCTGATCTGCCACCTGCTGTTTAATAGTTTTAACCTGACTGACAGAGAATATTGTTTTTTATTATAAATCATTCATGAAGAGTTCAAGCTTATTAAAAGCTACAACAAAGTAATTCCACTAATTTGTTTTGGTTGAATTTGTCACATTTTCATCCATTTCATGTGAAAAAATAACAATTTTGTCACATTTTTATTGACAAACTTTTCCAAATCACTCCTAATCTAATAGCTGTGTGTTATATCTGCATTCTGTTATCATGTTTATACAGAAAACAACCGACCGAGTGATTTCAGGCATTGTAGCCAGGAGTCATGTCTGCCATTTGTGAGTGCCTGGCAGTGTTTTGTACAAAAGTAATCAACCTTCAACAGACTAATGTGACCTCTTAATATAAAATGCTGCAGTTATTATAGCTGGCTAAATTATTAAATTAGGATTTTAGCAATCAGGGATTTGAAGCAAAGGTTTTAGGCAGTATTTCCTCATAAAGCTTCTGTGTGTGGAAAAAGCAAAACAGGAAACGCCATATTTTTGACGGCTTTAAATTTTCTCATGTATGGGAATTAATTCATATTTTCAGTGCAGATCAATCTTAGGTAATCTAAATTGGAATATTAATAACATGTCATTAGTAAAACTATGAAAAGAAATGTGGGCTGGAAAATACTCTGTTACCTGAAAGACTGAGAGCTGCAACAGACTTTTTTTTTTGTCCCCATTTATTGTCGCTTCAATTTTTTCTTTTATTTATTTTCCCTGCAGTTTCCCTCCATGTCTGGTTGTTTGATGGTTTTTGTTGCAGCTTGTTTTTCTGCCCAGATTTAAGTTTGTTTCTGGATTTTCTCTTGATTTATGTAGCACCTTTTACTCATCTAATGAGTTTAATCTTTTCTTGGCCACGCCCTTTCAGCACCAACAGATTCGCCATCGCCTCATGCATTCATTTGCACAATACAAAAATGGCACGCACCAGTTTAAAGTAATTACTAAAGATCTTTTATGCACACTATTTTATTTATTTTGTAAAAAGCAAGTCAATCACTTTATGCTTATGTGCTTCTGCAGCTGGCACAGATTAGAAAACTTCTTACATTCCAGAGGCCATGCAGCGGAGAAGCAGTTGAGCGCTTGGAGATAATTAAGATATGCGTCAGTGCAGCACAAGCGGCAGATACTTGTGGGGAGGTAACCCTCAGGAAGATGGGGGCATAGCAGCCATCTGTTTCCCTTCTAAATATGAGCTGGCGAGAGAATATCAATGCAAACACCTCTATACAATAAGCAGCAACAGCTGTGCATTAAGTTTGGTCACGGGAGACTGCAAACAACACAAACAGAGCACTTTAAAGTTTCTAAGTTTACATTTTTACCCCCAAAGTGTTTAAACAAGTTTTTTTTTTTTTTTTTTTTTTAACACTTCTTTCTTTAAACACCAGCACACCAATTAAACAAAGCTATCCTTTCCAGCTGCCAAACGCAGCCTTTTTTACCCTCCGTGCTGAACTCAGATCTGGGGTTATATCCAGTAAGTACCACTGCCTCCCAGGGGGGAAGCTGTGGTGGACCACAGCTTCTCATGAGCACTATTCTTTCTTTTTCTTCCTTTCTTTGACAAGACCACCGAACATTAGCTCTTCCAGGGAGACTAAGATGGAGCAGCCAGCTGTCTTTCCAACGGGTATCATCAATCAAATTACTTTTTCCTCAAGTTGTTTCTATCAGTTTCGGAGCCTCCATTAGAGAAGCCGACAAATTTCTTTATGCATAGAAAAGGTGAGATGTAGCCTTGAACAGAGCAGTCTGAGTAAAGATGGTACCCATGTTTTGTTTTTTCGATGTTGATCAAAGCTGGAGCCATTTAAACGGTTTCCATTCGCACTGAAAACAGATGTTAGCAGCTTTTATGAAGCAAAACAAGCTAGCTAGATATGTAAAATAGTATAAGCCATGACTAATGGGCATAAATTTAAAACATGCTATATCATCTGCTTTATTCTGGGTTTATTTCTGTGCTTATTGGGTGGAAGACCTGTTATCTTGTAAAGTTAGCTTTTCTTGGGATTCTTATGTGCTAATGCAGCTCATCAGCTTGTTTGGAAAAAGGGGTCTTAAGACTCAGAGTGCTTTTCTGCCATATGGTAATGTTGACTTGAGGACGGTCTAAGTTGAGGTTATTATATATCTGGAATGAGCCAAAAGTATTAAACAACAGAAGGACGGCTGCAGAAAAATCCGGAATAATCAACCTGCTGTTCTTTGAGCTGTGGAGGCCTTCGCATGTACAATCCAAACTGTCCATCATCAAGCAGTAAAACCAGTTTAAGAGGTGTGAAGGAAACTGAAGGCAAGCAGGATGAAGATGCCAACCAGTTTTACAGCTTAGTGAATGTAAAAACGAGGGGAGGTTTTTACTCTTTGTACTCCTTTGCCAGCTTTCTACACTTGCTTCATCACTTTCAATCTGATAAATTGCTTTACTTTTTTTCACAATGAACAAAATTTTCCCCATTTTTCTTTTCAGTTCAAGCAGATTTATATCAGATGTAAAAAAAAAAATCAAAACTGAGTCCTCAAATTGCAGTGCTTCAGATGTAATTGTCTACTAATGCTTTGCAGAAAGCTGTGATTTATTTCAGAAATTCTTGCACAAAAGAGCTCAGAAGCAAGTCAGAGGCCGTTTGATGTGGATTTTCTGTCAATATGAGGAGGTGAAGTATAAGTACTGTACACTTTAAAGTGTAGCGCAAACAGAAAAACTACAAAAAACAAAGAAAAAAACATAAAACTGTAAAGAGGAGCTTTGTGGATGATGAGCCAGTTATTTGCAGGGTGAAGAAAAATCCCTTTATGACTCTGAAATGAGCCAAGAATACTTGTTAGTCTTGTCAAATGTCAAGACTCCATGTACAGTATCGCTGAGAATTCAGCACATGGTGCAAACACCTGGTGAGCATCATTTCAGTTTGATGGACTGACAAAACAAACATTAACCCGCATCAAGTGGATGGAAAGAAGAATGCAATGTAAAAAAAAAAAAAAAAAAGCCTTTATGACCCAAAGCAGACCTCATCTGTCAAACATGGCGGTGCTTGTTAGCTGGGCAAGTCGGTCATCTGATGTCAAACTGATTGAGCTGCTTTCCACTTGCTGAGATCCAAACTGAAGGCAGGGAGACTGAACAATGAGACCCCACTGAGCTGAATGTGTCTGAAGTGAAGGCTAATTGCCTCAGCAGTTGATTGTTGTGAAGCACAGACACTAAGAACACATAACAAATAGGTCTACACTGTCCTCCTTAGAATATAAAGAAATATTGTGCTCTCTGTTGAAAGTTTTCCGACACTGCATCAAACCAACCATGAATACAGACAGTGGAACATGTGACAGACCACGACTGCTCACTTCATTCCACTTGTTTATAAAGTTCATCATAAGGGAGTTTCATTGTACCTCAAAGATCTCACAGTTCCATATTTTCTTTCTCAGCCTGCAGATTATTTCTGGTTTTGAGAGCTTTTAAAAGCAGAATGGGACGTGAACCTCCATCTGGTTCTATCTGGTCTTCTCTTAGGGTGCATTCACATCAAGACAGTCCGGGGACTTGGTCCTATGTGGCGGGGATTCCTGAAAAATTTCACACCTCTCTTTGCTCCGGTTTGCATTCAACCTTCAGTAAGTGCAGCAGACCAAACAGCCTGGCTAAACCACCGTAGTTACAACAACTGCTCACTAGGGGCGGAACCGCCCGATACAACCGCTGATCAATGATGAAGAAGCAGGAAGAAGAAAACCAGACTTTGTGATTAAAGTGGAAATCTTCCTGCTTTTTATTATTAGGCTCATGCATCTATCTACACATTTTACAGTTGTTTTTTGTTGTTTTGACCTCGGCTTGCTTTGTTTTTCTTATGACCCACATGATTATCTACCCCACTTTCTTCTACTTCTTCTGATTTATTACGGTCGACAAACGTCACTTCCATTTGGTGCGCTAGATGTCAATGCTGGAGAGTCTGATAGTCTGTTTGCAAGTGAACCGAGGACCCCGGCTTTCAGGTGGACTGGAGTCCGCTTCTTTGGTGTGCACCAGAGTACGGTTGGTGTTCAGACTGCGCCAAATGAAGCGGACCATCTGTGGAATCGGATCACGGTCCCTTTAAAGCGGACCAAACAGCCAGAGTGTGAACGCACCTTTACAGTACCAGCTCCCAGTTTGAGCTCAGGAAGCAGGCATCTTTTTATTTTTACAATCACGATGCATTTCTTCTTTTGAGAAAGCTTGTAGTTAGGAATATGGGGCAATGAGATATTGATAACAATGCTGACACCGATACTTCTGGCCACCTTAACCGTAAATTCCATGGTACAGTATTCATAAATATTTTCATAAGGCCAAATATGAAATATGAATAAAAATTCATGAACATAAATACATAAAAACATGCTCAAATCATGATTAAATATACTGAGAAAATTAAATAAAGATAAAAATGAGTCTTAAAATATATAAATACACTACAGATTAGACAAAGCTCATCGAAATTTCATATTATTAAATATATTGTACAAAATATTGAACCATCTTTGTCGCTACCACTAGCAGCAGTATCATAACATCTGATTGGCTGTTATATTCCTGAGAAGACATGGAGGGAATACACACACGCTCAGTTTCACTGCAATTTAATTGCCCAAATTTGTCACAAGTGAAAAGAAATGGCATTTTTTGTATAAACACAGTGCCATCCAAATGTTAAAAAGAGTACTTAATCTGATACTTTGACTGGCAGGTGTTGAAGTATCAACTCCAGAGTACACATACGTGCATCCCTAAATCGGACCATCATAACATTCCTTGAAATTATACATGAAATATTTCTATAGGTAAACTGTTGCCTTGAATTTGATGCAAAAGGGGGGAAAACAAATGCCAGATAAATATCATTATTAATTCATTTACTTTTGAAAACTTATCTTTAAGTCCATCTAAGGCAGGAGGGGGGTCGAGCTCCGGACCTCGAGGGCTGCATTCCAGCAGGATTTTAATGTTTCCCTGCTCCATCATACCTCACTCAAACTACTAGCTCATTATGCAGAACGTCATCGGTTGCTGGATCCAGTTTGAGCCAGGTGTGTTGAAAGAGGGAAACACTGAAAACTTGCAGAACTGCAGCACTCTGACTTGAGACATCCCTGATCTCAGGACAGCTGCAGCTTATCTGATGAAAAGTCAACTTTTCTGAGATGGCTCACACTCTTTCTGCAGGTCACGTCAACCCTTGAGCTTTGGGTCACACCAGCTCTAATACAGGTGTGTGTCCAGAAATGTGTTATTGTCTGAGAAACTTGCTAAAAGCCGAATCCTGAAATCCTAAAAAGTATTTTTTTTATCTGTTCTTAGAAATGTTAGCAGCCTCTCAAAGATTCACGACTTTATTTTAGTAACACTTCATACATAAACATATCATCATGTTACTCAGGCATACAGCTCTTTATCATGAATGTCAACTTTTATTTGTATGATCACACATTAAAGATGTTCATTATGATTTATGTCTTCATGTCAAAGTGACAACAATATTCCAAACTGTGAAATTCAACTATTATGACAGCACATTACAAACATTTTATATTTGCTTTGATGCCCACTTTCATCTGACTTGCATGATAATGGCAAGATGGCCTCCAGTAGATTTGTAACATATGTGAAATACTTGTATTTATGCTTATTTTTCCAGCGGAGTGCCACTTCAGTGTGACAATTGACAAACGGCTTCCTTTTTTAAACCCCTTACAGCGAACTGTGCAATATTTCTGATGTAAAATGACATGTGCTGTAATTGCTAGGGATTTAGTCAGAGTCCAAATTATGTCAAAATATTTGCTGTACATACTAAAGAAAAAGTCTCTTGTGTCTTTAGGCTGCAGGCAACAGTTGCCAGGCTGATCATCATTTACATCCTGTGTTTCTAGGCTGGTGGGCAGTGAATGAAGGAAAGTATCACGTTCCGAAACAAATATTTGTTTGAGCTGATGTGTCTCCAAGTAAATGTCAGCTGGTTGGACACAGGAGGAGACTGGAATGCTGAGGCCATAACAAGTCGCCCATTACCCCACCACTGTATTGGTATTTTTGTTTTTAAGGCTCCGCATGCAGTGCTTAGACAACTGCTAGATGCATTGAAGACACAAGATCCACATATTTGTAAGTTTACATAAAAACTTTTATCTTTACTCTTAACTTTTAGGATTCATCGATCTTCAAACACGGATATGGCCTTTAAATGCCTCAAAAAAAAAAAAAAAAAAGAATCGAGACATAAAAACACAGACCTCCTCTTTTATGATATCTCACTGTGGGTCTTCATGCCATGAGTACAGCAGGGAAAATCTCTGCCAGAGCAGGAGGCTCCTCGACATGAGCCATCACTGCCTGGATTCTGGTTCTGGCAGTAAAATCAGACCCCACAATCCCCCTGCCAAACATCTCCCACAGGGCTTAAACTGGGAGCTTTCTCCAGCTTTCGTGTCCTCATCAGCAACAAGTCCATCCATATACTTTTGTTGACAAAGTCTCCATTAGGAGTTTTTTTCTTTTGGCTGCAGTTTTTCATTGTGACTCTTGTTAAGGGCTCTTTGTCAGTGGGGGGTGACAAACACCCTGAGCTGGTCTTAAACTTGTGGCTCAGTGTTTGATTCACAAAGGAAGAGGGAGCGACTGAGGGCTGTTTGTCCCAGACAGGAATAGGCAGCAGTCCTGCAGGTTTGGGATGTTTCTTGCTGCAGCACCTGAATCGGATCCATGGGTCATCATGCGAGAGGAGCCATTCAGATGTGTTGGAGCAGGAAGACTGTTAAACCTGCAGGACTTTGGTCCTGGTCCAGGATGATAGTGTTAGCTTAATCTACTGACAGTTCCAGACAATAACCTAAACACTACCAGAAGCACTAACCTAACATTTACAAGCTAAATTCTCATTTTATTTTCTGAACTGTATTAATTTATTCCCAACAATCCATTCTTTTAATTCCTTAGTGTTTCTCACTGTGATGCTTCCATTACATGTAAAGGTGGATTTATAGTTGTCTGCGTGACCGCCTGCGCCTCTGCGTAGGGTTTGCGTACTGCTCTGGACCCAACGTGCATCCTGGCTACGCGAACGCAGAGATGCGGAAGTACTCTCATGTGATTGGCCAGAGTGCGATTACATGTTTCGGATTTCTGAAGGTTCTTGCTGAATTTGCGCCGTTCCGCCATTTTCAAAATCCATAAACAATGGATCAGATAGACGAGAAACTGATCGAGGAGATTAGAAAATATAAACATCTTTATGATGCCTCATCCAGGCACTTTCCAAGAGGAAATGCCCCTGAAAGTTAAGTAAACCATCGAGGAAGACTGCCTTGTGGAGTTTACAAGACGATACCAGCCGCACTGCCACCCCCAGAGTGAAAAGGGTACTGCAACATGTCGGCGGTACCCTACGCACAAGTGCGAGAGTACATCCTATCCGCGTTAGCTACGCGGGCCCGACGTGGCGCAGAGAATGCGCAACTATAAATCCAGCTTTAGTGGTTGCTAGAATTTTTTGTCCAATCAGATATCAGCCTCTGTGTGTTGCCATGCCAATCTAATCTGCCCAGGGCCTTCAGAATCAGTAGTGCTGGCCGATGTAATCTTAATATTAGCAAGGGACTTTTTCTTTAACCAGTCGGATTTGAATTTACCCCACAGGGCCAGCTAGCGGGCCCTCGGTAACATCAGCATTTTCTGTCCTCTGATTGGTTATTTATAGCCTAACATTTACAGCCAAGTTCAGCTAGCATAACATGTACTGCAACGATCTGCACTTATTGATACACTTGGGTTAAAAGTTTTTACAGCCACAATGTCAGCTGGAGGAGGAGGAGGAGAAACTGACTTGGTCTCCGACATTTAGACTTTTCCAGAAAAGCTCGACGTTGTGAGGAGAGGCCTGTCAGCTCCAAGGCTGCCATAGAAAAGGATTTACTGATGGAACTGAGAGGCAGAAATCACCTCAATGAAAGTCACTGATGTCTTCCTGATTTTATTTGTCAATCAGCATCTCCATTGAGTGTGATATTTATAAAAATGTTTTATGTTTTTGTTAAGGCAGGTACACACTACAGGAAAATCAGCCCGATTTATGTCCCGATCTTCCCCTACGATCAAAGCCAGCAAAGGTCAGATTGTTGGATGTTTGCAAAAAACATTGCATCTGATCTTCTCATGGTGGGATGTGAGTTAGGAGTGATTTTGTCCGATCCGCTCGGAAGGCCTTGGAAGGAGAGATCGTAGATAATGAACATGTTTAATATTTGCGACTAGAAATCCTGGTGTGTGTGGTGATCCGAGATGACCCGAACACGCACAGTGTTCACAGCTGTGCAAAATCAAAAACGCTGCTCTCATCGGGAAATCACTTAGAGGCTCCCGGAACAACAGCCAATCAAAACGCAAGAGCTAACAGCTGACTGACGGAAAAGGAAGTAAACACAAACAAAGAGCACACAGCCATTAGTTTACAGCCCTGCTCTCCAAGCTATCTAATGTTTGTGGCCATTTTTATTCACCTCCAACTCGCGGTCATACAGCCACATTCTTATTACTCTCTATATTTTTCCACAATGTTTTTTTCTACTTATGCATGTTTTTTTTCCATGATGTAAGAGGCTGAAAAGTCTGCTACATTTGTTTATGCTAAAGTCTCGTTTGATATCACGAGATTAGGGATGTTGACAGTGAAGAAGCCGATTCTCTGCTGACGAATCAGTTAGTGTGGGGTGTTCTCCGTCATGTACACCCCACTCTATATGATCAGAAGAGGCAAATTTTGTGTGATTTGTCTTTTGTAATCATCAAGTGTGTGGTCTCTACATCTATGAAGGTCTCAGGAATCCTGTAGTGTGTACCTAGCTTTAGATAATCGGATAAATATTGATTCTTAACTGCTCCTGATGATGTACGTGGCACAGTTGCGTTCAGAGTGTAGAGGTTCGGCTTCTTGCTGTATTCTTCACTGTATACAAACACATACACAAATCTCTCTTCCTCCGTTAGAGACTATCATGGCTTGTGACATTGCATAATTGTATAGCATTGATGGTTTTTTTATTGTGACATGAAAAGGGTGATTTTAAGAAGTAGATTAAGTCGGGAAAGTACCCTCTGAAGGCCGGAATACCAGATGCACGGCCCACCACTGCAAACACCTAACCCTAACCCTGATGTCAGAAGTTGATCAGTTTATTTCAAAGTATAACCAGGATGGTTTCTTTAATATAGAAGGTGTTTTTTTAAGTATTGCTTGTGTAGAACGTATGATTGCATGAAGTTGAGGTGCTCTTTAGATGGGACAGGCATAAATCTAAATGTGAAAAATAAAAACAAAAATAAGGCGGTCAATTTTAAAAACCATTTACCTTTACAATCATGATACAATCATACTGACCAAGGCTTCCAGTTAACTACTGTAGCTTCTCTGCAGTCAAACGGACTGAACAGAGTCCTGGGCTTTGATATATTCTGGCCTCATATTAGAAAAATTAAAAAGGGTTCCATTTGGCTGAGTTTACTTTGCCAAACAATTATTCTGATGGAAACGTTTCCATTACATTAGAAAGTAAGAACGTGTTGATGTTTTACAGGTCAGTACAACACTACCGTTAAATTAAGCCATTTCAAATTAGTTCCAAAAGACAGTCCCTTTGGAGTTATTTGACATTCACCGAGCTTTGTTTTCCTCACCTAAATCTACCAAAGCAGTTTTAAAATGTAAAGCTGAGCAAATGAGTAAAATGGAGTAGGTGAAAAATAGCGATCCAAAGGTGGGCGTTACATCCAGCTCCCATGTTTATCCGTCGTGCGGTTAGCTTCAGGTATCAAATCTGAGCTTAGAAAGACATGGCTCTATCTAAAATAAACCTTTTTGCATCTTCTACCACATGTTAAAAAATGACTTTCTGGCTCAGCAGGTGACAAGACTCTTCATCTGCAAACAGCAAAAACATGGAGCAGAAACAAAAGAACCCCTGACTCAAACACATTAATATGAAAGTTATGCTGCTTGGTAAGAAAAAATAGCACAAAACATGTCCATCAAACCACATGTGGTGACTTTTGTGTTGTGCCTTTCTCACATCTTAGCTTCGCTCTCAGGACTGTGCTGAACCAGCAGATGCAGGAGTCTTTTATTGCTGATCAAGATGCTTGCAAACATTTGGATTTCTGTTTCTATCCAGTGAAATTAAAGTGCAAAGCAAGATATCTTCACTTTAACTCAGGAGGTAAGGGAAGATCCTCCTTTCTAAAACAAACTCATTTTCACTAGTGCCCCACAAATCCACCTTGCCAAATTTGAAGTGGATCAGACACACAGCTGTTGGATGGGTGAAAGACCAAGATTCCCTGATCTATAAAAGACTTGTAACACTGTCAGGTTAAATTCAAAAATTGATGGTTTACTGATATCCAGTAGATACATTTGGGAATCAGGTTATCCAAAACATATTCATGTAAGCAACAGCCATTTTTGTAACAAAGCAACACTGCACACCCATGAGACACCTGAGAGACTCCTCATAACACATTCCCCCTGGGGAGACGGGTGCAAACAGGGAGGAAAAACACTATCTCCATCTCAGCACTTTCTTTGATGGAAAACGCACATCACAGGGAAAAGCTCTTTTGATTTAGGCACTGAGTTTTCAATGCATATGCTCGAATATTTCCTCTGCTTTTGCCATGGGTAAAGACTGAAATTCATCAGTGCAAAAACTAGGCCATTGCTTCTTACAAAAAAAGAAAAAAAAAAAATCACCCTTCTCCACTCTTTTGCAAAACTTCAGCTGTCAGGAATGTGCAAGACAACTCTGGAAGAATATGATTAGAGACCCATAGATGAGAGGGAAGATGTGTGAGAACAGTGGGAAGGTTGGGAATAAAAACTATAGTACCTTATGTAACCTGTCTGTGGAGAAAAAGGGAAAGATGAAGAGAATGTTCATGAGAGGAAGAGGATGGTATGCTGGCTGAAGAAGACAAGTTATAACTCATCTGTGTATAGGCTGCTCTTTTTTCCTTCAGAAGTGTCTATGAGGCTGAATTGCTTCATTTCTGCAGGTTTTGATGGCGTCCCGTTGTGAACTGCCACCGAAACGCAGCAGAGCCCGTAATGAATTAGCCGAAACAGTGTGCAGAGCCGTATAAGATAAAACAGAAGAACGCAAATATAATTACATACTGTACAAATGGCGATCGGCATTTTATTATAATGCAACCTATATGTTTTTTTTCCTGTTGTGTTTTTAATGTAACTGAATGAATTACTAGAATAGAACTTTAGCACACTGCTTGCAGCAGTTCAAAGAGAATAAAAAGTTCAATAGTAATAAGCCCCTTTGTGGTACCCTTTAAAGTAAAGAGTGACCTATTGTCCTTTAATCATCTCTTTTCCTGTGTCAATTTGCCCTAAAAGTAGATTTCCAGTGCAGCCGCAGCAAGGCAGAATGTATTTGTAAAAAATAATGCTGCTGTCGTCTTTCCTCTCCCTGACAACTGGTATAAAAGCTGCCAAAGAACAGTGTGTAGCCATTGCTTTGACAAGTCTAATTTACATTTGAAACAAGAAAATAGCAAAGAAGGCTACTAGGGAGCCAAAGACAGAGGAGGAGTATGTCAAGACTGTACTGCCTTCAACTCCCTCTTGGAGCCTGTGCCTGAACAGTTTCCCACCATGCAACACTTCACCTTTTTAAAAACAATTTTCCAGAAGTGTTCTTTGGCTCCACTGTGTAAAGTTTCAAAACTTTATGACAAACACGTTTGCTTTGCTGATCTTTCTGACAGAAAAACTGATCTCAATATCAATCAATCAATCAATCAATCTTTATTTATGAAGCGCTTTTCCAGCAGGTTGCGCGACTCAAAGCGCTTTACAGTTTAAAAACATTCCCGCCCGTTGCCCTTTCCCATGAAAGTAATAAGAACGTATAAAATACATTAAAACCTTGAATAGAAACATCTAAAAATGCCCAAACAGCAATAAAAAGCAATTTAAAAACAACCAGTACAAAATATTAAATTAGCCAATTAAAACTTAAACAGTAAAAATCAGCCAAAAGCCAAGCTAAAAAGGTGGGTCTTGAGCCTGCTCTTAAAAATGTGGACGTTCTCTGCGCCCCTGAGATCCTCCGGCAGACTGTTCCACAGGCGAGGGCCGTACCATTGGAACGACGCCTCGCCATGTGTGTGTGTCCTGGCTTTGGGAATTACTAAAAGCCTGCTGCTGGAGGAGCGCAGGGACCGCGAGGGCTCATAGGGTAAAAGCAGTTCTGAGAGATAAGAAGGCCCAAGACCATTAAGACATTTAAAAACCATTAAAAGAACCTTAAAATCGATCCTAAAACACACAGGGAGCCAATGCAGCGATCGTAAAACTGGTGTAATATGGGCCTGCCTCCTGGTCTTCGTCAGGACACGTGCTGCTGAATTCTGCAAGAGTTGTATACCTGAGATGTTCTTTTTGGGAAGACCAGAAAGCAGGCCGTTACAGTAGTCAATACGACTTGTAATAAAAGCATGCATTATCATCTCAGTGTTGGCCCGAGAGAGAACGGGGCGGACTCTGGCTATATTTTTTAGATGGTAAAACCCTATTTTTGTGATATTTTTGATGTGTGGAATAAAAGTCAGCTCAGAGTCAAAAATCACGCCCAGATTTTTTACTTGTAATGAGGGATTAAAAGATAAAGATTGTAGTTTGGGTAAAATATGGAAGTCGCCATCTTTTAAAGCAACACTACACAAGAATCCGATTTTATGAGTCTGTGCTTCCGACTCATTTTTATGGCACACTGATATTTACTATAAACATTCCCGGAGTCGTCATCACCCTGCGGCATTCTGAGGCTTCAAAGCTACCCTTCGCAATTTTGTGTTCCAGCCCGGTGCATTATAAGCAAAAGTATGCACGAGAAAAGCTTCGGATGAAGCAAGTAGAGGAAAGAGAAAGCGACAGAGGAAGAGACTGAACATCAAACTGGCTTTTACTGGACGAGGAAAGTTCAGAGAAGAGACAGGATGCAGAATTGGCATCCGAAGTGCCGAAGTGTAAAAATCTGCCAAAGTTCAATTCAGTTCTTTTTTGGTTTTCATCCCAAGCTTTTTAGTTCTCACAATCTAATCTTTGTATAATGCAGAAAGCACTAAACGTGTAAGATTCACAACCGTTAGCCAGGACAAAATGATATGTTGGATTCTACAGTATTTTGACTTTTGTATAGAAACTGGTGGATCCACAGGACAGATGACAAACTTATTTTTATTATTGTTGTCTTTTGTTTTCATTCACTTTTCAGTAGCTGGCCATGCAGTTACAACATCAATGTGTCAAAAGCACAGATTCACTTTGTTCAGCTGAAAATTGAAAGAGATCTGAAATAAAAAAAAAAAACAAAACAACAAAAAACAAACTTACTAATCCCCCAAAGGGAAAATGCATCATTGGATATGGAAATGTCTTCACTCATATTTTTAGGCTTCTGCTGAAGATGTTTTCAGGACATAATAAAAATGTCAGATGAACTGAAAATGAAAGAATAAAAGATAATGTGGTGGTGAAACGCAGAAATAAAATACTGTTTATCTCAGTAAGTTTGGAAGGTTTGCATGTGGTCTGTTTTGTTTATTTTATTAAGACATCTACACACACACACACACACACACACAAATACTTAGACCTGATTTTAACCTGCATGCATGGACCATTTAGCTGTTAGGCTTTATTTTCTGAAACTGCCTGGTGGAAATTTGAATATCACAACTGTAAATATGAACAACTGGCACATGGAAAAATTCCAGGAAACACCAACCAGGAATTTTAGTTGGTAACTGGTGGAACAGATGTTTCAGAACTTATAGTTCATCCACTTTTTAACAACCATACATGGGGTTTGATAATCAACATACAAAAAGACAAAATCTCTTTGTTCTGTAAAGCTGTGAATTAGAAAGAGAAAATTATGCATAACTATTAGATTTTATACTTAGATTGAACACATTTAATGCTTTATATGGGACTAGACAGGCTTATTGCTGCTAACAGGCTGCTTCCATCATAAATTAGAAATAAAATAATCTAAGTGTACTGCTTTGGGGCATGTTTACACTAATGGTGTTAAACATCCAGACGTACAGTAACACCCCAAAACAAGCAATTATTTACTGTAACAGCTTTAAGGATTACAAAGAAAGAATGTCCCCATATCAGCAATGTGACACTGACTGGTACAACTGCATGCTTGTGTAGTTTTACAGAATATGGAAATCACTTGCAAGGTGAAGATCTTAAATTTAATTTCGGAGTGTACTATTTCTATTTATACTGCAGATTCTGGGGAAGACATAAAAGCAACTAGACATTGAAAATATTTTCACTTTTATGCTCGATTTAGCCGACTGTTAACCTGAACATCTCTGGAGCAACAAAATAGTGATTTTAAATGTCTTTCTAACTAGAAAATGATCAGTAGGATGTGGTAGTATCTAAAAAATCCAACAGCTTAAGAATCTGAGATGCTGAAGGAAAATAAATGGAGGTGAATGCCATTTCTAGATTTTCTTTCTAATGCCAGTAACGTCTTGATGAGTGAAGCTAATAAGTGACTGATCAAATGTGAAGTATAACTGTGTCATCAGGGTGTGCTAAAGCTAGAGGTTTAGTATCTGGTGGGGGAGAAAGCCCTGAGTTTTTGTTGAAGCCCCCACCCCCACATATGACCAACCATAAGGCCCATTATGACTCCTTCCTGCCCACTGCTGTTCACCAAAAAGCAGAAAATCATAGAAATCATAGTTCTGAGCTGCCCTCTCCTCCTCTCCTAATGATCTCTCACAATAGCAGCCCCTCTTACTGGCAGTGTTCCCAGATTCAGAGCCATGAGGTTCCCATCAGCTGTGGGCCTGCAGCCACCACGGTCCAAGAGGTGGAGGTCAGCTCTGTAGAGCGCTAAGTAGGGGAGGGAAGGATATCCCTGCCAGGGATGAACGCAGTGATGTGCCAGTGAGAAGCCCCCGAGGTCACCCATCTCTCTTACTCTACTTTAGTTTCACTCTCTGAAGAGCTCACAAAAAACACAGGGCTGTAAGAGACTCACATCTCGTGGAGAAAACTTGTGTGCGATCAGATGAAACAGGGGCATGGAAAAACTCGAATGATATAGGGCATTACAGGAGATGATTATGTGGGGCGTGGGTGGTGGCATATAAACTAAAGAAATGTGTAGCTATAGTGAGACTTCATGGTGCCTCATTACTTCTCAGAAATTTTTTTTTATTTCTTTGTTTTGAAGCTTCTGGATGTACGTGGGCTCAGATGAAACCCTGTAGCTTAAAAAACAAGTTCGAACAGTTTCAAATAAACATTTAAATCTGCACCAAAGCGCTCTCTTTAATGACATCTAAATTTTATTTATCCAACCAGCTCAGATTGTTTAAAGTCTGTTTCCTGCCAGAAAAATGGAGCATGAGAAACAATACAACTTTGGATTTGAAAACAAACATCCAAAAGTAGCTGCTGTTAGACTAATCGGGCCACAGGGATTTGTTGCTATCTTAGAGACACCTGTGCTTGTAGCCTGGAGGTGGTTGAATCTCTGAATTAAAAAAGAAAAGATGTTTGCATTTCAATAATGCAGGTGGTGAGCTGGTAGTGCTTTAAAAAAAACACACACACATGCTGTGTGAATACAGTTTGCACACAATACACAGCCACTGTAAATTACATCTTTTTTTAAAAAAAAAAAGATGAGCACAAAGCAACAGGGAATAAAAAAAGAGCTCAATTCAACATGCATAAATTATTGTCCATCAGCAAAGACAGTAATGTGGAGCCATACATGTAAAGTACCAAGGACTGCATACAAAATAAAAAGGAGAATTACTTGTTTCCAAATTCAAGAATAGTAAAGCTGAGCCTCGTTTATAATAAATATGCTCATGTCAAACGTTGTCAAGTGACAATGCCCACATTCTTCAATGCATCCTTCACACTGGCATGGTTGGTAGGTAATATGTCATCTAGATGGCAGTACAGAGTGCAGTTTCTTTTTGTGTTCCAAGTTTCAGACAAAAGTAAAGGTGGTGAAGGTGGGGGAGTATATTCTTACAGTATATGTATGTATTATATGTATGGTATGCACATTCTTATATGTATATTCTTAGAAAAAAGACAAGCACAGTAGATGGAGGTGGTCTGTGCAGACATTAAATACGTTGCAACTTCTTCAGTATTTTGTCTGGTCGTACTTGTACTATACTGCTCAACACTGCCCCAACCGTTTCCCCTGGTACTGCTACGTCTGGGCACACATCTGCAAAGGGCTCTTTGCACAACTCCACTACTTCCTAAACTTCAGCCAGCTCCTTTGCTTCTCGTCTTTCACAAATGGTCAAACTGATTAATATAGGTGTGACTGGCCACTGTTGTCATGGTTACTCAAGTCAGGCACACCTGGATTAATCAGTTTGATCAGTAATGAAAGATGGGAAACAAAGGTGCTGGTTGAAGTTCAGGAAGCAGTGCATATCGCCCATTTGTCTGAAAATACAGTATAAAAAAATTGAGCTCAGAAGACAGACGAAGGACTGTTCACACAAATGCATACAATATGTGTATTTTATGTTAAAGACACACAACGTAACTTTTAGACCTTAAAAATATGCATTTCTGACTCATTTTGATGGCACACCAACATTCATTATGCAAATTTTCGAGCAGTCACTGTCCAGAGGCGTCCCGGGGCTCAGAAACAGAACTATGCAAGTTTCCCATCTGGGACACAACTGTGACGCTGCAGCCAGCTATTGGTTGCGCACCGCGTCACTTACTAGCAAACCTAACCACATATGAACACCGCAGGTGTTTTGAACATGCATCATGTTGGATTTGGTAAAGAAACGCAAGGAAACATTACCGGAGGAAGAGAGGAAAAGAAAGAGAGGAAGGGACAGAACAAGAGTTAAGGTAAGACGGTCTTTTACAGGCTGGAGTGAATCACAGTACAGATACAAGATGGATGCTAGTTTAGCCGCCGATAGGGGGCGTGTCACTGAGAAAACTGTCCCACCACTAGGTGGCACGCCAACACTCTTTTCCTCAATTAGCATTAGCAACGTCACAGGACTGATTAACCATTAATTAGCATGAAAAAATGTTTCAATTACATGTCCATGAGGAAAGTAGCAACCTCTACTGGGATTTTGAGCCCCTTTGCTACCTTCATCCTAATACTGCTGTAGAATTTGAGAGATGGCAAGGAAGATGCCATTTCTACTCATAGCAATCGAGCTAGCAACTACAGAGCTAATGCTAATGGTGAAGAATACTGATGTTTAATTTTTGGGACCCATCAAAATAGATAAAACAATTATTCATATGCAATAAAAAAAAAATGGGTGAAATTAAAACTTTTATTCTTCACCCGGCTAGACGTTTGCGGCTATATTTGAATAAAATATTGGTTTTAAGAAAAACCATTATCACCTTCAAAGAAAGAAGCACCGTTGCAATAGATATCAGAAATGTGTAGAACTACAACTACAGTCTTACAGTAAATCAACAGAAACATTAGTATACAGGATCCTTTGCAGCAAGCTACAGATTTTCAACTTCACTGATAAGCTGAATATTTCAGATTACCCAAAACAAATTGACAACATAAAAGAACGTTCAAAGCCTCTGAGTCTGTTGCTGTTTCTAAACCTTGATGTAGCTGAGAGAATAGGTGAGCTGAAGAGAAGATTAAACCTTTATCTTCAGCACCTCAGTCCACAGAGAAACCCCATGTTACAAAGTAGTCCTATCCGACCTAGGAGTGGTTCTTGAGCCAAACTCCATGGCTCCTCACCCCAAAGAAGCCTTGATCAAGCCCCTTTTAAGTATTGGCACACATTTGCTCAGTTCTGGCACAACAGTAATGCAGCTAATGACATTTGTCTGATGTTTAGCCTGCAAAATATTCATTTTAGTTAAAAAAAAATATGTGCCCATCATTTTATATTAAATGGGTCGTAGACATGCCACCTCTGAAAGCAAAGTTCATATTTATCATGTCTTATAA
This sequence comes from Atherinomorus stipes, assembly GCA_023101725.1. Lineage (NCBI taxonomy): Eukaryota > Metazoa > Chordata > Actinopteri > Atheriniformes > Atherinidae > Atherinomorus > Atherinomorus stipes. Next base: position 900,060 of record JALJCO010004337.1, read on the forward strand.
TTTAACTTAGAAGCAGCATTGGCAGTTATTCAGCTTACTAAGTGCATCTACAAAAACACAATGTCAGTGTTGAGGCTGCATCTTATTTAATTCATGGGACTGTAAATTGAATAATTAAGTTGGTGGCAGGAATAATCCCCTTTACTTATGGGGATTACAGCTGGTTCAGTTTAAAATGAAAATGCAGCTAAGCTTTTGTTTCCTGGCCGCTGTTTCCATTGTGTGAGGAAGTGCTCACCCTGAGAATAAACACAAAATCTTAATTGTTCATGTCCAACGCATACAGTATGCTTTCAGACACCTGTTTCAGGATGCTATGTTTAAAAGCACCTCAAAATTGATTCACTTTGTACTTTTCTTATTGATCTACAATCAATTCACCACATGGGAACAAAACAGATTGTTATGTTAAAAAGAAAAAAAAAAAACATGCTCTTTGTTTGGGCTCTGGTGGGTCCACTTTTATCAGAAAACCTGGAAGTTTGTCTCAAGTCCAGCTGTGCTTTGCTAAACTTATTGGGCAAACACTTTGTAAGGGCCATATATTTAAATGCCTGTTAACACAGACAGCTAATCAGCCAATCAAATGGCAGAAACTCAATACATTAAAGCACGTAAACAGAAAGGGACCCAACTGCAGTCACAATGGCGGACAAGGGTGTCGCCATATATCCAATCCATGCCGGAAGTCCCAAGCAGAAGCTTGGGACTACTACTTCTAAAATCTATCCCTTCCCCTGACCACCCGACTACACCACACGCATCAGGGTTGCAAGACCCAGATACATACTCTTATCAGTGTTTAACTTAAACACTGGATGTATGGTGGCACCCTTGTTGGCCATTCTAACTGTAGGAAGCGTAAACATGGTCATGAGCACGTTCTAAAGTTCAAGCATCAGAATTTGGAGGAAAAGGGATTTAAGTGACGGGCGGGTGCCATTTCTGTAAGCTAGGAACAGGAAACTGAAGCAATGATTCACACAGACTCACCAAAACTGGACAACGAAGACTGTAAAAACATCGGCTGGTCTGATGGTAGGCTGAGAGTTCTGTGGATACAACATGAAAGCATGGATCCATCCTGCCAAGTATCAGTGCTGGTGGTGGAATGCTGTGGGGACTTTTTCTCAGCACACTTTGGGTACCTCATCACCACAGCCTACCTGAATATTGTTACTGACCGTGTCCATGCCTTTATGAACATTGTGTAGCATCTTTTGGTGATTACTTCCAGCAGGATAATGTACCATGTCACAAAGCTCAAATGACCTCAAATAGGGTGACAAGATGTCTTCTTTTACCTGGACATGTCTTCTCTTTGAGAGCCAAGAAAAAAATGTATTTGGGTGGAATTTCACTCATCCAGGATTTTACTTTAACTCAGCTTTAAATATGTTTGCATCAGACATATTGCATTTCACTCCCCTCACTCCATCTCCTCATAGCTCTCCATCTGAGATTAAGATGAAGTACACATTTTAGAGAGGGTCTCTCTTTACGTCCCATCTTCTTGCAGGTCTCTGCCTGAAGAGAATGACCATCACTGGTTGATTGCCTTTTGTCTGTTAACACTCAACTGGTCAGGAGCACAATAAGCACCAATGACTCACAGCCAGGGTTTTTCTGTGGAATAGCACCATACCTGCAACCAGAAAATGCTCTGACATAAAATGCAGATTAGAGACAAAAATGACAAAAAAAATGCAGGTTCACATGCATCTTGGATTTGATGCATGTGAAGCTCAATGAATGACATGCAAAGCTGGCTGCCAACTATCTGTAAGCTCACATCACTTCTGCGTAAATACATATGTAGCAAGACGGAGGAGAGCCACGAGCATGTCCTCGTGCTCTGTGTAGACTGCCATCATCAGCCTACATGGTTCAACCTAAAGCATCAGAAGTCCATGGACCCAACCCTAATGCTACATGAATCCCTACTTGCAAGCACCAGATTGTGGCAGGACGAAGGAGGGCCTCAGCAGGATTCGATCCCTAGACTCCTGGGTGAGTCATCCCTACCAACCAGCCAGCCAAAGGGATACCGCCATGGCCAAGTAGCCAGGGCACATCATCAATCGGAGGCATAGTAACAGGACCATCATCTGTCTTACATAGGTTTTATTATTTCTTTATTTTATCATTACTGCTGAATACAGGAACAGACACTGAACGAAAAGAATTAACATTTGGCTAAAACTTACCCTCTTAGAGTCCATTAAAGCACCCAACTGAAAGCAGACTGAATGTCACAGCAAGGATTATTTTTCACAGATACACTTCATTCAATTTTTGGCTAAAGAAAAAGACATCAGACATAAGTTGCTGTTTTATGTTGTGGAAAGTAGCCAATATAGATTCAGGAAAGGAGTTCAGTGTGATGCAGGCCAATGGCCAGTGAGTTCATTATACTCCAATGGCTTTCCCAGTCTCTAGATCCATAGAGCAGCTTCTAGATTCTCATCATGGATGTGCAGTCGACAAATCTGCAGCAGCTATGTGATGCTATCATGTCAATATGGAGCAAAATCTCTCAGGAATGTTTCCAGCACCTTGTTGAATCTATGACACCAACAATTAGGGGCAGCTCTTCAGGCAAAAGGGGGTCCAACCCAGTAAGATATACCTAATAAAGCTGGTGAGCGGCATTGTAAAGGGAAAGATGCATCTTTGTGTCTCTCAGCTGATAAACTAAATCAATGAGGTCAAAACAGACCTCTGAGACAGAAAAGATGAGTTTAGGTTGCATAGGCTCAAATATATGAGTGAAATGGGAGGCAGCTGTATAGACTAAGGGCTGTTTTCTTTAATATACAAGTGTAGGAGGGAATATTGCACCATTTATCACCTTCCATAATGTTCTTGCTGTACTTTAAAGTTTAGCATTACCATTTGCCTCCTTTGAAGCCTCCTTCCCCCGCATTACACAAGTAATCGATCAGTTTTAAGATGATACTGCACTACCGCCGCGCTTTAAATTATACCAGCCACTTTCCGCTCCAATGCCTTAGCGCGTTCAGGGTCTTGATACCTAAACTCATTTTATTAAGCATCACATTAATGAACCCTGAAACTCAGGCCATTTGATGTATAAAGTTCTAATGTAAAATAAATGATGGAGCAAGTGCACAATAAATGTACTCTTCATTATTCCGCATGTTCATGTGCATATGTTTGGGTGGACAGCGTGAGAGGTAGCACTCTGGTAAATGAAGCAGGGAGAGACATTTCATCTGTGTTGCGATGTAGAGGTCGTGTTGTACATCACTGTACAACCGTGTGCACACAAATTTCTGCACTGATAATTCACCACTGTCAGATATGGCGAAGGTTCACTCAGTGACCCATCTCATACATGCTTCGGTGCAGACTGTACTTAGCACAAGATTGTGGAGATGCACTCACACAAGGACATGGAACATGAATAAATTTAGTTAAAGATGCACACATCCTGCAGCATTACTAGTCTTTCCCAAAAGTTGGGATGCTGGATTTCTCCAGTCTACTACCTCAGATCAGAGAAGCTGAATTCATTTCTGCTGGTTATTTCTGCGGACCATGTGATTGAATCTCACAAAGAGCGGTCCTTAAATTCCACCTGCTTAGATGTAAATTAAAAAGCTCTTGAAATTAATGGGAAAAAAACTTTAACAGCTGTCGCCCCATTTTCTTTGTTTGTTCATTAATTTCTTTTTTCTTGTGGCCTTTGCAGCTAAACAGCATGTGGTTTCACAAGTTGCATCAACAGTGGCACTAATGAAGGAGTAAAGTTCAGCATTGCTCAAAGCAGCAAGGGCCTTTTGTAATGCACTTTCCACTTTAGATGTATTCCTTACTGCTCAGAGGATCAGTTTAGCACTGCAGTTTATGTGAAGCTGTAGCAGACCAATCAGGACACAACTCCACTGTGCACGTGTATGATGATCTGTCTCACTGAAGGGATATTGTGTTTGTCCTGTTATGTATTCACAAAAATTATTTCATTCAAAAGTGTTTTTCCATTCATCAGTAATCACTCCCATCCACAAACTGAAGTGCTCCTCTAAACTTTGAATTTGCCGTTCGTATCATTCATATATACATCGAACAGGTCGGCTCAGTGGTGGCTACCATGTCGTGTCACCATGTTTCTACGTTCAGTAGAAGTGTGACAGTAGGAAACCACAGAAACTCACGGAGACACTGGAGTTGTCAGCTCAGTTCGAGGTAATGTCTTTGAAAAGTCACCGCAGGTGCAGTGAGGAGGAACCAGTGTTACGCTGATGCTGGGTTCATGTGCAGTCGGGCAGACGGCCGTCGGTAACAAACCAGATTCATTTTAATCACACAAGCCGAGAGAAAGATGGTAAAACATGGGTCAGAGAAAACAATATGACATCGCCATGACAACATATCAGATATGGACTGAAGTCACTGTAACTGACGGACCACATCTTCACATAGAGGCTTGGTTATACCTTTATATGCCACGGCTGCCGTCAGTCTGCCCGGTTTCACGCAAATGCAGCATGAAAGGTACGAGGGAGCTGCACGTGATATACAATTGTTACACAGTGTATAGCAAAGCAGACTGTTCTAGCCATGCAATGCAGAAGCACCACTGTCTAACTCGACAGATCAGGCATTTCTGATCTTCAGCTAAAATAAAAGTAGAGGAAAATGAAGAGAAAATAGTATGAAATATGGATAAACTGGGAAAAAAAAAATCACAGGTAAGCTCTGGTCTTGCCAATTTGTCCTTTTGGTTGAGTAATGACAGAATGACTGAGAAGTGTTTGCTGTTAGAAGCAAAGCAACAAAGTAAACCTGGAAGTTAAAAAATAAAATAAAAAAAAAGGACTTGATTTAATCTTCTTTCTTTCTCCTGATATACCGAGGCAACGTTAGACTGTTTGTACGGAGCCAGCTTAGCCAAAACAACATAAGTGCCATTTAAATTAAGTGTTATTTGAATCAATACGGCATCACAGTCAGGGGCAGCCCTATAGGGGTGGCCAGTTAGCCACACAAGTAGAGACACTTAAGGATCCAATGTACCACCACCACAGATATCCTATAATCACTAGATAGGACACGATGGCATTTGGGGCATTCACGCTGGCAGCCATCTCCCCGCAGTCAGCTTGCCTACCCATTACATTGTTTTAATGGTGCACGTGTCACAATGTGGGGTCCTGTCACTATGCCTCCAACTGAACATGCCCCCTGGCTAAATGGCCACAGGGATATTCCTTTGGCTAACTTGTAAGCCCATATGACTCTCCTCTGGTAGTCCAGGGATCAAATACTGCCTGGGCCCTCCTGTTGTACCGTGCAACACGTGTACTTTTTTAATAACTGTAACTTGCAGAATTTTGGACCAATTTTCAAACAGTTTGGTTTGTTATGTCAGAGGTGTAGTTATGAAACTGCATACTTATCAATAATTATAACCAGTGTTTGTAGAGCAGAGCTGTAACCATTTGAAAATAAACAGATAGGAGCAATCAATATAAGGTGTTAATGTGAAATCAGTATTTAGGCTCCTAAAACTTAAAGGTGGAGTTGGGAGTTTCTGTTTGTAAACAACACTATTCAAACTGAGAGTCCCTCCACTCAGGTTAATAGCCGCCTCACTCTTCAGCCTATTCAGCCTCAAGCCTCTCCTTTACAGCTCAAAAGTGGGTAATAGCCAAACCAATATTACCCTGGTTTTCCATCGTACACTACCTAAAAGCTCTAACCACAGAGTACTTCCTTTTCTTGCCAAGTCTGCCGTTTTTTGTGTTTTTTTTTTTTTTTCTTTCCCAAAGAGTTCCAGTGACTGCCATCTGGTCCAATCATGAGCTTATCCCCACACAGCATCATGACCTTAGCTCTGTCATTGGCTGGCGATATATAAAGAAATCTCCGCCCAGAAATGTCCCGAACACACCAAAACAAAGGGAAAAAGCAAATTACAGACAGGGGGGGAGGGAGTTGCAAACAAACTCCCCACCGCATGAGAGTAGAGGCCCAAAGGTGCAGATTGAGATGGATTTCACTTGCACAAGTCTAGCGTTTATTTTCAGGGGGGAAACTACGGACTCTACTTTTAAAACAGAATGGCAACATGATATTTACGTATATTTCCTCCTTTGATAGCACAATCTGTAGCTATCTATATGACTGATCCAGTCTGGGAATAAAACGGGACCCACAGTTGGCTTTCTTCTCGCTAACAAGGTAATTGAGATGTATGAAGGAAATATGAATGCATAATATTGAAATGCTAAGTTTTTAGCATGAAACTGTAGCAATATGACAGCCATATGACTGTTTCCAGGGAAGAGATACACTATTCCCTTGTCAAATTTAGTTGATGCAGTAATTTTATATGGTAATCGTGGTCTCAGCCTGTGAATTTAGATATTTGAACTACAAGCCAGTGTTAGCCTGTTGTTACCGTTAGCATACAGTCTGTCAGTTTACTGAATGAACAAACCGTGAACAACTTGGAGATTTGTAACTTTATTACTTCAGTAGACATCGTGTCTCTAACTCTGGGCTCAGACTGAGTATAATGTGGGTGAAATTAGAGACCAATGCAGTCGAAGCAGCTCATGCGTGTGCATGACATAAGCGTCACTTCCGCTTATCGCCAGAGGGGGGCGACCTTCTGGAAAAAAGCTGGAACTTGTGCTGTACTCCTTTAATAACTACATCTCTGACATTTAGAACAAACCAAATCGTTTGAAAATTGGTACAAAATTTTGCAAGTTATAGTTATTTCAAAAAGTACATGCACCAATAAAAAAATTAAATGAGTGGGCGAACTGACTATGGCTGCCAGTGTGGCCGTTCGACTCCTTTGGCCCACAGCAGGTGCGTCATATCTAGCAATTAGGATTGATGACCACCACCCCAAGGCAGCAAAGCAGAACTGCCAAGGGAAGAAGGCATTGATCCCCCAACTACCACATTAAATCACATACTTCACCTTTAAGTTGTTACAAATATTTCCACTTGGTGATCCAAATTATTAATGTATTAATGTAAAGATGTGTTTCACTCTCTGGCTCCACTGTGTAGTTCAGGTGTTGTCTTTAATACATTGGGTGAGGCCAGAGACTGGGCAAGACTAAAACAGAAAGGAAATGCATGAAATCTGATTGGACAAAAATGCTTCTCCTTGCGGTTTAATGTCAAAGAAGTTATTGCAGGATTTATTTATTTATTTTTTTTATTACCAGCAGCACACTGAAAAGAAAGAAGCTGGCTGGTTGCAAGGACAACCTATCTAACCCGAGGACACAGATGCATTCACCGAGCCACAAGTTGTCTCTAAGAAAAACACAACACTCACAACAATTGTAATTACATGCACCACTGAGTCCAGCTACTTGTACACTCAGAGTTCGACCTGGTCTTTCGACTGGACCATCATCCTTGTCTCAATATGCAACTTTCACATTCACAGAGGGACAGTCAACTCATTTACTTAACTATTTCCAACACTGCAACTCTAGGTTGTGTGAAGAAAGGTGAAACACATTCTGCTGCTCCAAACTTTCTGGAGCAGCAGATCTTTCTGGCATGGACGAGTTTTGACAGAATAATTCATGCTTTTATCACAATGCGCCTGAGCTGGGGTTAGTCAGGCTTCCCTTTCACGCCTGCAGTGTGTCCAAAACGCTGCTGCTTGCTTGTTAACTGGGCTGAACAGACGGGAGCACATTTCCCCAATTCTGCCCTGCCTTCATTGGTTCCCTGACAATTCAGAGCTGATTGTAAAATTCTCTTCTAACTTATAAATGTCTAAATAGCCTAGCCTCTCTATCTGACCTGCTTCAGCTATGTGCTCCATCTCTGTCCGTCAACTGACTTTGGTTGTCCCAGGGACAAAGATTAAGTCCAGAGAGCATCAGGCTTTTGCGGCTACATCTTCTAAACTTTTGGAGTAGGGGGGTGGGGGGATGGGGGGTGGTTATATCTGACATGACTTGGATGTCACCTACGGTTATAAGCTGTGGATAGTGACCAAAAGAACAATATCTTGGGAGGGGCTTAAAGCAGGCACGGCACCAGAATTCCCACTCAGGGTGGGCCTGCTCAGATTAGGATGGGCCTGATATTAACTTCCACCACTGCTGCATGACCTCTTGGACCCCTATACGCTTCATCTCCCTCTTTAACTTAATATTTCATATTATGTTCAGGCTACTTCGGTCAAACTTAAGGGAATGACCTATACACTTAAGTCATGGTGCAAGAAGGAAAAAGGGAAACTTAATTTCTACCACTGCCACATATCCTCATGAACCTATATAAGCGTCATCTCCTCCTTCAGTTCTATTTTTCACATGAAGTCCACGCAACCCCAGTTAAACTTAAAGGAATAGTACACCCACAGAATAATGTGCATTCATTTTCTACTCACCCTCATGCTGAGCAAGACTGTGGAGCACTTTTTGCAGATGGAGATCAGACAGGTTTTCTTTTTCCCCCCAACTTCATATAATGGAGGTGACCGGGGCTCGAACCGAAAGGTCCATAAAAGTCCACAAAAACTTGGCAATATTCCTCCATACTTCTCGTCCATCCAAATAATCCAAGTGTCCTGAGTGGGTGGCGTCCAAAATTTACTTGAAACGACATCATTTAGTATATTTTTGTAGCCTAAACAGTAGAGCATCTTGGTGCTGCAAAGCACGCCCCTGCGAGTTCACGACACTATGAAAGCTGCGGCAGACATTCAGCTCCTACTCTGCTAATAATGCAAGCTGTTTACATTGTGGTAAGAGCGAACGAGCTGCGGACAAACACAAGAGGGGTAGGTTATTGATTTAAAACAAAGAAAGAATGAAAGAGAGAACGTGCGATCTCGTCTGCCGCGGCTTCCGTAGTGTCATGAAGTTGCAGGGGCATGCTTTGCGGCAGCTAGATGTAGTACTGTTTAGGCCAGTGGTGTCCAAAGTCGGTCCTCAAGGGCCGCTGCCCTGACGGTTTTCCATGCCTCCTTACACCAGCACAGCTGACTCAAATTAAATGAATCCAAAAGCCTATGAGAATTTTAGCCAGCTGTGTGTTGGAGAAGGGAGACATGGAAAACCTTCAGGATTGTGGCCCAACGAGGACCGGAGCTGGACACCCTGGTTTAGGCTATAAAAATATACAAAATGATGTCGTTTTGAGTAAATTATGGACGCTACCCACTCAGGATGCTTTGAATACATTGGAGAAACAGTATGGAGGAATATTGCCAAGTTTTTATGGACTTTTATGGATCTTTTTAGTTCAAGCCCCGGTTACCTCTGTTTTATGAATGTTGGGGGAAAACGAAATCGCCTCCGAACTCCGGCTGCATTTGAGATATTATAAAGTACTCCACAGTCTTGCTCAGCATGAGGGTGAGTAGAAAATTAACGCACATCATTCTGTAGGTGTACTATTCCTTTAAGGGAATGACATATACACTTAACTCATGGTGCCAGAAGGAAAAAGGAAAGAAGCAAGGTATGATGGGAAATTAACCTGCCCCATTACCTACAGTAACGGCAGTTCATGTGCTCCAGTGCTGTTCAACCATTCATGAGAATTTTACCACTGAATTACTTTGTTGGACAAACCTGCATTGAAGTGATGCTTTTTAAATTCTGATTATCAATATTATGTGACATATTAAACTGATCATTGGCTGCGGAAGGCGGAGTAGCATACAGATGAGTCGCAGCTGTGTCTTCCCTGCCCTTTACAGCAGTTACTGAGCTGCGCATCACATCCGATACTTCTGGACCATTCCTCATGCTTATATGGGTCAATTCTGACCAATTCAGTCTAAATAATGAAAGGAAGGATGTGTAGTGCTCAATGGATCAAGGAACAATGGCTCAAAAGAAAATAAGCCAGCAGGTACAGACTGAATAGCTAATAGAACAAAAACATACTCAAGGTTTACAACGTGAGTAAAATGAAGTTATTGACTGAATGTGCTCTCTAGTTTACCTGACCTTGTTATATGACTAATGTATTGCAAAAAAAAAACTTTTTGTCCTGAACACTTAAATTGAAGAGCAAATCAGGACCTTGATTGGTGTCTGGACCGACTGCTTTTGGTGTCTGTGGCCGCCTCCCCTGGTTTTTCTTTCTTTTTATCATGCAAGTGTCTTCCCCATTGGAGCAGAAATGTGCGTGTGTGGCTCAGTGAGTCTCCAGCCAGCAGAGACTGTGTTTGTGTGTGGGCGGCAGCCTCCGAATACAAATGAGAGCACACGCAATTCACAGGCTAATTCGTCACACATGTAATGAGTATCCCCGGCCACACTCCGTTAAGAACATATAGCAGCATCAGTTTGCATTAAAAAAAAACCCAAAAAACTCAATAGCTAAAACCTCTCCTACAAAAACACTTGAAGAGACAAGGATGCATAAAGCGTGGCATTCATGGGATTTTGGTACCGTAGGAGATTACACACACGAGCTGCATGAAACAGATATGTAACAGCATTCTCAGATTCATTTTCCACGCTAAAACACAAAGTACATTTGTGTTAATAAAGGTTAAAGCACAACTAAACATGGATATGACCACATACCAAGTATTTGTAGTTATTAAAGAAAAGCCACAGTAAAAAGAGCCTTTTCTTGGTTAATTACGGATTAGTTACCTGGTAAGGCAACATGAATGCAGTAATCACTGATTGGTGGCTGACTGTTGATGGTGGTTCACACTGTTTGCTCTCTTGTTTTACAAAAATCCAAATAAATATATTAAGCCAACAGCCAAACATAGTAAGATATTCAAGCTCCCCAGCAACATTATACTTTAATCCCCAACATGTTCTGAATAGTGAATTCAAACTGTTACAATCAATCTGGAGAACATGGAGGCACTCAGCTGTGCGTCAGTCTGTCCTCAAAATAATTATGTAGCCTAATTAAAGATCAAATGCACATTGAAAAGACAAATACAACCTCTCTGCAATTGGAATATTTTGAATGTACACACTTCTCCAAATTATTGCTGTTTTGTGAAGTTTCAAATAGGATTGCTGTCAGAAAGATTAACAAATGTCCGATAATAAATCAAATCATCATGAATACAACAATAATAATGGATTACATTCATATTTTGCTTTTCTGCTGATGGCACTCAAAGTGCTTACAATGAATCCATTAGTGCCGATGGTGTAGCCTGGTACACCAGCCTGACTAGTGCCTTGTATGAGATACATGCAAGTCAGTGTGGGATCCTTCTGTTGGAGACTTCTTTCATTTACACCAGTTTCACCAGTTTTAAAATCGCTGCATTGGCTCCCTGTGCATTTCAGAATCAATTTTAAGGTTCTTTTAATGGTTTATAAATGTCTTAATGGTTTTGGGCCCTCTTATCAGACTCGCTTTTAAACTATGAACCATCGCGGACCTTGAGGTCTTCTGGTACCGGCCTTTTGAAAACTAAAACTCACGACGAGGCCTCATTCCACCCTTATGGGCCTCATCTGTGGAATAGCCTGCAAGGAAACCTCAGGGCTGCAGAGACTGTTGATGTTTTTAAGAAGAGTCTCAAGACCTACCTTTTTAACTTAGCTTTTAATTGAATTTTATCTCATTTTTATGTGATCTTTTTTCTCATAATTTGGTTTTGCATTATTTGTATTGATTTTAGATAGATTTGATTTGTATTAATTCCTTTTATGTGTATTTTATTTTTCCCCCCTGACAACAAAAGATTATCTTTTTTATTTATTTATTTTTTGGTTTAAACAATTTCCTCCAGTGTTTCCTCATTGGGATCCTTCACTCTGGGAGCTTTGCCTGGTTGGTCTGGGGGGGTAACGGCTTTTGGTGGATGCCCTTTTCTTGGTGTATGGGGTCCTGCACTGCAGCCCTGCGGCTGTGGACCCTAGCCTGCCCTGATCTGGGGGGTCCCTGGAGCTGGGCCCTATGTGGCGAGGGTGGGCTGGCTCCTCGGGTGAATGGATCCCCAAGATATCGTTTCCTCTCAGCAGTGTCACGCCAAATGGTTATTACTGTCAGTGTTTTTATACCCGTTTACTTAAAGCAACCTTTACCAATCTTGCATTTCAGAAAGCACAGCAAGATAATTTGAATATAAACAGTCCCGCCTCACTTCTAAGACACACCCCCTTATTCCCTCTGCCTCCCAATGCAGAAGCAAAGGTCTGACAGGCAGGTCCGTTGGACAAACCTAGAGGTGCACCCCACTTCAAGGATTGGTTGGAGTTTTCATTCAATATTTAGAGATTGGAATAATATTTTATTTTGATTAATGGTGGGTCTGTCTTGTATTTTAGAGTTCCATTACCTCATTCATAGCATTTTACCCTGTTAGAAAAATAGTGTAAGAATGCAACATCGGTAAGGGTTGCTTTAAGAGACAGAAAATAGGGGTTGGTAGTCATGTGTCAAATTGGGAGGGGGGTTGGGTGAGTGCATGTGTGTGCATGTGTGTGTTCTGTGTTACAGTATATACTTGGATGTACGAAGGCTTGATTTTATTTGAATTTGCATTTGTTTATTATGTCAAGCACTTTGTGTTGCCTTTTATGGTATGAAAAGTGATTTATAAATAAAGCTTGATTTGATTTGATTCATTTCCGATTTGAGATGAGAGGCGGGACTAACAAGAACAGAGTGAACTGGAGAATCCCATCCAGAGAAACATGAAAGTGATGCAAACATCTTTTTCTAAGAGGAAATCCCTCAGAGCAGCAAGATGTTGCGGGTTTGAGGACATGTGCAGCTCATTTAAGACATAAAAATTCTGAGTATTCATGGTTAGAGAACAGAGTCGCCGAGAAAGACATATTGTAAAGTCCCGCCTCCCGCGTAGTGATTGGTCCGGTAAAATTTTTACAGGAGTGGAAATTGGTTTCCAATGGAGGGAACCCAGTCTGACTTGCTGTGCATCTCAGACATGGCGTTGGTCTGGCTGATGTGCCAGGCTAGGGATGGTGAGCTACATGTGAACACAGTCGTGGGAACAGGTTTTGGTTGCAGGGTTTCTGTGCAGACGTACAAAACTGTCAGTTTAAACCGCTCCAGGTTGACAGTGTTGTATATGACATCCAAGTATGAGTCTTACAAAATCACAAATAAATCAACAATGGTATTAAATGAAGACTTGCTATTTTTCCCCGGAAAACAGGTCATTTTAGGTGTTCAGACGAGTACTCCACCATGTTTGAGTGTCTCACAAGACGTTTCGTAATCCTATTGGCAACTCTGTGTCCAAATGTACAATTGTGTGCTATCACATAATGTGCCAATATCCATTTTTATTTAAAATGGATGATCAGCGGCAATTAGGCCACTTTCTGCTACTACAGCCTTGCATGTGAAGCCCCAGCTGCCCTACAGCAGACTGACGGAAACACGGCAGCCAATCAGCGTGATTGGCCTTTCCAAACCATTACCAAACCAATGATGCCGATGCTGGATGGAGGCAAGGGAGGCGGGGGGGGGTGAAGTGTTTTGCCCAAGGACAGATGCCTGGGAGAGTGGGACTTGATTTCCGATCATTGGACGACCACCTGATCCACTGCTCCCCCTTTTTTGTTTGCTTTTACCCAGACTGCGGTATGCTCTTCCCCCATCTTTACTTAGTTTGGACTTGGGCTCTGATGACAGCTTTTACATTTCTATATAATGCTTGTATTTCATTTTGTGTATTTTATATTGCTGTAAATTTACTTACTTTCTCTGTAAAGCACTTTGTGAGGAATATCAAAGGTGATATATTACTGAGCCCATCTCATGACATGAACAGAAAAATAACTTGTGACCATGTGTTACTCATGTCCTGTGTACAATCCTGTGGCCATGAATTATTAAGCTGTGGCTATGGCTAATACACAAAACATAACTAACTTCTCTCCATGTGTTACTGATGCATCAACGACTTGCCCAGTGTTCACATAGAAACAGTACCGGAATTCAGCGGCTCTTGTGTTAAATCTTGTCGTGATCTGTGATAAAGTCGTAGGACGTATAGTTTGTCCCCCAGGGCTACCTCAGCATACAGACTTGTTATGAGACTTTTGGTTTTGGGGGGGAACAATATCACTGTGACACCACCGTTAAATGGTGTCCAGTCTAAGTTTGTTAGATGGGACACTCCGTTGTTGTTTGGTAGTTAAATGATCGGTTAGTGAACTCAGTTACATTTCCGTTATTTCAACATTAAAATCGGGGATGCACGATATTAGATGTTTGGCTGATATCCAATATGCCGATATTTTACAACCTATTTGGCCGATAACTGATAGGATGCCAATATTAAAGCTGGAAATTATGTAATAATCATTCCTTATGGAAAATTAGAAGAACTCTACGGCTGCATTTGCTGCAGATCTGGTAGTTGCCAGAGGCGTCATAATGTTGCATTGTGGGTGTGGCCTTGTGTTGTTTCCATGCCCCACAGATTAAAAACAAAAACAAAATCAAACAAACACTGCCTGTTATATATTGGTTAATTATATATGTCTTGGAGCGGTGTTTAGCTCAACTGCTTGAGCAGATGCACCATGTACAGAAGCTACCTGTCCTCAGCACCGGCCCAGGTTCAGTTCCTGGCTGTTGACCCTTCGCTTCATGTCTTCCACTCTCTCTGGTCCCCTTTACTGTCTATCCACTGTCAAATAAAGGCCACTGGAGCCCCCAAAATCCTTATAAAATTATATCAGTCAATATTGATATTCAATTTTAAAGTCACTCAGCAGATACCGATATCAGGCCAATAATATTGTGCATTTCTGAAACAGAATAAAATGAAATTGTAATTTCATAAAACATGTATTTAACTAAATCATTCATCTTCACACTCTTTTACTTCCAACTCTCCAAGAAAAGCCGCCAGCACCAAGACAGAAGTCTGAAACTCCATCAACCTGAACTCATCTACAGCCGCCTTCACTTGTAAGAAATGTGCTTACCCTGTGATGCGAGGCAGAGTGTCGGTGGAGAAGAGGGCGAGTGGAGGCTTGTCTCGCTCTATGAGCCAAATGGTGTACTGCCCGCTTTGCTTCGGGTGGAGAAAAACAGCCATGTCCAGGCTGCATGTTCCTGGACCCCCCCATAGCCATGGACTCAACACCCAGGGCCCTCCGAAGGCTGAACTGTTCACCCAGAAGAACTGACCTAAAACAGAGAAAGGAAAGAAGTGTAGGATTAAAATTGTTCAATAAAATCCTCCATTAATAAACAGAACTAAAGTTCCAAGAAGTTTCTCATTTTAAAAAAATTATTGAAAATGTGAATTTCACAAAAGCCATGAGTAGACAATAGAGGTGAGAGATGGGGAGTGTTATGAGATGATTTTTAGGCTCTTGCTCAAAGTGGTCGTTGATGAAAATGCATGAAATCAAGCGGCGTTGAAAATGAGCAGTCAATGCCACACTGAGCTCAGGAAAAAGTGAAGCAAGTGAAAAATCAAAGCTGATCTTTTACAGCTTTGATAATGAGTCCACTTTAATTTTCTGACCTGCAATGGTCAATCAAGCAGGAAGCAGGAGCAGAAAGTTGTGTATGAAGAACTTGAAAAGGGAAAAAAAAAAACTATATCTATTAAATGAAAAAGCTAAAATCTTGCAGGAAAAATTCTTTATATTTACAGAAAGCATTCAAATTAAGCTTACTCTGATAATTATATTGTTCACAGTAAGTTGTATAGGGGGTGGGGGGTCATGAGCTGATTTCACTGCAGCAGATAGTGTTTTTTTTGTTCTTTTCTTGAACAGGGATTTCATGTATTTCTTCCTTTTCTGTTTTAATATTGTTTCCATCTGCAGGCTGCACGGCTGCAGTCTTGCCTCTGGATAATGGAAATACAAGCTTCCAGTGGGTCATATTGAATTAAAGTATACTTCTCAAACTGGGACACTCGTGTTTCATTGCAGTTAAACAGACTTTTGCCATTAGTTGCACACAGTTTGTGCGTTGGTATACATACAAGACACTTAAGGGAATGGGGAAAAGGCTGCAATAGGCCCTGATGCCTGGAAAAGCTGCATTATCTTTGAATTTGGCTTATCGAGTCCTGAATAGCAGCAGTGCCAATATATTTGCTGTATACAGCATTTACTTTATTTCATATCTATGTATATGGAATTGAGTCCAAAAGTTGGGGAGTACAGTACTAGTGAAGATACCACTTTAGATGACAGGATCATGATGAACGGTTTCAGCGAGAAGTTGAATCTCTCATAGACATCGATGGATTTCAGAACATCTCATTAGTTCTGCCCCACTTTTGCCTTAATAACAGCATGCGCTCCAGCTGGCATGGATTCATACAAGCCTGATTTAACGATCTTCAGAGGATCTTGTCATTTCAAGAATGTTTGGCTTTCTAAGCTTTCAACTGTCTGCATAATGTTCAGTAAGTTGGAGGTTGTGTGACTGGAGTAAAGTGCATGACAGACAGCAGTGCTTGCTCTGTTTTGTTTGCTAAAGCTTAGATGTGTGTTTGGCCTCATTATCCAGCTTCAGTTTAAATCCATCTCCACAATGGTACAAGACAGAGTTAGAGGACATGTCTGAAGAAAAGGGTACTATAAAGCAGTTATCCCCAACCAGGGTGTAGTCAAACCACTGTACAGTAGGTGTGCAAGAGTCCATCTCAACAGCACTATAGATGTTACCAATCTCATTCTCCACACTGCTAATATTGCACAAACATTACCCGGGCTTTACACCTGGTCCGTGACGTGAGCGCAGCGCAGCGCAGCGGCTTTGCTGCGACTTCCTCGGCGCGAGCATTTACACCGTTCACTGTGCGGCCGCGCAGCGCACCCGCGAGTGCACCAGCTGTTGTTGATTGGTGACATCACGAAACCACGAGAGGGCTACTAAATCGCCTGTGATTCTCATCCAAATGGTTCATTTTGTCCACATGTTCATGTCTCATGGTTCCTTATTTCACTGTAACCTTGTGGACACGGAGATGTTGTCATGTTCAGGTAGTTCAGCAGTTTAAAAGCTGCACGGTGGCTTTTGTTTAGGAAGTTACCGGATATTTTACACTGAACCTGTGTCTGACTTCCTGTCTGGTTCGATCTGAACTACTGATATTGACGCGGTGTCGGTGCGTGGAGCGTCAAAAATAGAGCTGGCGCGTATCTGTAGCGCAGCGGCACGGCATGCCGGAGCGACGACGGACCGCTCACGCGCCGCAGCGTGAGCAATATGTTTCACACCATTGATTACATGGGCGCGATCCGGTGCGCAGGGCGCGCCGCTGCGCTGCGCTCACGTCACGGACCAGGTGTAAAGCCGGGGTTAGATCAGTGATTCCCAACCCTGGTCCTCGAGGCACACTATCCTGAAGGCTTTCCAATGTTGCCCTGTTGAAACACAGCTGACTCACATTCATGGTTCAGAAGCAGACGAGTGCAGAGTTCGTCAGAGATCCATTAAATTTGAATCAGCTGTGTCTTAGCAGGGCAAAAAGGAAAGTCTTCAGGATAGTGGGACTTGAGGACCAGGGTTGGGAATCTCTGTATTAGATGTTCCATAAGGATACAGGACAGGGTAGACAGTGAAGTTATGCTACAACTTCCTCAAGAGAACTGCGATTCATTCCCAACTCCAGCCTTGTGAATGTCCTGCAGGTTTTAGATGTTACCCTGCTGCAAAATACTTGACCGAAATTCATGGGTCATTAAGAGACTTTTGCAGAGCTTGACAAGCTGTTTCAGATCCAATTTATTTGGAGCGTTCAGTTTTTAAGCTCCTCACATGTGGAACAAACTCCCAGAAAACTGAAGCTGATGAAACTCAGTAGTTTTAAGGTTCCGTCCCTGTAACAATCCATCAGTTAGCCACATCATACTGTGATTGTTGGGTTTTACTTCCTTAGAGCAGGTGTTAGCTAACAGTCATTTGAGGATAGCCTCCAGTGTTTCACTTTACTATGAACACAAAAGCATTTGAACTCAACACACTGGTAATCTCCACTTCACAAGTGGAAAGGATCATCTTTCCCATCTCACATGAATGACTGATAACAGGGAATTATGACCTCATTTTGATAAGACGAATGACTTACTCCGATAACTTATGTCCCATAAAGTTGGAATTTTTTAAGATCGGACATGCAGAAGTTGAAAATCCCATTTTAAGCTTTTCTCGCTGAGATATTGCGATTGGGGAAAGAAAGCTGCTGCTCCACACGGGAGACCCCAAACTGCTTCCAAACCACTTTCCCCATCTGATTTTAGACACAAACTACCCCATACAGTTGGAATTTTATCAGTATCGGCCTTTAGGAGCTGAGATTTATCAGTTATCAGTATTGGTTTTAAAAAATGGTTATCGTGCATCTCTAATAAAATGTGTACATCGCCACCTACTACATAGTGCCAACTACTGTACAGGAATGACCGGATGCTGTGACATATCAGTCATCTGGTGGGGCACCTGGGGGGGCCAATCCAATGTCAGGGGGGTCCAGTGCCCCCCCCCCCCTCTAGCGCCACCTATGTTAACAGGAATATCGCCCACTAGAAAATACTGCATCAGCCCTTTCTTGCCTCTGACACCATTTTTAGGTAGCCTTTCTTTGACAGAATCTTTCCCGATTTGAGTCTTGAATTCCTTTCTCAGAATTTGTGTTTCAATCCAGTTTGTTTATAAAGAACGACAGTAACAGAATGTTGACCAAAGTGCTATACAGTAAAACAAGGAAAAATAATATACTGAAACACAGCAAAAACTTTGGTCTTTAATTAAACATAACTTGATGCTTTGGTTATCTAAAGGTGTAGTCAGCTATGACCTGGCTTGGTATAGCAGATGTAGTTTTTACAAAGTTCCAGAGAAAATTTCATCATCCAGAATCTTTTTTTTTAACCAATACATATGGCACTAAGAAAGCCTTTATTTGTTTAGGACAGGGGTGTCCAAAGTCGGTCCTGTGGGCTTTTAAAGGCGCTATACCTGATTTTGCACATTTTCGAACCATGAACGAGGTGAACAGTGTAGTTTGAACTGTAAGCCCCGCCCCTAACTGTTTCTCCCAGTGAGAAACGCTCCTGCTCTCCCTTATACTCTCCGTGCACATAGATCTCATACTCGTGCACAAGGAGGAAACTCCCATCTTTCAGAGAATTTCCTGTTTTGGTTGCAGTAAATGGCTCAAATCAGCTAAATTACATTTTCTGTCACTTAATTCATAAACTGTAGTTATGTACACAGATGCACAATTATGCTGTGTTAATGTGATGTTTTAGTCGACATTACAACAAAACTTAAGTATCTACTGTAATCGACCACTCCAAGTGAAAGTGATCAAACTTGGTCGCGTTACAGTGTAAATATTATGTATTGTATTGTATACGTAGGAGGACGCAGTCAGACCAGCAGAGGTAGCGCCAGAGCGCCAGCAGCTGAGTACATATAAAATGTTACTAAGAAAGTGATTGAAAAGATACCTGTCTAGTCAGACTGCAGCTAGTTTCCAGTCCAAGGCTGTCCAGCTGCTCTCTACCTTCAGTACAATCCACAGAGATTTACTCTAACTTTATTCATTCTTTGGTCTCTCCGGTTTCAAGTCTATTTCCTCGGTTTTGACGCTTTCAGGCCGTTTTGCTGTATAAACAGTGACAGCCAGCGCCACTTTCCCTTCGGTAGACACCATGTGGTTCTGTTTACAAGTGCTGCTGTGCACGCTAGGGATGGGTGCTCCTCGTTAGGAAACACTGAGTGGGTGATTGGAAACCAGAACTTCTGTAATGAACTCCATTGGCCGAGAAGAGCATCACGACAGCGTTAGAAACCAAAACTAAAAAGGCCTGGATTCATGCATATGCACAATCAATTAGTAATTTAATTTTCATAAAATTACCTCTTACCACATATTAAACTAGAAAGCATTTTTCTTAGAGAGATTAGAATAAATTCAGGTACAGGGCCTGTGATGTGTCCCTGCTCCAACACACCTGACTCAAATTAGATAGATCTAACAGCCTATGAAGTTCTGCACGACGACTCATTAATTTGAGTCACGTGTTGGAATAGAGACACTTGGAAAACCTGCATGATTGCAGGTTTAAGATAACAGTTCGACATGTGGAGTCTCCATTTCCTCCCTCTACCGCAGGGGTCCTCGAGGGCCGGCCTCCTGCAGGTATTAGGAATTTCCCTCCTGCTGCACACCTGACTCCAATCAACAGGTAATTTTGCAGAGCTTGATGCCTAGCTCTGAACAAGTCACAAGGTGTGTTACCACAAGGAAACTCCTAATACCAGCAGGATGCCGGCCCTCAAGGACCTGGAGTGCCCACCCCTGCTCTACCGCATCTCTCTGCTTTAAAGGGGTGGGTTGCCCCTTCTCTTTTGGCAACCAGGAGCAGTAGTCATTAAGCCTCTCAGCTGGGACATACAGTACAGTAGGTAACATTTGGATGGGTACATGACTGCTAGCCCTTATCCACCAAAAGAAAAAAAGACGCACCTTATCTTTTCAAATTGGGAAAAAATGGTTAAGGGAATTAGGATTGTAGCTTTGCTTGATTATTTATTTTCCGTAGTGCTATTAGTCGACAAACTTCTGCTGCACCCTTGTGAAAGAGACATATTTGTATTACATAAACAATGACTGCAAAGACCTCAAACTATCTAAACACAATACTACAGTAGCTGATTACTGAAATGGAAGTCCAAACCTCTTTTTTTCTTTCCATTTAAATCCTTAAACCAGGGGTGCCCAAGTCCGGTCCTTCAGAGCTACTATCCTGCAATTTTTAGAACATGTCCTCTCCAATACACCCGAATCGAATGGTTAGGTCCTTCATGTGCATGTCATTCAGCTCTGCAGAGGCCTGGTAACGAGCATTTATTTGATTCAGGTGTGTTGGGGAAGAGATGCAATTAAATGTGCAGGATAGTAGTGCTCGAGGACTGGACTTGGGCATCCCTTAAACCAGGGTTTCCCAACCCTGGTCCTCAGGGACCCCACCCCTGCTGGTTTTCCAGATATTCCTACTTCAACACACCTGACTCAGATGAAAGGCTCATTAGCAGCTTGCAAAGAAGTTGATGAGCAGTTAAGTTGATCTGAATCAGGTGTGGTGGAGTTGGAAACCTGGAATACATGCAGGGCAGGGGTCCCTGAGGACCAGGATTGGGAAATCCTGCCTTAAACTGTCATTGACTTTTACTGAATTACTGTGTGCGCTATTCAAGGTGACTTTAGATATGTAACAGTGTGGGGTCCTGTCACCATTGCCCCTTTTCCACTAGCACTCACTCAGCTCCACTCGGCTCGCCTCTACTTGGGTTGTGGGGTTTTCTACGAGGAGTTTCCCGGGCTGAGTAGATACTTTTGCGGTACCTAAAGCCCCTTTCCCACTAGCACCTACTTTGCCTACCCTGCTTGACTCTGCTCGGCTCTACCCGGCCCAGGTAGTTTTCCATTACCCTCTGAAAAAACGCAGACGTGGGTGGGGTCCGTTGTTTTTTTCTTTTTTTCTGGAGAAGGGGGTGCAGTAAGTCTTTAGGTTGGGTGTTGCTGTCTACTGTACGGACATCACTGATGACTCCTCTGGGGAAGCCCCTCCCTCGCCAATCAGTGACCTACAGTCGGTAGACATCACATTTTCAGCCCCATTTAGCCCGGCTTGGAACCTCAGCAGCGTAGGTACCACAAAAGTATCTACTCAGCCCAGGAAACTCCTAGTGAAAAACCCAACAATGCCTCCGGCTGATTATGCACCCTGGCTGCGGGATGTCCCTTTGGCCGACTGGTTAATGTACATGACTCACTTGGAAGTCTGGAGATTGAATCCCGCCTGGGTCCTCCTTGTACAGGTATATCTTGCCACAAATACATCCCACTGTAAATGTACACTCTGTAGTGTACGTGTGTCAACTTTTCATGCAAAAGGTCAAATTTAACAAGAATATATTTTCATATGTCTTGTTTTTTTTCCCACTTTCTTGCACATTGAAACCACTGCTACATGTTAAATCCAGTTTGAAGTAAGGCTCAGAAAACTTCATTACAGAAACAGAGAGATCAGAAGCCATTAGTGTCTGCACTCACATTTTCCAAACATTTTCTACTTTCATTTTTATCTCCTTCTGATGCCAGTGTGTTTCTTTATCCTGTGAGGTTGCGCAAAAAAAAAAAAAAAAAAAAAAAAAAAAAACTCAGGAATTTGAAAGCTTTTAAATTGGAGTGCTCCAGTTAAGCCTCATTTGCTCTCCCTTCCACATTTGCATGCTACTTGCACAGAGAGCCCAGGCAATTTGGCGAGAAGAGTCCAAATGCTTAGAAGATTTTGCAGGCAGACTTGACTGAATGCATTCCCCACACTTCTAGTAACGACTAGATATAAAGGTTTTAAGACTTAGCATGGGAGGACTTTGGCCTCAAAGGCAAAGGGCTATTAAGAAATACCTGCTTGAGAGCAATTACTGGTGGGGGACAAATTACAACTGCCAACTGCTGAGAAAAGATTGTGATTTCATTAGAAGATTTTCACCTCAGCTTGAATACTGCTTCCCTACAGAGCTTCATGTCCCCATTTACTGCACAGTAAGACCTGCTTCAAATCACTGTCTGCCACAATTTACGTAAAATAAAATCATTTTAAAGTGGATTAGGCAGCATAAAAAAAGTGATTACTTGGTGTATATTAGCATTATAAATCGCAATAAAACAAAAGATGAATGGTCACATTGTATCTGTAAAGGTGTGCTAATTCAGTCATTTGAAACGAGGATTTAAAATGCTGAGCAATTTTGATAGATGACATTTTCACAGAAACGATTGCAAAAGATTTTTGCTGGAGGGAATCTTCAATAAGCGCTAACCTTTACTTTAATCCCACACCAACATTTTCATGCTATTCATTCGACTTTCCGAAACCAAATGTAGGTAATTTCTCATCCATCTATGAATTTCCAGCTCTTAGCAGTGGTGGATTTTTAGAAAATATCACTTGACACAAAAGAGGAAGACGGCCAGTTCCAAAGAGCAGAGGCAGAAACATTTCAATCTAAAGTGATAGCAGTACTCTGCATCATCACATCATGCTGGTAAACACTTTTCTTGCTCTCTGTGCAGTTACAGATTCAATCAATTGAGGCTCTTGTCGACGCAGCATACCAAATCAGGCCAACTGTTGGACACAACTCCCTCATATACGTAATAAAATTGCAACTAAAGGCCTGAGAGGAGGAAGAAAACAAACCATTCAAATTGTATTCTCTGCCAAATCCTCTTACAGTAAAATGCATTAACTCAGGACCAACACAAGGCCTTTTCGGAGGTCTGAAGTATTTGCCTGCCACACATCTTAATTTACAACCAATTTATTCTCTAAAACAGCCACTCGGCTTCCAACAGAAAGTGAGCATTCTGCCATCTTTTGTAAATGTATTGTTGGTGATTTCTCCCCTGAAACTGTTTTCATGCTGATTGAATTCATATTTAAAATGGTCTCAACAACTGTCTTTATTTTCAAAAGGATTGCATTGCTGTGGTTTTAAAGTAAAAGTGAGGAAGAACCCTTGACAATTTGACTGAATTCCCTCCCATCCCTCTCTGCTGTGCTTCAGTATGTCTCCATACTTGTATTGTGTCTGATGTGAGTGTTTGGACCAAACTTTCTCTGGTTACAGGTATTAGGAGCTGAAAATGAAATATAGATTCACCTTTATTTTTGACTCAGGATCTTAGAGGTCTCTGTGGCTGATGTGGTGTCAGCAGATCAGATTTATTCTGGCCCAGAGCCATTCAGTGCCTTCTGTGCCAGGAACAAAATTTTAAAATAAAATCCTTGGCACACAGGAAGCCAGTGTGAAGGTCTGAAAACCTTTAGCCTCTGTGAGGACTTTGGAAGTTTTCTAAATCAGTGGTTCTCAACCTTTTTTCACAAAGTACCCCTTGTGAAATATATTTTGAATATCTATAAATATCTGGGTCGGGAGTGGGGTCCTGTCCCAGGTGGAGGAGTTCAAGTATCTCGGGGCTTTGGTCACGAGTGAGGAAGAATGGAGCTGGAGATTGACAGGTGGATCGATGCGGCGTCTGCAGTGATGCAGAGTCTTCATTGGTGTGTCGTAGTCAAGATTTACTGGTCAATCTACGTTCCTACCCTCACCAATGGTCACCAGCTGAGGGACAGAACCAAAGGAACGAGATTGTGGGTACAAGTAACCGAAATGAGTTTCCTCTGCAGGGTGTCTGGGCCCTCCCTTAGAGGTAGGGTGAGTAGTTCAGTTATCTGGGAGGGACAAGTAGAGACGCTGCTTCCGGTTGAGAAGAGCCAGATGAGGTGGGGTTTGGGGACGTGGTAAGGATACGTCCTGGACGCCTCCCTGGTGAGGTGTTCTGGGCAAGCCCCACTAGGACAAGGTCCCAGGGAAGACCCAGGACACACTGTAGGGACAACATCTCCCAGTTGGTCTGGGAACGCCTCAGGATGAGCTGGAGGATGCCAGGGAAAAGGAACTCTGGGCTTTCCCTGCTTAAGCAGCTGCCCCTGTGACCTGGTCCCGGATAAGCTGAGGACAACGGTACGTTATATATTTACACGATGCGTATCAAACCATAAGCATGTGTGTATTAAAGTTGTACTTCCATGGTCATTTCATGAATATTTCTGTGTTCTCCATTATTATTGAATGCATTCTGCATCATTTCTGTTTAAAAAAACCTTCTGGTATCTTTGTATCCAGCTGTATTTGTATACTAGATGAGAGGCTTGTGGTCCAACGGCAGGCTTTTCCGGGTCCTTCTCATGAATTTCCGTCTGATTGGCTACCTCCAATTAGTGTATGAAGGAAGCTCCGCCCTCCGCTCTTATTTTGTTACAGACAGGAAATAGAGCCGACAAACAAGTTTGTTCCGCCATGCTAACAAACAGTTAGCTAATTAGCTTCTCAACTCCGAAGCTACAGTCGTGCTGTCTCCACTTCTAGTGTGTAGTGGAGGGTTACCTGCCTTCCAATGGACAGATAGAAACCCCACGAGGGATACGCTATTTGCAATGTGACGTAGAAGTGCGAGGCTGTTCCCGATTCGCTCTTTTCTTTGTATTGTTTCTCTGATGAGAAAGCACAGCCGACTGGGGGAACGCAACGCTAGCAAGTCAGCATGTGTAAGTAAACAAGGGGAAACCCTCCGTATTTCAGAAGGAGCAAGTTAAACGGGTTTTCAGTGGAAGGAGGCCTTTAAATATTGAAAAACGCAGAGTTTTTCATTTATCTTATCCACTTGTGTTCTGATGATGAGCTCTGTGTTGAAAACTCAGTGGATGTGTGTTCGACTACATTCAGATTTGGCATTTGGAACTACTTTGGTTTTCACATTGAGGATGATCCCCTTGGTAAGCTGTTATGAAGAAATTGGGTTAAAAAAAATGGCATGAAAATGCTTTTTTTTTTCTCTCTCTTTTTTGTATCAAAAAAGTATTGAACCTTTACACTGAAGTATACACCAAACCAGCACTTGGTTAGTTTTGATAGGTTTATTAAACTAGAACTATGCAAAAAAAAACAATTTTTTAGTGGTCTTTTTTTAAATAAAGGGCACACACACTCACACATATACTGTATATTTCATATATACACAAGATAGATAGATAGATAGATACAGATAGACAGACTTTGAGTACGTCATTATCACCATCAATTACTTTCCTCCAAATTTTGTTGTAATGTCTTCATTTAAACTACTTTGCATTGCACAAAGCTGTACTGCACCACATGAAGACATTTGCCTTGTCTTGATTCTCCAAACTTAAAGGCGCTATACCTGATTTTGCACATTTGCGAACCGTGAGCGAGGTGAAGAGTGTAGTTTGAACTGTAAGCCCCGCCCCTAACTGTTTCTCCCAGTGAGAAACGCTCCTGCTCTCGTTTTTCTCTCCTTCCACTTAACATGCACGAGATAACGTGCACGTTTCATACTCGTGCACAAAGAAACTCTCCAGAAAAAACTTGCATCTTCCAGTGAAATTACTGTTTTGGTTGCAGTAAATGGCTACAGATCAGCTAAGTGACATTTTCTATCATAACCGGTAGTTTACCGTAACTACAGTTTGTACACAGATGCACAGTTACTGTATGACGAGTTATGATGTTATAGGCGACGTTAAAACATGACAGCCTGATAAAGTTTCTAACCAGCCCCTTCGAGAAGCAGTGATGTAAAGCTTCATCGTGTATATATACGGTGTAAATATCACTAATATATACGGTGTAAATATCACTATGTATTATATACGTAGACCAGCAGAGGAAGCACCAGCAACCGAGGACGTAAATGTTACTGAGAAGAAAGTTATTGAAAAAAATACGTGTCCAGGTGGACTTCAAGTCCACATTCAGTCCGAGGCGTCCAGCTGCTCTCTACCTTCAGTACAATCCACCGAGAACACGAACTTTATTCCTTCTTTGGTCTCTCCTGCGTTTCAAGCCTCTCTCCTCCTCAGATTTGATGCTTACAGGCTGTTTTGCTGAGGTATCGCCACTTTCGGCAGACGCCATGCGGTTCTGTTTACAAGTGCTGCAGTGCACGCAAGAGAGGAGGGTGCTTCTCGTTAGAAAACACTGAGTGGCTGATTGGAAACCGAAACTTATGTAGAATGAACCGCATTGGCCTGAAGAGAGCGTCACGCCATCCTTAGAAACCTAAACTAAAAAGGCCTGGATTCATGCTCAATGAGTGATTTATTTTTATGAAATTACCTCTTTTAACACACATTATACCATGTAGAAAGCATTTCTCTGAAAGAGATTAAAATAAAATCAGGTACAGGACCTTTAAAGTGCTCTGACTGCTTACTTTTACATTTAACTGCTCCCAAGCACTTCACACAACCCCGTTTCCCACCACAGTTGAAGATCCCCTAAAGCATCTGTATTTGTGGAGCTGGACTGCAGTTACCTGCTAAGAACATACAGTTCAGTCATCTGTTGTTCTGATACACTTTTAAAGTGTCGTGCTCCATCGTGTCTCCTCAGCCAAAAGAGCTTAAGTGCCGCAAGCAACAAGAGCTGAGTGGTGAACTTGTTCACTCGAAATTTATTCAACTGGTCTGCCTGTGCAGGGGAGCAGATGCACGCAAGACTCTCAAAATGAGCTCTGTGTTGTCAAGTTGCCACGACAGATGGTTGGAATTGTATGCAGTTTGTCAGTAGTGTATGCAAGTTTTCATAGACAATCTGGGAACTTTGGCATTCAAACCTTTAGATACATGAATGGTAATTTAAAATCATATTCAAAGGAGAGATGACAAAATTGAAAGAGACCGGGAGATGGGCTTCAAATACCAAAAACAAAAAGGAATAAAAGGGAGTGTTAGCTGATGTACAGTATGTAATAAATTCCAACCTTAAGTTTTGCTTTACAGACCCAACAGAAAAAAAGTTACAATTAATTAATAAAACAGACCTCTTCACTTCTTGTGGCTTTTTGAATAAAATCGTATACCCAAACATTCTTTTTTTATCATGGAAACCAAGTGATATTATGACCCCCTCACCTTATTCCAGCACATCAGTGAAATACATCAGTGCCTGCTGAATGCTGATGACTGATAAAAGTCCACTCTCAGAAAAAGCTTTCATTTCTCTTAAACACTTCCTTTCCTGTAATATTCTGACTCGAAAGCTAAAACTGCTCGTTTCCAGGTGAAGCCAGGGCATGCACACAAGACAGACAGATAGGAACATCTCATAATTCATGAGTGAATCCTCCCCGGCTCCCAAAAAACAAGAAAATGAAAATGAGAGTGGACGTGGGATACAGTGTGAACATGATAAACCCGCGGCGTATCCACAGAGAGTGAACTCTGAACGAGTAACGAGGCTGCTTTGCATAGTAATGGTACAAAAAAAAATGCCCCTGCTACTTTTCTCAGACATGGGTAATTTATGAATAAATATAAATCATCTGAAAAAGAAAAATAACAATGTAGAAAAACTGAATAACAAACACAAAAAGCATTTTGCCCCATTATTTATTCAGCTTTCTCTGGCCATTTAAAAAGTACATTTAACATCCTGTGTAGACGTAGTAAATGCTGCAACCCTGCTCTCCTTTATGTTCTTTTATATAACAGACAAAATTGCAGCACGGCACAGGAACAGAGAGAGATGGTGTAAACAGTGTCAACAGCACAAAGACAAGACAACCCAACTGAATATTAGAAATGCAATCTCACATGGAATTGATTCTGATATACAATCGTCCTCAAAACTATTCATACCCTATTATTAAAGAAAATGCTAAATTCACAATATTGATTCAAGTAACAAGAAATTTAAAGGTACAGTATGTAAGAATTACTGCCATCTAGCGGGAAAGATAAGTATTTAAAAGAAAAGATGTTTTCTTTCAAATGACTTCATATTCTAAGCATTGTTGTAAATGTATGGTGGCCATTAGTGTCCAAAATTCTGCCAGAGATAAGGATGCTTTCATCTGTGAGTGGATCCAGTGATCTCAGGTGCAGCTGTACTATGAGTAACTACTTTTATCCCAAACAGTGCTCTAACTCCCATGAAACAAAGCTACTGCAGTTTTAAAGTTCAGAGGGTTCTCACTTCACACACATTTTGTCCATTCAGAGACACCGTAGTTAAAATGGAACAAATATGGCAGCCTCCATATGTGCATCGTCCAGAAAGTCGATATAAATGACTCATTCTAAGAAAATAAACATGTAACAGCTATTCTTGTGCAGCAATTACACATCAATAGCAACAATTTTGAATTATATATCACATTTTTCTGCCACTGACCTTTGATTTTTTTACATAATGTGTGTTACAAAAGTAATAAATAAAAAGGATACTAAATTTGAATTTAGTGAAACAGAATATTTTGGAATTGTGGTTGAAAAGAATAAGTAAAATAAAAACAAAAACAAAAAAACTGTCCCAGACAAACTAGAGCACCTTGCTCATGAAAAGTGGACCAACATACCTGTCAACAGGTGCAGACAACTGATTGGATGTTACAGAAAACACCGGATTACAGTGCTTACCTTAAAGTGTTGCTCAACAAAATTTTAAGTTCAGGAGCCCCATCATACTTGTGGACTCGTTTTATTTTTTGCTTGTTTTTAATATTTCTCTTGTGTCACAATTCAAAGTCAATGTAATGACTTTCATAAAAACTTTTACATTTCAACTTCTTTCACTGGCAGCTGTGATATATGACTGTAAATGGATCATCCTGTGACCATCCTCTTAATGTGAGGCTTGGAAACCGCCAGTCTTCATAAATACGGAGGATAAATGTTTTCTGGTGGATTTGGTTCACCACTGCAACAAGGCACCTACATGCCCCAAATCTGCTTTTCTCACTGAGATAATGCCATGACGGATTTTTGTACACATTGGTAATAACTTAGTTATTTATGCAAAAACTAACAAAAAAAAAGAAACTGTTAACTGACAGATTTATCTCTTTGCAATAATGTATTAATTTTGATAGCCCTAAAATCCCCAAATTTATTTGAATGTAGGCTGTATTTTTGCTTTTTACATGATCTGGTGACCTCCTCAAATCATCCTGTGACCCACATGGAGATCTGGACCCCAGTTTGGGAACCACTGGTTTGAAAGACCAGGTGACAAAATAAGTAAATAAAATAAGATGCAATGGCATATTTCCTCCTTTAATGCCAACAAATACATGATAATTTCAAACTACTCATTGCCCTGAACCAAAACAATGAGAAAAAAAAAAAAAGACTGGAAACAAGACACGTAGGTGATCTGCCACAAAAACTCATCCTATATCTGCTGATTTTAACCAAGATTCTTCTCACACTGATCATATGACAAACTAATAGGTGTTGGCCATGGAAACTGCGTATGTGAGTGGAAACGTTTCAAGGAGATGCAGTTTCTTTTTCCATTGATCTTTCCATTGAACTCTTTATCTGGAGAAGCATAATTAGTGCTATTATAGTGCTCAACGAAAGGAGTCTGATTTCTCTTAAATCCTGCAAACACATCTTATACAGTTTTCTTTTTTGAGAATCATGAACTTGTTTCAATCAGAAATCATTCCACTTTCTGACTCTAGTTTCTGTGTGAGATTATATGCTAATACTGGCAAGTTGGATACTCAAGACGACAGAAACAAAGCAGCTGAATGGGGATGAGACAAAAGTTCAGAAAGGTGCTCACTGGGATAAATAAACCACAAAGACGTAACAGAGTTTTTTTCTCTGGAAAAATGCCCCGAGAAACCTTTTTTGAGCGTTCCTGCCAATAAAATAAACTGAAATGAATGTGACATGACAAAACCTCTGATATTTAAACAAGTTTGCTTTCATCTTTTATAGACGTAATCAATAAAGTATGGTTTACTGATCTAATCCTTTCATGGATAAGAGTGTCTCATGATGCAAAATCACATTATCATCCCTCTGACACATTTATTGCATGTTAATGCACTTTTTCTTCTTTTTTTAAAGTACATAACTTTTTTTATTTATAAAAATCGGCTCACTGAAAGCTACATCAGGTCCCAACGTGCTGCACTTGTTTTATAGTTTCTACATTCAGTGTAAAGCCCTAAAAATCTAGATTTTTACTGCAAAAACTTGCTAAAAATGGACTTTCCCTCACCATATAGAGGTGTTCAGACTAATTCTGCTTCTTCTCTGTTCCAATAGGGAAACTGGATAGATATAACATACTGATATTGTTATCTGTGTGTTTAGAGGAGCAGCTTCACACACCTTTGAAATTCAGACTGCTGACCTTCTACAGTTAAACAAATCCTGAAGTTTTCATCCTTTTTTGTGTTTGATTTTATTATATTTATATAAATTTTGTCATTTATATAATTATTCGTAAAAGAACAACTGCTGTTTTTAAAAGAAACGAGTGTTTGTAAAGCAAAATTACAAAACATTTACTCATGTAGCTGTGCTTTTGGAAGAAAAATGGGCATTACATCACCATTGAAGTCACCAATGAATTTTGTGCATCATAATGTGACCAATCCCAGATAATCAAATTTATATTATATTTATGAATACATGTTCCAGTGCTATGAGAGGCTTTTGGACATAAAGGCAACTTATTAAAACAAACAAACACAAAAAAAAACAAGTATAATAAATGGATATAAAAGTGGGGGCCCTGTCGATCCATCCCTGTTTGGAAGATGATCCAGGCATTTCTTACTTAGACAACTTAAAAAGCTACTGTACCACTGTTTTCTTCCTTTGATTACAGTGGCAGCTTTCTTACTTAATTAAAAAGCTGCCACTGTAATCAAGAATCAAAGCAATAAAAAAATTAAAAAATCAGCGTATTAAGTTCAACGATTGACACCACAGTTCTTATTTTGCATTTCCCAGTTAAATAAAACCATTTCTAACTATCTGTCTAGACTGATGCTTTAGACACTGAAGTCCCTGAAGCTTGGCTGAGCTTAAAGCTCCAACATTTAATTTGTAAGATTTTCTTTTGTTTGCTTAGCTGGAGGAGGTAATTGTCACAGAAACACCTTTCGATACTGGTCAAGCAGTCAAGTACTATTTTACAGAACTCTGTGGTACAGCACAAGTGATTATCATCAAAGAAATGGTTCAATAGATCGCTCAACTAAATGATCATGTAGCCAATCACAAACAAGGACATTAATGTTGGAATTTTTTTTCTAAAAGTCAGAGTCAAACTTGGTTTCCACCAGCGGGTCTGGGTCGGGCTGGGCCGGTCCACGTTTTTTTGCGTCTCCACAGATAAAAACTGGGACGGGTACCCTTATATCCGACCCGACCCGGCCTACTTTTTTGGCACCCTTCGGTAGGGGTACTGATCTAACCGATCCGGACCAAAGAGGTGGAGCTAACACAAAGCAATACATTGATTTGTTGAAAAATCTCACTTCCCGCATGACCAAGCGTAAAAACAAAGCCGGGGTGACTCCTTTTGTTTCTGTCACGTGTGGCGCGGTGTTTTGGTTAAACGGCGTTGCATAGCGATGATGTCACGCGATCACGTAGCAGCGCTGTCCAGCGCCTCCAGAATAAGGGTAGAGGTTGCTGTGGGGACGCAGTGTGAAATCAACACATCCGTACCAAAACCCACCCGATCCGGCCTGGCCCGACCTGACCCGCGGGTGGAAACGGGGCTTAAGCCAGATATTAACTAAGGAGTGTTTATTTGATGGATGAAAGCTTGGAAAGTTGGTAACTCTGCTGCATGTTTTAACCTGCATCTGCAGCGATGTGATGCCGTGTTATGTCCAGCTGGAGCATCAATTTACAGGTAGGAAAGGATCATAGTCATTGAAATATACAATGAAATATATTTGAGTGACTTTTTCATGTTGCCATGGAGACACATCCTATCACTGTTATTTGCTTTAATCTTATTGTATTTAGAATAGCATGCCAGATGATAGGGGTGATGGTAAAAGAACAAGAGACAGTGTCATCCTCTTATTCCATATGGCATGAAATCACAAAACATGCAAATCTCGGGGCGTTGCATCAACGCCATTTCATGGCAGTACATTGCAGGATGTCATCCTTGACGTGCACATGACATGAAAAACAGCTCTTAAATGCTTCATAATGGCAGGAAAAATGAAAATTCCTGTTATTAACACAGATTTTCACTAGGATAAACCCAAATTAGCATAAAAATCCTGAACAGCCTCCAGTCCAATGAAAAGTTTGACAGATTATTAGGTAGAAATTTCACTGTATGAAAACATTTAAAATGGAGCTTTTGGATATTTATAGGAAAACCAAAAAGATCTGTTTAGAATAAATGATCAACAACATGTGCCTTGAAAATGAATACACTTTTGATGCAAGCAGCTTATTGGGTTAATAAGTTTAAATTTAGAAATGTAGCACGCTTGACAGAGTGACCAAATGCTGATGACATCTGTTCATCCATTTATCCATCTATCCACACACAAAGCTGTTTAATTTTTCTGTAAATGGTTAGTAAATCAAAAGTCATGTTTCTGTAACAGAAGTGAAAAATCCTTACCAATCTTCACATCAAATACTCGTATCAGTGACAGTTAAAGGGGCCTTCAATAGGCAACAATTTCCCCCCTCAAAGGCCCGATGAAATTTGACTCACATTGACTCTTTTGTTGTTGATGCTTTGAGCGGCTTTCAAGCAGCCAGAGTGCCATTTATTAATTACCTCCTTCAAATCTATGACAAACAAAACAACAGATCAAAAGAAATATTGGAGCAGGGTTTTGTTATGGTTTTTATAAATGCTAGTTATCTTCAGAGCAAAGTGGAGAGAAATCGTGTGTACTGTCACACTTTTTACTCACATAATGGTTTAAAAGTCACT
Source organism: Atherinomorus stipes (assembly GCA_023101725.1). Taxonomy (NCBI): domain Eukaryota; kingdom Metazoa; phylum Chordata; class Actinopteri; order Atheriniformes; family Atherinidae; genus Atherinomorus; species Atherinomorus stipes. The sequence goes on from JALJCO010004337.1 coordinate 933,351, forward strand.
CCAAATGATGGGAATGAGGTTTGAGGGATTTTTTGCTTTTGAATTTGTTAAATCTTCATATTTTTTCAACACAGAGCTGTACACAGCTGTGACAGTGTGCTCATCAAAAAAGAACTAAAATTATGAATTTGATGTTTTTCTCCAACATAATACAAAATCCATTAATTCCAGGACACTTTGTAGGGCTGACTTTTACAGGATTGGACCTCCTTTTTCCCCCAAAACTGCTTTCATTCTTGGTGGCATAGATCCAACAAGGTTTTGGAAATATATTTTGCTTCATATTGACATGACAGCATCACACATGATGAGAATCTCCCATTCTACCACATCCTAAAAGTGCTCTATTGCACTGGTTCCCAACCTGTTTTCACTGAGGACCACCCTTCATACAGTGACTAAAATGCCATGGACCCCTTTCGCTCCCCTTTGCTTACAGTAAACCATGCTTGGTTTTTTGCTTTCTTTTGCTAGCTTCTCACCATAAATGATGCATTCTGGCTCATTTCTTTTCCAACCTTATATGTAAGCATGATGGAAGCAAACAATAATAATAATAATAATAAAAAAAAACTTAAGCTGATACACCTCTACTCATCTCTGACATGACCTTAGTTTTAATCATACAGGCTCTAAGCACATGGACATGGTCAGCAACAACACTCAGGTAGGCTGTGGTGGTTAAACAGTCACGTTGGTACTAAGGGCCCCAAAGTGGGCCATAAAAGTATTTCCCACACCATTACACCACCACCAGCAGCCTGAACTGTTGATACAAGATCAACGTTTTCATGTTGTTTGCTCCAAATTTTGCTCCTGATATTAAATTTCATCAGACCAGGAAACATTTCTCCAGATTTCTGCATGCCAAATTTAGGTAAACTTGTGAATTACTTTCTGCTTGCTGACAGAGGTGGCACCTGGGGCGGTCTTCTGGTGCTGTAGCCCATCTGCTTTAAGATTTAACATGTGAGTTCACAAATGTTTGTAACAAGTGGTCATTGGCTGGTGATTTGTTTAGCATGTAATTAGAACTAATAAAGTAGCCATTAAATATCCAGACTGGAGTGTGAGCATTACAGACTGGTCATATTTCATGCTTTTCTTGAAATAGTAAGAAGCTTCATCTGCTGGACTGGATCCTCAGGCTGCAGCTCGTACACGTTGCTGTTAAAAGGTTGAACAACGCAATAAAAAAAAAGAGCTGTGGTCTGTGCGAGAGGCTAGAATATTGATTTTAAACAAATACAAGCTTCAAGTAACTGAAATGCTAAATTTTTCAACTGTGATCCATTATAATTTAAATACATCACCGTTTTCACGTTGAAGCTTGAAAAACAGAATTGCACAAGATCTTCCATATTTAAAAAACAAAACATAAATTTAACATGAGAAAAAAAGAGAAAAAAAAGGCAACATTCCATTTTTAATCTTTGATAATGTCAATGACAATCATGGTATGAACCCTCATACCATCTCTACCATACTGGTAGTTTAACAGTGTTTCATGATTCATACAATTTACTGTACGATGGATTTCTGCCAGTGTTACTGTTCATGTTAGACACACCAGAGAGACTGTAAGTCTGACACGAAGACAGAAAGTTCAGACAGTGGACTGATTACACAAAGTCATATCGCCATGTCAAACAAAATAAACAAGGAAGTCAACAGAGAGCCTCTGTGATGATTACAGGAGGTTTAGCAGCGATTTCGCCGCAGGGTAAAGCTTGTGCGGTAAGCTGGCTGAGTGTGTGGTCGTCATACATACAGCTATAAACACCATCTGAGTCTCTCCTGAACGAATGAACGGCTCTTTCTGCCGAGCAGTTTAACTTACAGAACGTCCACAAGAGAAAAAAACATAAATGTGAATTTCCTGACATTGTCAACTGGTGCTTCATTGATCCAGACTGAGATTCAGACTGCAAATTTCTTAACACAAAACTTTTTGTCACATCTGTCAGTTCCATACTGTGGGTTTTCTTTCTTCTTGTCATCTTTCAGTACAGCCTCAGATAATAGCTTTCTGAACACAGACATTTTACCACCTCTTGATCCAAAACAAATCCACTGTGTAAAATAAAAAGCAAAAAGCAACCGACCAAATAGGCGCTATATTGTTAGTTCTTAAATGATTCTCTATGAATGAGAACTGTGGGTATAAGCAGAAAATGTGGGAGAAGGTGGATTGACAAGCAGTGACTTTTGTAGTTTTTTGATTGCACCATTAAAATATTTTAGTAGAAATGATGTTTTATTGCAATGTTTGTGACAAGGCCAAGTAAGGAATTCAAAGGCAGAAGTCAAAGAGGTTATTAGAGCATTCAAAACAGTCTTTTTTACGGTATTGACATGCTGCTGCCAATAGTGAACACAAGCTGGTGACACCATGTGTGTATATGGGCTTAAAGACCACCAAACAGTCGCTGAGGCATGGAATACAAACGGGCAGCGCGGTACAGTCCTCTCACACGGTCATTAATGAGCTGCACACTGAGCAGGTTGGCCTTTTAAAAGCCAAACCAAACCTTTTATTTCTCATCTATACTGCATCTGAACCAGCAATCATCCCTGCAAGGGCCCCACACCTCTAACTTCTATGTTAATTCCCAGACCTGCAGTACATATTTCATCATCTTCAGCCATCTGACTGATCCAGTAGAACAGGGCTTTAAGATATGTTTTTAAGCACAGACTGTTGATGTTCTTTTTATTTAATCAACAGGATTAAATAATTTCTTGATCTAATTAATGAGTGCATATTAATCATAAGATGGAAGAACTGACTTAACTAGAGGATTTTTAAAGAACTTTGAGCTTCTTTGGACCTTGAAAAATGTATTTGGGCATGCCTTTTGCATCGACATGAAGAACAGCAATTCTTTTTAGTTATAAGGAAATTATCCTTTTGATTTTATTCAATCTGAAAGTCAATGTGAAATTTTCTTTTATAGTTTGAACCCTTTCAAGCCTCTTAGTGAGACTATTTATGTTCCCTTTTCAAACCAAAATCTGGAAAGATCCTGCTGAAATCTACAAATTATGACAGAAGCACTGAAAGCAACGGCCTGATTAATGATCAACCTGAAAATGAGATGGAAAAAAAAAGGAATAAAAAGATTAAGTATCTGTGTTTTTTGTGCCAAAGATGCTCAGGATACATATTTAGTGCTAATGACAGAGTTAGAGAATATTAGATGTTGACAACTGATTCTGTAAATTTACTGGCATAATGAGACCATGAACAGCTGATACCTTCGTTTCTTGTTGGTTTTACAGGGACATGCGGCAGTGATTGCATGGAAGTATTTCTTCCATGCAGGGTTTCTTCTCCAGCATCATTAACGCTTGGCTAAAACTGGGAAGCCACAACTTTGATGTTTTATCGGCTGAGCTTCACTAACAAGACGAGGAACTCCAGAGTCGCATATCTCACAGTTTGCGTGCGTCAGTAAAATGCTGCTGAGTAATTAAAAAGCTGATATGAGTCATGAAGCAACTAAAATTGTCTTTGACGTTGCATGCAAGAAAAAAAAAAAAACTTTTTGTGAAGTTGATAAGAAGGGATTAGGTACAAAATATAAACTTTGGGTTTATCCTGATTACGAAAACATAACCGAGGCACAAAACTTCACTCTGTGTTGGACATTATTTATTTAGCAAATGTTTTCATCAAAAGCAAATTCTAGAAAAGAAGTTAAGAGTAGTTATTGCACTGAGTAAGTTTGTGATTTAGTTTTAGTTCAGGGAGGCCTACACATCTTTTGGGAGTGATCATTAATGACAGGGTGCTGCCGAGCTCTGCTCGCAGTGGAGAAGCAGAGATCGATCTGTAAATCTATACTTGCAGTTAATAAACACGTTCATCGGTAATAAACACAATGTGCGATCTGTGTGCTGTAATGAGATGTTGTAAACTGTCAAATTCATGGAACAATTAAGTCTGAAGGTGTGTGAGGGTTTTCATTCCCACAGGTGACCAGTCAGGACTCTCCCAATATATCATCTCTGCTTGCATGTACATGAACTAGTACAAAAAAACATGTCAGTATCAGTACATGATAAAACTTTTAATAAAAATTTTAACAGAACTCACACTGTGTAGTAAAATGTCGTGGAACTGGCTCTAAAAACTCCATGTACTGCTAATTGTATCCACTAGATCAATTGAATGTATCCTTATAAAATAAGAAAAATAATGAAACCAAACTTAAAATTCATAAAAACAATGAGTTTATGTTCAAGTCAAATGCTGGAGAGCACCTCATTGCTCCTGTTATTGAAAGATAAATACTATTCTAAAGAGAAATCAAAAAGATACGCCCTGAAAAATACTGAAAAATTCCACAGCAGAGGTTAAACAAAGATATGTTTCCACTCCTGATGTGACTCCTGAGTTGATATAGTTTTCAACCTCTGACCTTCAGGAATGAAACAATGTCCAAACATCTCCAATTCAAGCAAAAATTCAAAGATATGTTATTCAAAATCTACAAAGGAAGAGAACATCGGTAACATAACTTTTTATACATACAGTACAGTTTGTATACTGCATGTATAAGTAGTATGTTGTGGTAGTATGCTAATACTTCTTTTGTCATATTGTGAAACGCACATTGATGTATGTGAACTGTAATAAGGAAGAGTAAACTGTGATAAGGTGGCATGAATATACAAGTGTTTACCTCATCCTCCTTTTTTTTCGAACTTTAATTCAATTGTGATTTTTTTTTTTTTTTTTTTTTTTTTTAGCTCGGCTATTCAGCTGTTTCATATACATGTAAATAATATTCGTTATTGTTTGACTTAAAGAAGAAAAACATGACTAGAGATGGGCATATCAATACCGTGGAGTTGATTCTTCCTCACCAGCAACACAAAATATCGGATTCTATACTTTTTGTGTACGGATACAAAACATGCAATTTGTGTTCACTTCTGAGAGTTTTAGGCAATTTATGTGCAAAACCAGCCAGATTCTAGCTCCTGTGTCACATGATGGTGGTAGCCTATCAGAAGTCATGATGATGCTGATATTGTTTGTGATGATTATGTATTGTTATTTTTCAGTGCTTTAATGCAGGTTATTGCACATTGTTTGGGTAAATTTCAGGGGTCACGTTAACCGAATATTTTCCGTCATTGACCGTTTTTTTTTAAACGGTGACAGAAAAATCTGAAGGCCGTCAGTCATTTTGACAGATTGCAATTTACATTCCTGACCACTAGATGGTGAGTTAGCATATTGTCTCTCTTGATGAATGGCCTGTTGGGTTCACTCGGAAAAATGTCACAGCAGCTGAGTGTCCGAAGCTTCTTCTAAAAGCCCAATAATGAAGATAGTGTTGACAAAAGAGGTGAAAAAAAGGAAGACTGATGCAGTGGAAGATGAGGGACAAAAAAGTAATCAGTTTTCGGCACCAACTGAGCAACCAAGCATTTAATGGAAAAATGCTACCGAATATGTCATTATTATATGTATATATTTTAATTAAAGTGACAGGTAAGAAATAGATTATGACTGGATTTTTATGACTCTGTCAGTCAAAATGACGGACAACGAAAAAGTCTAGCGCAACCTCTGGTAAATTTATAATATCACTATTACATTCAACATTTGAATATTTTCCACTGAATAAATTTAGATAATCTTAAACCAGAGGTGGGAATTGTTGAGTCAACAAGTCTTTTCCATGTCATGTATTTGTTCTGCCCAGCCACTGAACCAGGTGAGTCCAACCAGCCCAGTTTGATTCATTGTGCTGATTGGACTAACCTGGTTCATATGGCCTTCAGATCAGTTCAAGAACAGTGCACAGAGAGCTTCATGGAATGGGTTTCCATGTTTGAGCAGCTGCATCCATCCGTACATCACCAAGTGCAAATCAAAGTGTGGATGCGGTGGTGCAAAACAGCCGCTACTGGACTCTAGAGGAGACATTCTCCAGAGTGATGAATCATACTTCTCCATCTGGCAATCTGATGGAGGTGTCTGGGTTTGGTGGTTGCCAGGACAACGGCACTTATCTGACTGCATTGTGCCAAGTGTAAAGTTTGGTGGAGGGGGGACTATGCTGTGGGGTTGTTTTTCAGGAGCTGGGCTTGGCCCCTTAGTTCCAGTGAAAGGAACTATGAATGCTTCAGCATACCAAGACATTCTGGACAATTCCATGCTCCCAACTTTGTGGGAACAGTTTGGAGCTGGTCCCTTCCTCTTCCAAAGCAGGTCCATAAAGACCTGGATGCAAAGTCTGGTGTGGAGGAACTGGACTGGAATGCACAGAGTCCTGACCTCAACCCGATAGAAACATCTTTGCCATGAATTAGAGTGGAGACTGAGAGCCAGGCCTTCTTGTCCAACATCAGTGTGACCTCACAAATGTGCTTCTGGAAGAATGGTAAAAAAAAGATCCTATAAACACACTCAAACCTTGTGGACAGCCTTCCCAGAAGAGTTGGAGCTGTTCTAGCTGCAAAGGTGGACTAACATCATTGTGAAACCTATGCATTAGGAATGGGATGTCACTTGTGCTCATATGTGCGTTAAGGAAGGTGAACAAATACCTTTGGCAATATAGTGTGGAACAGTTTATTGGTTCTGATAAACATGGTTGGGCTTGTGAAATCTGCATGTGTGCATGTTGAGATTGTTGTCTGGAGAAACAGGGCGAAGTGGCCTGGAGAGGACTGTCTGGGCTCAAGCTGCTGCTTCTGTGACCTGACCTCAGATAAGCAGAAGACTGAGGGAATTCACATCACTGGAAAAAAATCAACAACCGTTTCTCCGAAACACACCTGTGATTCTCCATCTTCAGCGTTTAAGGTGCTCATTTTGCTCCATCTTCCAATGTTCTTTGCACCACATGTTGATCGCATCATGCAGCAGTATAATGGAACTTATTTTGGATAAGGGGAATTGCTCACGTTAGATGTACTTTCTTGCATGAAAGTTGACTTAAGATGCAGTTGGAGTCTTAGAAAGGCTGCAGTATTCCAATTACAGAGGAAGTCATTCTGTCTGACTTGGGCTCAAAGCTGTGTCAGAGCAGCGTTTTCCAGACCAACAGATATCTCATACTGCCAGCTGCAGGCCAATTTAAGCCAGGACAACACTGTATAACCTCAGTTATATGAGAACCTTAATGCATTTCTCTCTTTAAGCAGACTAGATAACAGACCGATGCTTCATCCAGTGGATTACCTGAACTTTTCCATAACAGCTCTGAGGTAAAGTCTCAAAATAACAAACCTGAGGTGTGTTTTATAAGAACCATTTAGGTTGATGAACTTTTTAGTTTGGAAAGTGCAGACAAATTGGAAAATAGTGACTTAACCAATCCTGAATACTGGAAACAGACCAATCTAGACCAGTAAATACTCACAAGTAGCATAATAGGAGCCTCATGTAACTTTAAATGCCCTCAGCAGATTGTCACATTGGTATGTGAGAGCTGTAAAAGGTCACTTCTATGAAGTTAGTAGTCCACCAAGAGCATTGTTTCATTTGGGATTTTCTTCTGTGTGCATCAAAGTGAAACTCACCCAACATTTTGGCAGCACTGCAGTACAAGAGCACCGAGTGTTCTCATAGAAAAATCAAACAGTAAACATTTCATTTCAGCAAGAAGTTCATCAAAGCGCGAGAACAACATCTTACTTGCCCAGAAATTAGGAAGTCTGACTGTTTTCAAGTGACTCATTAAAAGAAGCGAACTAAAAGGCTCTCATATGGACTGGACACTGACAAAAAAAAAAAAAGAAGAAGAAGAAGAAAAAGGAAAAACTTCAGAGGCATGTTCAAAGTGTGAGCAGGTTTATGCAAGTTATTCTGTCTTGCTTGGCAACTAGACTCAAGATCCAGCAGCTGAGGGAAGTAGATGAAGAACTGGGACACGTTCTGCCTTTGTAGTCGAGACAAAAAAGAATGAATACATAAATTAGTAGATCCTCAGAGCGGAAAAAGCACCCGAGTGTTCATTAAGAAGAAAAAAAAAAAAGCCCTCTCGGCAACAGATATCCACCCAGCGATCATAAAGTCTGTGGGAAGGTAGAGGAGATAGCTTGTTGATTAAGTGAACGCTGATAGAATCTCCAGGAGTGAATTACATTTGGCTAAGATATTATCTGATCATGAGACATTAGAAAGTGATGCTTGTAATAACTCTAATGAAGACTTCTCTCTGTTTTTCTCAACACTACACAAGTTCATCCAAACGTGAGCGAAAGAGAAAAAAGTAATGTGCATGCATATGCACTTATATGAAAAAGAAAAAGCATGTCGTCTGCATTTTGTGTGCATTGTTAATTAATTTACCCAGATTAGAGTGGATATGTTTGTGTTAACATGTGCATGAGTGCACCTCATTTCCACCTGAGGACGGCCGCATTCCCAAGTGGTTCATAACTGAGTAGGAGGGTTGATGAGGGATCGGCTGCAGACTGAGGGGCAGCCAGCAAGCAACCTCTCAGCAAGGTAAAGGGAGTTGATGGAACACAATCCACAGGGGGAAGTCAACACTTCCTTCCCCCTGCCAACACCTCCTGCCCGGCTCGCTTGCTGGGAGAAATCCCAAAGCTGCTCTCAACACGAGGTCTGGAAGCATCAAGCATGGATGCAGCCAGAAACCACACAGAGGCCAACGTGGGAAGAGAATCTATGAGCTTCCTTTGCCGTGTTAGCAAGAAGTTTGGACTCTGTTCAACTGCACTGTGTCAAGTACCTGTGTTTTTTTAGGAGATGTGCAAGGTGATGGAATCAGACTGAAAATCCAAAATGACTTATTAAAGTACAAAGACTTTAACTTTAAAGGTCTCGCTGTGAGTGGTCTGTGCAGGATTGTTAACACTGAAAACTAAATGAAATATTTTTCTATTCTACTAAAATATCTCATCACACTAGACAAGACAAATTACATAAAGAAACTTAGTAAGATATAAGATCTTGTTTTAAGGCAATGAATTTTATTTCTAAAACTCTAAAAAAATATCCTTGTTCCATTGGTAGAATTGTTTTCTTAATACAAAAAAAAAAAAAAAAAAAAAAAAAACTTTGTCCACTACAAATATGTAAAAAAACAAACATTTTTGCTTGTAATATGCAAATAAATTCTGCCAATGGCATAAGCAAAATTTTCTTGATAATATTTCTTGAAATAAGATGCATTGCCTTAAAACAAGATCTTACATCTCACTGAAATGCTTCTCTTTTTGTAATTTTGTCCTTTATTGAGTGTGATGAGATATTTTGACCAGAAATGAGAAAAATATACTTGCTAAGATTTAAGTTATTGCAGTGAAACAGCATCCAACTGTCTTCTTTTAGGAAAGAAGTTGACATCTAATTAAGATTTGGTGTCATTTTAAAGGTGGAAGAATGGATAAATTAGCTGTGACAAACTACATTAGTATAACAAATGTAAAAATGTAGAAACTTGTGGAAATATTTCTTTCTCCAAATGTATTAAAAAATCTGTCTTATTGGCTGTTATCATATCTGACCTGTAGTCTTACAAGAAAACCTGATGGTATGCTTGCAGACATGTTTAGAGCAAGCAGCCAACCTCTCACCACCCATTTATCAATGTATGTCCATAATCATATAATAGATCAAACTTGAGTAAACGATACTCACTTTTTAGGTTTTTGAGCTCAGACTGTGATTTCTGTCCCACACCTCCATCCACCTCCTCTGAGCACCAGTATCACTACTTTATGCAACTTTCACCTTCTTTTCTTTTTGCATGTGCATACATGCCAACATCGGGTTGTGAAAAATAGTTATATTTTTTTTTATCGGTGCATTTTAGGGATGCACAATATAAAAAAAAACAAAACAAAACATACTGATGAATTTCAGCTTTTAAAGGTCGAAACTGATAACTGATAAGACACATGCATATACCTAATCATACCAAATAAAAAATTCCAACTGTATGGGGTAGCTCGTGACTTAAAAAAGATGGAAAGTAGTTTGGAGGGAGCATGGGGTCTCCCCCTGAGAAGCAGCAGCTGTCTTTCCCCCATTGCAATATCTCAGTGAGAAAAGCTTAAAACTGGGTTTTTCAACTTTTGCATGACTTCTGCATGTTTTATCTTAAAATTTCCATCTGATTGGGGAAGCTAGTGCAAGCTCTACATATCCACACACGTGCACACATACAGTACACACAGGCATGCAGGTAGTTCTTAGTCATGCAAAATGTAGGCACACACTTTTAAGTCTTCAGAAAGTGTACAGTACTGTAAATTTTTTACAATATTTGTGAATAATGGCTAAATACGGCATCGATTTCTTATTTATTTTTTATGATGTGGCACATAATGACATCAGTGCTATAATCTGGTATCAGGAGTAGGGATGCACCGATCCGATCTTCAGATTGGGATCGGCATATAAGAAAAAAAATCCCAAAAAGTTAAAAATTGGGATGGGTAAAAATGAGTCGATCCACGGCCGATCTGTAGGTTCAGATCTATTGAGTTTATCTCTACGCTGCCCCTTTTAAGTGACATCACGCGTTACCGAAGCAGCACGTGGAGGCTGTTTGTTTACAAGACCGAGTTGCAGATGCTAGCTGCTAGCAGGCTGCTGTGCCTCCGTCTGTCGCTGCTCAAACAAGAGTCCTGCAGCGGTTTGGTTTCCACGTTTCACAGGTAAAAATCCGGGTTTCACGGTGCCGACAGGTCGCTGGGAAAGAAGAAAATACTGTTAAATCCTTTTGGACATGACAAGTTTTATACTGACAGTATCCACCGGTGTCCAGTACAGCCTGTGGGAAAGGCTTTTTTTTTTTTTTTTTTTTAAATCCAACCCACTGTTTGGAAATGACCTCCATGTTAAAACTGATGAAGCGTTTATTTATTCAGCTGCTTTTGTCGTGAATCTTTCATTTCCATTTTCATTATAGTACTAAACTATTCTAAAAAGATAATTTGCTGTTTTGAATATATCTACCAACCAAGCTGGTAGAGATTTTTTGTTCTCAATTTTGGCTCCTTTATTAGGCCATTTATCTTAAATTGGATTTTAAATTTCTAATTGCACTGACTGAACCATTTTAAAGAAGTTTTCTTCCTGTTTATTTTGACATGTTTTACTGAGAAGGTCAGGCTGTTTTTTCCCTTCAGTTTCAGCATTTTATTATTTTACAATTATTTGACTGCACTGACTGAAACACGATGTTTTGTTATATTTTTATACATGTGATCAAGCTTGTGAGGCTGCTTTAAGATTGTTAAAGTTTATTTAAGATTGCTGTGTGTGTGCAGTTGTTAAATAAGTAATTCAGTACATTTATCTTTTTTTTTTAAACCAGGTAAAACATCTTTTAAAGCCAAGTCTGATGTTACCTTGCACAAAAGAATCCCAGTCTGTGTTCACACAACGCGGTGTGCCGTCAAGCAAGACCATGCTGTTTTTTCCTCCTTTTTCTGTATCGGTAGATACCGAAACATCAAATATCGGATTGGAGCCCAAAAAAGGCAGATCGGTGCATCCCTAATCAGGAGTATACTCTCATAAGTAAACATTACATTTCTCAGTTTGAGCACACTTATTCTTTCATGTAGAAATAACAACAAAAAAAATCTACGGAGAATGATTGAAACCTGAAAAATATCTGAATTTATTTCTGTACAGAGGTAAAACATGTCATTGTTAAACAGCTTGTAATGTCTGTGTCAGCTCTGCTCCTTACACTGTAATTCTGCTGCCAGGACAATGGCAGCAAACAAATCTGGGAGCATCCTTCTGTTGCATTCTGCTAGGTTTTTTTTTCTTTTTGTGATATCACAGCAATACTAAATCTACAAATGCTAAAAAGGTAACTCGCTGTCAGTTAGTAAAGAGCCACCAGCTACAACAGCACCACTAAAAAACAGATGCCTCCCTTTTTATCCAAACATCTACAGGTTATTTTTTGCTGCTGCTCATAAAATGTGACGGATACTGGTGCATATGTTCCATCCATACATTTTAAAAGTAGCAACTCTGGAGGAATGACCAGCAAATTTAAATAACCATTAGTTCACTAGCAAGGACCACGCCACAACAAAAGGAGTGATGATGACGATGATGATGATGAAGGATTGATTGAAAGAAAGAATGATATATGATGATGAGCCGGAGGAAGACCTAGTGTGGGGGTGTAGTCTTTCGATAGTGAGTCCGGCTTAGGGAACCCCCCCTCAGATGGAACCCGAAAGAAGAGAAGGAAGCAGACAAGGAACAAGAATGGAGGAGACGGTCAGATGATGGGAAAGAAGTAGGACAGCAGGAAGGAGAAGGGAGGCAGAGAAGAGGGGGGGCAAAGGCCAGGGAGGGGCAGCAGATGGAGAAAGGCCGAACGAAGCAGGCGGACGAGGCAAAAGGGAAGGTAGAGGAGATGCAACGAGAGGAAAGGGAGGGGAAGGGAGGGTCGTCGAGAGAACGAGAAACTGAGTTGATGAGGTGAGCGAGTATTTAAGGCTGCTTGGTGATTAGTGAGATTGGAGGCAGGTGTGGTTGAGGCGTGGTCCTGCTCCTGAACCTATGTTAATGAATTAACCTCATTACTCTGCAGAAGCTCTCTCTTATTTCCTTTAATATTGCCAGGAAAACAGAGAATATGTGAAGAAATATATTAAGAATGTGCAGCCAAATAGAAATAAAAGACTCAATCATAGTTTGTACAAGTCTATCAAACTTAAGTCAATATTTGGTTTAAATCATCTTGTAATTCTTGTAATCTTCAAGCAGTTTTCAAGAACAGTTTTTCACAGACCATTTCTGACAGCAGATAGATCAGTTAAAGGTCCAGATGGATCTTTGCTGGTTTGTATGTAGTTTACATAGTTTATGCCCAACACTTCGTCTTTTGTTCTTCACTTGTTTGATTTTTTCTAATATTTTAAACACCCTGCCTGAGCTCACGGCCTCTAGGTCACTGCAGGCTGTGCAAACGAACACTTGGCAAGATAAACAGAAAGATGCGCGTTAACCAAGCAGCTAAAAGAGTGTGAACATTCTCCTGGCGAGTGGACCAGGCCTCTGAACAAATTACGCCTGAAAGAGTCTCAAGATTTAATTTCAAATTGTTTTTTTGTTTTTTTTTTCTTTTTGCCAAGTTGGGCACCATGTGTAGACACAATTTAGTCATGTATGGCCAAAAAAAAAAAAAAAATCGGAATTGAGCTCCGTGTGAACGTAGCCTGAGTGTTTCAGGGGAATTCATCTGCTTCTTAGGGAACAAGACAGCATTTAGAAAATAAATTAACGTACGGGTAATGACAACGTTGGCGTTGACTCCTCCACTGTTGCTGCAGAAGTTTTTATTTCTCTTTATTTTTTAAAATCTATATGTTTGAAAACCCCAAATTGAATTCATCCATGTCCTGGAATACAGACATGCTCGGCTCAGGCTGGTCTATCAGCTGGGCTGAAGGAGATGGGGGGGGGGCTGTTCACTTGATAATGTGCTTCAATTGGAGAATATGAATTATGTAGAATGATAGCCAACATAGAATAAAAACTGCCGTCTGATTCAACTGTTTTTGAGCAAAGGAACAAAACTGACTGCCCTTGAACAGGGACTTTACTCGCTCTGGACATTCACATGGCCTCATCGGTGTACAACAGATCATATTATACCCCAAACCACCCAAAAGTTCCATTTTTTGTCATGGCTCCTTGAAGCTGTGTTTGGATTGTGCCTGCAGCACTGAAAACCTGAGCGCAGACTTCCTACCTAGTGATATGGAACAGTTAAATTCAGGTTTCATATTACTTAGTCTCACTTGACATTAGTCTGGCATTGAAGTAGAAATTGTAGTTTCCAGACACACACACATGAATGAGTCCCTGTGCTGCAGCTCACAGCTTGTGGAGAACCCACCAACACCATTGCAGGGGATGTGAGACGTTTGATGATGTGTTGAGTCCTGCAGGGACTTGCTGGTGCCGAAAAAGACGGTGAGGAGTCTGGTAATTTAGTGTGAGCCTCCACAGAATGAAATCACTTGCTAGAGCACTCAGTCATGCTCAACAAGTCTGTGTTTATTATCTGATGGCAGGCATCACTTTGCGCTATGGGTGACAAAGTCTGTGCCACATACAAACACATGGGATGGCATGCTGAGGGAGGCATGTGGGTTTGCAGCATGCATGAGCAATCAGATCAACACTCACATGTTAGCACAATCTCTTTCCGAGCTTTAGTTACAGTCTGCTTAAACACATGCATTCCTACATCCTGGAGGAGTAAACAGTAAACACTCCTTAGCTCACGTCTTCAGCAAAGCTCCTCAAAGAGTGGCAGGCCATCCGAAGGGTTGTAAGTCTTGTGTTTGCACATATAGATTGGTTGTTGTGTCTTCCAGGGATGCAGCGACTGGATTGTTTAAGGACTGAACTGCCCTGCAAATACATTATTGATCACGCAGAGTCAGTGACTTTGCTTTCAATTAAACTACAATGAAAGGCACTTCTAAAAACACATAAACACACAAATAACTTCTATTCAGAATGCTCTGCCGCCCGTTTGGATATACATGGACCTCAAAGAATCCCCACAGATACACATGCATATACAGTCATGCACTCGGCAAAAGTTAATTTAATTAGCTATCCTGCCAGACTGGCGCTTCTTTTAATTACTTGTGGCTGCACCCCTGCAAAGTCTCTCACAGCTTGCAGAAAAAGAAACTCACTACGCATTTCATTAACAAATGACTGTGGCATATATGTCAACTATAATGGAACGCTGAAGAATAAGAAAAATCAGAAGCAGTCTACAAGCTTCCAGACAATGTGGTCCTGGTGATATATTAGGTAAGAAAAACCCATAAAAACAGCAAACTAATTTAATATTCCTACTGAGTGAAGCCGAGTTATTAGAACTCACTTTGTTACTGTGATGAAGAGGACAGGTTTTTACTGAGCTGGCCTTTGTGCTAATAGATCAGAGAAATGAGCAGATATGAGAAATAAAACAGCGGGGATAGAAGCAGGCAGAGATAAGAAAAAAAAAATCTGTTTTTTCATTAGGCTTTATAATGCAAGCCAGTCAAATCACAGACAAACAGGTTCCACATGATAAGCCCGTATGAACAATGATTACAGTTCAACAGCCTACGATGGCGATTATACTGATGAAGAGTATTGATTCCTCCGCTCGCAGCCGGTGGTGCACTTATTGTGACCACAGATGTTACAGAGAAAAGACTTGCCTCTTAAAGGATTTTAAATAGAAATCTATGGGAGATGAATATGGGGGTTATGACATATCTCTGCTGTAAAAAGCTTTACAGCGACCCAGCTGGAAAACATGTCAGAAAAAATTGTTGCTGCATCAATGCAGCAAAGCAGTTTCAACAGCTTCAACAACCTGTTGCTACTCTGAGCTCGTCACATATGAATGCTTGGTTAAGGATTTAGTGGGTCTGAAAGCAAATCGTATAACCAAACTATTAGCTTTACTTGTGCAACATTTCCCAGGCTGGAATCTTAACAGTTACAGGGTGTTTCCTCCAAGGCAGTGTGGGAAAAGGTCAACAAGGCTTTCGATAGGGGGATTTTTTTTTTTTTTTTTTTTTGAGGGGCCGGACATAATCATTACTTTGTATGAGCTTGAAAAAGGAAAACACAGATATTTGCTCAAACTACATTAGAGGGTTGTTTACCAAGACATTAGCAGGCATTAAAATATTATTCCATAAAGTCAATTTGTTTAGTGACTACAACCGAATTTGCACGTATTTGACAATAGCTATTTCAAATAACGGTCTTTAAAATAAAAGTAACGTCTTTACTTGGTTGATTAGTCAGTTCCTCCAATGGAAGATAAGTACAAAACATAATGTGATAATTAATAAACAAGATAAATGGGCCGTTGGTTCATTACGTGCAGGCTGAAGCAAAAGCTTATAAAAAGCCTCCACCTTTTAACAAAAGAAAAAAACCAACACATAAGGAAAATGAAAACTAAATAAGTAAATAATTTAAACCAAAGTCTGCTCTAAAGGTGCAGTGTGCAACAAGATCAAAGGTCAATGGCAGAAAAATGATATTCACCTTATTCCTATGCCCCATGAGCCCTTTTCGTAAGTAGCGACTTCCGGTTCGACCGGAACCGGCATTTATTTACATGCTACGTGTTCACGCTACCCCACTTTTTAAGAGCTTTTTTTGGTAAACTATTGGGAACAACAGCTGTCACAGCTCAGACAGGACAACGTTATATCCCCTCCGCCTCCTGCAACAGAGGGATGGGAGGATGAGATGAAAATCTGAGCAAAAATTACTTACAGCAGCGATTAGCTGCAGTACTTCTTAGCTCTGTCGCGTCTGACTGTGAAGCAATGAACAATTGTAAAAGCTCAGAGGCTTATCAGTACCTTCATAATAATAATAAAAATCATAATAATAGTAATAGTAATAATAATAGTGTGCATAATAGTAATGTAAATACATTTAATATGGCAGACGCCTTATTAAAGCACCAAAGGACATTGTACAAAGCGGACATAACACTAAGGTAAAACACTAAGCAGAACACAGAAAACAACATTGGATTGATGTACATGAAATCAGGTGAAATCAGTCGTCTGTACAGAGGAGTTTTGAGTCTGGATTTGGGGAGAGGGAAGGAGTCCACTGCGGAGAGGAGGGAGGGAATTCCAGAGACGGGTAGCAGAGTATTACATGGGAATAAGGTTGGTCGTGTTTTTGTTTAAAGAGGTGGGATATGATCTTATTTACTTAAAGTAGATGATATTTTCATCCTAAAATGCGACCACTACGTCGCAGTCCGGAGCCCTGCAGCCTCTCTCACAAAGACAGAGGCGTATGTTCTACAAATCGCTGTTGTAGCCACAAATGTAACTTTCTCTGCTCGTTAGTACAACCACAAACCGCACGTTCCCAAACCATGCAAGTACATTTTTCTGGGGGAAATTGTTTAGAAACGTCATGAATACTCATGTTGAAATGTTCAACTGAACCGCTAATGAAACTACATCTTACAATAGTGAAGCACTATTTCAGCTATCTCACAGGAAGTTGATTGCATAGTCGTTTACATGTGCTAGCTCAGGAATATGGTGGATATAATTCAAAAGTTTGTTATTGATGTGTAATCACCTTACTAGAATAGCCATTATGTGTTTATTTTCTTAGAATGAGTCATTTATATCTACTTGTTGGGGGTCCACGTACAGAAAGGCTTCCATATTTGTGCCGCCATTTTTACTATTATCTCAGAATGGACAAAACAATGTGTGTTAAGTGAACTTTAAAGCTGTTGTGCCAGCTTTGTTCAATGGGAGTTAGAGCGCTGTGTGGGATAAGTAATGCCTTTAAATGCATTAAAAGTACTTACTCATAGTACAGTCATAGCTACACCTGAGACCACTGGATCCACTCAGATAAAAACATCTTTTTTCTGGGAGAATTTTGTCCACTGATGGCCACTGTACACTCACAACTGTGCTAGGCATATGAAGATATTGCTATACCCATCTTTACCACTATATATCAGTAATTCTTACACGCTGCAACTTTAAGACCTCTCGAGGTGTCTTCAGTCTTTGGCCATCTATAGCATGCATGCCAAACATGTACTAAAATATCGCTCCAGCCAGCTTCAATACCTTCAATCTGTCTCTTTATGCTTTTTAAATCGTTGGTGTCATTAAACCTTCAACAATTTGTTTTAGCTTTAAATTTTTTTTGGAACTGTTGAAATTACAGTTATAATTCTGATCCCCATTTACCAGAGGTAGTGGAAAGCTTATTGTCAAGTAATGTGTCATTTACTGATTCCAGGAAAATCTTTTCTGTGAAAAAGGCTTCTAACAAGCTTTTAAAGTTAAAGGAAAGTTTAACTTAACTTGTCAACCTCTTGATCCTTATATAAGGAAGTACTGTCCACAAAAACTACTAGATGTTCAAATGTCTAAGGATTTAAACCCAAAGCCTTCAAGGGTACAAAAACAAAACACCCAAGTCTGTAACTGAAGTTATCTCAGACAGGTTACGGACCCGTGGCATATACTTACATTCAGTTAAAGGATAACTTCCTTTTTTTTTCCAACCTGGACCTTATTTCTAGGAGTTTATACATGTATTTACTCACCGGTAAAATTTCTGCATCACTTTGACTCCTTCCGAAGATATTACGCTGAGTCACTCTTTGGTGTACATCCAGTATAATGGGAGAGACGGGGCAGCCTTTCTTTAAGACATTATCTGCAGCAAAACTCCTTCATTTCATTAATGTTTAAAGTAGAATGAATGAACGAATGAGTACTATTGTCCTGTGAGTTTAGAGGTTCAAAGTTTTCGGTTTGGTGGCATCTTGGTAGCGAGCTGCTCTCTCAGCTGTACTGCGAGTGCGCGCCCGTCGAGGCGCTCGCAGCCTGTAAAGTGTTGAGAAAACCTCCCAATAGCTAAGAGTTCATTTTGAACTCACAGGACGATGGTACACATTCATTCATTCATTCTCCTTAAAGGGGAAGTTCGGTCTTTTTCAATATGGACCTATTTTCTAGCAAGAAATACGTTCACTTACTCACCCACTTCACTTACTGTGGTGATTTGTCCTTATCTAGTATCTAGAGACATTTTTACTGCGGAGGCTTTGATGACGTCACTATTATGCAACACCATAACAAGTAAATGTCTGTAAATAAAGGACGAATCACCACAAAAACCTCTTCAAGCTCATGTTTCGTAACAAAACATTGGTGTTTTGTTACGAAATGAAGGAGTTTGTGGCAGATAATGCCTTATTTAGAGGCTGTGCATGGCTGTGAATTTTTCTGTCTGTTACAGTAAGCGCCTTGAGGTGACATTGTCATGAATGGACGCTATACAAATAAAGTTGAATTGAATAGACCTAATCTGCTCTACTTCATTTAAATGCCTCAGTTACAGTGATTTTACTTACAGTAGTATTTAAAATCCCATTATTACTTACAGCTGGGTTGGGTATAGGCACTCAAACTACAAGATTATGTAAAGACCTCAACTTTGACTAGAAATAGCCTTTTAATATTCCCAACAAAGCACTATTGTTTAACAAGGCTGAATAATGTTGAAATGAAATGACTCTCCACTTTCTGTAGACCTAAAATGGCAACAACGTTCATTGCAAACTGGGCCATTTGGCCAGAAAACACCTAAAGGCAAACTTTTCCCATCAGTGAGCCCAGACGTGGCTCTGAAGGAACTGATCTCGCACACAGAAAAAACTTAGCAGTAATCCTGTTGGTGATTTTATCAGTTAGTGCAAACAGCCAAACTTGACATTTTTGACTCAATCATTTCCGCAGATGTTTGTATTGACTATGTCATCATAAGTTGTCAAATTTTTAAATTTATCACAGTAAAAACAACTATAATTCAACTATAATTGCAAACAAATGTGTGGGTTTGCAGCACATAATTAAATAATGGTATGTCTATATTTTCAACATATAGCATATGTTGCAGGGGTGAAGAGGCACTGCCCAGAGCCACAAAGACTTCATGAAGATGACTCATAAACAACGGATCAGGCTTTTTAGTAATATTTTTTTTTTACAGGAGGCTATATATTTCTTTATGCACTAGCAGAGAGCGAAGCCTAACCCCCGAGGCCCGAATCCATCTGTGTTGCTCTCCGTTTTAATGTGCTCCTCTGAGAGACACTCATCCCTCTCCCTGCATCTTTTCTGCTGTTGATCCACTCCTGTTTGTGGTAAATGGAGAATGTGATTGCCATGGTAACCAAGTCTACCACCACTGACACGGACACTGCTGGGCTGCAACCTGCAAAAACAATTCAACACATCCAGCCCAGGGAGTATTGAGGGCCAGAGATCAAACCGGACAAGCACTCCACTGTTCATTGTCTTCTCTGTGAAAGGAAAAATAAAGTTGTTTTTTTTCCCTTTTTGTTCCCCCTTGATCTTTACTTTAAAAACTTTCTTTAACCTTTGAATCCTGAGGCTAAACAATCAGAGCTGAAATTAATAAGCGGTGGGAAGGGGAATACAGCCATTTGTGGATAATTTAGTAGCTCACCAATCAAGGCTGGGTTTAATTTTCTGCTATTGTCATTTCTCCTCAGGAATGCAGAACAATTCCTCAGGTGGGTAATTTTCTGGAAACAGTGACAAATGTTAACTCATAGATTTATTCAAGCTCCAATTTTCAGTACTGGCTGATAAATAAATTCACACAGATGCACTCAAGCAGAGGTACCCGATGTAAAATGTATTAATTGTTTTGTCACAATTGTCCTCTTGTTCACAAGTCAAGCATATGAAATAGATATTCTTGTTGCAGTATTTACCGATATAATACCTGGTGTTGCGTCTTAAATCTTTACATGACTAAAGCTCACTGTACCAAGGAGCAGCATGAGGAATGTTCCAAGCCAAGCCAACTTTATTTATAAAGCACTTAATAACAGAAGGTACTGAGCAAAGTAGTGAAAAGTAAGAATACCGGTTATGGAGCGGGAGAGAGGAGCTCAGCTGGAAGCCAAAAGGAGTTGATGGGCAGTGATTTGGCCGCCACTGGTGACCAGAAGCAGAGCTAGACATTGTCATCATCAGGGGCTTAGCCCACAAAAAGATTCATTATTACAAGGGTGATCCAGTACACCAAAAAAGTAATAAGACTTTAATCTACTGGTGTGGTACCAAAAATTCAGTATTTACCTTTATCTACCCAACGTTTAGGGTGTCCTGCCCATGTTCTTTAATAATCATAACACTACATTATGTTTTCATTGTAATGTATTAATGGATAACCATTAAAGTTAAAACTCAGTCTTGGTGTCACACATCTTACTCAAAGAACAATACCAATACATGGCTCAGGACTAAACAAGGACTCACTGAGCAGAATTCACAGTACCAGTTCTAACCAGGACTCATTCAGGACAGGATTTACAAATCCAGTTCTAAATTATATATAGTTTAATACATACAGTATATATACACAATTTAACCTATTTGATAATTTCATAATACTACAAGTTTAATGTGGCTTTCTCAGCCCTGAAGAACATCAAGATGCACACCAGGAACAGAACTGGACAGGACTGGCTGGGTGCTTAGGAACTCTTGTCCACAGAGAAAAGACTTCTTCTGGAACAGGGTCAAAGGATAAATGGTAATGAAGACAATGACATCATCCGCTTCACAAAGAAAGATGGCAGATGGATTTTGTTTTCATAAACCAGCTATTATTCACATGGGTTTAAAAATATGGCCCAATGAAATTTTGGGGTTATTCATCTTTATTGTGGAAGTTGTTTATAAAACATTCATTTTTTCAAAAGTTTTTTATTTCCCTTCTTTCCCCCTTGTCCATCCCTTACTTTGTAGAGAATTTCAGAGGTGTTGTGGAACATAAAATTGTAAATTAAGACTTTAATTTGCTGTTATATGTGTATTGAGTAAAACTATGCATCATGGTTTCATAGCACTGTCCATGGTGATGACTGTTGATGTCCTTGTCAGCAGCGTCAGCTTCACTGAATGATAGTTTTATCAATGGGATTTTAAGGCCCAGATTCGGTTTGCACTGAAAGATGTATATATATATATATATATATATATATATATATATATATATATACCCACTTATTATAATAATGCTAAAAAATAAAATGTGCAGTACAGAAAAAAATGAGCATTTGAACATACTGTTGAGCACCGATCCCAACATGCAGCACATCAAAATCGTGGGGGAAAAAATCTGAAAAATAACTCTACTGAGCATCATCACCAAAATGAAGAGCAATTTAAACTCCAAATAATTATATGAGAATGAAACAAAAGCATGAGTGCAGCTCTATCTACTCTGGTGTTTCTGTTCCTTTCCCCACTTCCAACAAATCAAACAAATAAGATGTCATGTGAAAGTAGAGACTTTGCTGATTACAAAGATGCCTGTCTCATTACCGTGTGACAAAAACTGACAACTAGCAACAAAAGAGTAGAAAAACCCCCACCAGGTCATAAATTATGTCCTTGCTTCTGCTGTTTTGTGGTCAAAGGTTTTATTCTACCTACAAAAATAAGTAAATAAATAAAAACTCTGCTAATGTGTTCTCCTGTGACTGCCTTTGTTCGAAATGCATGATTAAGGTCCTGGTGGTTTCCATGGAGATGAGGGCTGTTTTACTTGGTCTGTATTCACTATCATATCCTATCATATCCTGTCATATACTATCTTGAAATTTGTTTCTTTCTCGGCCCCTGTGGTGTTATAGGCAAATATAATGCTTCCCCTCAGATCTCCTGACTGACCACTGATAGAGATGTCAGTGATCAACAATGGCTGATGGCTGCCTGAGATATTCACCTGCTTAGCACCTCTATATAAACACCTGTAAAACTGCTCAGGTTTGCTATTTTAGCTTCTGCTTGTCCAGCTCCTCATCTGATATTACTTCACTACTTCCTAGATGAACTGGACTTCTGTTCTTTGGGTTTCACTAAAAAAATGTGTTTTTCTCTCAGTAGGAGACCATTTACATGTGCTACTGTGTACAAGGTAAATTTACTCTGACACAGTAACACATATCTTAACTATAGCACTTCTGTGGTTATACCAAATACCTTGGCTTTCTTTCAGAATAAATGTTATGCATATATCCCTTGTAGTTGTAAAGATGTACGTTGTTTATTTTGAGTATGTGAGGAGGCAGGAAAAATAGGTCTTGTCAAAAGAAGTAATTAAACTGGTTAATCCTCTGGAGTCAATTCAAACCTAAGTTTTAGATTGATTTGGTCCAGTTTGTGAACAGCTGTAGGCTTCCTGTGTGGTTTCGGAAACTGCCGTGTCAGCACTACACTCAAAAATGAATTCAGTTCAGATGTCGATGTGATTGCGCAGATCCAAGAGGCAACTCGCTTGATTTCCCATCAAATTCTCTCTGGCTCTCCTGCCTGCTGTTTCTGAAAGGATTCTGTTTCCTTGATTGTGAGCGCCATTACACCTCTGGCTTGGGGCAGAAGCTCAGCTTGGCCTCACACACGCAATGGCAGAAGAAACATGGCATAAATCTCCCATCTCCTTCCTGCTTCCTTGTCTTTGGTATTTCCACACAGACACACTGTCAGACTGGCATTTAGCACTACAGTTGATGGACACTAATAGGGGCTTGGCTGCTCAACTATTACCCTAAACAGAACCTGTGTCAGCAAGAGAGATCAGCTGCTTGTTCCAGGGTGTTTAAGTATATGCCTGAATGGCTGCAGGTCTGCAACATCACTGTTTTATCATGGAAGTCATAGTTTAACATTTATTCTAACTCAGAAATTTAACTAAAGTTTTTGGCCACAGTCAAACCAATAGTGCCATTAACAGTGTTGCATTGTTTTGCTGCTTTTATTCCTTGTTTTTGTTTTAATCTAATTTTGTTCAGCACTTTGGCGACTATTGTCATTTTTAAATGTGCTATATAAATAAACTTGAGATTGGGATTTATCTTTAGTTAGAATGTATTTGCAAACATGAAGATGGCTTCACTAAACCCCTCCATATACCAATAACTGGCAGTCAGGATATCTGCAGCCCTACTAAATGTCTTTTTTTTCCTTTTCTTTTCAAGGTGTAGTTCACCATTTGCAATGTCACACTCCATCATTATTTCTTTCAGCCAGTTTGGCAAGTTGAACCATCAGGTCTGTCTGTAAAAGATCACTCTGATTGGTTGTTCAGTGTAGAGGGAGAAACAAGGGTAGTGTTCCCACTCTTTTCTTGAAGTTGTTTTCCAGGATTTTTCCAGCTGCTACAGTACGAGTCAGTTTTGGAGAAGTGTTCTACAAATGTAGCTTACATGTTTTTACTGCAATGAAGTTGCGATGGAGCAGTGACCAAGCGGCAATGAAGCGGAGACGAAACGGTGATGAAGCGACGATGCAGAGACGAAGCAATGAAGCAAAGGCAAAGCGGAGACGAAGTGGAGACGAAGCGGAGACGAAGCGGAGATGAAACAGCGATAAAACAGTATCAAAACAGTGATGAAACTGTGATGAAGGCAGCGAAGCGATGAAGTGGAGACGAAGCGGAGACTAAGGGAGGTAAAAATCAGAGATGAAGCAGAAACGAAGATTTTTTTTGTTATCTCTCTATGTGAAACTGTAGTCTTGCATGCAGTCTGAGGCCACGTTTACATGATAACGCTCCGCCTGGAAAACGCAAAAGTAGAGTTTTGTTTTCTCTGACAACTCCACGTTTACACGAGTGTTTTCAGGTGAATCTTAGATGTTGATGTTCACCTGCACTGGCGCCTGTTTGTGACGTTATGTGAAGACTAGCACTTTTTTAAAATTACAAAACAGACTTTTGCTTTTTCAACAATTCAAACAGTGATGCTTCCGTGGAGCGTTTTCAATCTTTCCACTTTGGAAGGTGGTTTCATTTTCTTGTGTTTTTGACTCCCTAAAATGCCGGCACCGTCTAAATGATAGGCACATCTGGGAAAATGTTTTTCACCCTGGAGGGTCATCGTGTAAACGGGGCCTAAAACTTAGTTAAAGGTGTCATAACCTGCTGTTTTACATACACAATCCTTCTTAAATTATCTTCAAATGAATTTTTAATTATAGTTGGGTGGGAGGAAAATTTAACGGGCTCATTTTAACTTCTTTTCATCCGAAACTTTTGTTTGTCGGGGCGGTGATTAGCTCAGTTGGTTGAGCAGCCACCCCAAGAACAGAGGCTACAGCTCCTCAGCGCAGTCGGGCCCGGTTTGATTCCCGGTCGAGGTCCCTTTGCTGCAGGTCATTCCCCACTCTCTCTGCCCCTTTCCTGTCGCTATACACTGTCGTACAAAGGCCACTAGTGCCCAAAAAAATCCTAAAAAAAAACTTTTGTTTGTCGCGAGAATACACACGAGAGTTAGACCTGTCTGCAAGCGCGTTCACGAGGCAAACGTCAAAGCCAAAACAAAGTTTTACCAGGACAGACCAAGTAAAGGAAATGATGTCCCAACAGAGAAAAACGTGATAAAAACGTAACGGCACGGTTGATGGAGAGGATCCACGGAGTAAAAGGGCTGGACTCTGATGAATATAAGGAGCGACGTCTGACGTGAAGTTAACCAAACAGTGTTAGCTTCTGTAGTTACATTGAGAAGGGTCTATCTGCGGCTCGCAAGACAGGGGCGTGTCGTAGGTGTGGTAGTGTGGGCGTGCGCCAGTAAAGCGGGCGTGTCGAGTGTGACGCTTACTCCACGACACGCCCACCAGGCCAAGGAGAGCACGGTAAAATCTAGCCCTACCCCTGACCCTTCCCCTAAACCTAACCAGACCCACCCACACTACGGCCGCCCACTGCGACACGCCCACACTACGACACGCCCACACTACGACACGCCCACTTGGTTGCAAGCCGCAGATAGATACATTTGGTTACATTAGCAGCTTGTCCGCTCGTCAACCACCGTTTACTGGTCTCTGACACAAAAGATAATAAGTTACACAAGCAGCAACACTTACCGACTGCACATTGTCACTGATAAATATAATCCACTGCTCCCTGGTAAAGCTGTCCGTCCTGTTAGAGCACCGAAAACTGCTGAATTTCTGCCGAGGCAACTCAGCACGGCATTCTCCTCCTCCTCCTTGTCGCCGGCGTCCTTTCTGACAAAGCTGGTTTACTCTGTAGCAGGTAATCAGCTGCCATCAGGTGGTGCTAAAGACGCTAGCTTAGCAGGTCGCTCGCAGCCTCTCTAGTTCACGTCATAACAGCTGCTCATAACGACTCCACGGCAGGTAATCAGCTGCTTTTAGGTGGCGCTAAAGAGGCTAGCTTAGCAGCTAGCAGCCTCTCTAGTTCACGTCATTCGGAGAAAGAAATTCAATTCGCGTACTGTGGAGAGCGCGTGCTTGTGGCCGATTCTGGTGAGAAGAGAGAGCCTGCATTCAAAGACGAAGTCACTTTCACTTTCCGGAGTTTCTGGCAGGTTATAACTGAGGTCCCGTTCCAGTACACGTTTTAAAATGAAAAAGTGGGATTTCCCGGTGATGACTCCTTTAATGGTCATGTGAACAGTCGTATTACAGAGTATTACAATAGCTGATGTTGTAGTTGTGATGGGCTGTGCTTGAGTTTGTGACATGTCAAACTACAGGGGCGGCACTGTACTGTATGTTTGAAAAAGTGGAAGCATTTGAATAAAGAGCAGCAAGTGTCACAAAAACATCAGAACCAATCATGAATACATGGTTTACTTCCTGTATGAATCTATTTGGTGATATTCCCAAAGCAGATTTGCGATGAAGTGACACCTACTGTTTGGAATGATGACTGCAGCAAGCTGGGCTGACCACAAAAGATTATGGAGCTCTAAGGTCACAGTTTTCTCAAGAATTGGAGTCTGTTTAGGACATAATCTTCTTGCCCCTTTTCTAAACTTGCATCACCAAACAATGAAGATCAGGAATGTGTGCTTTTCTGAGCTCTGTAAACATCTGAATTAATCTGATGGCCACAAAAAGAGACATTTTCTTTCAAACACACAATATAAAAATACATAAATCCTGTTTGATCTTGCGGTTGTAAATATTATACTTCTACTCTTTAATCATTTTCATAAATGCTTTTAATGATATTTGCATGTCTGTTTGATGCTGCACTGAACAGAGAATGCTGCCAACCTCTGCTATTCAGAAACCTAAATCTTTTAACCTTAACTATTAATAGGGCAATTTCAGCTATAGTTATTAGTTTAATAATTAATCTGAGCTCACTATTAATATTCTAGTACAATTTATGAGACTGATTAATTTAGAGATCCATTTAGCCTCAGTTGAAGGTGGTGACCTGATTCAGATTTCCCAATTATTTAGATAATTTTAAGTCTTGATTAAAATTTCAAAATTATGGTTAAACATTTACAAAGCAGAAAACAATATCCTGTTAATCCCTACACATGTATTATTGAGTTGGGGAGAGATGCTGTTGTTGAAAGTACAATAAAAGATGGAAGAGATGCAACATAATCCAAAAACACAAATATGTCTTAAATAAAGTAAACGCATCTCCATCAGGGATAGAAAAGGAAGCAATAGCTGTATTTCTAATGTATGATCAGTTTAATTTCCAAATTGCTTATTACTGAGGTTTTAGTAGGTGGACTGTGGAGTCCAGGACATGCTGCTCTCCCAGTAGTGAATGGTGACAGCAGCAGGGTGGTAGCGTGAAGGAATAATGTATTAAACACATGGCTTTTCACTTAATACTCAATTATTATCTGATTTTTGCAAACACAGAGCAGATAGTTTCATGCATGTATTGCGTTTTCTAAATGCAGATAGTAATATGGCACCATTTCCTCCCCAGTGTGACTTAACTTATGTGATTAGCCTTTCAATATCTATTCCAACCATTTCTAGAGCACTTTCACCACCATAAATACTGCACATAAAGTGATGTATTAAATGCAACAGTATTCTTTTAACCAGCACCTGGTAATAATTCTTTTATAGCACCACAAGGTAATTAGTGATTGGATGTCCGGCTCTTTTGGTTCAGCTCCCAAGCAGCTTTTCATTTAGGATTTTTTGTAGCCCTGAATTTTACCTTAATTTTGCAAAAAATAAATGGTTTGTGTGTTAAAACATTTTTTGCATTCAGTGTTTTTATGAAAAGCCTTATAATTTTGTGCATTTATTCTATCATCAAACTGCAGCCTGCTGCTTTAATTTCAGGTGTCACTTATAATAATATAACTCAACAACATAATGCACTCGCACTCTCATCACTAACTGCTGTCCTCACATTCAGTGGAATATCTGCTCCCTCTCTGTTTTAACAAACTGGTACGAGCCTGTATGCTAACGTGACAGGCCTCCAAACTGGTCAATCTGCAATTTTGCAAAATTCTGCAATCGATCTCCTAAAAAACTGGGAGCCGGCTCTCACTCAATGCCAGCCTGCTCTTCTGATTCACTACAAAGCATCAGCTCCCAGAGCCAGCTCTTCTGAGCATGACACACCACTAGAGGTAATGTCAATTAACAAAACTGTTTGCCAACGATAAGGAAAAAACAGAATTTTGCATTGCTACTACAAGGTAAAGTGTGTGGGACTGTGAGATTAAAAGTGCAAAATGAGAAAGATGCATGTCAAAGATGACAACTGCTGGAAAAAAACATGTTTGGAAGCCTTTTTACTTGGTAAAGGTAGCATCCAGCAGAAGGCTTATCCCCCAATAAGCAGCCAACAGCCACAAAAGCTAAGATACTGTAGTGGTAATTTGTGAAAGATTTCTGAAGTTTGATGGATTTATTTGGGTCTCACTATCCCTTTCAGAAACTTATTAGCACAAAATTGAAGGAACTGTAAGACAATGCTGTGGGTGACCTGTGCACTCAGTTAGCAAGTGCTGCAAAGCTCTTTCCTCAGCACAGATTTAGTCAGCTGTAACCACCATGTTATCATGTTCCCAAGTGGAAAACTACAGCGTGTTATGACGACCACAGCAATGGCAGAACTAAAACACTTTCACAAACTGATTTCCAAGGCTGCTGAACACTGGAGACTAATTAGAAAGGTAACAGCATGTGTATATGACAGCTAGCAACATAGTGTTAGCCAATCCTGAACACCTACAGTATGAGGGAATGGGGGAGCTGTAAGGCACTGGCTAACAGCTATCCCCAGTCCTTAATATTATATTTGTGTGTAATGGCTTTCCCTGAACAATGGTAAATATTTTACACTAGCTATCGAATTAATAAATAATTATCAAGTGAAATCCAGTTTACAGACTTTGTGTCCTTGCAGTAGAAATAAATCTGGGAGAAAATCCGTTTTTATAAAGAAAGTCAGCTGACAAAGACAATCTGAGCCATTAACCCTGCTCAGGGGAATGATTTTCTGCATTTAGAAAACATATGATGACAGTGCGAGTGTCTCAGGCCACCTAAAATGTAGGTTGTATCATTTGACGGGTCACCTTTATGGATGAAAAGAAGTCGTTTATAAGGACCTTCTCCTTTGGTTCATTGCATCTTGAGAAATTTTACCAATAAAATCTTTGTAAAATAGCTTTTAAACTTTGGCAGAGTCTTTTCTGTTATGCTGACAGAGAAAACATTGCTTTCAAGTCTATGCTGTTCTACAAAACTGTGTCAACACAATATTATCAGTTAGTTTAGCTATTTTTCTCCACTGGATTTGGTTGTCAGCAACATTTGTAGATTGCCTGAACTGGACAGAATTGTCATGATAAAGTGACACATTTAATCAGAACTCACTGTGAGGTCCGGGAAGGTAGATGTTGAAAGAAAGCAGCCAGAGAAAAGCCAAAAATTGACCTGCCAAAGTTTGGGATCTGAGATTTCTGGCACCGAAAAGGAAGGTCTCACCCACCAAGCTCTACCTGAATATGTAATTAGCCTCATAAAAGCTCCACTGCTTTCTTTAAATAACTCCTGCGGAGTGTCTTTTTGATGTTGCCAGGGCCAGCCTTCACCTGGCAGACTGATTTGTAAGAGCTCTGCTGGCTGCAGCTTAGAATTGAAAAAGCCGCACTTCCCCAGCCAGAGTGGAGCGAAATGTTCGGGTTGTTCTGTGATAGCAGCATCTTCAAATTATCTTCATTGCACAGTGTGGGGTGTCAACTGCATCATTTTATAAAATAGCTATAATTTTGGCCTCATCTAAAATGCAAAAGAGAACCTGATTCACAGAGCGTGCCACCGCTGGGCTGATTTAAATTCCTGAGACTTTCTGAGAATCACTAACCTGATTTACATCATCTGGGTGCGTTCAACAAGTACACGCGGGGGCGTTCCCTTTCCTCACGCACTCCATCTGAGTAAGGCGACAGTTATAGGTGATTTCGTCTGGTTAGAGAATAGTAGGAGCCAATCACTAATCGCGGGTGGGACTTTTGAAGGATGGGCGGCGTTTTGGCCGGATGTGATGTAGAAGCACAGGCGACAGCAGTGTAGTCAGTCAGTTATTTCAGACAACAACAATCGTGGCGGCTTGCCGTAGGAATCAGAGCGACGAAATTGATTTGGCTATTTCCACTGTTTTGTCAAATCTTCCAAATATATCTTCCTTGAAAGACGAACAGAGGACGGCTTTGAATGCGTTCGTTGGTGGTGATGATGTGCCGCCGCCGCCATGTTGTTTGACTGAAGCTTTTTGAGCTTGATAACATGTTTTGATAACTCGATCCTCTATGCGTGGTGGCTCTGGTGTCGCTCTGAGTTGCGTCACGGGTTGCGTCATTCGGTTCAACGTGAGTGGCTGAAGTAGCGTGTCAGTCAAGATGACGGACAGATCTTCTATCCAATCACATGCAAGAGTTTTAGAAAAAAAAAGACTAATTTGAAATGACATCGGGTTAACTCCCTCCCCAGATGGTATTGCAAATACCAGGTGGCGGGAGTCAGGTTAGAGAATCACAGGGGCGGTCTGAACCTGCAGGACCCCGACACTTTAAGCCCTAACCATACTGAAGACTCATCTAGATGCAAACAGCTGCAGACGCTGCACAGCTGCATCTTAAGCCTAAATCATTGAAATATGCTGATAGCTACACCGGGATTGGGTTTGTTCAGAGCAGCAGTCTGTCATCAGATGCTAGTAAACAAAGCCATCAAGCTAAAGTGCTGTCTCACAAAGCGATTCACAGAGGATGTAACCAAATCTTGGTCTTTAAAAAGCAGCTCAGGCAGTCATTTCTGAACATCAGCGGTTTCTGCTCTCTGTACTCCCTGCAGCAAAGTAGCAGTTATGACATGTTATTATTTCTGATTGTGTGAGATATTAGAAAGCTGCATGAGTTGCAATGCTGGAGATAACTTCCGCTGCGTTGGAATGTGATGTGCAGGTAAATAATCTGAGCAAAGCAAAGTCCACCCAGCTTTGTTATTAAACCCAACAATATGCCAGTGGTCCAAAGAAACTGGAAAATAGAAAAATCTCCTGAATCCAATTTGTGTTTGGCTAACACCAAATAGGAGAGCGCTACATACAGCTTCCTTGGTATGCTGATGGATGTCAGGGTTGTGACATGCAAAACCGGTATAGTTATTTGCAGGCAGGCCACTTAAGTAGATAAAGTGAATTTCAAAATTGTCTGTGTTTAAAAGGGCTGCAGCTTTACTAAGAAATAGTAAAGCTATAGTAAATTACTATAATTCATTAATGTACCATATTTTATAAATGTGAAAAATAAAATTAAATACTATTTAACTATAATATTATCAGTGCCAAATATTGAGTAAATTCCCCTTTAGCCATCCATCACAGTAAAGGAAAAAAAGAAAGGGTTAATCGCTATGTTTTTCATTGCAAACTGTCACAGAGGTGATGTTGCAAAACTACACTGCCACCAAAAAACAGGTCATACACTAATATTTTGATGGACCACCTTTAGCTCGGATTACGGCACACATTCGCTGTGGCATTGTTTCAATAAGCTTCTGTAAAGTCTCAAGATTCATTTCCATCCAGTGTTGCATTAATTTTACACCAAGATCTTGATGACGACGGTAAAGTCTGCTCACAGCCTTCTACAGCACTTCCCAAAGATTCTCAATGGATTCAATGTGCCCATCACTCTGGAACAGGGTAAATCTGGACTCCTCAGACCGCATCACCTTCTTCCATTGCTCAACAGTCTAATCTTTATGCTCCCTAGCAAATTGAAAACCTTTTCCGGTTAGCCTCACTGATCAGTGGTTTTCTTAAGGCTTCAAAGCTGTTCAGTCCCAATCCCTTGAGTTCTCTTTGGATTGCATGTGTGGAAACACTCTTACTTTCACTATTGAACATAGCCGTAAGTTCTACTGTTGTTTTTCTTCAAATTGATCTCACCAAACGTTTAAGTGATTGCCAATCACGATCATTCAGGATTTTTTTCCCGAAAATTCTTCCTGGAAGATGATGGGTCTCCACTATACTTCCACTTTTTAATAATGCATTGGACAGTTTTGAACCCAATTTTAGTAGTTTCTGCATCTCCTTAGATGTTTCCTCTGCTTGATGCCAACGATTTGACCCTGCTAAGACAGGCTAACATCTTTTCCACCACCATGGGATGTGTCTTTCTACATGTTTGTTTTGGAAATGAGAAGCAACTCATTGCACTAGTTGGGGTTAAATAACTTAATTGCCCATGCAGTAATTATCCAATAGGAGGCTCGTACCCATTTGCTTAGTTAAATCCAGGTGGTGGCTTTTTTTTTGGCCAGGCAGTGGCCAAAAAATAGTTGGCTCAGCCATGTCCACATGGAGATACATTTAGGAGTATCGGCTAATGTTTTTATTGTTTGGATGTTTTGTCCACATGGAACTGGTCTTGTCAGAGTCTTATCTCTTAAACCTGGCCTCAAAATGACTAAGTTTTGTTTCCATGTTTGAAACCCATATTCATCTTTCATTAACCAATGATGTCAAAGCTCCAGCTCTCTCTTGACATGCATGTGCAGGTCCCATCAATAACCACAACAACAGAAGATGACAGTGTTGAATTCATGCTAAAGTAGAGCATGGTGGGAGTTGGTGCAATGTTGGGAACAATCACATCAGATAAGAAATTTTAAGCCCCACTTCAAAGTGTCCAAGGATTTTCCAGTTTTCACTGTTCAGTATGAATTAAAACATGGTTGTAGGTTGACATCAGGTGTGACGTCTGCTCTGTCATGTCTGCTTTACCAGAGGAGGAGAAAAAACCTGGATTGGTCCACAAGGCAAGACTTGCAGACTTTTTGACTGTTGGTTCAGGATCAGGACCTCTCCTGTACAATGTTTTCAACAGGAAACTCAGAGGATTTCTCACTTTTCTACTGGAGTAAATAGTTCATGGTGGGCTAGAATTAGCATTAGAAGTAGTCAACCCTGTTCCACCCCCCCCCCCCCCCCCCCCTTCCTCCATCACCTTCTGTCTTAGTGAATTAAAATCATGAGTCCACTCAGTTTTTCCTAAACTAACCGCAATAAAACTGATTCTGTATACATCCCAAACTGTTCTTCCATCACAGAAACTGTTCAAGAAAATAAGAAAAAACAATTTGTCAAAAAAAGAAAAGAAAAAAAAAATCATCTTTATTAATATTGTAAACCGGTTACATTTGCATTTATACTTTTAGATTTAAACAACTTATTTGTAATTTATATTTTAGAATTAAACTTTGTAATAATTGCATGAACTGAGTCTCAAATACTCAAATATTGATACCTCTAGAACAGGTTTTCATATTAGATATTATTTTAGTAATTTGTTTTAAATATGTGGTTCATAATGAACAGAAACATCTACCACCAGGATCTTGTCTAAATCATACGAGTTGGTCAGAACCATTTTCTCCTTCCACCTGCTACAGACTTGTCAAATACGACGCAGTGCAAGTGTCCTGCTGACTCGGTCCAGTTGAAACAGTTGGTGATGATGGGTGAACACAAACACAGTCACGTGTGGAGCCATTCCGTCTCCAGAAAACAGGAACGATGTGGCACGTGGTGTGTGTGAGAAGATGGGGGGGCAATGCAGCACCATACAGAAGAACCTCATTAAACATCTCTGAATCAATCACAGCACAGACTGTGAAGAGGTTATTATGGGATGACCTGTAGGAGGGGAGGAGCTTCTACAGCGAGACTGATGTTTTTGGTGCTACATAGGTATGATCCTGGCACAGAGGAAAAAAATGTTGAACTGTTGGGATGTGTAACAGCTAGAATCTGAAATACACCACCTCTTATTTTGATTTTTGTGTAAAGTATTGACATTGTATCAGTATTTTTGATACCAGCCTGAATTTTACATGGTATTGGACCAGAAAGGACATTAAAAAAGGGACACCATGTAACTTTTGACCCAACATTACCTAATACAAGTAATAATAGATTATTTATTGGGCCAATGAACACCACTTGACATATGTCGGTGCCCTCCTCAAAAACCAGACACTGCAACTTTGCAGGAGCGGATCCGTCTCTCGTTGGATCATGTGACCTGGAGTGCTTTGACTCATGGCTCGATGACGTTTCTGTCAGCTGATCAAAGTTGTTTGCAGACATGATTCTAAAAAACAGATATAAACTGTCTAATTTTACAACAGTGTGTGGTCTATGGGAAGGCACGGATGTGGCCAAAATTTACACAGTATCCCTTTAATATTGTTGCAGCTCATTAATGGAAACCTCCATGAAAGAGGACATTTTCTCTGTTCACTCAGGTGGAAAAAAATCCCTTTTCTCATTTTGCCCCTCAGGGACAAATTCTGCAACCGTATGTGTCATGATCTGCTGGTTGTATGTCACATTTCAGTCTTTTCAGTTTCTCATCTGGTCATTTTAGAGTTCTGTCGGGTTTCCTGTTTTATTTTGTAGGCTTTTTTCCTCCCTTCTCTTTTCTGTTCAGTTACTTCTTGATCCCTACACACCTGGTTTCTATCGCTAATTTACTTCACCTGCATGCTTCTAATATGGTGCAGTCTCTCGTCTCTCCTTTACCTTGTGGTTTCATTTAATCTCGTCATCCCGTTTTCCCTCGTGTTAGTCCGCGTGTCTCGGTTCTTTTATTTTTCATTAAACTGTATTCGTGCTCTAGTCTGCCTCCTGCCTCTTACCCTGCATTTTGGTCCACATCCTCCACCATCTGTGACAGTATACATGCACTCCTTGAATAATATTACCACATCATTGGCAACACTGAATAAATAAACCACTAAATTTGCATCAGAATATTAAGAAAAGGGATAAATTGGAATGAATCACACGTTCATGGCCAAACATGTGATTTGTTGCATGCTCAAAAGCTGTCATGACAGTCCACTTTTAACAGGTGGGCGATTATACAGAGCTTATTCATTAAGTTAAAAAGACAAGAAAAATGTTTTACTTGTTCTAGTAAAAAGATGACTGATTCCCATCTCTGCACTGCTTGATCAACAGAGCCCAGACTATCATCGCCGCTTCAGTTCTCATATTTATTCTTTGACAATTGAATCCATCTTTTCCTCTTACTTTAATTTTCTTTTCTTTATATTCTTAGCTGTTGCAGCCTTTCTATTTTTCTCAAATGTCAGATGTAAGTAGGGCAGTGAATGTTATCTGCCGAAGATGTCTTCCCTCTCCATCACTGTCTTCTGTGCTCTATATTCCTCTTATTTCTGGCATCCGTCTTTCTCTCTGTCACATATTATCTACACATCTCTCTCCCTCTAATCTCTTTTTACTCCATCAGTGCCTGTGACAATATTTCTTACTCTTTCTTCTCATCTTGCGTCTCACTTGTCTCTCCCTCCCTCCCATTTCAACGCTCGCTGTTTTGCTCCATCTCCCAGCGGCTCTGACCTCTGTTAGCGCCCAATCTGTCTTAGCGTCATTACCAGCTTCGCTTTCCTCACTCTGTCTTCTCTTGCTGTCCTACACAACTTAATGTTTCTGCCACTGCTGGCGGTCAGTTCGATCTCTACTTCTCACCTCTGCTTCTTTTCTGTTTGCCAACCACCACACTGCGGACAGCCCTCTGTGGTTCTCTGCCTTTAAAGGGAGCGAAAAAAAAAAGGCCTTTACTGGTATTCAACACACTTCTGTCTTCTGCTGAGAGCAGCACAACTCACTAGAGGCACTTTTTATTATTTCAAAGACCGAGGCAACAAAATTATACACAGAATAAGAAAGACGCATGCAGACAGTGTGGTGAGAGGGAAAAAGGTGCTCAAAACAAAAATGCTTTGACATCTCTGCATGACTGCCCATTACACAGCTGACAATGCTTTTAAATTAGAGTTTAAAAGTGGTTTAGGTCTGCATGGCTTGGATCAGTCAGTCATACTCAGGTTAAAAAATAAATAAATAGAAGAAAAACACTTCAATTTCAGCTGAATATTCAGCCGGTGATGCTTTCTTGCTTTTTCCAAAGGGAATTTGTGTATCAAACTGCATTTTGGTGTCAAGTACACACCTGTTTTACAAAATTCAACATCATGCTTTGCCGCCTACGGGCACGCACCCTGAGGACAGGCAACATTTGCTCATATTTCATCAACTTCCTTGCACCCTGGGCTACGAGACAAGGACCTCCACACCATCTGCCTGCTCTTTCCTCCAAACATCCCACATCACCTGAGGTGTTGCACCGGAGGTGCTTTCATCAAGCAACCAGCAACTTTGAGCTCAATGGTTCATCTTTGTCCTCATTCCCAACAATATGGTTTGATAATACTTCCTACAGTACTGAGAAGCAGAGTTATTTTCCACTTGCTCTTCATCTAATTAGTGTCAATGCTCAATTTCTCTTCTCCTTAACATGGCACTCACTCTCTTCCCACCCACCATCAAAGCTCTCAGCACAATTAAGCGTGTAAAATGCGGCAAGGAGTAAAAAAGAAGCAGGGAAATAAAAGGCAGGCTTGAAGTGCAGAGGCATCTTTGATGTGCAGAGTGAGATGGCGCAGGTTACCCTCTTGCGAGAGATTTGGGCTTGCAGTGCTGTAGGCATGTGGAGAACATGTACTCCAGCAGAACCTTGGAAATAGATGTTTGATGCTTTATAATACTTGATTAATGGTACAGTAGATGGCATTAACTTTCATTTCCTCATCTGCAAGGTCAACTATCACGTCACCAACATGCGATATGAAAAAAATCATTTGTTTAACTCGCTGCCTACTCTGATCTTCTGATTTATTTTGCACAGGGGTGTAAAACTGCAGGTTTTGGCGTTAGTCATCTGCTGAAGGGGAGACCCCTGACTGAGCTCACCTTGGACCCCTGCTGTGTAGAGAGTCTGATGTGTGAATGTTGAAGCCGATACCAAAAATAAACTCCATGGTGGAGACAGCTCGGGTCAGATTTACTAAGCCGGGCTAATTAGTGTGAGGCCGCCCTTTAAAAAAACAAAAAACAAAAGCTGCAATGGGGGGGCCGGATCTGTGGGTGATCTAACAACACAGGATTACAAACACAGAGGCAGGCACTTCATTCCAGTAATAACCAAAGCAATCTATGAAGAGCAGCACGAATTGATGCGGGTCTTCAAAGGCTGACCTTTTCTTAATTACATGTAGATAATTTGGGAACAACACCAGTTTGTTGAATGTAATTTTAGAAATAACAGTGTTAAAGTGACGGAGCTTACCATTGATGAGCTGTTGAAAACATTTGAGGTGAATTAATTAACTATTATACGGAAAGAGACCATTACCCTGTGTTTGTAATGTCACTTGAAATCTTAATATTTTAATATTCAGCATTACAACATTGAGGCTTACTTATTTTTTTGCCTTTGCAGTTCAGGTTCATGAACAGTGCACGAAAAGGAAATAATTAAATTATTGATGTCTAATGTGCAATTTAAAGAAAATAAAGCAAACGGGCAAAACAAAATGAGGTCCATTAATTACCTCAGGGGGAGGGCATCACAAACAAAAATGCAGAAAGAAAAGTTTCGAGAAACTTCAGAGCTTTTTTTTTTCTTCTGTATTCTGCCTTTTTCTCACTGTATGATTCCTTTTTGCAAAACATTAATATTCTCTGACATAATTTCAGATAGAAATCTCTCAGTTCCACTCAGTTGCCTGTTCCTGAGAAAATCTGCATCAGGTCTTTTGAACCCTGAGGGATCCCAAACCTGAGGCAACCCAAGTGTGAAACACTTACTGTAACACATGCTCTGATAACAAAGAAAGACCAAACTGCTCATTAACAGTTACTTGCACTTTATCATGGAGCAACATCAGTGTTTTAGTTTTCTTATTGACATACAAGCAGCGAATAAGCCGTCTTTCATGACAGAGATCAGAGACAAGATATTAAAAAAAAAAAAAGTGGGATAAAGTCTCAAATCCTGAAACAGATACCTGAACAGGAAGAAACAACCCACCAAGTAGGCTTCTCTTAGCTTTTTGTTTTTACTGTAAAATGTTGCTTTATTCCTTCTCTTAAAGGATACAGCAACTATTTTTCTTTCAACCTGGACCTTATTTCTAGGAATTTATACTTGCATTTACTAACTGGTAAAATTTCTGTATCACTCTGAATCCCTCTGACAATATGTAGATTATTTGTAGATCAGTGTATATCCATATAATGGGAGGGAAGGGCTAAATGAATGGGCCTCTCTTTAAGGCATTATCTGCAGCAAAACTCCTAATTTCACCAATATTTTAAGACGAATGAACGAATGATGAAGTACTTTTGTCCTGCGAGTTCAGATTTACCTTTCCGATAGTTATTAGGGGCGTTCTCTACACTCTAATGGGCGCACACGGCCGCAGGGCAGCTAGCTAGCCAGACAATAACCTGCAATCCACAAAACTTTAAACTCACCGCGCAATAGTATTCGTTCGTTTGTTCATTTGTCTTAAAGGGACTAGAGGCAAGATTAAGAAATGAAACTAACGACTGCCGCTTCAGGTAACTGCAGCCTAAAGCCAAGCCGTCACGGGAGCGTGCACAAACTGAAGCTATAATGTTGTTTACTAAGCTTTTTCTTCGTAGTTCCACTTTTTAGTGTCTTTCAGTTGATCTGGATCGTTTGCTGACGGCAGAAGAATCCATAACTATCGCTACAGTGTTTGAATTTACCGCAACCGTCTTCTTCCTGTATCAAAACTGCCGATGTAGCGTCATTTGACGTCACGTCTGCAGGGCAGCGTGGGAAATTTGGACACTGAATTGCAGCGCACGGAGAGAAACGTGGGTGGAAACGTTATTTTTGGTATTTAGCGCTTCATCGCCCATTGGTATAAAAAAATGGATATTCATGTTGTTGTTTTTTTATATTCATGTCTCTAGTCCCTTTAAAGTATTGGTGAAATTAAGGTATTGCTAAAGATAATGCCTTGTTGAGGCCTATTCATCCTGCTCCCTTCACTCCCATTAGGCTATACCCAGAGGAATATTTTACTTCTCAAAGCTTTCTCTTTTTGCATCTCAGGAGACAAAAGGGAGATCTCATCTCAGCCTCATTCAGGTTTCAAACCGTTTTCATGAATGTCTCTTTTGTCTGTAGTTGAGACGACAATAACAGGAGTCTTATTGGAGACATGATGCAGACATTTTAAGAATAATGATTAAGATCTCCTTTGGAAGTGAGACTAAGTTGAGATTTTGTGCAACTTTTCTATCTGGAGACAAGGTTGAGAAACAGGAGAAATAAGCCATCGTCTCATTTAGCACTCACATGAATCTCACATTTGTGTAGGAGACGTAAATGAGACCTTTATGAAATCTCATTTCATCCTCTGGGTATGGTTATACGTGAATCTATGACTAATCCAAATATTATCCAAAGGAGTCAGGGTAATACAGAATTTTTTGGGAGTTGATTGCTAAATTTGAGGTAAAAAAAAAAGTTATCCTTTAATTTCACTTAAAGCAGCACTATTGAACTTTGGCAGATTTTTAAACTTTGGCGACCCCTGACAATGGCTAAATCTGCATCCATCTCTTCTCTGAACTCTCTCAAGAGAATAAAAGCCAGTTTGATGTTGACTCTTATCTTAACTTTTGCTGTTATTTTCCTCCCTGGCTTTCTCTGAGAACACCCTCCTGCATTTCTTTGCTGAATAAACCATGATGCATGTTAAAAAAGGCTCATGCTGCGATGTTCAGTTGCTGGGGTGAGACAGGCTGCTGTAAAGGAAGACAAAACTGTCAGGTAATGCCCCAAGCCGGAAAAAAGATGTTGAGAAGGCAGTTTCTTAGCCTTGGGACGCTGCTTGAATGAGCATTGTGGATGTCTGTGCCATCAAAATGAGTCAGAAGCACATAAGTTTAAATTAAAAACTTGGGTCGTTTTGTTTTAATTCCAACACTGTAGTTAAAGATCCAAACCCCAAAGCAGCACTCTGGTCTCAGGCCAGTTTAGTTTGTACCAGTAAATTAAGATAACCAGTTCTGCAGTCAGTGTGTTCTTCCACCTTCCTTTGACATTCCAAACAAATTAACACAAGTAGAGACACACTGTCCCTTTTTACTCTCAGCCACCGGCAGCAGTTACTGTTTTGCTGCCATGCCAAAGACAAAACTGAAGATTTTTATAGCCAGAGCATCATAATCAGCGACTGTGTGATTCATTTCCTCTAAACACTGTCCTCGCAAAAAATTTAGCCCTGCAATGGGAAGCTCCTGTAAATGTGCAACAGTTCCACCATAACTGTGAGCATGCCTTTAATATTTGATGCCTTTAATCAAATATTCCTTAATTTCTTAAGTGAATCCCGGCAGTACCTTTCTTTTGACAGAGGAAATGCTCTGAAATAATTTGCATACAAATCTAACAGTTATGTCCAACCCATTTTGATGGTTTTAGACTGAGGATGTCTGCATGACAAACGATATGAGAAATTCAGTAATTCTGCTGAGAAAGTACATTTTCCAGAGAAAATTTGTCTCAAAGCATTTCTGAGCGTTTTTTTCCCCCCAGTCAAATGGATCCTGACCCCTACACATACCACTTATAACTACGAATGTGCCTGTGAGGGGGGTTATCAACACAATTCATGTTTCAAGTGCCATCTGCAGATGTAGTGGAGATAATGACTGCAAAGAGAAGCAGGGGACAGCAGGAGGTACACATGTTGAAAGATCTCTTCAGCTGCTCGAGTGCTCTTTGAAACGGCTGGATCATTTCAATTCTTGAACTTTACGGTTGACTTGTTTTAGACAGACAACACACCCTCAGAAAGAGCATACAGGCATTTCCTCTCTGCCTGGTGGTTATTGCAGAGGGACTAATGGGAGTCGATGACCCTGCAAAAATGACTAAGCAGAGAAAGATTGATAAATGTGAGGCAGGGCCAGGACTAAAACATACCTGTAGCCATCTCAGCTCAGCTGTAAGTGGAAAGAAAACAACAAACAAACAAGGGCCTCTGCTCTATTTTCTAGAATTCAGTATATTGCTTTATTTGTTTACTTTCTTTTACATTTTGCTGAAGCCAAATAGATATGACCTTCCCCACCTCAACATGCGATCGCAATTCTAAACTGACAGTCCTGCAGATTTCTATGAACACACAAGCCTGGGAAGTCTTTAGGTGTGTGGAACTAAAGCCTGGTTAGTGATCCATAAAATCAATTTTTATGAGAGGCAGGCTTGATATCAAAGCAGAAGCTTCTGACACTCTAAATCAGCCACAGTAGAAAATAACTTCATACCAACAAATTGTGCCATGAGGATTTGAACACTTGTGGCAGAATTTGACAGTTAAAGCACTTTTTGTACGGCAAGAAAGATGTAAAATGTTGGTTGTTTGAGGGACAAGACAGCTAATTACTTAAATGAAACAAGCTCCACAGAATCAATCATTTTTTAAAATTATAATGTAGTTTAAAACAGTGCACTTTGCATTTCCTGCTTAGAAGTGAGCATATTCATGACTTCTGACCTAATGTATTTTTTCAAGCAGCCTTTCTGGTGAAACCAAATGTCCTAATATACACACTGTAATGCACAAGAGTAGCTTGTTACATTTACTTTACCCCACAATAGGCCAAAACTACACTTATTGTTCACTTACTCGATTTATCTGTTCAGTTTACTTGTTAGAAAAAGCAGCAAATCAGCCAATCAGATGATGACTTGCTGAAGTTCAAACTGAGCATCAGAAGGAGGAAAAAGGGGGCTCTAAGTGACTTCAAGCGTGGCGTGGTTGTTGGTCTGATTATATCAGAAATCTACTGGGATTTTCACACACAACCACAACAAATTTGAAAGATGAAATTCATCCCCATCGGAATTAAATTCAACACTTTCCTATAGTTTATGTGGGAACCACAGAGGGTGTTGGGGTACATTCACAAAGCTTTTTTGATTCGAATCAAGAGTGTTTGCTCGGTAAGGTCTGCTTCGTTTGGGGGGGGGGGGGGGGGGGGGTTGTGAATGCGCAAACGGACTCTGATCCGGAACAAACAAGCAGACTCGGTCTGCCTACAAATGCAGGTCTCAGTCCTCTTGAAGTGGACCAAATACAGGAAATGGACTACAAACTGCTGCTTCCTGCATTTGGTTAAGCATGGCATTGTGGGTAAAATGTTGAACATTTTGGAAAAACAGGACTACAACAAACACATGTGGGACTGCAGTACTTTTGAAAATGGCTCATGGTCAGACGTGTTCATACAGGG
The DNA here is from genome assembly GCA_023101725.1 of Atherinomorus stipes. NCBI lineage: Eukaryota > Metazoa > Chordata > Actinopteri > Atheriniformes > Atherinidae > Atherinomorus > Atherinomorus stipes. The sequence goes on from JALJCO010004337.1 coordinate 975,442, forward strand.
CCCATTGTTGCAATGAATAAATACAGCATGCTTGCTTAAGATAGAATAAAACACAAAACCACAATGGTTTCATGCTCCATATGGAGGAAACGGAAGTTGTGAGAACCTTTGTGTTTGTTGTATGTCTTGTCCTCGCCTCGGTGAATCCAAATGCAGCGCCACCTCTGAAGAAATTGGGAACATTATTCAAAAGGTTTGGCTCATTTGGCCATGGTGCAACGCAATCAACGCAATCTCAGACCGGAAGACCACCCCCGCCCCCAGCCGAGCCGAGTCCCCAATCGGACCGAGTCTACCAGACTTTGCTTTGTGAATGCGCCCTCAGATTAACACGACGAGTTAAAATTGCTAACAATGTCACAGTGTTAACTAACTTTTGTAGTGTTAAACTTTGACACCAAGATGGACAATAGTGACTAAGTCTGTGTTAAAAGTTCACCAACTGGACTTGCATAAAACAATGAGTTTCATTTTATGTACGACATTCTACCAATTATTAGAGAGAGCAGTGATGGGATGAAAGATTTTATTTGTGTACCTGTCTGACAAATCAGGTGTTTCAGTGCATGTTCCCCAGCCTGTGATATCAACAATCTCAGAGGCACTGCCAAATCCAGCATTTGACTTTAGAACAGACCCTGAAGGGAACCAACTGACTTGATATATGACAAACAAGTCCAATCAACAGCTTTCAGGTTTTCAGATAACAGCACAGTGGGGGAAAGTCAAGGGATTACATACAGTATGCAGTACACCTTTCTCATGGTGCAGAACAGAACAAGCAGTCCCACAAAGCATGATGGGAAATACTCAAATGAACTCAGGACAAATTACACTAGATATGCCTGGATGTTTGAACATCCCCAAGTGTTAATTAAATCCTTCTATGCCATGATATTACACCATTACAGCCATAATTGTTCACCACAACGGTTAATGGGCTATATATGCCCGGCTCCACTACTTCCTGAACTTCAGACAGCACCTTTGCTTCCTGTCTTTCATTACTGGTTGAACTAATTACTCCAGGTGTGTCTGGCCAGTTACTGAGGTCAGACACACCTGGGTTAATCAGTTCGTCCAGTCACAACAGACAGGAAGCAAAGGTGCTGTCTGAAATTCAGGAAGTAGTGGAGCCGGGCATATAGCCCATTGTGTTTGAATCAACACTGAAACTTTTAACACCAAAAATTAGCACTTTTGAATTTGCTGTGCATCTCTAGGGTTTCCAGAGAATGGTGTTATGGAGAGAAAATATCCAGTGAGCAACACTTGACTGGACCAGAATGTCTTGTTGATGTCAGAGGTCAGAGGAGAATGGACAGACTGGTTGGATATGACAGAAAGGCAACATGAAATCCACACTGGGTGCCACTCCTGTAGGCTAACAACAGGAAACGGAGGTTACTATTCAAACAGGCTCACCAAAACTAGACATTTACAGATTGGAAATCTTCTGATGACGATTTCTAGCAGGATAATGCACCATGTCACAAAGCTCAGATCATCCCCAACTGCTCTCTGGATCATGAAGAGTTGACTGTACAGATCTCAATCCAACAGAGCAGCTTTGGGATGTGGTGGAACAGGAGATCCTCGTCATGGATGTGCATCTGTATGATGCTAATATGGAGCAAAATCTCTGAGGAATGTTTCCAACACCTATTTGAATCTATGACACCAAAAGTTCAGAAGGTGACATGCGGTCCAATCGGGTACAAGCAAGGTGGATCTAATAAAGTGGCTGGTGTATGTGTTTTCACATCGTTATTGAACCTCTGTTGCAGGATGTCGGGGAGAAAAGATCATTATGAACTTATTAGCTGCTGAAGAGGTGCAGAGTTTGCTGTCAATACTGGCTTGCTGACTATAGAGAAAGACAACATAATTGTGCATGAGTCAGCTTGTATTTATTCTTTAATCCATCTGCACATAGAAAGAGCACAACCTCTCTCTCAATCAGCAAGAGTTTGTCCTGCAGTTGCTTTTGTAAACAGTGATTTGTGGCATGTTTTTTTTGTAATTTTGTAGACAAAAAAATTATTCTATGAAATTCCATGTATTTTTTTTAATTGAATTTATAAATTTAATTTAGCAAAAAGCATGTTTGGTTCCAATCATTACAGCAAAGTCATTAGTAACTTGATTAGTGCATGACCCATGTTGCTACAGGAGAGATCAGTGTACTGCATATCTAACCAGTCATTATAAGAGGCGTGAACAGTTCTTGGGTCTACACTGCATTGCAACAAGGATGATCCTGCAACAGTGCAGGGGTGCAATTTGATTCAGAATCTGCAACTTTTGTGAACATTAAATGGAAATATTGTGGCTACAGCAAAATAATGAAACTGAACAACAGAGCAAATACTGTACACCAACTACTATTACCATAAACATTAAAGTCACATTAAACGACGGGTGGAATCATACTATATATTATTGTTTCTGCAATATATGTTAGGCAGAGCACAGCAGATTAAAAAAAGAAAAGTAAATATAGATATCTGAGCACATTTTGGACATCAAGTATGTACCAAAATTCACAAACTTGTGAAGCTCACATAAGCTTTAAAATACCTTAAAGTCTGTAGGAACTTTCAAAGCTGAAGAACCAAGGGCTATTTGCAACTTTTTTTTTTCCCTCCCGTCCTTGGGGACAGCATGTTCTATAAAGCCATATTTTCACATACAGAAATCTATACCTGCTCTATGAAGCCAAAAGAAAGCCCCGGGAAAGCAACCTTGGGTGAAGATAGCAGTCCAGCGAGTCCATGTGTTCTCAGGCATAAACTGGCACTAAAAGATGGACTTTCATTAAAACCTCTCTATTTGAAAATGGATTTTAAAAAATGGCACTCAATACTAATCACAATAGATTTAGTTAATGTCAATTTGTAAGGAACCTGCAAGAAACTTTAAAATATGAAACAGTTGTTTACATGTCTTTGGTGTGTTTTGAATATTTTCACACTGAATCTCTGCTCTCTTTAAAAAAAAAGGGTGTGTGTGTGTGGAGCGGGGGGGGCACTTTCCTTTAGATCAGTTTCATTTAAGTTGGTTGGGCATTGTTTAATCATCCCTTTGGTTATGGTACCACTTAGACTGCTTGGGGTGGTGGTGGTAGTGGTGATGGTGTTTAGATCAAATTGGCTAATGAGAGATAGGATAGTTAACCCGATACACCTGCTTTGACCACTGGGTGCAACATTATGGCCAATCTTAAGGGTCCATGTCAAACAGATATCATTTTCTGTTATAGTATGTGTGTTAAACCATCTTTGCTTTTTGTTTTTCTCCTATTTTACCATATCTTTGGTCTGAACTTCAGTATCTATTGTCAATGTTTTCATTCAATGGCTTCACTGATACTTAAATGTCCTTCCACTCCTCCCATGAGTGAACCAACGAAAGCTTCTTCTTGTGAAGCAGCTTTGGAATTAGCAGCTTTACTTACTGATAAAGTTCTCAGCTGAATCCAAAAGCATGATAATGTATAGTTCCATTAAATGCAAAGAGATGAGATGGGAACATCACGGTGAAAAACGGCACATGCTGTGCGATAATGAGCTACAGATGACTGGCCTTTAGGCTGCTTCCACACGGAGAACCAGTGTACTGCCTCCATTGTTTTCTGGTGTAAATGCTATATCTGTCATTAGAGTTTGTGGTGGGTCAACTTTTTCAACACTCTGCTCACTCTGGCTCACAGTGTGACCATGGCAACCATAGAAAAGGGCAATGGTGTTTAAGGTAGTTTTTACAAGCACTGTGTTATCTGAGTGGCACCAGTGGTGGAGGCAGACTTTTATACATGGGGTGGCCAGACAGTGGGCAAGATTTTATCAGGGGGCATATACTAAAAAAGGAAATGATTGTGTTTCCTTTCTATTCCATCATATCAATTATAGTTTATTATATTTTATTATATGCACCGTGGGTTTGAGAGGACTTTAATTTCATCTGTGTTGTATGGCTAACATGTAACACATTTGACGATAAAGTTGACTTTGACTTAACCGGCCTGAATTTTTGGTGCAAAGTATTGTTTCTAGCTGTGTGATTTAATTGTTGTGGAGCTAACAAAGACTTTAACTTCACTCAGTTGCAAAACCTGACCTGCAACAAACATATCTTTGGGTTTTGATGCACAAACAGGACAGTATGTGCACCCCAATAAATCAACATAAGCTCCAGACAGCCTGCAGATTTAAATAAAGCACCCTGCAGTAGTGAGAAAATGGTGATTAAAAAAAAAAAAAGTTTACTTAAATCAGTAAATGAGTGTGGATATCTATTTATGAATGTTATAAATATTAATGGTTCCCATAAATAATAAGGAAGAAGGATTATTTGATGTCATGCAAGAGTGAAAGAGCTGCCACATGAAAAGAAGAAAAGCAGATTAAATGATACAAGTCCAATCGTTGAGTCGGGTACCGTTAAAAATTCCCTGTTTCCAGAGGGGATTCAGTTTGTGACACTGAAAGTTTACGGCTGAATACTGCAGCCTGAAATGAGCTGCTTTATCCCTCTTACTTAATCTGTTGGATCATGTCAGCACAAACCTCAACAAAGGTAGAGTCACGATGAAAAAAAAATGACTGAGATTACCAAGATTTACCTGAGGAAGAATTTCAGGGAAAATGGATCTTTTTTTTCAGACTCACATTGCTCATCAATTCTGTAACAGAGCTTTGGACAAACGCTAAAACAAACACTTGAAGCTTTAAAATACTTCAGTGCTGCAGCTTCATTTTGTCTTGTAATGCTGTCATTTAGAAATATTGACACACACAACATTATTAAAACCTGCTGATTGTACTAAGCTTGAAGACAATCACAGGCAAAGCTCACAGTGAGACATTTATAGACAAAAGCAGAAATTGTAAACACCGTTCTGCTCTAGAACATTCTAAGTATCAAAGACAATCTTTCTTTTACCTCGTAATATAGGGAAAAGCTAAAAGACTGGCTATGTTTTTGTAGACACTATGAAGAAATAGTGGTTCTTTTTCAGATATTCTGCTGGAGATTTTCTGTGCATTTTGGATAAAGCTGGACAATAAGCCAAAAAATTTACCAGTGCCAAAATTTACAGCGATAACCAACGTAATTTTGCCTATGTCAGTATATTTGTATTTTAATAAAATGAAAAGTTTTGTCTGTTTCGTCTGTATTTATAGGCTATTCTCATGTCCCACTAATACGCTGAGCTACACGTACTGTCTGTCGTTAGGTGACACCACACCATCCAGTCTGTAATGAGTTATTTTCCATTTAACATTAAGGAGGTGAACTGCTCAATATATAGTGATATTGATTTTAGGCCATATCACCCAGCCCTAGTTTTGGACCATTGTTCTGTTGCATGAACTAATTTCAGTGAAACTTCAGCTGATAGCTTCACATTTGACTCAGATACTTTGGTAAACAGAGGATTTCACTGTCCAGTCATGGACTGCATTGTGTTCAGGTCCTGTGACTGCAAAACAAGCCTAAATCATCAACCCCCCAAGGACACTGTTCCAGAGCTTTTGTGGTTTGTTTAGATGCAGCTTTGCAAACCTAAACTCTGCTTTCATGTTCTTTTTATAGAGAAGAGCTTCTCTGCAACAAAAGTATCTAAATAACAGCCCATTTTCTAATTGTATATTTCATAAGCAATTAGTGAAACACAAATTTAATTGTTTGGAAATGACCATAAAACCTTTCCCAAATTGTAGGGCAGCAAAAATTGCCTCACCAAGATATTGGTGATGTCTTTCCTCCAATGACACTGCATGACCGACCGCTTTTGCAATGACACACATTTTCCCTGTGTTAAAGGAGCGAGGGGCAGGAATTGTGAAAAAATACAATTGCATGTCCATTTTTTTTTTTTTAATACTAATGGGTAATGAAGTGTTAAAAACCAAAAAGAATGAGCCCACCCTTGTATCTCACCGTTGCATTGAACAGACTGTGTGTTGCATAATGAGCTGCAATTCAGTGGCCAAATTTCCCGCGTAGTTTTATGGATGTGATGTCAATTGATGCTGCATACATGTCACAGCATTTTTAGTACAGGAAGAAGATGTTTGCGTTGGATTCAAACACTGTGATGGATAGTTATGGATTCTTCTGCTGTCAGCAAACAATCCAGATCTGCTGAATGACACTAAAAAGTGGGTCTATAGAGAAAAAGATTTTATCAGCGTAGTCGAAAGTGTTACAGCATCAGTTTGTGCACGCTCCCATGTCGGCTTGGCTGGTGGCTGCAGTTACCCGGAGCGCCAGTTGTGTCACTCATGAGTCTCATTTCTTCATCCTGCCCACAGATCCTTTAATCAAGAGGTGTGAACACACAAGCTGCATGGTCTTCATCAAAGGAACTGACTGTAAAAAAATTTCTTGTCACAGAAAAAGCTACTTATTTTATGTTTGGGAGCCAAAGATGATATTGTGAATATTTCATGGCCAGGAAGACAAAGTCCCCCAGGAAAAAAGTCCAAGGACTTCAGAGCTGCCTCCTCCTAAGATCTGTCCTTCCTGTTTTTGAATGAGTCCCCTGCACATACAGAAATGTAATAGAAAGCCTTGAGAATCACTTCAAACAGAATCATGCTGGAAAGATCAATAAAGTCCAGATGCAGAGCTTTACCTCCCTCAGCCACCTCTTTTTTAACAGGTATTGTTGCCTGTTGTTGTTCAGTGAAGGCAAGGTTGCATGATTGCGTCTTTGAGAAATGACAGAACTGAGACCTCAGGAGAAAAGAGACATGCCTGAGGTGAAAATACTTTGAATGTTGCTCATACTAGCACTGATAACACACTATGGGATCCATATCAATCCATATAATTAAATCACTGCAACTGTGCCATTAGGCAGCTCTTACACTTACAAGAGCCATCATGGCAGCCTCAGAGCAACCAGGACCTTTCACAACAACAAAATCCAGAAAATTGGGCAATGTTGCTGTTTTAACATATTAGTTTGGATCTGAACTTAAGTGTCAAATGATGATGCACAACACCCCGTGAACCACTTTAAGATGAACTATCTGATTAAATCAGACACCATAAACTATGATTCTCTGCCAGCTTAAATGGCTGTTTTTTAATCAAGTGGCTTCAAAGAGGCCATAGAAGAGGAAATGGAATTTATATCAGCTGTTGTATACAAGGACCCTTGATAACAAATGAGCTCAACCAATTTGTGCATCTCAGTTGATGTAGATCTTAAACTAACATGATAAATACCCATTACAAATAATCAGAAAATGGAATTGACAGACAAAAATGTATTAATGACTATTAAACATTAATCAAAAAGTCATACAGAAAATCTTCAAGGCCAAGAAAGAGAAAGCATGATATGAATTTATGTATTTAGAGTTCTTTATCATTTATGACTTAAATGCTGTTTTTTTTTTAATAAACATTGAACTAATTCAATTTAACTCATTGCTGAAGTAATTCCTCAGTTTAACCCAGAAAAGCTAAATATAATGTAAGATGTATAACTGAGACCTAACGGGCACCTAATACAGTATATAGAGCCAGGGGCGATCCCATATCTCCACAATCTAGGGCTTAGTTCCATCCTCCAGTATGACAACACTCCCTACCACACCAAGTACCCCCCACAGTCCCAGGATCTTCCCCCACAGAGCCAAGATCACCACAGACAACCTTCAGAATTTGGGAGTGGAGAGGATGAACGACCTGCATGAATCCAGACCTAAATCTATTAGAACACGTATGGGATCAGCTTGGCTGTGCTGTAAGTGCCAGGATGACCAACACAACCATGCTGGCTGACATTCAGCAACTCCTGGTTAAGGACTGGGATGCCATCCCACGGCAACATGTGACCAGGCTGGTGACCAGCATGAGGAGGAAATGCCAAGCTGTTATGGTTGTTGATCTTCCACATGATACTGCAGTGTCTGTTAGTGCAAAAAGAATAAATTATTCAAATGGCCAATATGTATTTTTTCCCTTATTACTGCAGGAGTTTGCACTAATTAAAATCCATAAAGCAAATCAGAACTTAGACAAACACCAACAGGAGAATATTGCAGGCGATCTGGGCACATGCTTTCATAATAAAGTAAAAATAATAAAATCAAAATTGAACAAGCTCAAATTTCCTTACTTTTTGAAAAAACTTTATATCAGTTTCATGTAGCCCTCATTTTGAAAGGATCAAATATTCAAAATATCTTCATAATTCAGCTAAACAAAGGGAAATTTAGGAATTTTTTTTTTTATTATAAAAATGTAAATTTTAAGACTCTTGTGGAAGCCTTTGCCGATTGTTACAGCAGTTATTTTTCAAGTTTATAAATATTCTGATTTCATAGGTATTTCCTGGAATTTACTTATGTGACATAGGCTATTTATATAGTTTTACAGGGAAACACTTTAGCGGATATAAACATTCCTCAGTTGGTTATTTTATTTAAAAAAAACTATCACTATAGTTCACCAATATTGCTTTAATAAACCTTAAAGGAGTCATCACCCAGAAATCCCATTCACGTTAAAACGTGTACTGGAACGGGACCTCAGTTATTACGTGCCAGAAACTCCGGCAAGTGAAAGAGACTTTGTCTTTCACTCTCTCTTCTCACCAGAATCGGCCACAAGCACGCGCTCTCCACAGTACGTGAATTGAATTTCTTTCTCCGAATGACGTGAACGAGAGAGGCTGCTAGCTGCTAAGCTAGCCTCTTTAGCGCCACCTAAAAGCAGCTGATTACCTGCCACGGAGGAGTTATGACCAGCTGTTATGATGTGAACTAGAGAGGCTGCAAGCGAGCTGCTAAGCTAGCCTCTTTAACACCACCTGAAGGCAGCCGATTACCTGCCACGGAGAAAATCAGCTTTGTCAGAAAGGACGACAATGAGGAAGAGGAGGAGGAGGAGGGGGAGAATGCCGTGCGGAGTTGCCTCGGCAGAAATTCAGCAGTTTTCGGTGCTTTAACAGAAGGGACAGCTTTACCAGGGAGCAGTGGATTATATTTATCAGTGAGGATGTGCAGTCGGTAAGGGTTGCTGCTTGTGTAACTTATTATCTTTTGTGTCAGAGACCAGTAAACGGTGGAAGACGAGTGGACAAGCTGCTAATGTAGCTACAAAAGCTAACAGTGGCCACGTTTACATGGAGACTTTTTTTCCCTTTCAGATTGAAATCATTCTGATTGAGGATTTTAGGGCAGCTGTTTACATGGGAACTAATACATTCGGATCTGGCATGTACATGCGCCAATATTCATTCAGAAAAAACCCTGCCTGACATGCGCAGAATGATGTAAATCACGTTATTTATTAAAGACGGAGGTCTACAAACAGCTGATCGTCACAGTCGTCGTGGTTTCTGCAGGACGTTAATGAAGCAGCAGCTGATCTTCATGAGCTCCTACTGGAAACAACCAAGAGGAAAAGCTGTAGAGACAGAGTTTGAGTTAAAAACAAACTTTCTCGCTGTCCAAGGAATTACGTTGTTCACAGCCATCTGTCAAAGTGAGGAAACGTCACTTGTTTCACGTTGACGTCTTGTTGAAGCATGCGCTGTAAGAGTGCAACCTCACAACTTTCCGATTCAGCGTTTATATGATACCCCGTTCGGTTTGGGGAAAGGAATATTCTACCCCTGTGAAACCGAAAGAAAATTCATTCGGTTCGGCGCTTTTCATTCGGAAAGAGGCGTTTACATGGATCATTTTAATTCCGAAAGAGCTTTTAAACCGAAAGCTATTTCGGTCCATGTAAACGCAGCTAGTGTTTGGTTAACTTCACGTCAGACGTCCGCTCCTTATATTCATCACAGTCCAGCCCTTTTACTCCGCAATTCCTCTCTATCAACCGTGCCGTTACGTTTTTATCACGTTTTTCTCTGTTGGGACATCATTTCCTTCACCTGCTCTGTCCTGATAAAACTTTGTTTTGGCTTTGACGTTTGCCTCGTGAACGAGCTTACAGACAGGTCTAACTCTCGTGTGTATTCTCGCGACAAACAAAAGTTGGAGATAAAAAGAGGTTAAAATGAGCTCATTAAATTCTCTTCCCACCCGACTAGAATTAAAAATTCATTTGAAGATAATTTAAGAAGGATTGTGGATGTAAAACAGTGGGTTATGACACCTTTAAGTGGCTTCCAACATAGTTTATGATGTCACATAAATAGCCTATGTGAAGTTTATGGTATTTTCAAGACTATAGACCACACTTTTTTCATTGTCTGGCTGGTTCTGCTACTTACTGTATGGTCAGTTGCGACCTATATATCAAAATATATTTAAAGGTGTCATGACCTGGTATTTTGCATACACAATCCTCCTTAAATTATCTTCAAATGAATTTTTAATCATAGTTGGGAGGGAGGAAAATTTAAAAAGCTCAGTTTGACCTCTTTTCATCCCCCACTGTTTTTCATGTGAGTTTAAGAACAAGTAGTAGACTTGTCTGTAAGCACGTTCACAAGGCAATCCTCAAAAACCAAAACAAAGTTTGGTTTGTAGAACTCAGGATGGACCAAGTGAAGGAAAATGATGCCCCAACAGAGGAAAACATGATGAGAAGGTAACGGTACGGCTGATATAGAGAAAACGCGAAGTAAAAGGGCTGGACTCAAATGAAAATAAGGAGCAGATGTCCGATGTGAACAAGAACTGTGTGTCTTGTTTAGCTATGTTATCAGCTTGTCACCGTTCGTCTACCATTGTTTCCTGGTCTCTTACACAAAAGAAAAGTTTTGCACAGGCAGCAACACCTACCAACTGCACATCTTCACTGAATAAATATAATCCACTGGTCCCTGGTCGATTAGCCCACTGCTGAAACACTGAATGGCTAAAAACATTGTTGCAGCTCTGCCGAAGGAGTACGCAGCAGCCCCCCCCCCCCCAGCGGGGGATAGGGGTGTCCTCCCTCCTATTTGACAACACCTGTCATTAATTGCCACTCCGCAGCAGGTAATCAGCTGATTTCAGGTGGTGCTAAAGAGAGCTACTAGCAGCTAGTATCTACCAGCTATGACATCAATGCTGGCAGCAAATCCAAATCACGTACTGTGGAAAACGTGCTCTTGTGGCTGATTCTGGTGTGACGAGAGACCCCACACTCAAAAACGAAGCCACTTTCTCTCTCTGGAGTTTCTGCCACGTTTTAGCTGAGGTCCTTTTCCAATACATGTTTAAAGTGAAAAAGTGAGATTTCCGGGCGATGACTCCTCTAACATTTCTTGAATGTTAATTCATACTGACTGACATGAACCAAGGAGTAAATATGATCGTCTAAAGCCACAATTCAGGTGCTTTAGGTGCTTTTGATATTCGATACATGGTGGTCACAGTTCCATACACACCCATATTGAATGGTTCAATACAAATACATGTATTGTTGCACCCCTCATGGCCACTTATGAAAAATACGAAAACAGCCTTACTTCAGTGAGAGGAGTTCATTTTAGACTTTGTGTAAGTTCTGATACATTAGTGACTCATGAGCACCAGTTGTTTGTTTTTTTTCCTTCCAGTGTCACCAGAAGGGATTGACAGCAGCAGCTTGGTGAACTTGCAGACGGGTATCTTGCCTGTTGGACTTGCTGGCTTGTAATGCAGACTTAGCCTATTCAGCCTCCAAGTATGTTCTTTTGTGTAGCTGAATAAATGTTCATGTGCTACATTAAAATACCAGATACCTATTCAGCCCGTCTTTCTGTGTGTTATTGTGTAGTTGAATAACTTTTCCAGACTAAATGTCTGTGCTTGGGCTCAGATTTTGTGAGATAAATTTCTAAATAAATGCAACTTATAGTCCGAAAAATACCGCACATGGATTTGAATGAGCTCCCAATTCTTAAGTATGAGTCCCTGGCACAAAATTGTTGAAAATTACATGCACAAGCTTTCTTAGGGTGGACCAGGCCCTGGGCATAATAGAAAAGAGTAGGCCAAAGCACGCCCTGGCCCTAACATGGCTACGCCCCTGATGCAGTAACTCAGGTCTTGCAGATGTACCTTTGTTTGAGTTACAATACACCAGCATGATTTAAGCATCAGCACACACGAGTATTCATATGTAAACCCCACAGGCTCATAGAAAGTGGGCCTGTGGACAGAAGTCCCCTCAAGTAATCATGTATATTTGAATTGGTAAAATGTATAAATTGATGATAAAAGAAAGAGAGAGAGAGAGAGAGAGAGAGAGAGAGAGAGAGAGAGAGAGAGAGAGAGAGAGAGAGAGGGAGAGAGAGACTGAGACTGCTGGTACAAGGAGATGGATACAATCACGGCGTTGCAAACCAACAGTATGCAAACAGTAACAGTCTGGTTACTGCATAGTAATAAGAACTTTATTGCTGGAAAAGCCAATAACTACGAAGGTCAGAGTACTTAAACATGGCATTTTCCTCTGGTATTTGACTGCAGCTGCCTTTTGTAGCATCCTCTTCTCCTGCACCGGGTCATTGCAGTCTTCCTGTCCTTTTAGGCAAGCATCATCACATTCATTACATCCCAGCAGGTGGGTAGACTGTGTGTGTGGTCGAAGAAGAAAAACAGTAAGAGCTAATCATGTAGGAGACCACCCGTCCTTATCAAACTGTTTGACACTAATACCATTAGGTGAGATGCATAGCTATGCGAGTTCATGAAATTAGGGCTGGGGCCGGCGGCTGAGCAAGTGCAGACGCTGAGGCTCTTATGCACAAGCAGTATGATGAGATTAGCATGGTGCGCTAAGCCCTGACAGGCCTCATCAGTTCACATCAGGAGCAGCAGGATGGGCTCACTGTGAGAGAAACCATACCACCCTTACCAGGCTTACCGAGTTTGCATGTGAATGCACCATATGGGGTTTGAAAGTGAGCAGCCAAGGAGAGGAGAACGAGCTTCACAGCGTGGCTGATGATGGGCAGGGTCATACAGTGTTTGGGCTCAAACTGATGAGACCTATCAAACATGACTCAAACTCTGCCTGGGAAGACCAGATGTTCTGCACGCTCCTGCTCCAACGCCATTAAGAGTGGAGCCAAATACACTTGCAGATTCATGTTACTGATGCCACTAGGTCAAACAGTGTGGTGCAAGTTCCAGCAACTAAAGGACGACCTGCCTGGGACACTGATTACAGCGGACAGGCGCTGGAACATGTTCTGAGGAGAGCAGACATTTGGACTGAGCTCTGTGCTCAGGCCACTTCTGTCATTCTTGGACAAAGTGACCTTGTTAAAGCAAAGGTAGCAGAGAGGAGGAAAAGAGCTGCTGCTTGCTAAGGCCAACAAAGGGCCCTGCATTTTCCTTTTCACGGCTGACATCGAAGGCTACACCGCAGCGGTGGGATTTCAAACACCGAAAGATTCAGGGATTCTTTACAGTTCTAACACTGCATAAAAGATCCAAACATAAACCTGTCCCTCTAAATAACGAAGATAACAAGTCTACATGTGGCTGTCGGTGGTCGGCGCTGAGAATGTAAATCATCATTTATCAGGATTATAAACAGACTGTAAAAACTGCTTTTCCTAATTTAAGCAACTTACAAATGTGCACAACAGTGACACCAGAGAAGACGACCAGAAAGGTGGAATCGTATTATAATTTTCACTTTGTAAATCACTGAAATATCCATGGGATATGTTGAGGCGGCAGCAAGAACATTTGTATTCCTGAATAAGCTCCCCGCAGGTTCATTTCCATTTGGACCACCTGCAGAACTTGGAAAAAATAACTGGTAGAGCATAATTTCAACCCTGTCCATATCAGATCAGACACATCAACAGAATTCAAATAACTGCATGGATGTGAAATAATTCATTTTTAACCATTACTTGGGTAAACTGTGATGAAACATCCATCCTGACAAGCTCGGATGAATAGGATTATTGGCCTTCTTTCAAACAATCTTCCTTCTGTGAGAAAAAAATATGAATTTATCATGATTACTGCCTTAGCTTCTTAATCAGCTTCAACTTATGAAGAACTAAGTGTGACAGCAGCACTCTTTATCTGTTTGAAAGCTTAAATATGTCTAGATTAAAATCAAAAATAGAATAAAGAACCATTACTGTTTAATTTAAAGGGGAAAAACTGACATTTTGACAAAATTCAGCTTTTAGCAGTTTCATAGTTTGACAGAAGAGAAGCTTCTGTTCACAAAGGTCTCATTAACTCAGCCTCCTTTAGTTTTTTTTGTCAAGTGTTAGTTCTTTCTGCTAACCTGACTACACATCCGTTTACCACATCCTCTTTATCTCTATCAACTGATGAGTGATGCAGTAAATATGCAGAAAAAGGCACGCCAACTCTGCCTCCTCCAGAACTATAAACTATGATTGTCATGAGTCTGGACCGAACCATCCGAACAAAGACTGACCAAAACTATGAAAAAATATAAATCATTTGGGATTTTTTTTTAGGCTAGAAGCTCCAAGGGAATGAAAATTTGATTGAGGAATGGCAGAAAGCGCTGATTAAAGTCACACATGGAGGTCACCTTCATGACCGAATGTATGATGGTGACATTGATCTAAAAGTACAATGTTGAACAATAGATACTCAGAAATGGTATGATACCATGTAGTCTAAGGCCGCGTTTACACAATAACGCTCTGCTTGAAAAAATGCAAAAGTAGGGCTTTGTTTTGTCTGATAACTCTGCGTTTACATGAGCATTTTAGGAGAAATTCTGCGTACAGACGGGCACACAAATCTGAATTTTGATTTTGTTCTTTTATTACGAATAAAAGTTAATTCTGCTATAAGAAGATTAAAAAAGATCATGTAAACCCCTTATTACAAATTAAAACAATTTCAAATAAAAAATTAATTCTGAACTAATTGTTTTATTCCTTTTTTGATCCTTTAAACTTTTTTTTAAAACAAGCATTGGACTTGTGTCAGCTGGCAAAAATGAGTTTGTTTGTGTTGAGCTGCTGCTACGAAACTACAATCCAAATTAAAAAGAAACTAGGTATTATGTGGTTTTCCATGTAGTCGCCGAAACGAAAAGGAGCAGGAACCGGGATCTGTCTACGTCCAAGCAGATGTAAATGGATGTAAATATGTCACGTCCAGTCCCTGTGCAATCAGAACTTTTACCAATTTCCAGATTTAATGCACAACTAAATAAATGCGTTTTCCATGTAAATGTTCATTCAGAAATAACATTTCCGTGTAAACAGGAAGGCGAATGATTCAGTTCTGGATTATTTAATTCAGAATAGTTAGTTCTGAATTAAAAATCATGACCATGGTGCAAATATTTCCTTTCTCACCTTCTAGTTACTCAGACACAAACATATAATGCAGATTGCAGGAGGTCACTAGACAAGTCAACCTGCATTAAATGTTTTCAACGGTAATGGGCTCTATGCACGACTCCACTACTTCCTGAACTTAAGGTGGCTCCTTTGTTTCCTGTCTCTCATTACTGGACAGACTGATTAATCCAGGTGTGTCTGGCCAGTTACTGAGGTCAGACACACCTGGATTAATCAGCTCATCCAGTAATTAAAGACAGGAAATGAAGGAGCTACCTTAAGTTCAGGAAGTAGTGGAGCCGTGCATAGAGCCCATTTTACTTTTCTCCTGTGCTCTCACCGCTAATTCAGAGGTTTAAGAGTTGAATGTAAAAGCTTTGGTTTTAAATAACTATACATGGATCTGTTAATTAACTGGCAACTAAAATCTACAGAGTTAAAAAAAAAAAAAGGCAGAATGCATCAACATCAACAAATAAAAACTAAACAAACATGTCAGTCAGAGACGAGACCCAATCAGTGTATTTGTGTGGAAGGCGGGAAAAGTTGGGAAGTGATCCAATCAGACTTAAGCTGGTTAACTAAGGATTTACAATTTTGAAGGAGAGAAAAAAACATTAAAATGGGGTAGAAAAGGTTTTCTTATATAAAAAAAAAAATTTGAAAAAAAGAAAGAAGTTAAAATTTTTTTTTTAATATATATAAAAAAAGAGGAAAATTAAAAAAAAAAAAAAAAAAAAAGAAGGAAGGAGGAGGAGAACGGGGAATAAAATTATAAAAAAAAAAAAAAAAAAAAAAAAAAAAAAAATAAAAAATAATTTAAAATAAAAAAAAAAATAAAAATTATTATAAAAAAAAAATAATATATTAAAAAAAAAAAAAAAATAAAAAAATAAAAAAAAAAAAAATGATTATAAAAAAAAAAAAAAAAAAAAAAAATAATTAAAAAAAAAAAAAAAAAAAAAAAAAAAAAAAAACAGGGACAAAAAAAAGGAATAAAAAAAAATAAAAGGGAAAATAAAGAGCTTATATGGGGGTTATGGGATGGAGTAAAAAAGAAATAAAAAAATAATTAATAAAAAAAAGGAGAAAGTGGGGGGGAAGGAGGTTAAACTTAAAAAGAATGGATGATAAATTAATAAAAAAAAAATAAAAAACAAAAAAAAAAAAAAAACAAAAGGAAACTCCTAAAAAAAAAAAAAAAAATAAAAAAAAAAAAACCCTCTTGCAACGGATCTGAAGAAAGAAAAAAAGATTATAAAATATAATATAAAGAACGGTTGCGCTTAATCTCCGTGCGCTGTAAAGAGCATGCACACCCCCTTAGGGAAGATGGGCCACAATTAGATTCAATGTAAGCCTACTCTCATGAAACTAATGAGACAAAATAACATCTGGGAGAAAGAGAAGCCCTGACATATGGACACATTTCATATTGAGATGAAGAGCCAAACAAGATGCTTTGTAAACCATGTGGAGTAACAAACCGGCGGAAACAACTACTCTAAAGCAACATTTTCCATCCTGAAATCCCTGCATAGCAAAGCATGATGGGTCTGATGTTATATGAGCTACTGGAGCTTTTGCAAGGCTGCAAACTTACTGCAAACATTCTGTGTGTGAAAATTAAACACATTTACTGATAAAGATGGGCATAAAAATAACTTCAAATGCCAAGCGGAGTTGTGGTTGTCCGTGGCCAAAATTCTTCAGGATATAAACATGTTTTCATCTACAGGTTGATCCCGTGACCTCGGTTATGACTGCACAGCAGATAACTTGTGTACATGTACCACGTTCTTCTAAGTGCCTTTTAAGGCTTTACTTATCACAAACGGTGCTCTAGCACCCATCAAATAAAGCTGTTATTGCAGAGTTAAGAGGGTACTCACTTCACACAGTTGTTTGTCCTTTCAGTGACACTGTAGTAAAAATGGTGGACCCACGGCAAGTAGATAGAACTGGCTCATTTTAACAGAATGAAAACATAACTGGTATATCAGTAATTTGCAGAGCCGGTTTGCACCTTCAAGGGGCCCTAGGCAAAATTCTGGTAAGGGGCCCTCCTAACGGAACAGCAAAAACTTTCAATAGTTGCACATGACACCCAGTGCTTTAAACATGAAAATATATATATTGCACATCTGTGGATGTGCCTGCATTGGATGATAAAGCTGGCGCATCTGTGCCTGTCCTAAATGAACCTGGCTCTGTCTGTGCTGCTGCTTGTCGGAGAAAACTTAAGCACAGCACCTGTTATATGGATACGGCTAATATTAATTCATCTCCATCAAATTGGCTGTGCTTGTTTTACTTTCATGTACTTCAAATGTAGGCAAATTATTTATATTATCATTTATCATACAAATCATTATATTAGCACCATTGTCAGAATATTTGATGAATTTCAATTCTTATATTCTTAGAAAATATCTGCATCTACAGTTGTCCTCCAAATATCCATACCCGCCAATTAAAGAAGGAAAAAATTAAGTGAAATAAGTTGAAATTGACAAAAGTAATGATAAATAAAAATTCTATGAAAATTATGTTTATTTTTAATTGTGGTTTGACAGAAATATTAAAAACAATCACACAAGAAATAAAACAAGTAAACAAGCATGATGGGGCTCCGAAGCTAAAATGTTGTTGAGCGACACTTTGAGACAATCACTGTCATCAGGTGTTTTCTGTAATGTTCAAAAAGACTTCTACACCTGCTGACAGGTATTTTGGTCCACTGTTCATGAGAAAAGTGCTCTGATGTGTCTGGAACAGTTTTGTTTGTTTGTTTTAAATGATATTTTCAACCATAATTCAAAATCAATATTTTCCTTCACTTAATGATAATTTTATGATTTTGAAAAAATTCATTATTAGTTTACTTAGTTTGTTGATATTTGAATTACTATTGTGAATATAGCCTTTTCTTTAATTGGAGGGTATAAATAATTTTGAGGACGACTGTATATTTGCCTGCTGGTTATCCAAGCTAACAAAGTTAAATCTTAGTCAGTATTTATCCTTTACTTTTTTATTGTTTTGTAAGCACAGTTGTAACTTCAACTGTTAGCAGCCAGCAAGATGCACAGGGAGACCCCCCCCCCCCCTGCTAATTTAGGTCAAACTTGTACGAGTGCCTCCCATTCTCCCACCGAGAGCAGACAGTTACCTGACTGCTGTTCCTGCGGTTCATCCTCATGTTCTTTCCTTCTCCTTTTCTCATATCCTTTAACTCCGCTTCATCTCTCACTTCTCTCCAGCCTGATGTGCTGGAAATGCGGGACACATGCGCGACCGGGCAGTGACGTCGTCACGTTGTTTTTTTTTTTTTTTTTAATCCCTTCACGGGGCCTTTATGACTTTGCGGGGCCCTACGCAACGTGCGTAGTGTGCGTATTGGGTGAACCGGTACTGGTAATTTGATACCAAAACAGCTTTTTACATGATTTTTCTGTAACTGGTTTTTGTTAAACACTGCACCTTTAAAGGGGAATATACCTTTTTTTTTTAACCTGGGGTCTTTTATCATGTGACCTTTCATATATCTGAGTGACAAAGAAAGGAATTTTCAAAATAGCTCCAGTATTTCGCCAGGCAGGCAGCCTAGCAGCCCAGCTAATCATGGGGCAACTGGCCCTCACATCTAAAAACATGCTTTTTTTCCACACTGAAGGGCTCGGATAGTCTAAATAAGTGTCTGACAACATACTAGAGAGGAGAGATGAACGAAAGTATCTACATTACCTGGTGATCACCATCCAAATCTCGGAAAGCTGGGAATCAAATCTCGTTCCGAAATCCCACAATAAGCCGTGTCCCCCACTGGTGTCTTGACGCTAGTTATCATGCGATTTTGGAAATCGTGTGATAAATCGCGTCCTCCACCAGTGTTTTGATGCGAGTCATCGCATGATTTTGGAACGAGATTTAAATTCCAGCTTTCCGAGATTTAGACACAAACACCAAAACAAAAAGCGATCACCAGGTAGATACTTTCATTCATTTCTCTTCTCTGGTATGTTGTCGGACTCACGTTGAGACTTTCCGAGCCCTTCAGTGTGGAAAAAAAATTGTGTTTTTAGGGTGAACCAAGTATGGGCCAGTTGTCCCATACTTAACGTAGCTAGGCTGCCTGCCCGGCTGAATACTGGAGCTATTTTGAAAATTCCTTTCTCTATCACCTACATATACAGTATGTAAGGACATATGAAAATAGACCCCAGGTTAAGAAAAAGTAAAATTCCCCTTTAAAGAAGCCAAAGCTGTCATTGACAATTCTAATTAGAGGTAAATACACCATCAATCAGCAATGATTGGCATATTTTAAGAAAGAATTTTGAGTTTTTTTCTTTTTTTTGCCTGTAATGTTGCAGAAGAAGCAGATGACAACGGCATGTTTTAGTTGAGGAAAACTTGGCTAAAACACTTCTGCTCAAACCAAATGAAAAATTAATGCTAAAATCAACACAGTTAACACGTGCTCGCTGTGCTAAGACTGGGCTGCCATCTGCCATTTTTCTTACTATCTCTCTCCATAGAAGAAAATAAAAACTGCACTCCATCCTTATATGTAGACGACATCTCCATATGCATCTCCTCAGAAAAGGACAGGTGAGAAACGAATACGTGCAGCTGCTCTGCATTGCATGACCCCTGCTGATGCATCCATCCTCGCTCTCAAACCGAATACAGTCAGTGAATACTGACGAATTGAATAGCCAAAGAATCAGGAATCAGGGTCTCGCCAAGGTTACGGAGGTTGTTCCAGTCTACAGCTTGTTTAGGGGAAGCTGTGCAGTGGCAGGTCCTTGAATGCAGCTGGGTTCAGACCTGCGAGACAGGTGTGGAACTGGTCGATAAGCTCGGAGCGGGTTGACTTCTTCTTTCCAGGGTAAGAACAGAAAGCGGAGCTGAATTACCGAGGATATAAATGAGGCTTATCAAATGCCAGGCACATTTTTTTAGTCATCTCCTCAGACGATCGGAATCAGAGAATCTCTTTCATCTCCATTTCTCTTCTGCTCCCCATCTGGTCTATGTGGTCCTCTGAAGTCGACTCAGGCCTGTCATATCTCTTTGACTCTTTCTCAAATACTTCCCATTCTCACCCTAATCCGTCTTCCAGACTTATCTCACTCCTTCTTTGACAGTGTCTCTCTTATTCTAATAATATTTTATTATCGTTTTAGCATTCTTGCTCCTCCACCTGCTTCACAGTGCCCTTTTCTAATCCATCAATTTCCATCACCCAGTTACCATTGCCACTATGAATAATAATGATTTGAAAAGCATCAGAACATTGAAAAAGAAATAGTTTTTGAGCCGAGTCAGCTCTCAAATCTCTGGAAGGATTTCTTTTGGGTGAATGTGTTTTTTTTAGAGGAAGGTGGAAGTATATTTACTCCAAGACAAGAAGGAGGATGGCTGTTGCATACAATGAAAGGAAAGTCACACTGATTTACCTAACACTGCAGGTTTGGGTGAATGTGCACTGCTCATCTTCAAAAGCACTGAATATTTTGTCAGAGGAATTGCTTTACCTGTCTTTTATTTGGATATCATTTCATGATTCTGTCTCACTGTGTTTTCAGTTCATCATCAGCAGATTTAGACTCTGTTCCCTAAAAACCAGCAGCTGAATACAAAGATCTTGCTTACTGGTTTAAGTCACAACAAAAACTCTCAAATCCCATGTCATAAATATTGAGTCTTGCTTTTGGAGCCTTTTCTGTGTTCAAGCTTGTCTTTGTGAGTCTGAATGTGCACCCTAACAAGCATCTGGGTGTACCTCCTGCCTGCTATCAGATCTCTGTCACTGTGGACGTGGTAAGCTTGCTTTTCTGATCCAGCCAGATTAGCTGTGATCTTAACAGATCCTGTCTGATCCATGCTGCACAGTGGTCTCTAAACATGCTCCTATCAGCTTTTAACACCAAATCAAAGAGCAGCTTAGACTGAAGTTGACACAGCCTTCATAAATAATGCAACACAAAGAGCATGAAGGAATATTAACAGTGTATTCTTTAGGAAACATTGTGCATCATTTTAATGCTAACAAGAACTGGCTTTTATCCTTACATCGTGAAACTCATTTCTTTAGATTTGATGATAAGGGGAAGATAATTTGATTGACAGGTGGTGCAGTCAACACAAAGTATGTTGATTTTTTTTTTTAAACCAAAAATGGTGCAAATGTTCAGACAAACAAGCAGCGCTCCAGAAATCACAATACTAACAAAGTCCAGCCTGTACTTGACTGTGCTGCCAGATGGCTCCACTGTCTCAGCACCAATCTCAACTGGACTTTCTGAGATATCCTCATGGCTGGAGGAATGCCGCCTCCTTTTAACCCAGACAGACACTTTTGGGGCTTTTGGCTCAGTTATGGCGAGTGTTGTCTGAGCCACGTGTTTCCCACATGTCAGTTGTTGGCTTGAATGTGGATACCGGCAAATGTTCTGTGGGCCAGAGGTGGAGCCGGTTTGGACAGCAGTTTCCTTTTGGGCCACATGTTATGGTCATGTGGCAGAGTTTTGGAAGTCACACTCACATGGAGTCAACGCCAAATAAAGGCCAAACAAAACTGCAGATGTGGGCATATTTAGGCCAAAAAATAATTTTCCCATCTGTGAAACCTCTCCAACACAAAGCTACAGCATTGGTCATTCCAGGAGATCAGACCATCTAAAAAACAAACATTAAAACTCCCTCCATGTCTGCAATAAGTTTCCGGCAACTTTGCTGTGGTGAAGAGTGCTCCGGTCTCACTTTGTACTTTCTGAGAGAACAAACATCTGTTAAAGACCCACAATGTAACTTTTAGACCATAAAACGTTACTCGTTTTAATGAGGGTGACAGCGGCTCAGGTCGGCCAATGATCGAAGGATCGGTGATTCTTATCCTGATCCCCCAGCCATCTGTCTTTGTGTCCCTGGGTAAGACACTTCACCCTCCTTGCCTCCAGTGAGGGCTTCGCTGGTGTCTGAATGTGTGTGAATGTTCCAGTGATGGTCGGAGGGGCCGTGAGCGAGAAATGGCTGCCACGCTTCCATCAGTCTGCCCCAGGGCAGCTGTGGCTACATATGTAGCTTACCATCAACAAGTATGGATGGAAGCGAATAAATAATGGATCTACTGTGGGTGCTTTGAGTGCCCTGCAAGAAAAAGGACGATATAAATCTAATCCATTATTATTATTATCATTAATGGCACATTAACATTCATAACGTGCATTTTTCCAGCCGTCACTGCCCAGCGGAATCCCGAGGCTCAGAAACCACACTGAGCAATTTTTCTATCTGGGGTAGCGGCACATTGCAGCCGACTATTGGTTGCGCACCGCGTCAGGTGCTAGCAAACAGATACTAACCAGACATAAACACAGCAGGGCTGGGCGATATTGCCTTTTAGTAATATCCCGATATTTTTATGGCATGTCACGATCCACAATATATATAGAGAGATTTTCCCTTAGCCTTGAATTAATGCTTTGATGCATTTAATCCATCAGTAAGATGATTCTGTGTCTAGATTAAACATTACTGTTCATACTGGATTAATATTTGCTGATTTTAAACATTCATGCCAAAAGGGTGAAATCATAAATAAACAAATTGATCAAAACTGTATTTATTGAACAGTTAAAGCAGTGCAATAAACGTAATTTTAAAACAAAACAAAGTGCCTACTACTACTGTTATGCCTTTTTGTAAAAGACTGAATCATTTACATTAAAAACAGGAATAAACGAGTTGATAGTTACTAAAACTAAGTTATTTCATGCTAAAACCAGGTAAAATGTTTGAATTTCAGATCTAATTTTGTGACATCTTTTTCTTAAAAAGTTCTTTGTTAAAACGCATGCTCAGTTACTCGAGCGAGTGCTCTCACCTTAACGAGAATCATTGCTGTTTTTTCTCTGACAGAGTCGCAGCGAGTTAGAGAAGCCAGAGAGGAAGCAACTCGTGTGCGCCAAATGTGTCCTACACGCGTGAGCCTCAGAAAACGTAAGTCTTTCTAAGTATTGTGCTGTGTACATGTGTTCATTACAGTAGTTGGTTGAAATTTTACCTCCTCCATTTTTTTTATAGCTCGCGCTGCTGTCGCTACCTGAGCTCTGCCAGAGAAGCTGCTACTGCCGAGCATGTGACGTAGCACACGTGATGTACGCAACTAGGAGCACTTGTTTTATCTCTCTGTGCAGAGCAGTGCGGAGAGACGATGAGTGAGAAAAACCCCGCATGCAACTAAAAGCAATTAAATACTCGATTATGACAAATATAAGCATTTTCTATATCCCAAAGGGGATATAGCCGCGATACCTCGAGTATATTCAATATATCGCCCAGCCCTAGAACACAGCAGGTGTTTTGAACGTGCATCATCTCGGATTTTAGGAAATAAATGCAAGGAAATATTTCCAGAGGAAGAGAGGAAAGAAAGAGAAAAAGGGACATAAGTGCTGAGACAAGACAGTCTTTTACTGGCTGGAGTGAGCTCACAGTACAGGTAGGATTGATGATGGATGCCCGTTTAGTCACTGAGCGCATCACTGAGAAAGCTGCTAAAAGTTCCACTGTGCGTCTTTAAGGCTAGCAGGAAGACAAGCTGGACCCTGGAAGAAGCAAACAGTTGTTAGGGAAAAAAATATGTTTATTTTGAGAGTTGAGAACCCTGAAGTGAAATCACTGACGCAGAGGTGTTGGTGGTCTCATCATGAGCTTCTTTTGGGAAAAAACGAGTCACAAAAAACAAGACGTTAGTATCAGAACCTTTTCTTCTGAACAAAAAGTGCTGGCAATGAGTAAACTGATGACTGGAGCTTAAGGAGGCCGACCACCTGCTGCAGGTGAGTTGAATCTCAGATCAGTACCACCACCATGACCAGCAGGAAGTCCGGGCCACAAGGGAAGCAAAAGAAAAGAGATGACGTAACAAAAGAAAAGCCAAAAAACATGATTCCTGACAAAAAACAATCTGTGAGACTCAACATGCCACAAAACAGCCAGTACAAATCATGATTATCTTTCACCTCCACCACTGCAATGCTCTGTTTGCAGGTTTCCAAAGCTGCAAAGTGTGCACCGCCACAGATGTGCCAGAACGTGATCGCACATCTGGTGTTCCAGTTGCTCGCTGAATTTTGACTTCTCTTGACAAATTCAAACCACTAAATATTCATTTAAAGCGAGACGTGTGGTCTATTAGACCAGATTCAAACAGGACTTTTATGTTAGTCTGACCAAAACAATACGGGACAAAATCTCTCAGAACTACAATAACTCAATAAAATAAAGTAGTTGGAGGAGGAATGTCTCTCATGTGTGCCCTTGACAACACTCAAATGGACCTGGACTCAAATTCCATCTTTCTGCAGACTTATGCAATAAGCAAAGTTCATATTGAAGTAAAAAAAAGGTGGCTCTCGTGAACGCATTATTCTCTGCTGAAGCTGAGAAATTGTGACTGAAAGGAACCCATTATGACCTTGTTTCAGCTCAGGGTGTTTGTCAGTCGCTTCCCTCTGAAAACCATGAATCTACAACTGCATCATTATCTGAGAAAATCACCATTCAAGTAACTTAAAGGCAAAGTCTGTGCGGCAAATTCAACTAAACTTACATGATGATACTCTCCCACAAAGTGAGCTGTCACAACGCCTTAAATGTTTTCTTAGTCAGTGTAAAACTGTATTCATCTCTACCCCGAGGAGTCAAATAAACACTCACCTCGATGAAATATCTTTCCTTTTAACTAACATTTACTTCATTCAGCACCTAATTTGCATGGCTGAACCATATTTGCTTTACTTGCACTCTGCCTATAGAATAGATTTGAATTGATCCATCACTTCATAGACCATGGTTTCTCGTTGCATTGAAGCTTGAATGTTGTCCCTGACTTGCAAGACACTTTGGGTAAAAGCATTAACTAGATGACTAAATACAAATCTGTTTCCAAGAGCTGTGAAGGGAATTATTTTTCTCAATGAAATGCTCCCAGACTTTGCTTTTTCTTTTGTAAAGACAATACAAATGAACTCTCACTTAGACTGTATCTGAGAATCCAAGAAGTCAGCAGGAAAAATTTGAAATCTGAATAATTTAATGAATTTATTCTCTGTTTTCTGCAATCTTGTCAGAGTCAATGGCGGAATATCCACAAAGAAGTAAAAGTATCATGTGTTCTTGCATGAATTTTTGGTTCTTCAGTGGTCATGTAGTCAAAGGTTACATGGAGGATTGTTGTGCCAGAATGCTTGTGTGTATTTTTGAGGGGTGATGACAGAGTCTGTGATTTCAAGATTGCCCTTGGACACACATATGTGTGTCAGAAAAAGTGTCAGAAATTCCAAAGCCCTACAACTGCAAGAAGACTTTGTGTATAAACTACAACGGTGTCTGATGTGCGCTGACAACCCTTTGCTCCAAGTGTGGCTCAACACAAAACAGCCCGGTAACTCTGCAAATATACTGTACTCTCCCCTGTGTCAGTATGAAGCATACTGGTGCTGGGATGCCTCCCAAATGAGGGTAGAATGTTAATGTATATGGGGACAGCTGTAGCTCAGAAAGTAAAGTGGTTGTTCAGTCGGAAGCTTGCTTGTTTGGTGCCTCTGCCTCCCAGTCTGCATGTCACAGCATCCTTGGGCGAGATACTGAACTCCATGTTGCCTCTACCTAATATGAGCCTCACTTAAGTTGCTTTGGATAGAAATGTCTTCTAAATGGAAGTAATATGAATGCATTAGGTGCAGCTATTAAACAATCAACATGAGCTAGCTTGACAGGTTAATTTCTGACTGATTCCAGCTAGCTTAATTTCATTGCTTTTCCCAATGTGGGGTTTACTAACTGTCACCAGGCAGCCAATGTGAGACCTGTAAAGCAGCAGAAATTATTTAAAGGGATACCATCTAGCTTTTGACCCAAATATTAGCCTAATGTGAATAATAAATGATTTCTGGGGTGAATACACAGTGCTTGATGTGTGTTGGTGCTCCTAGGGGGCAGCCCTTTAGGATGAACATAAAATATTAGAGATTAAAATTGACCATGTTCATACAGAAGTTGGTCCAGGTTTGAAAGAGTTGACTGTTCTATCAATTTGGTTTAGCCCTCACAAAACTGCAGGTATTTACTACGTATATTACATCACCCCAGAGTAACTGCTAAAAGACCAAATACTCAAGTAGCAATATAAGTATAACACTCTGACCTTGACATATGCGTTTCTTACCCATTTTAATGGCATGGTGACATCTATGTTTTACATTCCTGGAGCCGTCGTCCATCAGTGTCCAGCACGCTCTGTCACATTTAAGAGAGTTTTGCTATATGTACCTCGTCACATGCCAGCAACTGGATATCAACACACTATTTTCAATGCACACTATGGCGGATAAATCAAAGAACCACATGAAGACATTACTGGAGGACAAGAATTTAGGACATTTAGTTTTTGAGGGAGTCCTCAGTTTCAACAAGAGTTAGCTTGTTATGGGGAAATCACAGTAAAACTGTTTAAGTTCAGTGGTGCTACTAAATAGCATAATTTGATGCTATTCAAAGCAATTTTTGCAGGCTATTTACACGGCGCCAATCAAATCAACTTTATACATCAGTTTTCATGCATAAAAACAATACAAAGTACTTCACATAAAACAATTTACATCAACATACTATGGATAAAAACAAAACAGACTCACGCATAGCCACCCATGACCCTACAACTACACCTACCCCCACCCCATACCCCATTAGCCCATTTAAAAACCACCCTGTCACAGAAGAATAACAGTTAAAAGACAGAAACATGGCTTGGTACCAGGTGATGAAACGACATCCAAAGGGTCCATCTACCCCAAGAGCCATGTCCATCCAGGCCACCACGATGGGAGCCCCCCAGGTCCTGGTGGACAGGCCCCATGCCACCTACGTAAGGCTGGACGCTGGGCCCTGAACACTCAAAGCAGGACAGCCACCGCAGCAACAAGCACGCAGTCAAAGCAGGGGTGGCTCTGAGGGAGAGGACCCCCATGAGGACAACACTGGAGTGTTGTTGCATGTGACCAGGCTGAAATCTATCCAGGGTACGTTTGCTTATCCGTCAAGCTCTACCAAAACATCAATGTCTCTCACTGTCATCAACAGTGAAAGTAAGATGAACTAAATCTGCACTTTATACTCAGTCAGTCAGTCATTTTCTGTACGGCTTATCCAGTTCAGGGTCGCAGGGATTGCTGGTGCCTACCCCAGCTATTATCAGGCGAGAGGCGGGGTACATCCTGGACAGGTCGCCAGTCTGTCGCAGGGCCAACACAGCGAGAAAGACAGCCATTCACGCTAACATTCATTCCTAGGGACAATTTAAAGTGATCAATTAATCTGACATGCATGCACTTTATCCTAGATTTTGCAAAAAACAATTCAGATATATTCAATCTGTAAAACATGTTGATGTTTAAAACCCCCATTAGTTTGAAACAAAGTGAGATCTGTGGGGGTTTGACCTCCATTCCTTCCCAACAATCTCAGCGTCGTCTGTGCTCTTGTAAAGAGTGATGGAATAGGAGGTAAAAAATAGGTTATGTGTGGAATACTGGATAGAAAAACTCAAAAAAAAAAAGGATTACAGGGAATGGAACAGAAAAGGGGGGGAGAAGGGGTTACCGGGGAAGGATTATTTGATTGGAACTATTGAGACTATTGGAGAATAGGAGGGAGGGAAAGGAAAGAAAAAAGAAGGAGAGTAAGAAGAAGAAAGAAAAAAAAAAAAGAAGGGCCCCTCCGGAATTTATTATATAACGATTCCCCAAAAAGAAGGAGGGGGGGGGGGGGGGGGGGGAGGGGGGGGGGGGGGGGGGGGGGGGGGTTATGGATAGAGAAAAAGAATACGAACGAAGAGAAAAGAAACCCTACAATAAAAAAAACCCAAAAACTTAACATACTGAAGCAAACCAAAAAGTTATTTCTGAATAGAAGTATTGTAGAGAAATGCTGAAATGCTTCATTATTAGTTTAGTTTTCACCTTGACAACAATAAGCAAAGCTGTGGCACCAGAAGTTAACTGTGAAGCTATGCAAGTCTTAAAAATAAACTGCTCTGTTGAGTAGGAAGGACTGGTCCACTGTTCACGACCACAAACAAGTCAAGTTTCATCTTGATATATAAACAGCTGAGGATGAAGCTTTTCAGCGATAATACTATCAGTTCAACCCCTTTTATCAGTTTGGCACTGATATCACCTGGGATGTCATATTAATTATGCTATTAAAAGATGCAACACAGTGCAACATTCAAGTGTTTAGATGCATATCATGAAGCAGTATCATTAGAAAGTCTTCTATCTGAACCTGAATTGATTTTGCAGGAAAACTAGATGCCAATTTCAATGATAAAAACAAGAAATCCTTCAACGGACTGATAATAGCAGCATAAGTGTTGCATTACAGCTTTTCTTCAGGGAGATGACGACGGCACTATTGTTTGAGTTAATAGACCTTTTGCTCCTCTTCATATGAAGGTAACTACAGAATAGAAATCATGTATGGCGTAACTAGGCTATCAGTAATATTCAAGTGTTTAGCAAGCAGGTAGGTTTGCTGTATTTGTGCAACATATTTCATGTACAAGACAATTCAAAGTGCGTACACTGTACATTAAAGGCATTACAGGTGGGGGGGGGGGGGGAGGGGGGAAGCATTCAGTAGTACACCCACACACTATATACATACACATATATATATATATATACATACACATATATATATATATATATATATATATATATATATATATATATATATATATATATATATATATATATATATATATATATATATATATATATACACACACACACACACATATATACATACATATATAAACTATATATGTGTCCCATAGCCTTATGAGAAGATGTACAGAATACGTGTGTGTGTGTGTGTGTGTGTGTGTGTGTGTGAATAAAATGAAACAGAATTGATAGTTAAATCAAATTGATTAAAAGAAGCTAGGTATAAGATACCATTTATTGATCCATTAGCTAATTGTTCATTATACATTAAAACTCTGCAGTTATCCTTGTCTTTTTAGATCACCTTTAATGTTAATAAGTAGACAAATGAATTATTCAACCATCAGGTTTGCTCTCTTAGATGTGAAACAGGCTCATTCTGATCTTTAAAGCCTCACAAGGGCTACATTTCAGCTATTTCTCCCTCTAAATGTCTTTTTTATCTTGGCTTCTACACACTTTGTTTCAGTATCTCTCTCTTTATTTATTTATCTGTGTGACTAATGGGTTCTCACACACACTGCATGAATCATGAACACAGTGCAAACACAGCGTCCAGTTTTCACCAGCGGCATCCATCTGGTACCACAAACATGCTCATACCTAGATAAGCATTTACTTTGTTGTACCACAGCAGAGTGATTAGTGGGCCTGTAGCACTCTCACGTGCTTGAGGATAAACACAACTCCAACTGCTCTGGCACAAAAGGCCTGTTCCACTCAGCATTACTGCACGTTTCCACAGAAATCATGTTTTTGAAAAACTCAAACAGCAACAAACGTCCATCTACAACCTGCTTTATATCATTGCACTTCACAGTTTGGTATTCAAAATAAATATGAAACATGTGATTACAGAGTTATGGCAATAAATGTGTAACATTTAATGTTTTATCCATTCCGAAAGGCTCTTTCTTAAATTAACAATAGCAAATAAAAGAGAAAAGAAACTGAGATAAGTCGGGCCTGTTTTCCCCATCACCGATTAAGCTAATCATTTCCTGTCACAGTTATTGGCTCAGACTTGATGATGCTTCCTTCATCAGTTTCATTCATGTTATCACTAAAGCCTCCATTTGCTCTCTCTGTCATTATAAAACATTGTTAACAAACAAATAAAGAAAATATCACTTGGGATTGCAGTTTAGATGTGACCTGAGCAAGGCCACTATGTCTTGATCACTGCACCGCATTCCTGGTCTGGTGTGAGGAATCTGTGATGTTCATTAGTTTAACTCTTTTGCACCTGACCCAAAAAATGATGGGCAGAAAATTATTTTGTTTTAAATTACACTTTTTTTGCCCCTTCAATAAATGTTAAAAAACGATTTGCATACACAATATGTGCCATTTATTTGTTGTCAAAATTAACGTATGTGCATAACAGGACTTTGGACAAAGTTTTTACCATATTGTGGTGTAATAGGTGTCAGAAACTGTACGTAATGTTTAAGAACGAAAAGTTTAGTGATGTCAAACTTAAGATTAAAAAAAGGCCAGAAATGAAATATTCAGAATATGCTCTGAATTAATTTGACAAACGAGAGTTGTACAACATTTCTGCTGGAAAATGTTTTGTTAGCTTTGCAAAATAAATCAATCCCCTTTTTTGTTCCTTTCCTTGCAGCCACACAACATCTGATTGCTTGTATTTCATCTTGAGGGGATAAAAGACTACAGAGAGACGAGTGGCATCAATCTGTAATTCATCTTTTTTATGTAAAAAAGATATTTAACATCTTCAAAAGCATCTTTTTAAACCTGAAATCTCTCAGACGTTCTTTTATGACTCAAAAGTCCACAGCTCAACGGACAGCTTTGTGACAGTCAAGTAAACACTTTTTTTTTAAATCCAACTTTACATAGTATAGGTCTTTTGTTCATTAATTATCAAGAATAATTTCAGTTGTGATCTAATTATAAACTAAATCATCACAAATAATTCTAACTATGTTAATAGCAAAGACAATCAGTTTTATTCATCTTGGAATCTTTCAGTCTTTGTTGCAATGGAAGCACTGGTATTGGATGCAACGTACAAAAAAAAGAAGGAAAGAAAAACACAAACAAAACAAATTATATCTAAATAAAATTGTAGTTGTTCATGGGACTGCACTTTAGAACTGCAGTCTACTGGAACCTCTGTCCCAGTTAGGCGGTTATCATGGCTTTTCATGCTCCCATTCTACTGGCACCATTTTCTACCTCTCATTTGAGCTGGTCTGGCTTCCTCCTCCCGATGTTATTGCCACATCTATCATGCCTCATCCTCTTTTTGTTTAACACAGTGTTTGATCGGCCGACCAGCAGCCATTCGTCTCTACAACTTCAGCTCTCACAGGAATTCAGCTCTGTTGTTCTAAGCAACTCTTGGTGCCATTTCCCAGTGGGATGCTGGGATTTCTGACCCACACTCAGCACAGATGTTCCTGTTTGTTAGAGGCATAGCCCGGACCTTAAAGGCCTTATTTGATGTGAAACTTTCTATGGAGGTGTAGGATTCAGGTTATTATAATTAGAAATTAACTAACCGTGTATCATCCTCTGTAAGTTTACAGTGGAAAGCCTCTAAAACCTACTAATATGACAATACTGGTAGAGCTTGATGAGTGGATAACCATTTGTAGATCTTTCTGGGTAATTGGTATATGCTTGGTTTGAATGTAGTGGTTAAGAGTACAAGTTGATTTTATATATTGGCTGGCCAAAAAAAAGTTGCCACCAAAATAGAAAAAGTGTCACACACTCATACTGTATTTCATCGGACCACCTTAGTTTTGATTACATGCATCCACTGTGGCATTGTTTCAATAAGCTTCTGCAATGTCAAGATTTATTTCCATCCAGTGTTGCATTAATTTTTCACCAAGCTCTTGCATTGATGATGGGAGAGTCTGACCGCTGCTCACAGCCTTCTTCAGCACACTTCATTTGCCGTTCTTCTTCCCCCAATGTGCCTTTTATTCTGGAAATGGGTAAATCTGGGCTCACCACAGACCACATGAGCTTCTTCCATTGCTTCATAGTCCAATCTTTGTGCTCCCTAGCAAACACTGATTAGTGGTTTTCTTAAGGCTACACAGCTGTTCAGTCCCAATCCCTTGAGTTCTGTTCGCATTGTGCACGTGGAAATGCTCTTACTTTCACTATTAAACATAGCCTCAAGTTCTACTGTTGTTTTTCTTCAATTTGAAATCACCAACCATTTAAGTGATCAGCAATCACGATCAATCAGGATTTTTTTCCTCACATATCTTCCTGGAAGACAGTGGATCCCCACTATCCTTCCAGTTTTTAATAATGCATTGGATAGTTCTTAACTCAACTTTAGTCATTTCTGCATCGTCTTTAGATGATTTTCTGCTTGATGCCAATGATTTGACACTTCTCAGAAGGACTAACATCTTTTCCACAACCACGGATGTGTCTTTCCCACATGGTTTTATCCTCTTTCGAACAACTTGAAGGCAACTTTCATTCGTAAAAATGAACATAGACACATTTTAAACATAGAATGCATTACTCCTTTTTCATAAAATGTAAATGCAGTTAATCCCTACCTTATATCAATACAGACAAATAATGAAAGCGATTTTATTGATAAAAATGGAGGATTTAACCCTGAGGTGCAAAGCTGAAGTGCAGAACACAAAACACTGCCATTATCTAGGGCTATATTGCAGCTATGGGTAACGGAGACATGTTGTTTTTCATTTAGCTGGAAAAGCTCTGAACGTCTACAGGAGTGTGGATGAAATAGGAAACCTTTACAGTAGAGGGCTGTAAAAGGGGCCCACACTGAGACTGGACAAGAGTTACAGCTGCAGTTCAGCATCAAACTTTACACTCAGACTGCAACTGAAAAGCCTGCAGCTCTCTTTATGGGTGTGTATATATTTACTCTGTTTACAAGTAGCCCACATTTACAGAATATAGTGAGCTCCAAATGGGAACCAGTCTGAGAACAGATTACTGGAACATTGCACACTAATATTTTTGATTAGTGTAAACCATATCCAAACCCAAATGCCAGGAGGCTATATATAATTTGATGAATGATATACATTCACTGTTCAAATGTTAACTCTAAATTATTGGATGGTGATCTAAAGATAATCTATTTAGCTCGTTTACCCTCTGAGGGGCAAATAAAGTATTGCTGTATTAACTGACCACACACTGATATCTGAATATTTCCCCATACTCCGTTTTTGCCCGTAGGCTCCCTGTTCCAGATGACTCCAGCTGTCTACACTTGCACCACAAGAGCTTTAATTTTGAAGAACCATGCTGATGCAAATATAACCTCAGGCACATTTCACAGTTTAGCACACTATCTTTGAGATTTTCATCCTTAACTGTAACTGTAAGCTTATCTGTGCCTGTCTGACTCCTTTTTCTCCCGTCATACGGTTGTAATCAAAGATTGGTCATAAATATTATGAAAGCTGTATCAATTCCTGAAATGCACCTGGAAGACAAGGGGTTGTGGAGTGAGGAGGGTTGTCTGAGGAGTAAGTGTTGTTGGCTGCAGGATTTTAAATCTGTACCGATCTAGACGAGCGAGAACATCACTTTCCTCCACCAGGTTGTGAAGTTCGTTGTTCTCTGATTAAGGCAAGTCCCAGCGATGTCCTGTCAGACATTCAGGTGCAACATTAAAGACTGTTTACTCTTTTCAGATGTTTCAGACGTTGACATCTGCCGTCAGATCCAGAAAAGATTTTTTGTTTTTGTATATTTTATTGTTTTTGAAATAAATTAATATATTTCTTCATGCAGTATTTTTGGCTGCTATCATATTTTGACTCCTTTAGCTTAAACCACATGTATTAAAGGAATCCTGCATATTTAGACATTTGTCTTTTCGTTTAATAAAAACTAGAAAATATTGATTTATCAGAAATAAATCCACACAGATTAACAGATGCTATATTGGGTTTCAGAATCAATATCAGAACAACAAATTAGTCAGCGTATGAATTTTCAGAAGGCTATGATGTGCAGTTGCAGCAGACAGATTGCAGGTCCATCTCCATTCATCAGTTTCCAAAATGTCTGCAGTAGCCGGTACTGGAAGGAGTATATGAAAAAACTGGCAGCAAACAGAAAAACTACATTAGAGATATTCTTTTTTATGTCAGATGAGGGTTGGAGGGGTGATTGTGTGTGTACTTGAGGGTTTTACATGACCACCGTCACAGGGAACGACTTTAACTTGTAAAGCGTTTTGAGAGCGTTTTCAGTTACAGTTTTTGTTGGAAAAGCGCAAAATTCTGTAAATAAAGTTTGATGATTGATTGACAAGAAGAAATGAGTGAAAAGCACAATAATTATGACAGTGATGGAAACTCCAGGCAACTTTTACGATTGTCACCATTATTCCCCCAAAAACATGTTTGGCAGCAAACATGCAAAATGAAAAAGCTTTCAAGCACATCTGATCTTTGTTTTAAATGGGCAAATAAAAAGCTTGTATAGTTTAAATTTCCAAGACCAAAGTTACAAAATTAAACTCCAGAAGATATTTAAAGACAACAACAAAAAAGTCACAGAGATGCTGCAGCCAAAACAGGTAAAAACTGAATTATAAATATAAATATATAAATATCTCCGACTGTGTGGTATTCAACTCATCTACAGTCATCCTCAAAATTATTCATACCCTCCTAAATAATAATCAATAATATACTTAATTCCAATTAGAGTGCTAATTAGGAAATTTGTTCTCTGCATTTAATCCATCTCAGGTTGAATCTGAGAGCAGTGGGCGGCCAATTGCAGCGCCTGGGGAGCGGTTGGTGGGGGTTGGGGACCTTGCTCAGGGGTCCATGGTGGTTCACCTGGGTGCCGTGTCAGGGACTCGAACCCGGGTCTGCTGCGCCAAAGACTGCAACGTTGCCACTAGGCTACCCACTCCCCCTTTTTAAAGAAGGGGGAAAAAAAATCAGTTTTCAAAGAAATAAGGAAAATTGGACAAAAGTAAAAATTAAAAAAAATTCTATAAAGTTGAACAGAAATATTAAAAACAAACACACAAAAAATAAAACAAGTAAACAAGCATGATGGAGCTCCAAAGCTAAAATTTTGTTGAGCAACACTTTGAGACAATCAGGTGTTTCCTGTAACGTTCAAAACGACTTCTGGACCTGTTCACAGGTATTTTGGTCCGCTGTTCCTTGGAAAGGTGCCTGAAACTCAGGTCTGGATTTTCTGTGCAGTTTCCAGTTTAGCGGGAGATCATCGTTGTGAGAAAAGATCTCGTGAGCAACACATGCTACACTCAAACTTCGCTTTCCAGCATAAACTAACCCCGAATTAAACCTGAGGTCACCTCACTCAGCCAAAAAATGTCTACCTCAGTGTTCATTGGGCCAAGTCTGACTTTTTTTTTTTTTTATGTAAATAATGTATCATCCTTGGTTACAGTCAAAAAGAAAAATACTTTTTTTTTGACATTGTGGAAAAAAATCCACAGTGGAAGTATTTGATCATTAAAGACCTTTGCCTTACTGACATGTACAAATTTATCAATGAACAAGTTAGTTTCTACCTCTGCCACTCACCTGACCAACAAATCCTACTCTGCAAGTTAAAAGGATGAATTCCTACGTTTGTTTCCCTAAATCATGTATAACATCACCGTTGCCACAGCACATTCTGCTTATTCTAGTCTGATAACCAGCTGGACTTTGTCATGATAAACAAATACCAAATTCGCTGTTGATGTTGACAGTCGACGTCTCCTTAAACACACAAAAGGGCACTGAAGTTTGTTTTGACGGAGGAGCTTAATGAATCCTCTCCTGTCGAGTTAAGAACGGGAAGCAGCATCTCTGAGCAGCATTTTGACTTTTTCTCAAGAAGTTCATGACAATAAATAGGAAGCCAGTCAAGTGTGACAAATAAATTATGAGCCAGTACACATGCACAAACAAAGACGCCAGCACACAAACTTTAGTTTAATTTAATTCAACCATGACAGCGTAGTTCAACAAAGGGATGGAGGTGCAGTTTTAATGCATTTTTCACATCAAGAGTTGTTCTGTCTCTTATTTGCTAATTTTAATCCCCTCTTTGTGGAGCTACACATAAATAACTCTCAAAGTTTCCTCTGTTAAACTCCAGAAAGAAGTGAGTTATGGTAGTTGAGCTGCAAGACACAGCTGGAAGCAAGCGAAGAAAGGAAATTGGAAAAGAGATGTAGAAGCAGATCTACACGTGCACCTGTGTGATTGTCCCTTCAGGAGTTACCATGGTGTGCCTTAGGGCCAAACTCTTACTGACACAACTCCTACAAACTATCAAGAAGCACTTTACAGATTCATCCATCCATTTTCTTCCACTTATCCACAGACTGCAGTCACAGTGGTAACAGGAGGGGAGCTGAAACGTTCCTCTCCCCAGCAGCATTCACCAGCTCCTCCAGGGGATCACAAAGTACTCTCATACCAGAAAGGGGATGCAGTCCCTCACTGCGTTGCCTTGGATCTCCTTCTGCAGGGGTGTCTAGCTTCGGTCCTGGAGGGCCACAGTCCTTCGGGTTCTCCATGTCTCCCTGCTCCAACACACCTGACTCAGATGAATGAGTCTTGTGCAGGGCTTCATATGCTATCAGATTCATTTAATTGTGTCAGGTGTGTTGGACCAGAAGGGGACAGAAAACCTGCAGGACATTGGCCCTCGAGGACAAACTTTGGACACCCCTGTCCTGCTGGTGTGACGTTGTATCCAAGTAAGATGACCTCACCACCTGAGCTCACTCCTGTCCATGTGGTGGAGCACTGGCTCAGTCTCCTTAGACTACCTTTAAGCCTTGGCAACATCACCCACTTTGCAGTTAATATTGTGCCATATTTTGCAGTACTCCTACGAGAGAGTGGCAAACATTTTTTGAAGACAACATAGATGTCTGCCACTGTGGTTTAAAGCTGCTTAGATGTGGGAGAAAATAGACAAACTCTCCTTTATTCCTTCCTTTGTGATGCCAAGTGATCACTGTAGATAGATACTTTATTGATCCCCGAGGGGAAGTTCAGTTGAGGGTGCAGCTGACAAAAACATTTTTCCACAAAAAAAATTTTTTTTTAGCCAAACTTGGCAACTATTTTGCCCATGGACTGGCTACTGTCTCAGAAACAACCAAGTCCAGCAGCTTTTTCTTCTCTCTCTCTTCTCTCTCTTCTGTCCCTTTTTCCTTTCCCGCATCAGGTCCAGCAATAATATGTAAACTCAATGAAATAATTACAAAGGAAAAAAAAACCCCACAAAAATAAACAAACAAAATAAACAAATAAAGCATAATGCATATCAAGAGGAGCCATTACGCTATAGACACTGCATGCGAAAGCACGCTGAAGCGCAGTGCGCCAATTTTTTCGACACTGTTTGTTAACCTTGGTGCCAAAATGAAACTGCTGCACTTCGCCATGCTTCCACGTCTAGTGTGTCCCTAGGGTTATACCCTTAGAGCTCCTCTTGGCAAAGCAAATCTGCTTGGCACAACACAGCA
The DNA here is from genome assembly GCA_023101725.1 of Atherinomorus stipes. Taxonomy (NCBI): domain Eukaryota; kingdom Metazoa; phylum Chordata; class Actinopteri; order Atheriniformes; family Atherinidae; genus Atherinomorus; species Atherinomorus stipes. The sequence goes on from JALJCO010004337.1 coordinate 1,013,006, forward strand.
ACCAGATCCCCATTCTGTTGCTACAATACTGGACAGGACACATTAAAATCAAACAAACAAAACAAAAACACTATTTTGCTACCAAAAATTTACAATTATTAGCCAAACTTTGTCACTATTTTGCCCATGGACTGGCTACTGTCTCAGAAATGATCAAAATATTTGACTGCTAAATGCAAATGATGACCTACAATCAGAATCATTTAAAATTACTCTGTTTAGCTGCTGTTTTCTACAGAATGCAAAAACTTGGACTGTGTATTCATCTAAAAGCCGGCCAAATATATTTGCCCCTCCTACTAGCATGCCGTTTTTTAAATATTTAATTCTCCCTTTGGTTTCAGAATTGGACAGAGTGAGGCCTTTCATCCTCTCTCTCTCACACGCCACATTGGCCTCTCCCCTCATTTTTCACAGACACACCAAATAAATACACGATCAAGCAATGCAGAAGCCTGGTTGGGTTACACTGTTACTGATTAAAGGTGAATTTTGACTAATAGCACCAAGAATTTTCGACAGTCTGGGGCTTTTATCCTCATGAGCTAAAAGATTATTTGAGCCTTGGGCCTGAAATGAGGCAGAGTAATTCCATTTAGGCATTTCATTCCCCTCACAATCATTACTGGGGCTCAAAGCTGCTACGCTGGTCAGGCAGTATCCCTGGAACTTCTCAATTCCAGTATTCTCTTAGCAAATGTTGAAATATACTGATTAATTAATGCTTTAAAATATAATATACTTGCATAATTGAGGGAAATATTCTGAATATTACAAAACACTCATGTTATAAAATGCCAGGAGGAAACTGCTGAGCTTCTAGATGTACAAACCGTGCTGTGGTGTAGACTGCAGGCTGCATCCTCTTATTAAATCTTATCATACAGGATGAGTGTGAGCAAGACAAGCAGAACTTTCCACTTTTGAAAATACTTAGTCTGGATAGTCATTGTAGTCTTTAATTATTAAACAATCCTTTTTTTTTTCCCACCATATTCTTTTTTCCTTCCCTACAAATACGGCTATACATAATAAACCACCAATCAAAATCAAAATCATATTCCATTACTTCAATTGTTTCATTTCCATAAGCTCAACTACATCATGTCTGTGGTGCTTCCATCTCTTTATGCGTCACTTCTCATCATGTTGCAACTTCTTTATATACTGAAGAGACCAGAACAATTATAGAATATTTATCTTCACACTGTCATGTATTTTGACCAATCTGTTTGATATGAGCAAAGTATGTCCAGGTGCAACTTTTTATCTTTCATTCTGGAGGATAACATGCAGTGCTTCATATTTAAAGTGCATAGATGACTCATAAAAACAGGTGAGAGATTGAAAAGAACAGACTTTAGATTTATCAACATCTTACTGAAGTGAGCCGCTGCTTTTTATTCGGTCTTTGACACATCAAACATCAGAGAGCCTTATTTTTCCAAGCTGGCCTGCAGGTCTCATGCCCCCCCTTCAGTTTCTCACACAAGTCATTCAAAGCAAAGATTAACACACATAAGCTCAATGACAAATGTTCCCCATTTGCCTTCCCCATCCTCCCCTGTTTTACCATCAATCTCCTCCATTCATCACAAGCTGACACCCTTCCAAGCAAATTATCTCCCCGGATAATAATTACTAGTTTAAGCCATGGAGATGCTGTCAGTCTCTATTCTCTCCCTTTTTCCTCTTTAATGAAGTACAGTTAAAGACAAAACGGGGCGAAGCAATTAGAAGTACAGCACACCTTTCAGAGGCAAAAAAAAAAAAAAAAAAATCTCATTATTCCGAGGTTCATTCTTATGTAATTAGGATACAGTTTGCAGACTATCCAATTAGTACTCTTGTGCTACGTTGTTGACATATTGACATCTGTTGTCTTGTATTTGTATTCATAGTTGTATTGTTTGCCTGCGGTTCCTGTTCTCACAAATTCCTTTAGGGATAAGGAATCTAGCATTATTGAGCGAAGTTGTCTTCGCCAGCTGTCTCTCAACATGACTCCATTGTAGAAGAAGTCAGTCTGGCACTTCTCAATTCCTAAAGATTACAGAACCACTGTAAACTGGCATTTCAAGCTGGAGATAAAAGAGAACTTTGCTGAGCCCATTTCCCCTGCATTCCCCTGACACAAGGCCACAGAAGTAGATTTCTTCTTCTGATATTAAGTGGACCTATTTTAACTGCCAGATGCTCCTCACTTAGTCTTGAGTGGATCATCGATCCTTAAAGGTCAGATCGATTGGTTTCTTGAGGGCCAATGTCTTCCATACTCAATCCCATACCCAAATCCTGCCTGCTGCCAAGATATCTGTCCTTACTCAATCAATCAGCCTATTGATCCTGACCTGAACATAAGGGCAATGAGGGTATGTGTGTAATGTTGAAGTGCACTGGCTCAGACTTGCTTTCATTCCTGAATTACCCAGATTTGGCTAAGTTGTGAGCAGAAGTTCAGTTAGTTTGTCCAGTCAAGTTAGCTCATGTTCACAGCAGGCCGGAGAACTTTGTGGAGGTCGGGGGTGGTTGGTGAATATATGGGTCTTTAGCCTTCCTTGTACTTTGCAAGTGAATTACCTTCAATCAATTAAGCCCTCTTAAGGCCCGTTTCGAACATCATTTCCCTTGAGACTTTAAATGTGTCCCTCAAGCTGACATGGTTGTTAGCTGATACATTAAACAGAAGGCAGGACAGAGTTTAGAGTTCACCTCAGAGCTCCAACATTAGTTTCAGACAACAGAAAACATGGCGACGGCAGTGAGGCGGCCGTGACAATGCACTTTCTAAGCAGACATAAAAAGAGGCTGTGTAGTAAGGGTGGCTGTAGCTCAGGTGGAAGAGCAGTTGTCTTTCAACAGATTTCAGGATTCCCCAGACTTAATGTCCTTGGGCAAGACATTGAACCCCAATGTACCTACAGTATTGGGGTGTAAATGTTGTGATTATGACATGTAGCGTAAAGAGATTTTACAGGTTTTAAGACTGGAAAAATGCTTTACAAGGGCAGCCCATTTACCATTACAGTAGATAGTAGTGGTCTGCGCGACCATTAAAAACATTGTGGCTTCTTTATCTTCTCGTGGGTCACACATCACTGTTCAACACTGCCTGTGCGATTTCCAGTGGCACTACTTTGTGTGGGTCCACATCAGCAAGGGTCCAAAAACAGGCCAAATTACACATAAATGACAGACTGATGGTTTCATTTTTAGCATAAAGCATCTAAATCATCAAATATTCACAGAGACATTGTGTACTGCCCTCCTATGGCTGTGATCAGACACATTTCTGAATCCATTGGGGACCTGCAGACATGAGTCACACATCTTAATCATCCTCTCCTTAAATGGGTTCTGCCTTTGCTTTCCTGACATGATGAATCTACAGGGCCCAAGTTGGAAACCTGATGGTTTCAACACCCATTTTCTGAACTAAAAATGTAGCCTTTGATCCACAGATAAAGGCAGGCAACTAATGTGAAAGCCATGAAGTGGATATGTGGTAACTCTACTGTCTAAAGAGGGCCGCAGTAATTAAGTAGGGCAGGGTAGTAAATATATTATTGAAACAGCATGGCAAGTTAAAAGTCACAAGCTCAATCTAGTGCCGCTACACTCCACTGACCTTCCTTTTATAGAGCAGGGCAGATCATTAAAGAAGGAAGGTCGAAGTTGGACCATTTGCTGGATTATTGACAACGCAACGATTGTCTGGTTGTCTGACGACATAATTGACAGCTAAGACAGAACGGATAAAGCAAACTCAATGGGGCCGGCCTTCAAGGTTACGACATCTAGTTACAATGTGCTCTTTTAACACATCTGGGGTCTTAATGATGCAATAACCTCTAGGCTCAGTGAAAGCTCTCAAGGTTCACTCATTGATGAAAAGAGAAAAGCAACCTTGACTGATCTTTAGCAGCTCATTAGCAGCAAGTTACCAAGTTAGCTGGTGTTTCTGAGAGATACTTGCTGAAAAGGGCGAGATGGAGTCCAACTTTGAATATAGCTGGGCCCATTTCTCTTGATATATTTAAAGAGGGCATATTTTGGATGTTCGCTTTCATGTCTCACTCCACTACACATGGTAGATTTAGACATGGTGGGACTAGCTGGCTCGGTTTTCTTTATTCGGCATCTGCATGCTGTCTCCATGCTGAGCAGTACAGCACTGCTACTGCAGAGATCATACCTGATCAAATGCAATTAACCAATGTGAACATTTTAACCTACAAAAGGTCAGTACAGCAGCGCTCTCACTCCATAATGTAATATGCCTTTAAATATATTGTCCCATAATGATATGTGGACCTTGACCCCTAACAATAGCTGAGTAGTTCTCCCCCTTTCCTGACTAATTAGATCATCACCTCTCTTTGCAAGTTTCGAATGCAGCAGCACAATTTTACATCCAGCTGGTAAACTATGTTTGATTCCATTAACCTCTTCTAATCTCTTTAAGCTGAGAAAGAACTTTAAGGAAAACAAACTATCTTCATATATTTCAGTCTAGAGTTCATCCCCTGGAACTGGGTGAAGAACTTATATAGATCCAACTTAAATTGTTTACATCCGTTGGGTTTTCCCTTTTACAGAATGTCCAGTTACATAAGATGCATTTAGAAAAGAAAATGTTGCTGCGTTCAGATTGATTAACCCTTAAAACACAACCATTTTTATTTGCTATTTTTGGTCCAAGTGCTTGTTTTTCTTTTTCTTTTTTCATGTAAAAATGCATGAATAAGCTCAACGCTTTTAATCCCAGTAAACATCCAAAAATATTTTTTGGGATAGCCTCAGTTGTCAGATTTTGAGGCTAAAACTGAGTAAAATGAATGCATCAATAGATGTAGCACCACGAAGGCCAATCAAAACAAGAAAACTGAATTTATTCCTTATAGTGCTTGGTAGAAATAACACACAGATCAACTCTAACCAAGCCTTTCAAGTCCTCTCAAGTCTTTGCTTTCAGGAGAAAAAAAAGGATGTTGGCATTAAAACAAACAACAGAAACTGTTAAGTTTACATTTTTTCCTCTAGCTGTTTTTTGTTGTTGTTGGTATAAACAATTACACTATTATCTAACTACCATCCTCACAAAACCAACTCCAACTCAACTGTTTTTTGGTGCCTCTGTGTGTCAAAAATGTCTTTTCACTTCATTCCAGAGGACCATGATTTTTGTTCTTTTCTGACAAAGAACTTTTTGTTGATCTTTGGCGGCTTTTGCTTGAACATTGTTGTCTGTTTGAACTTTTGATTGGTAGAAGTTTGACATTAAACATTGTAGTGATAGAGTTTTTTTTACATTATGAAAGAGTAATAATCACATTATTTATCACCCGTTCTGGATTTACCATATAGAGTCTCAGAATAAACAACATTTAGCGGCTTGATGTCAAGCTCTGCACAAGTTTGTTAATTACCCATTGATTGGAGTCAGGTGTGTCGCAGCAAAGAAGCTCCCAATACATGCAGGATACAGGACCAGATCCTTGAGTTACGCTGTGCCTGAGACACTGCTAAAATTATTGCTCCAGGTGCCCAAGTCTGGTCCTCCAGGGCTACTATCCTGCAATTTTTAGAGTATACCCTCCCCAACACACCTGAATCAAATGGCTAATTTCCTCATGCATGTCAGTCAGCTCTGCAAAATCCTGGTAAGGAGCCATTCATTTGATTTAGGTGTGTTGGAGAAGGGATGCAACAAAAATGTGCAGGATAGCACTGTAGCTCTTGAGGACTGGAATTTTGAGGATGTACAAGATGTAGTTTGAATATATAGCCAGCTGTAAGAGCCAGCTGCTTGTTGTGAATGAGAAGAGACAACCTCTATTGGGAACAGCTAAATCTTATGCTTCCCTTACATTAGAATTCAGGTTTGGGAGGCAGACACCCTCTCTACCTTTAAGATCAGGATTAAAACCTTCCTTTTTGATAAGTCTTATAGTTAGGGATGATTAGCCATCCCCTAGTTAAGCTGCTATAGGTTTAGACTGCTTGAACAGTGCCTTGTCAAAGCACCCAAGGACACGGTATAAAAACAGATAAAACATTAAAAACAGTAAGTTAAATGCAAAATATAACATGCTCTCTCTAACCTTTAAACATTCAGTGGCAAACATGTCCGTGCGGCATACAGTACCTAGCTATGTTTGTCTAGTATTTACTGTCAGTAATCTGATTACTGGCGTCTGTTCTGCAGTAAGATATGACAGGGCGGGGTTCGCTTGGAAGCTTTTGAGAGTCACATGACCTCTTTTACAGCAAAGTCAATGTATGTCACAACTCTAAATTTCAACGGCTCTGGTCAACGTATTTTGCAACCGTTAGTATTAACGGCTCTGGAGGTCGGCATCTATTTCCGCTGCTGTCAGAGCTCATCCAGCTATTGGTTGGTGGTTGTGTTGCGTCGCCACAACTCCAGTAAAACTCCTGAGATTTACTAAAGGCTTTCAGCCTTAAGTCTGAGATGGTGAAAATTGTTTGGTGTGAGCCCACCATGAGGAAGTGGAGGGACTTTGTAATGACTGGCATCTTAAATCACATGCAAGTCGAGATGTGTCAATATAAGACAGAGATGAGGTAACGGATTTGAATTAAATGTATCGGGGAGAAAGTAGAGAAGTTCGTGCATGTAAACGGCCATCGTGTTCAGACTTTTCAACTTGATTTGTTATGATTCTGTGTTCAGTTATTCATTAGTACAGTTAGTTTAAATATCTATAAATATTTAAACTATTTCAATTTTTTGGTTTTTAAGAAGGATGCAGAAAAAAGCTTTTATGGGAAAAAATCATTAGGAATTGCTTATTAAAATTTAAGAGATTTATGATTGCTAATTAGACTAAACTAGAAGCTGCCAGTGATGCTAAATAAATTGGGAGCTGTTTAAGCCAGTTGGGAGCTTAAACAGCAGACTCTTAAGGAAGCCGAGCCAAAATATCCTGATTTTTCAGTGGTTTTCCTGCTTTTTCACTAGGGGGAAAAGAAATACGTGGTCATCTGCATGCTGTGCATTTCTACCTCATCCCAAAGTTGAGGAAAAGTTATTCTCATTACGCTGATATCACGAGTTGGTACGATGATCTGTCTCAGTTTATTGAACCTTCCCTGAACACGTTTCTATATGTGCCCCATTTAATTTCTTAATGCTTTGCTGTTCATTATTTAATCACACACACTCATATGACAGGCCAGGTGTGTAACCATGGATTTTTTTTTTCCTGTGTCCTGGTTTCTGTCAAGTTTTACAGGTCAGATTTCAGATGGAGAGACCAAACCTAAGTACAGTCTTGCTTCAAATGCCAGGCCTATTACATTTCAGCTCCAAAACAGATAAGTAGAACAAATTGCCTCTCATCCAAAGTAATGGTTCATAATTATTTGCTCAGATAAGAGGGGTTCTGGGAGTCGGTAAAAAGGCATTGGATGGCTTTTCTGTCTGTGTGGCAAGTGGACCATTGATCTGTCTAGATGCAATCTCCCTACAGAGGTGAAAGCCACCGCACAATAAGCTTTCTTCTGGCTCATTTTAGATCAGATTTTAAAAAACTTTATCACATTGTTTGATAATTAAAGGTCCCCTGCCAAATCTTTTTTTTTTTTTTAACTTAGGTCCACTTCAAGACCACCTGTCAGTCCTAGAGACCCAGGAAGGTGTTCCCAGTAGGTCTCTTAGAGGCGTTGCAAAAGACCTTTTAATGTTTGTGGGCAGCCAAGTCCAAGTTTCTCCCAGCTGCAGTTTTTCCTTTGCCTGTTCTACCAGTCGTTTTCATCTGAAGGACCAGAAACCTCATGTGGTGACTGGACCACAACAGCAGCACACTTGACAGTTGGCCATAAAGTGACAGATAAAGAAAAGAAAAAAAAAAAATCCATAACCTGCCAATCATTTCCTCGGCCAGGTCATCACATCAAACATGATGCCACACAGTTAGTGACCCGTGAGTTCAGGGACGGACTTATGAAGAACTTCAGCCAGACGAGCAGGAGGATATATAAACTGTACTGCTCAAAAAACATGAAGGAAACACTTGGTGGTATATTGTGTTGTTTAAGTCATTCCTTTATTTTTTGTTTTCTTTTTTAAAAAATTAACTATTTAAGAGGATATCTTTAAATAAAAAAAAAAAGAATAAATAGATTAAAAAAAAATGTTGAATAATTTGGAAACAGGGAGAGGGGAAGGGGCAAGAGAACAAGGGGAGGGAAAAGAAGGAGGAAAGGGGAGGAGGGTAAAAGAAAAAAAGGGAGGGGAAAAAGGAGGGAGGGTGGGAAGAGGGAAGGAGAAAGAAGAGAAAGAAAACAAAAGAGAAAAAAAGAAAAAAAATAATAAAGGGGAGAGAAAGAAAAAAAAAAGAAACGAGGAAAGAAAGAGAGAGGGGGGGCGAGGGGGAGGAAAAAAAAAAAGCAAAAAAAAAAAGAAAAAAAAAAAAAGGGGGGGGGCGTGGCGTTAAGGAAGGTGAAGAAGAAAAAAAACCGGAGAGGGAGGAAGAAGGGTTTTCCAAAACCTATATCCAGAAAAAAACCAGAAATCTTCCAAAGAAAAAAAAAGGAAAAAAAAAAGAACTGGAGGGGATCGGGTTGGAATCTGGGGGTTTGGGGTTGTGGGTGAGAGGGGGGGGGTAAGGGTAAATGAAAAAAAAATACCACAAGAAAAAAGTTTTTAAAGAAACTGAAATACGGTCCTTTTCTTTGGATGCTGGAGTGGATTTATATCTTTTGGTCATGCTTTCATTGGGGACATTGAGGTTTATTAAAAGCAGGGAGGAGATCATTTTGAGAAACATTTATATTTGGAAAATAAACAACAGCAGGGCAACAGCACAACAGGCGTTATGTAAACTGTTCCACATCCGGTAACCTGCATGTTACCGGCAAATTGCACCCCGTTTACAATTGTGATTGTTTAAAACTAGATTTTCTCCAAATGCACAAATCTAGAGCCAATGCTGCAATCAAACATGTGAAGCAAAAGGACCAGGAAAAAAAAACAGACCTCACCATTTGCTGTGCTGCACTTCATAGCATTGAAAACAGGCTCCAACAGTCTAACAGCCTACAACAGTCCTGTTTTCATGTTTACTTATTTTCGAACATCCGAATCAGGATGCAGGATAAGCACATTACATTCTGCAGGCCGGAGCCAAGCTCCTTCCACATTCTTGTCTGTTTATCCTGAATCCTATAATGTTCAGCCCAGCTAAGAAAATCCTGATGACACCCTGAGTTGGCAGATGACAGACGGCCTCGGGGCCACTCTATTACAAACAAACAAATCAACTGCTCCAGCAAACAGCATCCTATCACATATCTCCTCCTGCCAATCAGCCCCAAGCTCCAACTCTTGCTCCTTCTTTCCATGTATGAGAGAAAGAACTCAATGCGTAATCATATTCACCCTGTCGTTGGCTGCAGACATTTGGGGCACGACTTCACATATTTCTGTCCTTGTTTTGACTCTGTGGAGCCATAATTCAGTCTGCAGGATTTATCAGTGGTGACTCATTTTCAATCAATTAGTGTCAGAGGAGAAAGTGCAGAGATTTCTGCATGGTTTGACTGAGCGGATGTAAATTCCTAGAGCAATGCCTCCCTCCACAGTTGCTGCTAAACACCCAATATAGAAAAACACCTTATGTCAAAAAAATACTTTGAGGATTTTTGGTCTTTAAATCTAAATGTGAGCATTGCTGTGTTTTAGGTTTATTATTTTGCCAAGATAAACATTTTCTCATGATGACCTCATCACATGCACACACACAGCATTAAAGTTATACCGTGTAACTTTTTGCCACTAGGAGGCTTAACCTGCAACGGCGCCAACGTCTCACAGGCCTCACGGCAATGACGCAAATTTAAATCTCCTCTCCCGGGTTTGGATGTTGAAATAAACGAGTCCATCAAGATTCAAGAATTTCTTAAGGATTTTTCACCATTGGAGGATCTGCCCCTGGCGGAGGTATGCGCCTCTGTTTCTAATTATATATGTTTACATAGCTGAAACATCACACACACAAACGCACAATGCAAAGATAGATGCACAATCAAAACTGGCCATGAGACCAAGTTGTAGTTTTGTGCACTGAATGAAGTCGTAACTTTGGCAAAACTCACGTTTGTTATGAGAACGTCTGGATTGGCTCAGTTTACGGGACATTACAGTGGCTCTGCTTCCTTCTGAACCGCGTATGCGAACCACACAACTAAACCGCGCAAACTGCCGATCGTTCTGTTACTTCTTTGATGTTTATATGAATTACAGAGAACGCATTTATTGGTGCAAACCAGCCACAATTGCGCAAAATGTTTAGGGAGTCACGTTAACTTTGGTCTATAGTAATTCTAGCAGCGTTTCGCGAACAGGAAACGGTCGGCAGCTTATTCGGCTCTGATTGACGTTGTTTTGAATAAACGCTGACAAAAAAAAAAAAAAGCATCACATTTTCGTATGTCTACACAACAGCCAAACTTACTTACCAGTGTAATGATACCGTGGCAAACAGAGAGTGGGTTTAGCTTCCACACTTATATCTCCAACAACTGAATTCTTTTCCAATGTCCACTCGTGTTTTTGATCTGACCTGCTCAGACATCACTTTCACCTTTTTACTTTGTTCCGCTATGACTAAGCTTCGAGTAATGAGAGAAAGTAGCACACGTAGAGCTTTCTGTGTTTACGGATGAGGAGCCATAAAGCAACTTGCTTTACGGCACTTTCATCGACGGCCCGCCTCTCCAAAGTTACGATGTCTGGGTTCTGCAGAGGGCAGCCCGCTCAGAGTGCTGACCTGCGTCAGTCACTGTATATTGGCCTGAAAAATCATCTAATACTGCTCATTTTAGGCTTAATGTCAGAGTCAAAAGTTACACGGTATAACTTTAAAGTGTCTTACCGCCTCCACATTACAGTCTTCAGGAGGCGAAAGGTGAACTGGCTGCGGTCATGTGATGGTCAGAATCATGGGAACGTTGGTAAAAATAGGTCCCAGCACTGGACATATTCTTTTCTTTACAGCATAAACAGCATTAATTATTCATTCATGGGCATCACTGCAGTTAGCACAGCTATGTCAGCATAAAATAGCGATAAGTCCCTGTTGGTTGCTGGATTTGTGCTTGATCTAAGTCACCTTAGTGATTTGTCAGCTTGCATCTCCACAATCTAAAGCAAACTACAAGTATTTTTCGGATAAAAGTTACACAACCCATTTGCAAGCTTCAAAGTTGCACATCTAACAGCGGATGAGTTAGGTACTGTCGAAAAAGGCTCCAGCAATTCCTACAGATCACGGCCATTAAGTATTCATCCCTTATTTCCATTCCTTTTAAAAAGAGCCAGAGAAATGTGTGGAGACAGCAGCTTGCCCAGCTCAATTATTCAAAACACACCAACTGCATTGTGGCTAACAGAAGATTTGAGTATGATTATGCACATATATTTCCTTTGTACTCTGTATTTCCTACCTTCAATCATGATCGACTCAGTTTTCTTTTTCTTTTCCCTCCCATTCTTTTTCTCCATCTTTTTCTTTCTCCTTCAAACGGCCCATGTAAGCACAAGTTTCAACTCTCTGCTGCAGATCAAATTGGAGGCTGCAAAGACCTGATGTCCCCTTAATTAGCTATGCCTCATAACTTATTTCCAGTCTGTAATGAATGCATACTTTATAATTAAATGTTGATTGTCATCCAAATCATGTATGCAAACATTGGGCTTGAAATCTTTGAAATCAAGATTAAAATGTGATGTAAAATTTTTGAACCTGATTTAAGGAAACTTTTTGCTCATTTTGAGCCAATTTCTCAGCTTCAATGTAAACACACCGTTGTTGCTTCATTACCTTGTATAAACATCAAACTCAAAGAAATGTAATATATTGACAGCATAAGACTTGTGCACACAATGGCCCTCATTTATCAAACGATCGTAGAAATGATCGCACATCTGATCGTAAAAATGGTCGTACGATTGGACCCACGTGTGATTTATTAAAACGTTCGTATCGGTCCAATCTCAAGAGTCCACAGCTGAAATCCATCGTCATTTAAATGTCCTGCCCACGGTTACGCCCTTAAACATGCATGATTACGAGGCTACGCCCAGCCAGGTTGAACCGTGGAGAGAAGAGATTCTGCCAAAACAGAAACTTTGGGGGGGATCAAGACAGAATTCCTCATTTGTGGGGTGGGGAAGATTAAAGAGGTGCTGTTTGGCAGCTTAAAAACCGAAGTCAGAGACGTGAACAAAACCGTTGCGCGGAAGAGGATCAGTCAGCCTCACCGGTGTGAACGACTGGCTGAGATATTAATAAAAGTCTCAATCTAGGCCTGGCTGATATGGTTTATTCATTTCATAAGTTATGAAATTTAATAATAGCCCATTTCCGATAGCAGCGTCACAATTCTCCGCGCTGCACCTGGGCACCTCCGTGTGTGTGCACACTGATGCCTACCTCCGCTCCTATGTGGCAGTTTTACCAGCGGGGTGAGGAGATGCACGAAGAGTGAAAAGCACTTGTCTCCTAGAACTATATGTTAATGATTTTAATCATTTGTTGAGATAAATGGAGGAATTAAATTCAGTCACAGCTATTTTTGTAATTTTGGGAATACAGTCTCTACTCCCTTTTTCTTTACAAATGGGTTCATTCTTAGTGCTGATATGTGAATAATTATGTTTAAATGACAGTTTGCGGTTTGGTTCATAAATATTTTCATGTTCTGCTGCGCTGCAAACCCTCACTGACTCAAACTTGCGTACACGAACTCAGAGCTGTCGTGAGATTTGATCGTATCCTACGATCACGTTCAAATTGATAAATGCCGAGTCTTGCGTGGAAATGGTCGTACGCACAGATTTTTGTCGTACGATCGTTTGATGAATGAGGGCCAATGTGAAGTGTAATTTTAGTCAATGGATGAACCTTAATTTTCTGCAAATGGGATATGTACTCTTGCTTCTCTTTCACTTTACCTCCATTGTTGGAGAGTGAAACAGCGAGCTGAGTCAACACTTCATTTCCAACTAAAACTAGGCATGCAGGACAGCCATCAGTCATTTCTATCCAACTCCTCCTGCTCACCAGTCAGTATATTTCATTTTTCCAATTTCAGCCCACGCTCCATCCACTGGGTCTCAGGACTTGTAGCTCATGGCAGAAAAAAAAAATTAGGGAAATAAATAGGCCCTTCTGTCTGCCTCCATTTTACCATCAGCTCAGGAGATGAGGGACACTCCTCTCATCTGCGGAGGTGCAGTATGAAAATAAATGATGCTGGAGGTCAGGAAAGGTGTGAAGTCAGGGTGTAAACTATGCTGCAATGCTGGGTAATAAGGTAACCCTTTCACTTGATAAAACTTTGCAAAGAGAAAATCCAAATGTCTCCAAACATGACCCACACCTGTGATTTTCATACCATGCTGGATCATGATTGAACAAACAGGGGCCAAGTTTTACTTAAAGCTAAAATAAATCTGCATTATGAGTACTAATATGTAGTACTTGTAAATATATATGCAACACCCTAATTGACAGATCTCAGATCAGCTCAAATAAAACACAAGAGGTAAAAAGGAGAGTTTAAACAAAACTGCTGAGCTTTAAAACCCCAAATAAACACTCCAGATATGAAATAAATTGGTCAACTGCTGTGGATTTATTGTCAAAATATAATTTTAGAGCTGCCCTAAAAAATCTGTTAAAAATTCTGTTACAACTTCTGTTTAGCCCAGTTTTCAGCTTTTAACATGTTTTAAAGATCCAGTGTATAACTAATTTGACTTTTTATTAGGAAAAATCAAGTATTGCTTTGATAAATGTGTATTTTACTAAAGCTTAATCACAATTGCATCCCAATGAAGTCATTCTCGTAGATAGAACGACTTCATTATAAATAGGTGGCAGCGTTCGCAACCGAAGGCTTCCATGTTGCATCATCATCTTCACATGTGGTAGCCGAAAGGGGAATGGAAATGGAGGACCATCTATACTCTTTACCCCAGAGGAGGGAGGAGATAATAACCATGAGAAAACGGGAGTGAAGTTTGGTGTAGCCAGGATTTACAAATGGAGACAAGAAGGGAGCTGGATGTCAAAACTGACTCAGAAGTTTCAGCCTTTCTGCTGGACAGGTGAGTTAATTCACTCTAACAGTGAAGTTTGTTGTGATATTAGTTAGAAACAAGGCAGGGTTGTCCAACATCTACTTTATCCTCCCTTTTAAGTCATATAATTTTTTGTTACTTGCTATATATAATGGCAGATGGCTAATTTGTCAGCCTACAGTGGAAATACCAGCAGGTGACAGTTTTCCCAGAGTTCCTCCTGGTGTTTCATTTGCTTTATCAATAAGGGAACAGAATTATGAATCGTTCTGTAGCTCATCCCTTGATGGGACTTTGATGTCCTGACGTGCAGCATGTGTTGACATTTTCACATTCGTGACCTTCTGTCCCAATCTCCCCCTTCAGATCAAGCCAGAAAAGGCCCAATTGTCGGATGTTTGCAAATGGCATTGTGTCCGATCTGGTGTGGGGTGAGTTAAGAGTGATATTGTCCGGTCCGATCTGCTCAGAGGACCTCGGAAGGAGAGAACGTAGATAATGAACATGTTTAATATTTGAAACTAGAAATCCTGTGTTGTGTGTTTGGTGTTTTGAGAGGACACGAACATGAACAGTGTTCATTAAGAAATCATGTGAAGGCTCCCGGAACAGCAGCCAATCAAGACATGACAGCTAACAGCTGACTAACAGCTGGCTGCCATAACTCTCAGCCCTGCTCTCCAGGCTGTGAATGCTTGGGGCCACTTTTACTCACCTCCAACCTGCACCATACAGCCCACACCCCGCTGTCTCCATGACTTTTCCCACACTCTCTTTTTATGCATTTTTTTCCCCAAAAAGAGACTGAAAAGTCCGCCATGTTTGTTTACATTAGAAGTCTCATAACTGAAGTCTCATTTAACTCTGCAAGATTTGCAATACTGATGTTGAAGAATCAGTGTGGGGTGTGTTCCATCCCACACTATGATCAGAAGAAAGAAATCTTGATGATTACAAAAGACAAATGTGACAAGTGTGTGGCATCTACATCCTGCAGTGTGAACCCCGCTTTAACGGTGAGGCACCAGAAAGCACTACTTGGTTGTTTGAATTCATTTAGCGCAGCACTAGTTGGGAGTAAATCTTACATTGGCTTTAAGCAACCACTGTGTCACACGTGAATCTGTTTAACTCACTTATCTAAAAGCGTCCAAATTCTGCAATTAAAGTCTGATTAAAGAAAAAGGGAAAAAAAGACTTTCACTTCAACTAATGTTTGAAAGAGAAAACATCAGCGTGGGTCTGCGTGATCACTGCACCAGCAGAGCTTGTTTTCACAGACCCACCCACTGGTTCCCCGCTAAGATCTAGCAGTGAAATCAACAAATACACCCACAAGATAAAACCCAAAGCATCATGTCCAATGACAGATGCTGACACTGCATCATTAAATGTGATTACTGGAATCCATCAGAAGCATTTTGAGGAGGAAGGAAGAATTAAACAAAAGTCTCCAGACCTCCAACTTATGGCAGAACGAAGCATCTAAATCATCACAATGTAAAAGGTTGTTAAAGTATGCACTTCAGATTCTCATATAGCTCCAAAAATCATGAACATTAATGTAACAGAAAAACACTGGGCACATTTCCAACCACAATACTGCATGGTTTAAACAAGTTATTGCATCAATTGTTTGATTTATTGCTCGAGATGCTGAGGAATAACATGATAAATGAATAACTTACTTGCAGATTACAAAAAGAAATGTATTGAACTATACTGCATTAAACATGTGGTGAACCATATTGTATTCCATGTATCTGGATTCAAATAGAAAAGTTTCATAAGGGACATGTTTACACCCCCAACAGTAGGTTGTTTTTGTGGCTGTGAGAAAATCTATCCATGTGTTTAAGCAAATGCACATAAAAGAAAGCTTCCAATGACAAAATGTGGTTACATTGATCAACAAAGTTCAATAGCAGTGAATTTATGCACAAACTGAGAACATTTGTTGAAAAATGAAATTCCCCTGCAACAGAGGAGGCTTGATACCTTCATTCTTACCTTCCTCCCAACCCTGGGGACTCCCTGTCTTCTTCACGGTTTTCCCGTTTCTGTCCTGTAGGTCGCCAGCTGCCACTATACTCCACGTAAACTCTGGGGAATCCTCCAATTGATGGTCACATGTTCTGCTGTTGCCAGGACATTGGGGATCTGGGAAAATAAAAGGCATTTACAGAAAAAAAAAATGATATTGTGGAACGAGCACTTTGGGTATCCTGAATATAAAACCCGAAACACTGCAAATAAAAAGAGAAAAAGTTAAAGACACTGTTCATAAGTTTCACATTTCAAGTTTCATTGAGGCATTTTAACATCACTCCAGACTGCTCCAATCTCAGAGCAGACTCTATAGGAATCATTCATCTACAGTTGTGTAAGAAAGTGTTTGCCCCCTTTCTGATTTCAATGTGAGACAAAGACAATACAAGTAAACACAAAATACAGTTTTTAAATGAAGATTTTTTTTAGAATCTTTGCAGAATTGTTGTAATTCAGCCACATTGGGGGTTTTCCAGCATGAGCCGCCTTTTTAAGGTCATGCCACAGCATCTTTATTGGATTCAGGTGGGGACTTTGACTAGGCCACTCCAAAGTCTTCATTTCATTTTTCTTAAGCCATTCAGAGGTGGACTTGCTGGTCTGTTTTGGATCATTGTCTTTCTGCAGAACCCAAGTGCGCTTCAACTTGAGGTCACCAACAGATGGCCGGACATTCTCCTTCAGGATTTTTTGGTAGACAGCAGAATTCATGGTTCTATTTACCACAGCAAGTCTTCCAGGTCCTGAAGCAGCAACACAGCCCCAGACCACCATATTTTCCTGTTGGTATGTTCCTTTTCTGAAATGCCGTGTTACATTTACAGCAGATGTAATGGGACCTACACCTTCCAAAAAGTTCAACTTTTGTCTTGTCAGTCCACAGAGTTTTTCCCAAAAGTCTTGGGGATCATCAAGATGCTTTCTGGCAAAACTGAGACGAGTCTTTATGTTCTTTTTGCCCAGCAGTGGTCTTGGAACTCTGCCATGCAGGCCATGTTTGCCCCAGTCACTTTCTGATGGTGGAGTCATGAACACTGACCTTAATTGAGGCAAGTGAGACCTGCAGTTCCTGGATGTTTTTCTGGGGTCTTTTGTGACCTCTTGGATGAGTCGTTGCTGTGCTCTTGGGGTCATTTTGGTCGGCCGGACGCTTCTGGGAAGGTTCACCACTGTTCCATGTTTTCACCATTTGTGGATAATGGTTCTCACTGTGGTTCTCTGGAGTCGCAAAGCTTTAGAAATGGCTTTGTAACCTTTTTCAGACTGAAAGATCTCAATTACTTTGTTTCTCATTTGTTCCTGAATTTCTTTGGATCGCAGCATGATGTCTAGCTTTTGACGATCTTTTGGTCAACTTAACTTTGTCAGGCAGGTCCCATTTAAGTAATTTCTTGATTGAGAACAGGTGTGGCAGTAATCCGGATTACCGGATAAGATAAGAATCTTCATTTAAAAACTGCATTTTGTGTTTATTTGTGTTGTCTTTGTCTGACATTGAAATTTATTTGATGATCTGAAACATATAAGTGAGACAAACATGCAAAAAAAAAAAAAAAGAAATCAGGACAAATTTTTTTTACACAACCAAATCAACTTGAAAAGGAAAGTGATAGTTGCAGCAACATGCTCATATTGCTGCTTATCTAATCCAAATGATGATTGGAATGTTAAAAATAAATGTTTCCTCTAATTATCAAACAGAACTTTTAATTGCATGTTCACCCATGGGAAAGAAGTCTTCGCTTACAAAAACAGATATTGCTGCACTAAAAATATCCACTACTACAGTGTTTTTTTTTTTTATGCAGCCCACAGAAAATGGTGACTATGATAGTAAGAAATCTATCTCTGAAAAACTAAGCAAGTATAATATCCGTTTTTCAAATCCTTTTTCATCTTTCATGGTTTGAATATTAAAATAATGAAAGACCTTGAAGCAAAGTTTAGGTAACCTTGGTGATCAATAAGTTGAGAGAGACAGCTCTTAAACATTGTAAACAGAAAAAAAAAGAACAGTCTTTGTTGAAGATTTTCATCACTTCTTACAGAAAGCTTCACAAAGTTCCTTATGTTTCAACGGTTTCTGTTTTTACTTGGGTCCAATGTTCATGTAAAATCACTGCTGAGGAGCAAAAAACAGCTGCAGCAGAGTTATGGTCCGGCCATTATTATACCAAAAGATGATGCTTGGACAGAAAGTTAAAGGTCCACTCTCTTCCCACTCATCTTCTCCACATTTTTTTGTAACTGCTTTCATTTGTCCCTTACTCCCTGTAGACAAACCTCATGTAGGTTCATGCCTGCGACTTCGAGCATGTCTTAGATGGCCCGGTCACCTTCAAATGACTTCTCACACTGATGCTCTGCAGGAGAGAAACTAGAGTGGTAAAATAATCTTTCCAGGTTCACTTTGTCTGCTGTATCTGTCAGTTTCCTCCACAGAGCGATGGACAGAGTCAAGCTGAATATGAAAGGTGGATGATGTTTTCCAGGGGCATTCTTTACTTTATTGCTTAAAATCTCCTTCACACCCTGATTGCAGCCAATTATTTAAATGCTCTGACAAAAAATTACATAAATAAAAAAAAAAAAGTCGCCTGTGGAACGGACAGGACTGAAAAAACACCATCTGATCATCTTGACCAGCTCGTTCATAATGCAGTATGTCCATCAAACTCGGCTGCTGTTTGTCTCTCCCACTTCCTTCAGCGCATGTACTGCTCTGTGCATCTCACAGTGTAAACAAACATGGCCGACAGACTGCTGCTGTTATCTGTGCAGCTGTTTGCACTGAAAATCCACCACAGAAAGATTTGGAGGTGAGCGAATGGAATACTTTTAGAAACAGTTTATCAGCTTTTTACAAGCTTGCTAACAAGCTAGCAACTTGGCTGTTTTTGCTGGTCTTTGCCAACCCGTTCATTAACCATTGGGGCACACGTTCCTGTGTGCTGGAGGTGTGGCTTCAGGCTGGAGTTTTGCTGTCTATTTTTTCAAAATGTAGCTTGCAGGAACTGTTTTTCCAGGATCCCCTACCCCAGCTTGAACAGAGACCAATATTTCAGAAAACAATCACAATAACCATTGGACTATTGTGTAATTGTTTGTGTGAGGGACCCCCTTGCAAACGAGATGTTCCATCTCAAGGGGCTATCCCTCTCAAGTTTAAAATTTGTGACCCAAATATTAGCCTAATGTAAGCAATAATAAATGGTTTTTGGGCTCAATATACAGCACATTGTATGTTGGTGCTCTGACGGGACGTCATGCGACCTGGGGTGCTTTGCTTTATGGCTCAGTAAGTTCAATGGTCTGCAAACACGATTCCAAAACATAGACAGACACTGTTTAATTCTGTGACAGTTGTGTGACCTGTAAGAAGTTACAGGCCACCCTTTGTGGCCGAAAGTTACACAGTATCCCTTTAAATGCTGTTTTAAGTGTCATACAAAGCTTCACATGCAATATTTATACCAGCAGTTGGGCAATAATTTACAAGGACTATAGCCTCTGTTGCCTCTCTCTGCTTATATCCTGTACGGCTTAGATTCATTCAAAGCATTAACTAAAATAAATGATATCAGTCTCAAACAATCATTGCATATGCCATTCCCACATAAAGATGGTAGTATGTTTATCTTGTCTAGGTTGGTTAATGATATTGTTCAGCATTTTATCATGCACACAGTATTGATATGATGAATCACATCTTCTTGCAGATAATAGGAGGCTTTTGCAATCTATAAAACAGTCAGCAGAAGCAGCACAGAACATTGCAGTCAGCATCATGGAGCCATTTTATTCAAAGCCAGAGTGTTTCAAATACTGCACCGCCCAACATAAAGTGGCTGCACACAGGAGGTAATAGAGGTCTGCGATAGTGTTTTACCCCTGCATCACCTGCAACCAAAATGGAGGATTTTGATGTTTAATGACATCCACGGTTTTGTAAGAGAGCAATACATCATGTGCTGGATGTATAAAACCTTCTACCAGGGTTATAGCCTGTGTGTAATCCATGATGTTCTTCTATAAATCTTAATCATCATTAAACTTTTCACACAGCCATGAGCCTGATTTCACCACCATCATTTCCCATGACTGGATAAAGACACAATCATTTTCAATGTTTACACCACAAGCAATAAAAACAGCATCAGAATCCCAATCAAAACAAAAACCTCCGAAAAACTAATGGTGGCTGCTGCCTCTAAATTCTGAGCAAATGATCCTGCAGGGGTGATGAAGAGATTATTGGAATACAAATAAATTTGCAAGGTCCTCTAACAATGCATGAAGCATACTTATGCATGACCATGAGACACTGTTTCAGGACCAACATTAATTTGAATTAATAGCAGGCCTCATAAAACTAAATATGCCCAGATTTATTTCAATTACAGCTGAATTGTGCATGTACATGTGTGTACAGGGAAGAAATAATGATAAATAGAAATGCAGGCTCTGTGAAAAAGTCTGTCTTACCTACTCTTAGTTATTTCTGCTCCATCACATCAGACTTAGGTGTATTTGAAAAAGGTTTGTGTAAAAACAGGGGTGTAAAACTAATGGGCTCTACAGTATGCATAGCTCCACTACTTCCTGAACTTTTTTTTTTTTTTTTGTACTTGTCCTGTCCAGCATCGAAGCAAGCAGAATGGAAATCTGATTGCTTTATACTGTTGAACAGTTTTGCTTTATCAAGCGGAGCTTTATGAATATAAGGCTCCACTTGATATCATGTTTATTCATTTTATTTCTTTATTTAAACATTTGTCTATTACACCATTCCATTTCATACTGCTGGGCCTGACAAGGGAGAAATGAAAGTTAACAGAGGTAATGATAGAAAGTGAAACAGAGAGAGAGGAGTAAGGAAGAGGAAGAGAGAGAGGGAGAGAAAACATGAATCCACTTACACAGTTCACTGGTACATCTGTACCGCGATCCCTAAACAACCAAGGTCTCTGTTGGAAAACAAAACAAGCAATCCCCTACAGGAGGACCTGCAGGTGGCTTAAATATCCTCAGATCATACAAACACACACAAACACACGCAGAACTACGCAGAGAAGAGGTACAACCTAGTCAGCGCAATGGGAAGTAGAGAAGAGGTACAACCTAGTCAGCGCAATGGGAAGTAGAGAAGAGGTACAACCTAGTCAGCGCAATGGGAAGTAGAGAAGAGGTACAACCTAGTCATCGCAATGGGAAGCAGTGTCACAGTGTCAACATGCATAGTAAAGGGTGCTCCGTGGTGATACAGTCATGCAGATGCAGCCTCGTCTCCGCAAGGAGGAGGAAGCCCGCAAGGCTCACGACCCAGGCCCCCAGCAGCCACCCAGAGGCTTCCTGAACTTAAGGTAGCCTCTTCGTTTCCTGTCTTTTATGACAGGAACTCCTGACCTCAGGAACTGGCCAGACACACCTGGATTAATCTGTTTGTCCAGTAAGGTTGTGCAAAGAGCCCATTTTAGGTCAGGGGTCACATCCCATCTCAGGACGAACAACAATAAAATTAGTTATACATTATGAAAATGACACATTCTTCCTTTAATTTCACAAAAGGATCAAATTATCTATACATTAACATTCTTTTAGGAAACATCATGAACTAATTGCTTGAGAAAAAATAGGAGCCATTTCATCTATATTTAGCCTCTGTTACACATTTTTCTATCTACAGACACTTGGGCTGCCACAAACAATTATTTTGATAATTGACAAGTCAATTGTTTTGCTGATTAGTCAACTAATCGGATTATATGTAAATTCTAGCAACTTCACATGAACGTGTAAGAAAGGGTTAGGGCCAAGGGCTAGGGCAGGAATTGGAACTCACCCAAAGATATGCCGCTGCCATAGAAATGTTTTATTGAAAGAAGAAAATAAAAAAAAGCTTTGTCACACTGGTAAATGAGGAATTGCAGTTACTTTTATTCTGAAGAATATATATTTAATGTCTTAGCATCTTCACTTCTTTTGGGCTGATTTTGGTCCTCTGACCATGTGTTAAACACCCTGATATTAACTAAACTTCAGACTACATGTGTTTTCACCCAATGGTCAAAATTTCCTCTCTATTCATCAGATCTGTAGAAAATTCTAAACATAGTGCATTTCCATTCTGTATTATCTTCTTCAGTGTAATAGATAAAGAATATTAGATATACGACTGAAACCATGCCTGACAAGTTAACCCCCCCCCCCCTTTTTGTGAGAAAAGGCCATTAATAAAGGGTCTGAACCAGAGAAATGAAGAACAATCTGTGCTCCTCTTAAGGTTTGTTTTGCTCAGCTCTTAACAATTTCATATTTATATATGTGATGTACTTCAGGTGGAGATGAGTTGGCTTTGTGCACATTGAAAACTTAAAATTGCCTGGCGAGGGACAAACAAGAACTATTTTGACTTAAATTGATCTGAATTGCATTCAAACTTCTATCACAATGAAATGGACAAGCAATAAGCAAACTTATGTCATCAGGTTTTTGCATCTTCTCTCTGTTATACTGTTGAAATATTGCAGTGGTACAATCACAACAAAAGAGCTTACTTTTACCGGCAGTTTTTGGAAACATTTTCATTTCCTGTTGAAGGAAGAGGAATATTCCACATATTGATGTCAGTGGATAAACAATGACTTCTTCTTTCTGAAAGTTTTGCTTTAAATTTCCAGTTCAGCCTGTGAATTCCCCGTGCCACTCCTCTTACTGCAGAGCTTGTACCGGCTTCGTGTTGACAGTGCTGCTATCCTTTGGATAAGAGACTTTCTTGTGGGCCACAGAGAGTGTGTGTCATGCAGAGCGGCTGCATTTGATCTCATGATCAGTAAAACAAATACAGATGATGTAAGAGCACTTTTGAAGTCTGTGTCTGCAGCGGATATGGTTTATGAGCTGGCCTCCTCTGTGAAAAAATAACTAGTGTACCAAAATGTTGCAGAGCACCCAGTCTCCATTGGTGGACAGGTAAATATCCCAGGTTTATCCAGTGAGATAGTGTGCTGTGAGGTGCCGACTTTTAAGAGCAACAAGCCACAGAAGATTTGGACAAATGCCAAACATTTTAATTGCAAGAGAAAACAGACATCCGACATAGATGCACGAGTTTGCTCCTAATGCAGTTGAAACTGAATACGATAAGCAGCTGCCTTCATTTTCAGTGGTAATGATCATACATATGTTACGTTAGTTCTTTTTGTGACTAATTAGTTAATCCTTTATTTCCCTTTCTACAGGACTTTAGTTATTTCAGTATAGGGCTGGGCAATAAACCCAAAGATTTACCAACACTGAAATTTAGAGAGATAACAGATGTCATTTTTGCCCATGTCGGTATATTCAGTGTTTTGATAAAATGAAAAGAAGTGGGTTTGTTTTTGGCTGTTGGCTGTGCTCATGTTCCTTTAAGACACTGAGCAACACGTACCATCCATCTGTAACAAATTATCGTCCATTTATTGTTACTGAGATGAACTGCTCAGCATATCGTGATATTGATTTTAGGCCATATCGCCTAACGCAGTTAACTTAAATTTTTCAAGAGCTGCACCTATAGATTTGTTAAAGTAATCTAGCAATTATTTTTTCGATTTATAAATCGATTACATTATCGAATATCTTCAACAAAATATACAGCCATGGAAAAATTAAGAGACCCCCCCCCCCCCTTGTTTTCTCATATTTCTTGGACATTTTAATGCCTGGTACTACTAAAAGTATTTGTCTGGACAAATATAACAAAATAGCTCAAAAGAGTTTAATTTAAGAACTGATATCTAGCCATTTTCCATGCTTTTCTTGAGTGATTTTGGCAATTAAGTTCTTACATCAAAATATGGCATTGTACTGCCAAAAACAGCTATTAGACATTCTATATTTTCTTTTCTGTCTCTTTTAGTCACATGATTCACACCACAGTTGGTACTCGATTGCATAACCATATTTTTGATAACAAGGGTGGTCTCTTCATTTTTTCCATGGCTGTAAATGCAGTACACTAAAAAAGAGTCATTCAATATCAACTTTTTCTTATAATGAAAGACACAAATTAGCAGCATTATGGATCTGCTTTATGTAAAAAACTTTAAGATACTTTCTAAAAGAGCAGTGCAAATATTTTGAAATAATATGAAAAAGTGATGTGGCAGCATCAAATCTCCAAGAATAACCTATTTCATGTGAAACGATAAGTATCTATATAAATAGCTAAAATCATGTTCCTTCAACATAAAATATAATCAAGTAACATTGTCTGTCTCTCTTTCTTCAAACATGAATAAAAAGTACCCAAGTGAAATGCTCTAACCACAAAATGAATCATGATAGAGCCAAAACTGAAACAAGGTGATTTCTGAATGATGAACCATAATTACTGCAATCTGAGAACCACCGCAAACAAGAACAGACACTGTCAAAACACATGTGAGACTATTAATCTGGGAAAATTATGTTAATTTTCTAAACAGCTATATTGTTACTAATGCCATATTTTTTTTAAAAAAGAAAAAAAGGAGCAGATTTTTAGATTTGCTAGATTCAATGGTGACTCGAATTCACCAAAGAATATTTCTTATTTATGAAGTTTATGGTATCTAGTCAGCCTTACGGCCGCTTCACATTCACAACAGGTACATCTGCAATACATTTGACATGGTAACACATTTAGAAAGTACACTGGCCATGCTGCAGTTTTGTTCCAACCATGGTGCATAAACTCGCAGCGGGAGCCAGTGCCATTCTGCTGGGACCGTGTCAGACATCAGCTCTGCACGTGTTCATGATAAGAGCTGATTTTTAACAGCTGATGGCAGCCGCTGCTTCTAGAGGTACAGTACCAGAAGACGCCATCATTATGACGTCATTCACGACCAGTCGACTCACAAAATTTGCGTAACCATCGATTACGTTGATTACGTCATCCCAGCCCTAAAGTTTTGCATCTTTTATTTTTATAAATTTTCAAAGCAAATGCATGATGTTTTAGCAGCTAGAAGCGGTTGGTAGAGACATGAGATTTAGCTGATAATTACTGCTCACTAGTACTGATGATTACTTCAGAGAAAATCCTGCTGGGATTGGAAGAAATGCAGCAGCAGGCCCAGGCTGATGGGGAGGAAAGAGGACAAGCAAATGGAGCTGGGGCTAGTCCACTATCGAGCCTTTTTATAGGAGATGTTTGGCCACGGGAGGAATGAAGTGGATGAGATTAGCTTTTGGGTGCAACAATGAGAAATCAGAGACTATTTGTGCTTACATCTCTACAGACTTGAAGCTCTCTGGAAACTTGGCTCCATTACAACTCGATGCCTGGGCTGTGCTTTGTGCTGGTGGGACATGGTAGTCCTGTGGGATGAAGGGAGGACTCCATCTTATTCAGTGGTGCTTGATACTCAAGTGCCCATTTGTCAGCTATTTATTTTTCTATTTCTTTATCTGATTCTTTGGGGGTTTTCTAACTTTCTTTCCCTCTTTTTCTTGTCCTTTATTTCATTATTGATTCAGTCATTCATTTATCTATTTATTGGTCTTGGAGCGTTAACCATGTTGTCTCTGCCATAGTATTCTCCAGTGTGTTTGTTGCTATGATTTACATTCCTCCAGAGGCACGTTTAAGTAAATGGAACGAAAGGAACTGTGTGAAATAATCAGCAGACGTGGTTGTTTTTGCATCTGTCGATTTCATGTGGACACTTCAGAGCTGCCAGTTTATTCTTCGAAGAAAATGTGTAATATGTTTGTTCACGTATATGCAAAAATGTAGGAAAGCATTTATGAAGACAGAATTTATAAGATGGAAAAATGTTACCTTTTATTTTGTAAAGGTCAGTCTTCCCCAGACAAGGTTTCATTAATAACCACAGATACATTCATATCTGCAACCCTAATCCTAGTTTTAGCTATTAATATCTAACCTTTCCCAACCAGGATGAATTAAAAAGTTAAAACTAGTGGAATAATGTTGGACTGAATGGGACTTAAATTTGGATTTACTTGACAGTCTGATGCAATGCTACCTTCAAGCTTGATAAAGATAAATGAGAAAGGATTACATTTGGAACTAAAGATGAGCACCTAAAATTTAATAACCCAGCTTCAGTCAACAAAGCTAAAATCAACAGATCAAAGCAGAAATATTGGCACCATTTTAGACTGAGCTAAATTCTAACAGCCATACTAAAGCAAAATAATATCAGCTTTTTATAGCCTGAAGAATATATCTAAAACAAAGGGACTGATGGCCCAACATTACACTAAAGAGATGACTAAGATGACTGCATCTAATCTGGAATGCTGGTGCTTGAGTCTTTACAAAGACCAAACAAAGGAAACATCATTCCATGTCTCAGATATTTCCACTGCCCTATACACTGTAGGGATTGATTTTAAAATGTTTCTGCTGGTGTACAAGCCATGATTCTGGTCTAAAATACATGGCTGATGTGCTAACTCCATATTAGCCACAGAGACCTTTTAGCTTATTTAGGTCAAGTTTACTTTCCATCTTAAAAGGCATGATAGCAGATGTTTTTTTTCAACAATTTTTGCAATATTCGATGGAATCGGGTTCACTACCCCATATGCAATGATCAATTACAAGCTTTAAATATATAAATATTATAATACATCAGGTGTGAAAGTGATGGGGCTGAAAAAAAACATCCGACAATCATCTCTGCAATTCTTACATTCTTAATTTGAGTATTGGCCCGTCAATTACTCTAAGTACCTTAGTAAGAGTGATTGACAATTCAATGGGTAACAGGCGAGACTGATCAATGAGAGTGTTTGACTGGCAAGAGTAATGGTGTGTTCAGACCAAGCGCGATTTGGGCGTCAAGGGTGTCAGGTTTACATGCAAAGTCAATGGCCGACGCATGTCGGGGAGGCACGTCTAGTCGTGTTACGCGCGTCGAGTTTTGAGATTTTGAGCGTTTGACGTGCGTCAGACGCCATAGTTGGAAAATCTGAACTTTGGCATCTTGACGCGGGGCGTCGACCAGACAGACATTTTCTGACAGGGGAAACACCCAGAAGAACCAGGGGAATCTCCTCTCTCTCTGAAGACAGAGGAGGATAAACTGATCTGTGTCCGGTCCCTGTTTCTGAACGGTGGTTTGATGACCTGCTGTCCTGATGGGATGTACTGGGCTGATAATGCAGCGCCGCATCGGGACAGCGGGTTGTTAAACTGGGCCGGATCAGACGGCTGAAAGCGCCCCTCGCCAGCGCAGCTCCTGAGTAAATGATGAAACATCACAGAACACCTGGAATCATCTGGTGAACCGGACACAGAGCAGAGATGTCCAACGATCATGTTCCCTGCTTTATTCATCACGTAAAGCCGAGCCGCTCTCTCCTGCATCTGTCATTGTGCAGACAGACCGGTGAAAGGAAAAAGAAAAAGGAGGGGCTCCTCCCCGAGGCGCGGTGAGCGCGGCTTGGCTGGACATCTCTCGCCGTGCGTCAGGGCGTCAACACGCTGAAAACCAAGCGTCTGACTTTTTAGTGACCAAGCGTCCAACTTTGGGTGTCAGGCGCGATTTTGACGCCCAAATTGCGCTTGGTCTGAACACACAGTAATACTGTGTGCCGGAAGCGGCGCATTTAGGTCGCAAACAATCATCCTGCCAGCAGTTGGCGACATTTAGACAACATCTGTTTTACTTGCATTTGTGACATGATGGAGAATCTGTACCTGCTGTCTGCTGAACACCGGAGTGGCTCGTGAATGTTGTTAGGATGGCCGGGGGAGGGAGCTGTGATTCTAGCAGGTTGGTCTTGCGCAATATTCAAAAACTTGCTAACAGTCTCTGCTTTCTGAAATGCCGAAAACATCTTCTCTAGCGCCTTTAAGAGCTCAAGCTAAACATGAGAATCTACATTCATCCCAGAATTGGGAAGAAACTACCAGAAAAAGTGCCCTTTAAAAGGTCTAAACCTTTTCTGTCTTTAACTTCTTTTCTTATATATAATTGCATCCCTTGCAACTCGCTGTAATGCCTTCAATGATGTAAAGCAATTTCAATTGTGCTGTACTTAAACGTGCCATTTAAATAAACAAGGCATACAGCATTTTTGGAACCTTGAAAATGCATAAATTTACCAATTTTTTGAGCATGTGTGACAACTTCCCTTATTATAAAATGTTGGCATATTCTGACTTAGGTAGCATATTCAGAGCTAATACAAGAAAATAATTAAGTTATCTATATTCATATTAATATGAATTAATAAATTCCATCCCATCCCTCCATTTATTCCAATGCATGGTTACGGGGAAGCTGGAGCATCCCAGCAATTGCCAAAAGGGACAGGTCGCCAGTCCATCACAGGACCAACACACGGAGACAAAAGTATTCACGCTCTCACTCACTCCTAGGTCAATCAAGAGTGATCAATGAGAAACATGCATGTCTTTAGACAGTGGGAGGAAGCAAGAAAAAAAAAGTAAAAACCAAAAAAACAAGTCATTAGATTTATAATTTCCTACACCTTATCGTGAAACTTACGTTGGTAGCTGTGTACCCATACTGTATAGTCAATACATATTTTGCAGCATGGTCTGTATTGTACAGCTTATTAATTCTCAAACCAGCTTTATCAGTTCTGTATTAATTTAATTTTTGTTTGTTTTTTTGTTAAATGCATCAACTGATAAGATTGCTTTTTAGCCCAATCATTAAGTCCCAACAGTCCTATAAACTGTTCTATCCAGAGCTGCTGTGTCTGTGATTCCCAGTTTACTTGATCAGGGGAGTTTCAAAAGCAGACAGACTGAGTCAGGACTCGGCATACTGATCAGAGCTCTCTTTCTGTTTGCTGATGAGATATTATTCTGGAGATGAGCTATGAAGTCATGGAAGTGTGCGAGTCCTGTCTCTATGCAGCTGCCAGAAGACAAAGTGTTGACTTGTCAACAAAAATAGTACAGGGACTTAAAATGATGCCGTCTCAAAGAGCACTTGTTTTTTTGTTTTTGTTTTTTTTTGTTTAAAGCATTACTGACGCCTTCATTCTTCTTCCAAGTTTTTTGGCCTTGATGAATATTAAACATCTTCAAGTACATTATTCAGAATTTGGCCGTTCTAACAGACATGTTGGTCAATAAGTACTGTAGCTGCTTCAAGCAACACTGGCATTTCTAAATTATTTCCAATTAAAACAAATAGATTCTGAATTAAAGTTTCGAACCAGATTTAAATCAGATCAGTTCCAACATTCAGCCTTACAAAACGGTTTTGTGCAGTTTTGTAAATATGTCGTTTTTGTCCAATTTCATTCGCTCTAGCTGTATTTTCAATGCATTACCAAATGTCTCTGCTTACATATGTCATTATTCATGTCAGTAATGGTATAAATTTCCTTTAACTCCCTGAGTCTACAGAAGTAGAGCAATGAAGCATCTGTACCAGATTTATGTTTCTGCCGAGCTGAGAGAAGCAGAGTTTTCCTGACCAAAGCAGATGATATAAGTTTCAGTTACCAGTGGGTCTGTCCTATTTGGCGTGCCGGTGAGCAAACTACCGGGTGGGCAGAGTTTTAGGTACCTCCATCAGCGAGAACAGGGATGTCCAGCTCCAGTCCTCGAATGCCACAATCCTGCAGGTTTTCTATGCCTCCTTGCTCCAAAACATGTGACTCAAACGGATGAGTTGTGCAGAACTTCATAGGTTGTTAGATTAATTTAATTGTGTCAAGTGTGTTGAAGCAGGAAGGGAAAGAAAACCTGCAGGACAGTGGACCTCGATGACGGACTTTGGACACCCCTGAGCTTGAAGATTCACTCAGGTCTGATGGCTTGTTTGGTTAGAACGCCCATTTACCACACGGGGGAACAAACGAGAGTGGATTGGCAGACAAATTTGATAAAAGAAAAAAAAGCTGATTTGTGGTTTGCATTTATTAACTTTAAAGGGACTTGAGGCAAGATTAAGAAACGTAACTAGCGACTGCCGCTTCAGGTACCTGCAGCCACGAGCCAAGCCGTCACGGGAGCGTGCACAAACTGAAGCTATAATGTTGTTTACTAACCTTTTTCTTCGTAGTTCCATTTTTTAGTGTCTTTCAGTTGATCTGGATCGTTTGCTGACGGCAGAAGAATCCATAACTATCGCTTACAGTGTTTGAATTTACTGCAACCGTCTCCTTCCTGTATCAAAACTGCGGATGTAGCGTCACATTTGACATCACGTCTGCAGGGCAGCGCAGGAAATTCAGACACCGAATTGCAGCGCATTTTGCAGCACACAGCCTGTTCAAGGCAACGGAGAGAAACATGGGTGGAAACGTTATTTTTGGTATTTAGCACTTCATCACCCATTAGTATTAAAAAAAAATGGACATGCATATTTGTTTGTTTTTTAATTCCTGCCGCTAGTCCCTTTGAAAAAATAAATAAATAAAATAAATTGTCTTTGGCTTGAGGTTTAATTTTTTTTTCTTTACTCTATTAAACCCAGTGGACTTGCAGTGTGTCTTTATAGAACATTTGGAAGAATTTACTTAATTTTGACACTTCTCCATAATAAGTAAGGTTAAATTTAAAGTGGTGCTTTTTAAAGCCACCAACCATCTGTAAAGAAAAAAAAAATTAAGTAAATGCTTTCTCCTTTATTCAGAATTTTATTACAACCCTAAATAAATGTGTTTTTGTCCTGACATATACTGTATACCATATGTACAATTGTTTTTGTTTTCTCTTCCTGTAAAAGATTCAAAGATAATGTGAAATAACATCTCCGTTCTGAGAAATCACACAGACTATTTCTTGTTTGTCATTAAGCTTTTTTGTCATCATTTGAGAGTTTAGCAACTAGTCTGTAGACATCATTCTGCAACTACATACATGTTTACATGAATTGAAACTGGCATCATTTTGCCCGAGGTAGACTCAGTCTCAATGGAGATATAGTGTGTCAACATATTGATAAACCAACAGTTAAGCTGAATTTGCAGAATGAACAAAGCCAGGAAACTGAGTAATTGTATAACTGTTGAGCGTTCATTGAGCTTGGGACATATTTTCTTTCATTTCACTGCCAAAAATATCCAGGAATAAATCATGCAGAACTATCCCTTGCTTGATGTGGGGTAAATATCTGACAGGAACAACTTGTTCAGATTTGGATAAAATCATCAAAAGGATGCCAGACTAATGTTGCACAGTGTTTTTCTCCCCCAGGCCAGCTCTCTTTACTCACACATTTACTAGGGAAATTTTCATTCCACTCAAGGCAGGTGACAATACAACTATTTAACAAAAGATACAGTAGGAGATTCATTCAGTTACAGAAAACTAGCAAACAAACAAAAAAATAAACCAAGTTTTGTTACCATGTTCCAAAAATGCTGTTTCCAAAGCTGTGCATTTTCCAAAACCCAACCAAGACTTCTTAATGTCTAATCCTAACCAAGACTTGTAACTGTCTGAACCAAACCGAAGCTTAACTTAACCAAATGGTGAATTAAAACAAAACTAAAAAACATGGAGACAGAAACAATTTATTTCACAGTAAAGTGACTATGTTTTATGTTAACAGCATCCCCCTAAACTTCAAGACACGGTTATTCTGGGTCTTCTGGGTGTGTCCATTTTAGAAGAAGAAAGTTTGGATCTAAAATAAAGGTGAGACTGTGAATTCATCACAATCTAAGAATTAGTGTGTCTATATTGTAGTATTATACACATTTAATTCCAACATAACAAAATGTATATGAAAATGATAGCACATATTTCTGTTTTCTTGAATGGGCAAGAAAATATACACCTGTACTTTTGTGGTTATTTTATAAACAAAAAGTTATATTTCTTCTTAAGTAAAACATGTTTCTATGTATTTAAATTTAGGTCTCCAGAATTTCCAGAAATAGTTAAAATAAACTTACTGGAGCATCCTATGCATTTATGAAAACTAAGAAAGTTTCATAGCCGTTTTCCAACACTGGGTTTCACACACAGAGAAACTGACCCGACATGCTGACAAGCCACGTAGTTGTGTGTCTGAAACAGGGGCTGACAGATATTATGTATCTGTCATTAGCAAGATTCAGATCAAACCTCCAGTTTAATTCACCTTTTGGATGCGCAAAGCCACTAAGAACCAACGAGTTCCCCAATAACCAAGCATGTGGTTTTCAATTATTTATTCTATTACAGAAACATCTTTAATTTTCATACTATATTAATACTTGAAAGTACTAAAACTGGATCCTTTTGTTTAACATTTCCCAGAACTGGTTCATTAGCCATTCTATTACACCAATGCATGAGCACAGGAGATATTAAGAGAAATGATGGGTAGCATAAAAACAGAGATCCCACACAGATTTTTTCCCTTCGGCTGTGCCTGCCAAAAGGTGCCCTTGATTTCCCCCTAAAGTGTTGGCAAAGCACAGTTAATTAAGAGCAGGTCATGACAAACAGAACCTCTGTTAAAAAGTTTGTTTTAATATTTGATTCGTCCCCAAGCACACCATAATTACTGGAAACACAGTCTGAATTTGAATCAGATACTCACTGGCAAATATTACAGAAAAATGTCTGAGCTTAATCTTTGTGTCACAAAGGGAGAAAAAAATCCCTGTCACTTGAAGGACATTTCTCAATGTGCTTCAAAAATTGTTAATCTAAAAGAGCTATCATTTTTTTAAATGTTATATTTAAAAGTTATTGGCTCAATTTGTTTCAATCTGACTTTTCTAATGGAAATATTTAGCAACTTAAAGCATCTTTAGTAGTTGTAACATCTCCTCAGATGTTTTTTCTGCTTGAACTTGAACCCCTTTTAAACAGTCCAACATCCTTTCCACGACGCAACATGTGTCTTTCAACATATTTAAGATATGAGAAACTGCTTATTCTATCAGTTTAAGTTACATAACTTGTTGCAGCTGAAAGATAATCACCCAGTAATAATCTAAGAGGAGGCTTGTACCTATAGATAGTTTTGAAATGACATCACGGTCTGTAGGGTAGCTTTGTGACTTAAATGAAGGGTAGAACAAGCCAGAGAAACACACAGTTATGTGCTACTGTAAAATGCCTGACAGTTTTGCAGTCTGGTGCACAAACCACCAGGGAAAAAGTTGGGGTTTTGTTTTTACTGCATTTTGTCCTATAAAGACTACCTGAGAGGAGAAATCGGTGGATCAGCACCATCAAACGCACCTCAGTCCCCTGGCATAGCAGCCCCTCCACATACACATGTATTAGCAGAGAACACTTCAACGGTAAATAATGGCCAAGCCCACATTCAAGTAAACAAGTATATCTCTGTATATTTGCATAGTTATAGCCATAAATAAAACCGTATGTATAGGTTTTGATGTGGTTTGTTGTCATATGGAGGCGACCAGCCGTCAGTCGTGATCCCAACGAGTTGACATTTGCTACGAGCTAAAACAAAGGGATGTGGTAACACAAACTCCCAAAGAAGGGATGTGGAATTCCTGTTACATGCATATTCAGCTGAATAGTACAAAGGCAATATGTTACACTTATAGAATATTTTGTTTTTCATGCATACCTGTCCTACACTGTATGTTTAGTCATGTTTTTGTTTTTTTTACATCGTCATTGCACTCCATCCTTTCTAAACATGAGGTTGTAGTAAGGTAAAATGAAAGGAAATTATTCTACTTGTCATTTCTGTCTGAATAGCAGTTTTAAGTTAGAACTGTTGGTGGTCTTATATACCTACATTCTGGCAGCGGTGTGCAGTGGCGGGTTCTCAACCAGACAGATGTAAATATCACTAAATGCAGGTTGGGCAGGGACATGTCGCTGTTTAACGGCTCGTATACAGCAATTGGTTCTCTATACGAGAAACAAGTGTCCAGCACTTCCAACTTATTTTTGCATCTTTCCTTCTCGGCGACTGACAGGTGATTTAAAGGTACAGTATGTAAAAAATCAAAGTTCAGTGGCAGAAAAATGTGATATATAATTCAAAACTATGTTTCTATTAATGTGTAATGGCTGCACTAGAATAGCTGTTACATGTTTATTTTCTTCAATTTAGTCATTTATATCTACTTGCTGGGCGGTGCATATGGATGCTGCCATATTTGTTTCACCATTTTTACTATGGTGTCCCTGAATGGACAAAACAATATGTTTGAAGTAAGAACCCTCTGAACTTTAAAACTGCTGTACCAAGTTTGTTTAATGGCAGTTAGAGCACTGTTTGGTATAAGTAATGCCTTAAAAGATGTCACAAGTAGTTACTCATAGTACAGTACACCTGAGACCACTGGATCCACTCACAGAAGAAAACATCTTTATTTCTGGTAGAAATTTGGCTACTAACAGCCAACGTACATTCACAACAGTGCTGGAATATGAAGTCATTTGAAAGAAAGCGTCTTTTTTCTCAAAAACCCATCTTTACCACTAGATAGCAGTAATTCTTACATACTGTATCTTTAAAGTGCTGGTGACACGATTTTAACATTTTTTGCCATGTTTTATAGACCAAAACGTCCTTCATGATGATCTATGTAACATAAACAACCGCAGCTGCATAAATGAGTTATTAGAAAACATCGCTGCTTTTCTGGCCAGACTGTGGCGCTGTTCACCACAGGAGTACAAAACCGGATGTGACATCAGCGAAAGACTGCCCACCCGGCTCGTTGACTGGAGAGCTAGCGGTTTTGCTAACAGTTTCTCCTTTTGTTTTAGCTTTACTGGCTAAAGGTTACAGATATGCCGTCGCGTTGTGTTGCATGTTTTTGTCCAAACACTCATAAGAATGGCGGAAGTTTATTCAAGTTTCCAGCTACGGGACTTTTAGCTGTGCTGTCAGCGCTGTGTGCTGTCGAATGGGATTCCAAACTGAGAGCGCTTGTTTTAAGACTAGGAGTGTCTGAGGGTTGAATTTAGACTAAAACGGATGTGGACACTTGTTTTGCAGGAAGGAGAGTGAGGAAAACAAGCACACCCCAACAGCTACGTTAGGGGTCGTAGCAAGATGTTACTAAACAAACCGTGTAGCTGTGACGAGCGGACTTTTTGGACGGTGAAAAATTTTTTTTTTTTTTTCTCTGTGTGTCGCCTATTTTCACACTACGGAATCGTTTTCATCAAAAATATTTTTGATTACTTTAAATTGGTGAACCCTTACGAACTTACGAACAGAAGGACTGTGAACAATGTAAACAATTGAAGATTGGACTTATAAAATGGCTTCTGGATCCACTTCAAAGGTAGGGAGATGCAGTTGCTTCTTTTTATTTATGTATTTATTTATGTATTTATCTAAGCTTTATAACCATGTATATGTCCATATAGTGGCTTGCTGTTGTTAATTGAAAACACAGCTAAATGGGCGCTGGTGTCCAGGTGGGTGTGGAGAGGTTAAAAATCAGTTTTTTAAATAGTTACATTTATTCACAAATTACTATATAAACAAATCACTAACAACAAAAAATGCTAATCGTAATGTACAACAAAGACATACCAATCGGTGTTCCCCTGCCGTGTGTTTCCCTCTGCTGCTGCAATGACCATGTCATCTTCTCCGGCACTCCCGCTTTCAGTCTTGCTCACTCGGCATGAAGTCCGTTTTTCTTAGTCGCTGTTGCAGAGCTCCTTTCAGACTCAGAAAACTTAAGATATTTCTGTGAAAACAAGTCTGTTTGACTTACAATTCCACTGAGCCACTCATTTAGTGTTGCTGTAATATTGTATAGTAGCATTACATGAAATGATAATCGTGTCACCAGCACTTTAAACAATTCTCTAGTCTCTCAGCAGAGAGTCCGCTGCATGCCGTCATCTTGGAATGTTCTTTCGCCCGCTAGGCCTCCCGGCAAGTCACGAGATTGAAAACTTTTTATTTGTTTAGTTAAAGCAAGGCTTACTTTTGACCAGGCAGTGTCTATAACGTATTACGTTTATCTACATCAGAATATTTGATTTGGATATTTCAGGAACAACTCTTCATCCTCCTGGTCACAATAATTTTTAAGTGGATTTTCAATGATTTCATTACTGCTCTGTCAGTGCTTTCAATTTCAAATTAATAAGCTGAATGAAAAACAATGAGCCAACGCATTGCTAGATGAGGCTGAGGTGGAAGCAACCATTGTCATGATCAAAAATGCTTTGAAAGGAAAACATTAACTATGTAAAAAATGTGATTTAATTTTCAAAAATATCTTGTATTTAATTCTAAGATTGTGTTTTTCCAGCTGAAGCAAATCACATAAATTTAATTCTTTCTCCAAGTTGGGGTTCCCTGCATCAGAGATGAGGCACGGTTGTGTTTGTGAAAATACCAGGTCTGCAGGGTGTCACCATTATGTAATCTGATATTTCAGCCTCTGCTGAAAATGAAATCGAAGCGTAATCAGAAGTCGGCCGCGTGTGGTCACAGAGATTTCATATCAAAAGGTTTAATGTCTTCCTTCACTGATCTACACTCATCTGAATGTAATTCCATCAGTCCTGCTTCCGGAAAACAAGAGGGAATATAATCACATTACTGTTGTTTTTGTTGATCTGTTAATCAAAGCCTGATTTTCTTTTTTATAGACCAGTTCAAAGAGCTCAGAGAACAACAAGCTTTGATGTTGATTAAAGACAATGTGTGAACAGCAGCGCCCCAGAGATTATGTTTACTGGTTGCATTGATGCTCAGGATAAGCCATAAAGCGTTGTGGGATTTTCAGAAGCAAAACGAGAGAAAACAGTTTAAGATTGTAAATCGACAAAGCCCAAATGGCCAATTACTGCTTCTTGCTTGCCATTTCTAATTAAGGAAAAACTATGATAAAGTTAAACTATAGGAAGAGCTAACCTCATCATACCTGGCTACTGTGATGACTACTAGAAAAACATATTAGTGAGCTGTAAATATATCAGTAAACACAAAAGATCAGGATCAATACTGAGTTTGAGATCTTTGGATTTAAAAGATTGATGGCTTTTGTATTTGTAATAACAGCTTGACTTGACCAATAAAAAACAGATTAGTTTTGAGTGTTTTTCAAAAATTATTATTCGGTTTAGAATAATCAATAGTAGGTCTTTAAACAAGGCTTCTAAGTGATCTTGTAAATTGAGAGAATGAGCTTTGGTGCATTGCTGTTAAACACTAACGAGATGGCACATCAGCAACTGAGCAGAGCGTTTTATGGTTACCTGGGCAACAGACTGAGATTGTGTTTCTGGGTGATGAGTCGGCCATGATGCGACAACCAGGCCCTCATTCATCATAGCAAATACGTGCAATGTCACGTGAAAAATAAAATAATTATGCTGACATGAACTTCAATAATGAACATGCTAACTGAGGCCAGTAGAATCTAAGATGATTTTCTTACAGTTTCTCGAAATTTTAAACCTTCCGACCTTGGTGTGAACTCGTTGGGATTTACACTCCTGTGGATGGTAATTATTTTGAATTCTGCTTGTAAAAAAATTACCATTTTTCAGAGCACAACAATGGACTCCAACTTGTTAGCAAACATCCTTATAACCTTTGATGTTCCTCCAAGGAAATGTGTTAACATACACATCCATGATGCAGAGCAGCAAACTGCCAGAAAACCTGCTTTTAAAGAGGTGTTCACACTGATGATCAATTAATTGAATGCCTTTAATTTATCAGCACCTGGCTGCTGCTTTCCCTCAGTTTACCTGGAAATGGTAAACACACAGCTTCTGCATTTTGGTTTAGTTATCGTTAATCATGGGAATGTTAAAAATAATTTAGGTTGAGAGCTTGAAAATAGTCAACTGGACTTTTTTTTTCTTAGTTATTGAAGCTGCATCACTTCTCATCCAAAAGGCTTTTTTACTTCTGACCATTTGGTGGAACGTTTCAGCTTATTAACACCATAAAAGAACATCTACACAAATAGTCGTTTAAGTCATATGGTGTCATTGACTCACCTGACCAAACTTTTACTCATTCAAGTCATGGTCACCTGTAATATTTCTGCTTGCTGGACCAAAGAGGTCAACAACTCAGGAAGTAAAGATCCAGCAGTCCAACTGTATCTCAAGGATAACAGATACTCATTTTCCTTTAACGCTTTTATCCTAAAACCCTGACGTCCAGTTATCTTTATTCAAGTCCTTACGATTACAATGACCTGAACGACTGAGGATCTGCACCAGTTTCAGCCCTTAAGGGCCACAGTCTTGCAGGTTTCCTTGATCCAACACACCTGATTTAAATCAAATGGCTCCCCTCAGCAGGTTGTTGACTGATGCTACCAAAATATGTTGACCCATAAATCTGATTCAAGTATCCTGAAACAGGAAACATCTAAAACCTGCAGGAAAACAGTCCTCAAAAATGAGTTTGTACACCACTAATGCTGGTGTTGGTCAGTGGAGGTTGTATTTACAGTACCATTTCTCAAAGCTGCTGTTTGTAGGGATTATTGATGTGTAATAATGTGCACATAAATGCCTCCAATGCCAAGGACAGCTCTGAATGGATGGTGGTCACCAGCGGCCAAAATTCTTTCAGACCTAAGCATGTTTTCATCTGTAGGTGGATTCAGAGGCCTCAGATGCACTGATGACTACACTACATCTTAAACATTGTACGTGTCCAGTCCTCCACATTAGTTTTAAAGTGTTATTTGTCCCAGATGCTGCTTCGGCACAGATCCAAGCTGGTGCTTCCATTTTAAAGCAAAGTGTTTTCACTCCACACACAGAATTGTTTGTCAATTTTGAGACACCGCCGTAAAAATGGTGATACAAATATGGCAGCTGCCATCTAAGCGGGCCCACGATAAGCAGCTACAAATGGCTCACTCAGGGCGCATTCAGAAAGCGTAGTCCGCGAGTCTCGGTCCGGTTGGGGGTGGGGATGGTCTTCCGGACCAAGATCGCGTTCACGTTGCACTATTGCCTAACAAGCCAAACGGGCCAAGAATGAGAGTCTGAGGTGGCGCTGCTCTCAGATTCACCGTAGGTCAGGACAAGACGCACATACAAGAAGGTTTTCACAACTTCTGTTCCCTCCTCAAAGCGACATTATTTTTATACGAGGAGCTGGGATATGATTTCATCAGATCAAATATCGATTAAAGCTTTTACTTTTTCGTAACTCCACGTCTGACCATGAGCCATCTTTATAAGTACCGCAGTCCCACACGTGTGTTTGTTGTCGTAGCGTTTACCCACATTGTCCAACGTTTAACCCACAATGCCAATGCAATTTGTAGTCCACTTCCTGTATTTGGTTCACTTGAATCGGACCGAGACCTGCGTTTGCAGGCGGACTGAGTCCGGTTGTTTGTTCCGGATCAGAGTCCGTTTGCGCATTCACAACTCCCCTAATGAAGCGGACTTTCCGAGCAAACTGACTCTGATTCGAATCAAAAAAGCTTTGTGAATGCGCCCTTAGAGGACAAAAACATGCTATTGTAGTAAAGTGATTAGATACCAGCGGAAACAGTGGTAAATGATACATTGAATATTTCTGTCATTCATCTTTGAATTTGTTACATACCTGCACTTTTTAAATATGCTTAACATTATAAAAAAAAATATATATTTCTTGTTGTCTCTATGTGACACACATGAGAATAAGAAAAGAAGTGTTGCTCTTTTGCATGACCATACATGAACTTGTGGGCTCGTGCATAGTTTTAGTGCTGCACACTCTGGAGATGAGAAGCTGGAAAGGTCAACAGCTGCAGACATGAGGTAAGTTTTATCTACAAATGTAATTTTCTTTAAGGATAAGAAGCTACAATCCTGTTGGAAAAACCTTCCCATGAAAAGCCTTCACTGAGATGATCAATGTTTGTTTACCGATTACGTGGAGATGTTTTCTGGTTGAGCTCATTTATGTATCCGTTTGCCTTTTACAGAATAGATGGAAGCAAATTGATTCCTCTGAATGAAGCTGGAACCTTCGATCAGATACAGACTGATATCTGAGTGGCATGTGATGTTTTAACAGATTGGGATGGGGACAGGATTTCTCTCTGTTATCTGGGGCAAAAATGTATACAACTATTTCATTTATTTGTTTCCTTTAACCAAAAAGATTTGATATTGATCAGTTAAGCTCCCAAAATAGTTTTTCTTCCCTGATTTGAAAATGAAAATGGGTTTGAATGTCACTTGCCTTTTAAGTGAGCAAAAATATCTAATATTTACTTTACATATAGGCATGGCCATTATTAGACCTGTTTTATGGAGCTGCTATGAACTGCTCTAAAGCCAGCCTAAAGTAAAATTATTGATTTTAATATTGTCTAATGACTGCGGTGTCAGTGATCGCTGGAACTGTGTTCAGCAACGCCTGGTACTGTACACACTACAGGGAAGTTTCCTATTGTCCCAGGAGCTGAATCTGGTCTGTTTATTATCACATTACATTTTCATTCACTCTGCCTGCAGCTGCACCTGCATGCAACAAGGCACATCTGATGACAATGTATACAGGCAGCTTTTTTAAAAGATGAAAGTAAGCAGGAACCATTAGCTCCAGCTAATTAAAACCAAAACTATTGTTCTTATTGATAGTCGGTGTTTCATTATTTGCTAATGAATAATGAGGAATCCCTATGAAATTCAAACCTCAGCATGTTGACCTCTGTTACTGTTAGTTTAGCTCTGAAAAACAGCACTGCAAAAACTCAAATCTTACCAAGTACATTTTTTTCTAATTTCTAGTCAAAATATCTCATCACACTCAAAATAAGGCATCATTCCCTGAGGAGAAACATTTCAGTGACATATAGGAATTTGTTTTGAGGCAATGCATCTTATTTCAAGAAATCTTATCAAGAAAATTTTACTTGTTCTACTGGCAGTTTTTGTTGTTTTTTTTTTTTTTTTTTGCTTATTACAAGCAAAAAAAAAAAAAAAAAAATCTTGGGCACTCAAAGTAAAATGTTTTTTCTGTTTTAGCTTGAAATAAGCAAAAAGAAAAAAAAAAAACATCTGCCAGTAGAACAAGCAGAATTTTCTTCATAAGACTTCTTGAAATAAGATGCATTGTCTTAAAGGGACATTGTAAAATGTCTCCTGTTATCTATTCACAAAAATTTATCATTTCGTTCAAAAGTGTTTTTTCATTAATCAGTAATCACTCCCATTAACAAACTGAAATGCTCCTGTAAGCTCTGAATTCGCCGTTCGTATTTTTAATATCTACATCGCAAGGGTCGGCTGGGTGGTGGCTACCATGTCGTGTCGCCCTGTTTTTACGTTCAGCAGAAACGTGACAGTTGGAAACCACAGAAACTCACCGGAGACACCGGAGTTGTCAGCTCAATTCGAAGTCATGCCTTTGAAAAGTCACCGCGGGTGCAGTGTGGAGGAAACGAGTGTTACACTGATGCTGGGTTCATGTGCAGTCGGGCAGACGGCCATCGGTAACAAACCAGATGTCATTTTAATCACAGAACCCGAGAGAAAGACGGTAAAACATGGGTCAGGGAAAACAATCAGACATCGCCATGTTAACATATCAGAGATGTGGACTGAAGTCACTGTAACTGATGGACCACTTCACATACAGGCTTGTTTATGCATTTACATGCAGCGGCTGTCGTCCATCTGCTGTCTGTCCAGTTTCACATGAATGCAGCATAAAAAGTACGAGTGAGTTGCTGCAATATACAATTGTTACAAAATGTGCCTTTAAAACAAGTTCCTATATCTCACTGAAATATTTCTCTTTAGGTAATTTTGTCTTATTTGGAGTGTGATGAAATATTTTGACTTAAAATGAGAAAAACATGCTTGGTAAGATTTGAGTTTTTGCAGTGAGAGAGCTGAGTTTGTTCTCCGTTATCATTTATAAAAAAGAAAGGGTGAATAATTATCACTCCATCACTTCTGCTCCTGTATACAGGCTGGGACAGGACAGGGACAGAGTGGACAGAGACATCTGCTGTGGAGATGGGGGGGGGGGGGGGGGGGGGGGGGGAGATTTGTCAGGAAGTGTAACCCTCAGAAATGTGGGATTCTACCTCTTTATCCAAATAATTAAAGAGCTATAATAATGCTCACCTGCCCATTGGAGAGGACATGGAGATCCAGAGACGGAGAAGGTGATGGAAATGTTTGGAGAAAGAGACCAAACAGATTCAAAGATGAAGGAAGCAACTCCCCCCACTAGTGGGTTTTATTTAAGTCACAAAGCCACAGCCCCACAGAGATGACACTGAACAGCTGCCCACAAGATAGTTCAGATGAACAGAACAAAGCATTTCAGTCCTTTTCATGACAACAATTAAATAGACAGCTCAGATCAGAGTTTCAGGAGAAAATAATGCTACTTTTCTCCTGTGTTATTCTGCTGTTTTCTATATGAAAGTAAAACAGAGTAAAATCATTTTATGGTTGAATCAATCTGCAGACCAGCAACTAGTGAAATGAACTTTCTTTAGACCTGCAAAAGGCTCCTCAGTGTTGTGGGGGTTAGTCTCCTTGTACAGTATATGCATGACTTTCTCCCACTGTCCAAAAAACTTTAAGGACACTTCCACTCAGAGTGTAAGTGTGAGTAAGTGGCCTGAAATATGATAAAGCAGGTACAGAAAATGGATAAATAAACAGACCTTCAAGTTATCCAATAGAAAGTGGAGTCAGATATTGTATGTATATGGCATTAATGTCACTCTATTAAGAACTCAACAGGAGCACCGTCTGAATACAGTAACCCCCACCCCACCCCACGTCTAAAATAGCATTACAGTCGTTAAAGATCATTACAATAGCTGCTTTTCAACGTTGCTTGCAACTCGATTATCATTTTACTGCTGGCTGAAAGGGGCAGTTTTGAATGTGATTTCCTGAGGGCCAAGCCCCCCCATCATCATTAAATCCTAGATATGTCCATGCAAAAGGAGAAGTAGTTGGCTTATGAACATCTTTTAGCTGAACTTAGTGAGACATTTTGATTCCAGAGCAGAGGGATCAAAGTCAGAAGTCAGGTTTCCCATTCCTTGTGAACTCATTTTGGCTTATCCATATCATCCACCCTTCCCCACTACAAAGACAGTACGTTGGCAGGGGGTCTGCCGAAGTTCTTTACAATAGAAGCT
Source organism: Atherinomorus stipes (assembly GCA_023101725.1). NCBI lineage: Eukaryota > Metazoa > Chordata > Actinopteri > Atheriniformes > Atherinidae > Atherinomorus > Atherinomorus stipes. The sequence continues at coordinate 1,056,207 of JALJCO010004337.1, forward strand.
TGAAAACCTTGAAGATATTGAATAAACTGACAAAAATCAAATGATAAAAAAAAGCCTTGTTTTGCCTTACAGTAAGTTTAAAATCATTAAAACAGCTTGTGAGCTTCCCATTGTTTTAGTCAATACAAGACCACAGCCATAGTAAGCAGCAATACTTTGTCAGCATATTCGTATGTGGTCATTGAGTTTCCATCCAAAACAGACCTTGTGCTTTGATTTACCATTTTCTTTTTAAAATGGGTCCTATTGTTCCAAGTGTCTGGACATGTGCACGATCACTGCAGTTTCTGGAAGTAAACAGAAGCCCAGACAGCAGGCAGCTACCATATTTTAAAGTCAAAACACAGGAGCCTGTCACATATCTAATCACAGGAATTTACTGCTTGTTTGCAGATTATTTTTTCCTACAAAAATGCAGATTTTATATGCTTGCTGTTGAATTCTCAGCACACTGGAAGCACCTGTCAAAAGTAACTTCCAGTCAGTGTGTCAGATTAATGATACTTCCGTTTAGAAGATAAATAAAACAGGTGATAGAAATGTCACTGGTGTGACAAGAATATGCAAGAGTCTAATGGTCTTTGGATGCAATCTCACAACTCCAGCCTTATTCCGGAGTCTGGAATATCCAAACAAGGCATCTCTACATTTGATAAAAGTAGATAACGTTATAAAGTTTATATTTTCTCATAATGGTTGAGGATACAAACTTGGTTCAGGTGCTCCGAAGTGGTGAAATGACAAGTTCTAAAAAGTGATTATCATTGTTTTTTTGGAAGATTAGAAATACACTATACTGCCAAAGTATTTGCTCACCTGCCATGACTCACATATGAGATTAAGTGACATCCCATTCCTAAACCATAGGGTTCTAGATGACATTGGTCCACCTTTGCAGCTAGAACAGCTTCAACTCTTCTGGGAAGGCTGTCCACAAGGGTGTCCATTCTTCCAGAAGCACATTTGTGAGGTCACACTGATGTTGGAACAGAAGGCCTGGCTCTCAGTCTCTGCTCTTATTTATCCCAAAGGTGTTCTGTCAGGTTGAGGTCAGGACTCTGAGCAGGCCAGTCCAGTTCATCCACATCAGACTCTGCATCCAGGTCTTTATGGACCTGCTTTGTGCGCTGGTACACAGTCATGTTGTAAGAGGAAGGGGCCAGCTCCAAACTGTTCCCACAAAGTTGGGAGCATGGAATTGTCCAAAATGTCTTGGTATGCTGAAGCATTCAGAGTTCCTTTCACTGGAACTTAAGGGGCCAAGCCCAGCTCCTGGAAAACAACCCAACACCATAATCCCCCCTCCACCAAACTTTACACTTGGCATATTGCAGTCAGACAAGTACCGTTCTCCCGGCAACTGCCAAACCCAGACTCATCCATCAGATTGACAGATGGAGAAGGATGATTCATCACTCCAGAGAACGCCTCCACTGCTCTAGAGTCCAGTGGCGGCTGCTTTACACCACTGCATCCCACGCTTTGCATTGCACTTGGTGATGTATGTATGGATGTAGCTGCTCGACCATGGAAACCCATTCCATTAAGCTCTCTACATACTGTTCTTGAGCTGATCTGAAGGCCACATGAAGTTTGGAGGTCTGTAGTGATGGACTCCGCAGAAAGTTGGCACTCTTCGCACTATGCACTTCAGCATCTGCTGACCCCGCTCCATCAGTTTACGTGGCCGACCACTTCGTGGCTAAGTTGCTGTCATTCCCAAACATTTCCATTTTCTTATTAAAGAGCTGACAGTTGACTGTGGAATATTTAGGAGTGAGGAAATTTCATGGCTGGATTTGTTGCACAGATGACATCCTATCACAGTTCCACGCTGGAATTCACAGAGCCCCTGAGAGCGACACATTCTTTCAAGAATGTTTGTAAAAACAGTCTGCATGCCTAGCTGCTTCATTTATACACCTGTGGTCATGGAAGTGATTGGAACATCTGATTCCGATAACGTTTATTTTCAGGGAGAAAACTCCCAAGTCTACCTTTAAAGCCAGAGTTGGTAATCCTGGTTCAGAAACACTTTGTTATACTGGGTGAAATGGTCCTTCCATCCACACAATAGTCAATACATCATGTAGTCATAAAGAGGAAGGGAAAAAGTCAGACCTCTGTGAGAGCTGCAGGTCTGTAAAAACTCTGACCAACCCCTGCCATCCGCACCAAAAGGCAGGAATTGGTCATTCGAACTGTATAGACCCCTTTACAGCCTACGTCACAGTGACGTCGCCGATGTAGCTGGAGGCAAAAACAGAGGAAAGCATGCAGTGAAGACTGTAGAAATTACCTCCCTCAAGTGTTACTAGGATTTTAAAATGTCGTCTTGTTCTGTGTTTGGGGGCCAGAATAGGAGGAATAACGTTTGTGGCAGTAAATTTAAGTTTTTTTAGGACACCAGCAGACACTAGTCCTCAGAAAAATCAATTATGGTTCAATGGAATAAGATGAAAGACTAAACAAAGGCAATCATCATTAATGCTCGCATTTGCAGTTTAAATAATACTGCTGAATGACTGCAACAAGATCCTAGTCTGCAATGTAAAACTGAGATCAACTATGTTCCGCTTTTCCCAAAAAGCAATACAATGAGTCATCATATCAACAAATCAGAACGAGTGACTGATACTACATTGCAAGCATTTCCGTTAACTTACAGTAAACTTACCCAGCCATGCAGGTGCAGTTTGCTGTTAAAATGAATGTTTTCCCAATTGATGATAATCCAGGTCTCGTACGTGTCATTCTTTTTGCTTTGACCTGGCTCAGCAAAACTTCTGACCACAGCACACAAAGATCCAAACGTAGTTTGGTGTATTTTATAATTAGAACGTGTCGTGAACATTTCTGACAATGTTGTAAGCGTCCAGCTATTTCTTTGCTTCTCTTTGCTGGACACACATGGTGTCTGGATTAGACATCCAGCCACTCCACCGTCTGCAGTGGAGAAGATCCTTATGCCTCTCCTGTAAGGTGTCTGGATCAGCCAGCCTGCTTCCATCTGCTAGCGTTAATTTACTAAAACAGCTGTCACTGAGTGAGTGTCTGGGCATATTCTGACAGCTCCGAGACTAACATTCGTTTGAAAGCTCTTCATTTACGAAAAAGCCACCAAAACCTGCTAGCTGCCGCTCGTTAACATAGCAATGAGAGCTGCTTTTGCATCCGGGCTAAGCCTTGCCCAACAAAAAAGGTCACTGTGTTTGTGAAATTTGAAGGGGTCTATAGAAAGAACCAACTGATACCTTTATGTCTCATCTGTCCCTCCCCTCTCCCTCCTTCCCATGCACACTGCTCTGTGCACCGCTCACTGTAAACAAATATAGCTGATGGACTGCTAACTGCTGCCGTGCCAAAAAAAACAAAACAGATGAGGATCAAGTCTTGGAGGTATTGATGTTTGCAGTGTGGACTTTTTACATCGCAGTAGGAGTTGGAGGTGAGTGAATTAAGGCTTTTAGAAACATTATACTGTATGTCAGCCGTTTACTAGCAAGCTAACAAGTTATCCACTGGACTGTTATCGTTCATCTTCACTAACCTGCTTGGGCATGCACGTTCCTGTCATTCTGGAGGCGAGATTGCCAACCCTATCTTTACGGAAACTTGATTCATACCATATACTCTCTAACCAGAAACTGTGCAGTAGAACAATACATCTGCATGCAGGGACAATGATGAAAGCCACGACGCATACATGCAAGCACACCTGCACCGGAACCCCCCACCACCGCCTCCCGACTTTGAAAATTTGCTTTAGCATACAACTGTGTCTCATTACACAATAACAGCACTACCAGCTGATTGAGGCAGATGTTCTATTGTAGCTCCTCAAGTGGCTAGCATCCATCTGAGTGCTTGCACCGCAGCCAAAGCTGAACCAGGACCATCCATCTCGATGAGGAGAATCAGTCTGGACTGATGACCAACCCATATGGGAAGCATTTGGCAAAGCAGAAAACAGCAATGGCCTGCCCCGCATTTTTTCCCCAAAAAGTCAGCACTGTTGATGAAAAGCAGAAGTTGTCAGACTTTGACGTCTATGATATCACTGACTCAAAGTGGCAAACAAGTCTTTTTCCCTACACAGAAATCTAAATAACGATGTTGGCTCTCCCCGCAGCTGCAGTTAAAGGTTGCTAATGGAAGCCAGGAGGAGGGGGATGGAGAGAGAATGTGGGGGCAGCTGGTGGCAAGTGTCCAGTCAGTCTGTGTTGGCTTTTGTAGCTGCTGACAAATGCCAGCAGACAGCAGATGCTGCGGGGAGAGCTGAGATCTATCACCACAGCCTCAAGCCATGTTCACCAAGCTACGCTGCTGTGACCTGTCCTTTCCAGAACCCCCCCACAACCCTCCACCATTTGATGTCATGCTGTGTAACAAAATACAACAGCAGCCTCTCATATACAGTTTAAAGTTTCCATGAGGAGTACTAGTGGTACAAAAGGTAGTTTGTTGATGTTCAGCCTGCAGAAGTAAATAAATACATGGCAAAAATACAGTACAATAAAACCCCCAGAAAACAAGTTAAGTGGACATTTTTTCTCGTCTGTTCAATCAGAATTTAATTTGCTTCAGTGAGATGTGCCATTACTCTGCATTAGCATTTGCAGTCATCTGGATTTTACTGCCCAGATGTGATCCTTCCTGCTCCAGCCACATCACGCTCGCTTCACTAATCACCATTCAGTGGAACAGCTCTCATCGTTTGCCAGCATACTATAGATGAGGGGGTCAACACTGTCATTGTAGGAAATAACTAGGACATGTTGGCTGTGCGCATCATGGGATGATTTATTCAGAAACAGTGTGGGGTAATCTGTTCTCTAACCAAATAACCACAGTCGGTCTGCTGCAAACTGCCACAGCCACAAGCTGCGAGAGCAAAGTGTCGTGCATTCACAGGCAAGGATGTGTTTTTAACAGTTGGGTGACAGTTTGGGGCTGGCAGGACGTTGAATCATCACTTAGAGGATGACCTCTCACCTTCTAAGAAGCTGGAAATGGACATAAAAATGAAAACAAATTATTAAAGCTTTCCTTTTTTTGGTAATATTAATGGGCTTTTTGTGGGCGGACGTGGAGCACTTTGCTTTACAGCTCAATAACTTCACTATCATCTGATCAAAGTGGTCTGCAAACACAATTCCAAAACTTTGACAGACTTTCATTTTGAGACAGATGTGTGGCTTATGGGAAGTTACAGGTTTAGTGCCCCAAGTGGCAAAAAGTTACACATTATCCCTTAAAGAGTATTTTCCATCTAATTAATGTAATACAAAAATATACCAGACTTCTAATGCCACCTGTTTCCACAACAGTTATGTAATAGAGCAGATGCTTCAGTCTGAAGTAAAACAAAAAATAAACTAGCAAGTTACCGAAAAACTCAAAATATTTTCTAGGCTCTCAAAATTCCTGTGCAATGCATTTCTCATTCATACACCAAACAATATATTTCAAGCACTCTTTTTGCTGACGCTAAATGAAAATATTGTGTGCAATATTGTGTATTTCCCAGTGACATTTTCACTTGGGTGGTTCCTAAACCATTCACCAAATCACAGCATATCTAAAACATCTATGGAGCTTATCACCTCCCAACAATATCATGTTAACTGAAACAGCGTCACTCATTTTTAGAAAATGTCTTCACCATTTTTAATCCTTGAGTTCTTCACAAATATAAAGGTCAAGTCAAGTTTAGTAGTCAACTTTATCTATTTAAGAACTAAATTCTGCCTCTCTGGTTTACCAGGTTGTTTTACAAAATGACAAAAGGACCTTTATCATTGTATTAAATAAACTGATTTGATAAAAAGACAAGTTATACCAAAATTTAAGGAAAAACTGCTGCAAATTTACAATCTGTGTTATTTTCCTTGAAAAATATGGCTATTATAAATTATAATTAGCTGGCAACTTTGGGGAACACATGCCCACCTGGTGATCAAAAAATGTTAATTCATAGCCATGCATACATGTCACACAATTTCTACACAATTACTAGCACTTTCACAGCTCAATGCTTTAATAATTTGTCTTTAACAAAAGAAGTAAATCTTTAATCTAACATCAGGCTTGTTTCAACGACTGCAGATTTGTGACTGCAGTATTTATAAGACAAAACCTCTTTAAGCATTATGAATGAACGAAAGAACGAACGAACGAACGGCCAGTTGTGAAGACTACATCCCTGAGGTCCCCCTAAGATTCAGTTTCTACCAGACAACAGCACTCGTGGTGACCTACTCCAAGGGATCAGAGGGTTAAAGGGTTCAAGTAAAATCTGCTGCCCACCCAACCTACTGCAGAGATCTTGTTACCTAAATTTTTAAGGTACAGTACATTGTGCAAGTTTAAATGTTAAATACTATTCTTTCCCCCACATGCTCTTACAATTGCCTGATGTGTAGAATGAGCTGATCTTTCTTCACTGAGGTGGTCTCTGATACCGTTTCTGCATAAGAGTTTCGGTCCGAATCCTCAAGGGGGCATATGAGGGGGAGACGAGCTGCGCATGCTCGTTTGTCTGGCTGTGCCGGTACCCGCCACCGCAGGTCCGCGCATGTTGAGACAACACCGACTGCTGCTGTAAGATGGATAACAAGAACCTCTCAAACCCCAACTCAGACTCCAGTAAGACGAAGAAGAAAAGTTTTGTCTTGTGAGACAAAGAGAACCAAACTGAAGTCTGAACGGTGTTGTGCCGAAAAACGCCCCCCACGGCAGAGGGACATTTTTTGGCACAACAGCTTTTTTTCCTTTTTTTAAATGGAGAGAACTCCGATCCAGTCTGGGATAAAACAGGAACCACAGTTGGCTTTCTTCTTGCTTACAAGGTAAATGTGATGAATGACAGAAATAAGGATGCATACTATTGCAATGCTAAGTTTTTAGCATGTAATTGCAGCAGTATGACAGCCATATGGCTGTTCCCAGGCAGGAGAAACACTCTGGCCCCTTGTTACATAGTTGATGCGGTAATATCATAAGGTAATCGTGGTCTCAGCCTCTGAATTTGGATATTTGATCTACAAGCCAGTTCGCCTGTCGTTACCGTTAGCATACAATCCGTCAGTTTACTCAATGATCAAACCATAAACAACTTGCAGATATATAACTATTACTTTAGTAGACATCGTGACTAACTCTGGGCTTAGACAGCATCGATTAAATCAGAGACCAACGCAGTTCAAGCAGGCGTGTGCACGACATCAGTGTCACTTCCACTCGTCGCCAGAGGGGGTGCTTTTGTGGAAAATAGCTGGAACTTGCGCTGTACTCCTTTAAATAAATGTGCATTGGTGATTTAGGAAATTATAGGTTATAACCTTTAAAGGTGCCATGAACACAAATTGCACTTTTCTGTGGTTTTGGGGATATAATATGATCTGTTGTGCACTGATGAGGTCATGTGAATGTAAACAGCGAGCATCAACGTCATCAAGCAGACAGCCTCCCCCTCCCCTCTCCTTCCTCCCAGCTGATACATTGGGCATGAGCGAAGCTAGTCTGCTTTCCTGAACATGGGTGAATTCAAGTCAGGATTTTGGAACAAATGGAATAAAAACTTCCACAGTAATACTGAAGGAGGCAACTGCAACATTGTTATGACCCATAAATTTATTCATTTTCTAAATGCTGTCTTGTCTGTTAATTACATTCAGTCTGAAGTGCCCATGATGCTAACAGATAGCCTCTTAGCAAACTAACTGCTAGCTACCAGGATGCTAACATAGCTTTTTCCAAATAAGGTTGTAGCTGATCAAAGGTTAAGTTCACTTGGTCTCCAGGCAGATCATATTACCAGACCTAACCCTTTCACTGAGGAGGGACATCTAGCATGCAAAATCAACCCGCCCCTAAAAGTGACTTTTAGGGGCGGGGTTGGCAGTGACATAAGTTGAAATTGAAAAAAGTAATGATAAATAAAAAATTCCATGGAAATCATGACATTGATTTTGAATTGTGGTTTGAAAGAAATATTAAAAACAAACACACAAAACATAAAGCAAGTAAACAAGCATGACTAAAATTACAACTAAAATTTTGCTAAGCAACACTTTAAGACAATCACTGCAATCAAGTGTTTCTGTAATGTTCAAAAATATTTTTGTCCACTGGTCATTGGATAGGTACTCTAACGTGTCTGTGAAAGGTGTTTTTTTTTTTGTTTTTTTTTTTTTAATGATTTCCAACCACAATTCAAAAGCAATATTTTATTTCATTCAATTATAATTCTTTATTTATTTTTATTTATTAATAGTTGCTCTAGGTTGTTATTTGAATTACAATTGCAAATTTAGCCTTTTCTTTAATTGGAGGGTATGAATAATTTTGAGGACGACTGTACATTTTATGAAATAGTTTATACAGCTATGTCATCACTCCTTTAAAGAAAATTAGTTATTTCAGACTGCAAGCGTCAGATGGTACAAATGACTCAGTCAACAGCTTTTCAAAAGTGAGTTCAATCGTTTGTTTTTAGTTCAGTTTTGTGTTGTTTTGATTCAGAATTAAAGCTCGACCAAAATTATTTGTCCCATTTCAATTAGATAAATTCTCTCTCCTTATGTTTAACAATCTGCCTCCTTGCACATGTTTATTTATAGATTTACAGTCTGTGCTAAACTTCTTAAAATTCTTATACTTTTTTGTTAATTCCATCTATGCTGTCCATGCCGATTTTCTTAACAGATTACTTCAAACTTATTTAATCACCAAGAACTGTGTATTATGGTAAATAAGTTGCATTTATCCAGGTCCTTGAAGGGGTCAGGTGGCACTGCTTTGTAACTACAATGGATCTGATGATCCAGGACAGGTAAGGCAAAGACGTTCATGAGTGCTGATATAAAGCTGATGCTACATGTCAGGACCAATTGGGAGCAAAGACCAGAAAGAGGGCAGAGGTGCCTCAGCCTGTCCATCTGTATGAGGGGGCCTGACAACGTCCAACTCACCTGACTTGGGCACGGTGTCATTGAGGAAACTCAGTTTGTCCTCTGCTACCCAGGAGAAGCTCCAGTACCCTTCAGTGGTCCTGTGCTCCAGAGGTTCACCTGCAATGACAGCAAGCATCCATTTCACTTTCAGAGCACATGTTGCAGAGGCATGAAGTAAGAGAGGTAAAATCCATTATTAAAACATTGAGACATTCAGCCGAATAATGACTGCTGCTTCCCATGTCCATCTAGTATCTCTGGTGTCATCGATTTAGCTTCTGTGATGTGGTGCTTTTTATCCATTTGTTCAGCGCACTTGCTTGATCACCATCTGGACAGGTTGTGCAATCATGTGGTTTTAAATCATCTTCTTTGTGATGAGAAGCCATTCCTTCTGGCTTCTTTATTGACCAAGCTGAAGTAAAAGTCTTTCAGAAAAATCACACTGAACCTCCACATCACTAAGTCAGCGATGCATCTACAGTCCTGGTACTGCAGATAAACATCAGTAAACTTGTACAATGTCAACTGCAGTTGAGTCACCATTAAAAAGTCCAAAAGAGCTGTATGAATTGGTTATTGGATATCAATAGGCTGCATAATTACCTGTGAGCAGGTTTGTCTAATTTTGTTTGACTCTGTCCTCACCTTCCAAACTCAAAGACTAATTATCACAAGATCGAACAAAAGTCTGATACTGTAAAGTAGATGCAACAACTTTCTCCTATACTTCTTGTACCCTCATCCCCCATCACCCACACACACACGCTCTCATTTTGTCCTTAGTCCATGGATAATTACTGCACAGTCACAGACCAATACACCTCTGCCCAGAGAGGAGACGCTTGCATAAATCCTGCAGCCATTTCAAATGAGCCTTAAAGAGCAATTGATTGTAAATGCTGCCTTTCATGGCACTGAACACAACACCCTGGCTTTGGTCAAAGAAGACTGGACTACTCAAGATTTATTCCTACTTAGCATGGCTTTAAGTTTACCATTTGAGATCCTTACAAGAACCCCCTCCATTAATTATTGTCAGAGGGTTTGTTTCTTCTTTGGCATCCAACTTCTCTGAAGTCTTAAGTTTGTCTTTAAGTTAGTCGGCTACTTTGTAACTTTCCAACTTTAAAACTGACTTGTTGAGGGCATATTAACATTTATGATTTACATTACTGGGACTCTCATTGCCCTGCAGCATCTTGAGGCTGAGACACTACACTTCATATCTTTCGCTTTCAGCATGCCGCATCACATCATAGCTGAATAAGTTCAACACCGTGTCACACACTACCAAGCAGATATCAACACAGCAGCTGTTTTGAGTGTGCACCATGGTTGATTCGAAGAAATGCAAGAGAACATGATTGAATGAAGAGGGGAAAGAGAGAGAGAGAGAGAGGGGCAGAGCTAGAGATATGAAGAGTCAACTCTGGACTGACTTTTACTCTCAGAGAACTCAGAGTAGAGGCAGGACGCAAAATGGATGCCAAATCAACGTCACTGAGAAAATCTGCCAAAGTTCCGCTGTGTTTATTTAACACAGAAGAACTTAAACAAAAAACATGTCGACTTACAGGATACAATGTCAGCTCTGCCTTTTACACTGGAAAAACTCAAATCTTACCAAGTATATTTTTCTAACTTCTAGTCAAAATGTCACACTCAAAATAAGACAAAATTACATAAAGAGAAACATTTCTGTAGGATATAAGATCATGTTTTAAGGCAATGGATCTTATTTCAAAAAACCTTATCAAGAAAATTTTGCTTGCTCCATTGGCAGATATGTTTTCATTACAAGAAAAAAAAAAACTTAGCTTAAGATTGGCCAAAATTGTTTTGCTTGTAATAAGCAAAGTAAATAAATGAATGAATAAATAAATCTGCCAATGGAACAAGCTAATTTTTCTTGAAGATTTCTTGAAATAAGATGCATTGCCTTAAAACAGGATCTTATATCTTTCTGGAATATTTCTGTAAGTAATTTCGTCTCATTTGGAGCGTAATGACATATTTTGACTAGAAATGAGAAAAATACACTGCAAAAACTCTTACCAAGTATATCAGGTTACAAAGCCAGTGCTCTTGAGGCATCAGAAAAAATATTGAGGCATTTAGATGACTGAAAAGGGAAGTAGCTAGGCCTCAGTTAGGCAGTTATAGTTCATGGATTGTATTGTATTGAATTACAGTAATGTGCATTTTTTTATTGGATCACAATGAATTGGTTTGAACTGATTATGTCTGTAAAGCACACTGAGTTGACTGTTTTGACTGGATCTATACAAATAAAGCTAAATTAAATTGTTATACAGTAATATAGCTGGAAATTCCAATAAAATGACTTTTCATTCTTACAAAATTGTGGCTGCCTGCTTTTAGAATTACACACAAACCAGCACAAAAAAAAAAAAAAAAAAAAAAAAAAAAAAATCACATCTCGTCAAGTAATTGTGGCATCTTGTGTGCCGTTTTTGATATGCCCAGCAAAAAGACATAATTACAAGATGGAAAAAGGGGCAAGGATAAATGCAAGCCTGAATGAGGCCGTCTCCCTCTGGTGTCCCTTTCTGGGACCCTTTTCCCTTCGACTGATTGCCAAATGAGAGGAGCTGACTGTGGTTCACACAGAGGGCTTGGTTTAGGTTCAACAGCTGTTGATATCAGGGGGAAACTGGCTGGCCGGTTGGAAACTATGAGCTGGAGGGATGCTGCTTGAGCTGACTCCTCGGATGGCTGTGGGTTGCTGAAGAGCTTTTAGAAAAGCTGATGAGCCACAGGGGGAAGTGACTGCCTGACTTCGCAGCTGTTGTGAGAGATGGCTGGCTTCCTGACTGACAGGCTGCTCGGGTGGAAGAGCTGGCTGAGTGGCTTTCACAGGAGTGCCTTTCCTGGCTGATTGTGGGGCATGTGGGCAATGTGTCACGATTTTAGCACTTTACTCCATGAATGGTCCAAGAGGGTTGACACAACACTGCACCTGCCAAGGAAAAGCACTTCGCCATCTTTAACAGAAGAACCTCTCGTGTTTGTTCATGTGTGAATAATGGGGGGAATGATACAGCTTTAGCAGCAGTGCAGGTATTCCTGACTGTGAAGGAAGCCTCCACAAAGGCTTTTCATTTACCCATTGCCCCCCTTTTAGTTGTCAAATCAAATTATTAAATTGTCAATGTAAGCAGCCAAAATGAGTCTTTGTAAGAGGGGATATCTAATGGAGATACTGTATTTACATAAAAACAAAAGCAGCATTTTTCCTGCCAAATTAAGCATGAGGTGAGGAGTTGAAAGCTATGGGCCCCGGCAAAAAAAACTGACCAGAAATCACTGGATTTGTAGGGAATTATTATCCAATAATATAGTAATGGGGAAAAAAAAAAAATCAAGGTGTTACAGAACAGTAACACGACACATACACATCTTGTAATTTATAATAACATTAAAATGTATTTAGGAAAAAAAAAATCTCGATTCATTTCTTTGTAGATGCCAGTTTGGCATTTCTCTGCAAGCTGACCACACTGGATTTGGCAGTTTATCACATTCCTCCTGGCAGATCATCTGACAGCAACACATGAACGCTTGCATTTTAGAAATGGAGTTTTCCCCCTCAGTTTCCACACAGCGCTGATTCGCCATCCTCAGGAAGACACAGCCAGGCTGGCTTTTTTTTTTTGGGGGGGGGGGGACGACGACAATATAATTCCATAATACCATATATATTTTTCTCCCCACTGAATATGCAAGACAAGCAGCTCAGTCAAATGGAGCAGAGATGTCCTGCACGTGCAAAAACATGTCTAAAATTCAACAAAAAGCGTTTGTTGAATTTAAGACTTGAATTTAAATTTAAGACTTGACATCATAACACTGCCACCACCGTGCTTTATTGTAGGGTGCATAGATGGGTTTCCAGTTTACAAACATTGCAGTTGCGCGCGCAACCAGGGGGCAAAAAGCCTGTTTTGTATTGCAGTCTATGGCCAAACACGCACTCATATCATTCATAAAAATGTAAAGTAACCTAATGAAGCAAACAGAGATCGTTGTATTTTAAATTATATTGAATAAATCTGTATATTGATGACGAATAAAAAAATACTGACGCTGCGTTGCTGTGTTATATTTCTATTACCATTACGCTAACTTGGCAAGGGAGTCATCACCTGGAAACGGCATTTTTCTTGTTAAAACATGGATATTATTCGTGTTGGACCTCATTTGAAATTTGCCTGAAAAACCTGAGTTAGAAAGCGGCTTAAACTTTCGTTTAGACTCTTTGTTAAAACCAAAATAGGCCACAACAGTCTGCTGTCTGCAGCAGGTTCTGCTCCGGAGTCGTCCTCACCTCCTCCACACAGGAGCAACTTTCACTAGTTTGGGATTAAACCAGGCAAAGACGACATCACTACGTTTGGAAAGGAGGCAATTCCATCTGTTAGGGACTAACACGCATTGCTGTCGGTAAGTGTAGCTGCTTGTGTAACGTTCTGCTTTATTGTGGATGAGATCGTGGTGGACAGTAGACAGACTAGCTAACTGTGAACAAGCTAACGGTATAAAATCAAATGCCATCTGATTTACGACCCCCGTACTTGTATTAAATCTCTGGGATGCGTTGCTATGCCGCGTGAATGTTTGTAAACGGCTCCACCATCAGTTTCTTCTTCTTTTTTATTTTTACTGTCTGAGCAGAGGACTGCTGTCACACACAGCTACAGTGTTGTGATGCAGCCGATCGCGGTGGTGATGCATTAGTACCAGTCTCCTGACTAGAACACCGGAATAATTTTTGCCACCGCCGTGGTTTGATCCTACATGGCGACCATGGTGAAAGACTAAAATCATGTAGTCTGAATCTGAATAAGTTATCTGAGAGGGTTTTGTGAAGATCAGTCACTCCTACTGTCCTATTTTCACCATTTTCAACTGTTTACATGCATTAATGTTTTGATTTTTGCAACCGAACAAATACCAGGACAAACATATTTCCCAGACACTTTCACATCATATCTTGACCTCATCTGCATTAAAAGTCGAGTCTTGTACATAAAACACAGGTCTTCTCATAGTTCAATAATGCTTTTTCTGGGTTTTCTTGCCCCCTGGTTGCGCGTGCATCCCACCTGTGCCGTTGCTCAGAAACCCATCTATAATCCAGGTCATAAGCAATGCCTTTACTTTTTGTCAAACTCAAAATAAGTTGTCAATTGCCTTTTACCCACAGATAACTTGTTTTTATAGCATAAGCAAGGGAATGTCACTGGGCTTTTGAAGCAGTTTTCGAACATTGTCTCAGAACACACAAGACTTTAAATTAGTAAAATAAAATAAATCAGTAAAAAAAAAACAAAACAACTATCCCATAATGAATAAACCTTAAAAACATGTATAGAATACACAGTCATTTCTATTCAGTGAGGTTATCATTGTCAGCTTTCATGTATGTACATGTTTCATTTCTTGGAGTTAAGAATTATGATTTTCTGACAGCAGTCCTAAGGACAAGGAGAAAAATTTCCAAGCCTGCACAGGTGAATTCTGGAGACCCCTGGGAAAGGCACGAGACACCTGCTGGAATTTTACCATCAGTGTCCGGTCATAGGACAACTCCAGCAGATGCCCTTCTGCCTCACCCTTATGGTCACTTGAATGATCTTCAACTCCCCCTCACTGTGCACTTAGAAAAAGGATTTTCTTTACATTTTCTTTTCTAAACTATATGCTCAAGGAAAATGTTGCACAATTCTCCAGCAGAAACTCTTTCTGTTTTGCTTTTTTCAGTCCACTAAGCAACCAAATAAAATGCTGAGTGCTTTTCCAAAGTCTGTAGTAAAGCTATGCAGTCATTTTTCTTGCAGCTGAGGACATCCCCGTTCAGTTAAGAAAAGTCTTTTGGTTTTGGATGCTCTGGGTATTTCATTGCCAAATGGCACTAAAGCTTTGCTGATTCCATGGCTTCACTTGCTGGCGTCTAAAGACAGATCACACAGTGTGGTCTCAGAAAGCTGCATTCAGAGAAGCCAGACTCAGTCATTGTCAGACTCTTAGTTCAGCTGACTCTGGCCTTGCATCATTTGCCGGTGTAAGAGTTTCTACATTGTGAGTGCTCCTCCACAGTCAGCAGCTCTCTGAGTCGACATCATGTTTCAAGTGACAGACATGATGAATCACAACATAGGAGACTTTCAGTGGTTTAAAGCTGCAGAGATGGAAAAGCAGATTCTTTACTTGTCCCGACGGGTAACAGGAGAGGTAACTGCAGCACCAAAACCAGTGAAGTTCAACCCAAAGCTACTTAGAGACATTAAAAAAAAAAAAAAAAAAAAATGGAACAAACAAATCAAACAGGAATACAAGTATGAAGATTTTTGCAAAATAAAATTCAAAGGTTTTTTTATTACCATCTTTATAAATTGTGCAAACATTTTTTTTAGTTCATCGTAGGACATTAAAGCTGGAAGCAGCGATGAACTGGGTAGGGATGATAATTGATAAGAAATTATCGATGTCAATGCCATTATTGATGCAGCTTATCGATTCG
Organism: Atherinomorus stipes; assembly: GCA_023101725.1. NCBI lineage: Eukaryota > Metazoa > Chordata > Actinopteri > Atheriniformes > Atherinidae > Atherinomorus > Atherinomorus stipes. Next base: position 1,071,711 of record JALJCO010004337.1, read on the forward strand.
ATTCCTTATCGATTTTCTTATCAATGTCTGATACTTTGTTGTATATGAAAAGAAACAAAGTATAGCTTGTAACAAAAGCTTACTTTTATTCAATGTGCTCTACATTTGAGTATCAGCAGATACTCAATGTCACAGAAAAACAGGGGGAAACTAACAAAAACATCTAGAACAAAAAGAAGCTTTATCTGGAAATAAGTGCAGCCCCTGAACTCTGATGTGGTGTTTCATGTGTGTTTCACCCCTTGCCACATAAGAACAACCTCTGAACTCTGAAAAATTTACACGAAAATCAACAATTTTTTTTCAAGAAAATGAGCATGTCTGCCTTCTCTGGATCAAGTCTGCTCCTCTGAATGTCATCCTCAAAATGATTAATACCGTCCAATTAAAAAAAGAAAAAAAAAATCAGCTGTCAGTAAAGTAACTTAAAACTGACAAAAGTAATAAATAAAAATTCCATGAAAATCCTGACATTGATTTTAAATTTTGTGGTTCAACAGAAATATATATATATATTTTTAAAAAAAAAAGCAAACAAGCATGATGGGGCTCTGAAGCTAAAATTTTGTTGAGCAACATTCTGAGGCAATCATTGCAATCAGGTGTTTTCTCTAATGTTCAAGAAGACTTATACACCTGTTGACAGGTATTTTAGTCCAAATTTCACAGGAAAGGTGCTTTGTGTCCTGGACAGTTTTGTTTCTTTATCATCATCATCATCGTTATTTTCAACCACAATTCCTAACCAATATTTCGTTTCACTAAATTACAACTTTGTAAATTGTTATTTATTACTAGTTTATTTATTTTCTTGTTATTTGAATTACTATTGTTCACTTAGCCTTTTCTTTAATTGGAGAATAATTTTGAGGACGACTGTTAAGCATTTAATCCAAATAACTTAACCTGAAGTTCATAAAGCCTGATAGTGACATTTAATGTCAGAAAAATGCCAATTAAACTACTTGTATTCGTCTGTGTTTACCAAACTGAACGGGAGAAGACATTTAACCATCATTCGCGTGAGGAGGCGAGTGATGTTTGTCTCATCCTCACTCATTTTGCTGCGCTCAGCGTTGAACTTTGCTATGGAGAAAGGGTTAGGCGCAGAGCCAGCTCTGCTGCCACTGCCTTTGTCACTCTGGCTGCTGCTGTCATCATCTGAAACAGCATCGTTCTTACTTCATTTTGCATCTTTAAGCACCAACGTTAACCTACATCAATAACGTTGGCTACTGCTCTTAGACAGACCAACACAATCTGGAGTGGTGTACAACGCTACGTTATCCGACACAAATAAAAAGGCTTACGTTAATGGAGTACCGTAGATAACTACGGAGCAAGCTCGTTAGCCAAGTTAAATAGAGCTACCTGCTGTACCTGATGGAAAATGCTATGGAAGTCATTCGGCAAACAATAGCTATTAAGTAACTAACCAACCTGAAAGTGAAAGCATGTCGCCTGATCCTGTACGAGCTGTGACACTGCTGGAAGCTGAAGGGGGACGTTTAGACTGTCGCTCGCCTTGTTTCCACGTCTCGAAGACACAACAGGCGTCTCGCATATTGAGGTTGTGATTTGCATCTAAATGTTTTAACATGTTGGTTGTATTGCCTCCCTTACAGGAGAGCACAGCATCACAGTGGTTGCTTACAGCCTTTTCTTCATCTTTTTTTGAGAAGTGAAGCCATGCCCTCCACCGCTTCTTCCGCTCCATCTTGTCTTTGGGAATTCGCCGACAGAAATTGCGGAAATCATGTGAAGGCATCGATAACGGGACCCGGGTCTCAAAACGGGGTTCGATTCTGGGAAATTGATCCATTTCTTATCGATGGCCCCGAGGAACCGGGTTTCGATTATCATGCCTAGAACTGGGCACTAGCTTCTGGCCTGTACCGCGACAACTGACCCATTCGGGGGGTGGATAGCCCAGTGGTAGCGTCGTGGGCTTGGGCGCGGAGGACCCGGGTTCGATCCCCCGACACGACTCCTGGATGTACCACTGTGGACCGCTGAGCAAGGTCCTTAACCCCCCACCACCTGCTCCCCGGGCTGCTTTAAGTAGCAGCCCACTGCTCTCTGATATAGTACAGAGATGGGTAAAATGCAGAGCCCTAATTTCCCCTCGGGGATCATACAAGTATAACAAAAAAAAAAAAAAAAAAAATTCAGATTAGCCACGGTTGTGTTTGGTTAGCATTCCTAATTTCTAGACTGCAGCATCTTCAAAAGATGTACTGGAAAATATAAGTGCATGGGGTTAGTGATCAAGGAGAAGCATCAAAGTGTAAAAAAATAGGGATCAACAGATACATATCTTTTTGGGCCGATACAGATGTTTTCTCATCAGCCTCAGCTGATGGCCGATACAACTTGTCAATATTTCAGGCCAATACTGTGTTTGACTCCCAGTTTAATATAATGAAGGAGAGAAGCAATTTTACAACTCTTAATAAAAAAAGAACAAAGCATTTCAAATAAATATACAAAACAGAAACAGTTCACTTGTAAAAAATGTTAAATGGAAACATCAAACTTGCATTAAATATACCTAAAACAAGTGTAAATTATGCTGAGTGGGGGTATCGGCCAACACACCTGACGTATCGGCCGATACCAGCAAAAAACGCAAATATCGGCCTAAAATATTGACTTGCTGATGTATCAGCCTATCATAAGTAAAAATCATCAGTCACTGTTGTAAATGGGTGGGGTTACTGACAACACAAAGCCATATAGATCTGTTCAGGGCTGGACTTTATATGCAGGTGCTGTCTGGATTTTAAAAAAGTGAGATTTCTGACTACTTTTTAAGTTACATAGGAATATCAAAATTATTTTTGCCAGCATGGAAATATTCTCCAAAAGAAAGAATAAAAATCTCTTTTTTTTCTGCTCACGGCTTACATTTAAAGTTAGTTATGTGATGAGGAACAGGGCTGCACAAACAGACAAGGGTGTAAATCAAATTTGGCATTTTATCACTGTATGCTCCTTGATGAGGACAGAAGATGAGAATGTACACTGTTAATGGCATAATGGTATAGCTCGGTTTCTAAGCAAGCCATTTCTAACTTCTGTAAAAACCGCTGGCTATGAACCTCCATTAGATGTCCTACTTCGAGTTGCACTGGTGGCAGCTGTGGCCATATTCACTAAACAAGATGTGAAAACAAAACAGTAAAAACCATTGCAGTCACTAATTTCTCTTTATGTTACTCCTGCCGTTCACTTGAAAACCCTGAGCCCATGTGATTAGGTGATGTAGTTGCTAATGGTCAGTATAGTGGATGTGCCATCTTCTTGGGAGATTTTTTTTTTTTTTTTTAAGCTCTAGAGGATGGCAAGTTGGGAAAAATGTGGTTGCGTTCGGCATGGGAGTTTATTTGTTGTACTGGACGAATCGACTTGCCAGAATTGGTTGGATTATAACTTCAGGAGCAGAAAAAAACTCAACTTTGGGTGTGAACTTCACTCCTGACAACTTCATGAATCTCGGGCAGTAAAGTGTTTCTTTACTCTGGGATCACTACTGAAACCTGACGCAGTTCCTACTATAAAAACGTGCATGGACAGACAACAGCACCGGTGAGTGAAACACATCTTTCAGCTCAATGCTAACCGTTAGTCTATGATTTGTTTGCTAATTTACTTACTTGTCAGGGGTCTCTGTGGTACTTCTGTGGTACTGCGCATACTTCAAGCTCCATATCAGACTCTGGGTCGAGCGCATGCAGCTCCATAACAGGCTGGTGCATTTTATCCCGTCGATCAGAGTCCGATTATTCATCAATGTTTACAAATAACATCCATGTGAGCTGCTAGTGCCGGTGCTACAAACAATTCTGTGACCCTTAAGAATCAGTGTCTCTTCCGGGGCGACATCATGAAATGGGCGTAAAACATGTTGCAATTGGTTGAGAGCTCCGCGGTTAAGTTCAGACAGCCATCTTACTTCCATGTTGGAAATTAGACACAAAGAAAAACTAATATTTAACACCAAATCAGTTTCTAAAGTAGCGATGGGAATATATTTAGCTTATAAATGCCTGTATTTGACATTTGGAACGTTTGAAAAGCTGATACAGCTCCTTTAATTTGGTGTAGATTGGTTGTTGTATGTAGGAACTACTTTGTGTTTTATGGCAAAACACCAAAATTAAGGGACTCGCCCAGGAACACCTATACTGGCGGAAACACTTCTGATAATGTGGTTAAAACTCTTGGAGGACTTTGTTAAATGTACTATAACATGTACAGATTGTAAAAATGGCACCATCAGCCAATTTCCTGTTTATTTTCGTACATTTCTCTAAGTGGTTATGTCAGGCTTGGTGCGCGCGCCAAATTTCATGAAAAATAATGAGCTGCATTTTCAAGGCTGCCACGATAGACGGTACTCCAAACATGCACGAACCCCCTAATATACAAATTCAAATCTCTAACTATGAGGAGTATGTAAACTTTCATTAGTTTTGGGGTTTGATGCGGCCACTACAAAACCAGCCAGCAAAAGAAAAATAACCACAAGCTTGCTCACGCCTACAAATGTGATACGATATTCTTTCGTTTCCAGCAACTGAATTAAATCAAAGCTCATTTAGTCAGTGTCACAACAATTTAATAAATCAGAGAAATTAATGCGTTTAGCAGATGAATGAATCAAAGTTCATTTTCAAGGTAGTTTGATAAATTTTAACACATTGCTTTTACTGAAATTCTTTCAGTGTTGAATTTCAACAGATAGTGTGAACTAAGAGAAAATTTTTGTCTTTCAATGATTTATTTTTTTTATCTGCTTCTTTTCTATTTAGTCAATGTCAAAGAACAGACTGGCTGTACTAATGCAATGAAACGCAAATTCAGAAACATCTTGAATGCACAGTCCTTTGCAAAACCATCAGAGGAAAAGTTCAATGTTCCAAACACATAAAAATCCTTCAAATGCTTAGTGGTTTTAAACACAAATTGAACACAAAGAAGTCAGACTGTCACTTTTACATGCCTATGTGGCTCTGACAGCCATACAAATCATTTCGTATTTCATTCACCTACTATAACCAATAAGTGTAAGGCAAAGCAAGTGTAGAGTGAGGCTGTTCCTCATTTTAAAAATTAAGCAATATCCTTCTTTGCATTGTAAAGAAGGTTAACGATGCAAAAATAGGGACCAAATCACTGCAGTGCCCATAAAATACATGTTTTAACGATATAAGTGATTTGACTCAAAGACCTGCAAAACCGCTTAAAAAAAGCATCATGAAAACACAAGGGAGAGGCTGCAATACAGTACAGCTCACAAGGTAGAAGAGGAACAAATACTTTTGAGTGGACAGTACTTTACATGATGTATGTGGTGCTTGTGGCCTTTGTTTCACAGCAGTGCAATGATCCAGAAATGTAGCCAATTGCCCATGACGAGTGGAAGCAGCGTAAGTGCACATGTAGTATTTCTGTGGCTCGGCCAGACCTGGAAACTGCTGTGGCCTTTACTGAAATCATAAAATGCCTTTGTTCAGGCTAACTAGACATTTCTAATTTGTTTGTCATCGAAGGAAGAAGATGAAACTTAACAAAGACGTTTGGAAATGGAATGAAACGCAACCGGAGTATCAAGCAGTTGCAGCTAATTAAAAGGGAAATGAGGAAGCCACCCTTTCACCCCACTGGATTTTCATACTCTGTGGCCCTCTGCATCACAATTGTCTTCTTTTTTCCCATTAATTAAAGATTTACCAAGGGATACATACATTACTGCCTAAATAAATTGATTACCTGTCCAGCCCAGTGACGCGCCATTAAATGCATGTCAAAGTCTGCCAGCACCACATCAGGCAGCCGAGGCCTGGAACCAGTCTCTCTCTCTCTCTCTGCTACAAAAGACTGCATTGATTTCCATCAGTGGAGCCCTCATGTCCACTAAGCACTCTGACTTTCATTAAGACCTTCACTGAATTCCACACACGTTGCAACCAAAGCTCGAAACACCCAAACGTGCACACGATAATTCAGCCTTCTCACCTGATCGCTATTCTTAGAGGCCCACCAGCGGGTGCAAGGCTGGAACTACATTCTTTTAATGAGAGTGATGACAAGAAAATCTCAGCATTAATAGTAGCTTCATGTTTTTTTTTATGGATTAAATCTGGTTTTAAAAACGAGGCACAAAGGTTAAATGGAGAAGGCAGATTTAAGTGCTCGTGTTAAGACGCCACCTGCTGTGCTTGTTAGCGTTAAGAGTGGGTTAGCTTGTTTCTAAGAAGCTTTCTGCATTTGTCATGTATTACAGTATCTCTGGCACAAACCCTGTCTTGTAAACAAGCAGGGATTTTTTTCTTCAGCTGTGGGATGCAGCTCATTAACACAAAGTGCTGCCTATGAAACTCAACTTAAGGCCTCTAATAATCCTGTCTGCAGAAGCAAACTCTCCTCTTTCCCTTGGATGCCTGTCACAAAATTTCAAAAGCAAAACAGCACAAATTACAGGCTGCAAGACAAATGATGGACAAATGTTAGAAAAAAAAGATTCTAACGGGAGACCAATACCCTGCCTAAAGCAGCAATTGAACATGTAAATGTGCTTTTAAAGCTGTTTGGAGGTCTGCTGGATGATATAACATCAAAGGCATCTCCTTTAACTCCCCTTGTTGGATGTTAAACATGCAGCTTCTTTAAATCAGTGGCTAATGGAGTAAACTTTGCATAGATTGCAGACAGCTTCACAACATATGATGAAATATCAGCTAAGCCAAACATGAACATCAGAGAAATGCCTTCTGATGGTGTTTAAGATGCACCGGTTATAACGTTCCTTGGACACTGGCACACCAAATTCAGCGTAACATGACGTGCATGTGTCTCAGGTTGATCACCAAATGATTTTTATCAAAGAATGGGATCATAAGACTGGGAGGATTCTCAGGTCAGAAGGGCTGCAGTGACAAACAACATGACAGCCGGGCTACCCTGACGCTCATTAAAGAAAACGATCATGCTGTGGTACACTCGTGGCCTCTCTTTGAAGCTCTGCAGCTCCAGTCAAGCATGCGGCATCACCTCTCGACAGGACGCCAGTATTCAGAAATTATGCATAAGACAAGACTCACTTAAAAGACCAATCTTTACAACTGGGACACCACTGCACAGCTCATTGTGAAGTTGTGGTTTTGCTGTTATAGGATTGCAAAGAGCGGCCAAAATATCTTCATGTTAATTTAGGAAGTACAGCGCAACACAGCTGCAGCAGCAAATGTGACACTAAACTGTTGGAGGCAATTAAATTACGAAACTAATCCTGTGTGTTTGCAAGATTATGGAGAAAAAAAGAAGTAAAAATTTTAAGAAACTGAAGAGTTCATGGCGAACAAAGAAAAAAGAAACTTGATAATTATAGTACATAATTTTAACACGTGTAACTTTCAGCTTTAGAAAAAAATCAAGTGTGGGACTTTTTGCAGTTAACTTTTAGCAGCAGCTAAAGATAGTCAAGCAACAGTGACGCTTTAACCCTTGTCACACGAAGAAATAAAGATTTTTTTCTTCGCAAGGAATAAAATAAATTAAGCAAGCTAAACTCCGAAGAGTAAAGAACCACTCTGAACCTCAAAACAGAAAAAAAAAAAAAAAAAAAGAAAGTCGAGTACAATCAAAATGACCTTAGCTAATGACAGCAGAGCCCACAGAGCTAGAGCCCCCCTTACTAAAGCCACTCAAAGCAGTTCAGAGAGTGTGCAGGTGCAGACGGGGCACCTGCCCTTCTGGCCCCTTGATGGTTTTCTTACTTTCCTGGGAAGGATGTCAAGGCCTGCACAGTTGAAGGTTAATTATAATTTTGCTTTAAATAAAATATGGAGCAACACTGACCTGCCTGTCTTCAGTAGGTTTTTGTTGCTTGACGACCCGTCACCTGATGCCCTCCATGTCAGGCTTCAAAACAGCCGACACTGACCGCAGTGTCATTTCTTTAACTTAAAAAAGTGGAACTTTACATGCAGGTTAACTGGATTACTGCGGTGTCATTTGTACTTTAGTTTATTTTTCAAGATGAAATGAGCACATTGTGTATCTACACTTCACGCATCCCTGAGCCATCAGCTGCAACTGCTCTCTGCTGCTCTGGACCCAAACAAAAAGGTGGTTTTTTTTCACTCACTTCTGCCCACCGTTTGAAGGGACTAGAGGCAAGAAATGAAACTCGCGACTGCCGCTTCAGGTAACTGCAGCCACAAGCCAAGCAGTCCCGGGAGCGTGCACAAACTGAAGCTATAATGTTGTCTATTCCACTTTTTCTTTGTATTTACACTTTAGTGTCTTTTAGTTGATCTGGATCGTTTGCTGACGGCAGAAGAATCCATAACTATCGCTCACAGTGTTTGAATTTACCGCGACCGTCTTCTTCCTGTATCTTTTTTTTTTCCCTTCTTCCTGTATCAAAACTGTCAGGGATGCGGATGCAGCATCATTTGATGTCACATCCACAGGGCAGCGTGGGAAATTCGGCCTCCGAGTAGCAGTATTTTATGCAGCACAGAGCCTGTTCAAGGGACCAGTGGATTATATTTAGTCAGTCAGTGTTGCTGATTGTGTAACTTCTCTTTTGTGTAAGAGACTTGTCATGACTCCGCTCAGTGGCGTCGCCAGCCGATTTTCCCGGGGCTTCAGCCCCGGATGTTTTGAGTCTAGCCCCAGGAATGAATTTACTGTTTAACCACCTTTGCCTGTGGAAAATCCAAATGACCCAGCTTTCTACCAGCCCTTGAATGCACCATGAATGCACGAAGGTCCAGCCTAGCTCCCGTTAGTGTGGTGAGTGAGTGAGCGTGTGAAGTCCGAGATCCGATTAGCCCCCATCTGATGTCAGAGGAAGCTAAAGTAAGTTTGTCAGCTCCATGTGCACATGTGCAGAGGACAGCAGCAGTCACATTAAAGTATCAGCAGATGATGAGAGCGGAGATGGACAGAAAATATGAGAGAAAGCAGCAGATACACCTCAGCTTTTCAGCAGGAAAGTAAAAGGTAAGATATCACAGTGTTGACTCCTTTTTTCTCCTTAAAAGCAACATGAAAAAAAAAAAAACCAACATAAAAAACGAGGTTGAAGATAGCAGCAATTCCTTTTCCAGCTTCTGCTTCAATTTTGGCATAAAGGGCAAATCTACTCAATTTTCTACTGACAACATTTAATGAGGTCCAGTGTAAAAACTGCAACATGTAAACTTTTCAGACCTGGACTCAGATGTTCTTTAGGGACTGTAGGTTAATTAAAGCACTGTTTCTAAATATGTGAAACTTATAAATGAGGAGAAAATGAGAACAAATGAGAAGAAAACAAATGAGTAGGAGAAAAGGAGAACAAGGTGATGAGAAGAGAACAAATTAGGAAGAAAAAGAAGAGCAAATAATGAGAAGAAGAGCAGGTGAGAAAAGAAAATGTGACGATGAGGAGGGTCAGTGATGAGTCAAAGAGAAGACAAAAGGTGAATACTGTGTGATCTGTTCTGTGTGGGTGCAGCAAATGTGTTTTAGCAACATAATGGTCAATATTTCATTGTTGATTTTTTTGGTTATTTTTTTTTTTTTATTAAAATGACAATTTATCCAATCCATTGTCTATTATTGCCTTCTAAAAAAACATTTTTGTAGCAAAAGACTAGAGGAAAGCTCATCTCATTTTTTTCAAATTTACACCTGGAGCTACTCCGGGCTAAGCCCAAGTCGTCCTTAAAGGCTGGAGACGCCCCTGCCTCCGCTGCAGGCATGACCTCCACACATGGGACTAGTTCTTCTGATGACCAGCAGCTGGCTATCTAAGGACTGGGTTTCCTCCTGCACAGCGCCAGACTGTCATACAGCTACCGGTGGTATGCACTCAGGCCTACTGTAGGTTCTTGCACCTTTTTCACGTCTGTTTTGACCGCATCCGTTAAAGGTTTGTTTTGTTTTCCAGAAATCCCCCCTTTTTGCCTTCAGGAGGCTGCCTGTTCCCACCAGGAATCCCAGGACTTGTTTTGGAGGCAACCAATAAATCATTTTTACTTGTTCAGCTGCTTGTTCTCAGGGTCCTTTTTACCTGCCGCATGACAAGACCAGGAAAAGGTGGTAGACGAACGGGGACAAGCTGTAAACGTAGCTAAACAAGCTACACAGTGGTTGTTAGAGTAACATCACATCGGACATCCTCTCGTTTTTTTGAATAGAGTCCAGCCCTTTTACTTCATACATTCTCTTTATCAATCGTACCATTATGTCTTTTACACTTTTCTCTGTTGGGACATCATTTTCCTTCCCTCAGTCCATTATGAGTAGTTTGTTTTGGTTTGTGACGCTTGCCTTGTGAACATGCTTACAGAAAAGTTTCATTCTTGTGCTTAACCTCGCAACAAAAAAGGGTAATAAAAAGAGGTAAAAATGAGCTTGTTAAAATTTCCTCCAACCCCAAATGAAAAATGTATTTGAAATGAAACGAAAATAAAAAGAAATTAAAAATACTTTGTACCAGACGGGAAATTCAACATTGCAAGAAGCTCACTCTTTTTTTTTCTTTTTTGTTTTTAACAATAGAGTATAACATTTACAAAAGGTAATAACATCACATTAGTAAGTCAGTCTTTTTCTTCAGGGTGATGCTGCTGGTAGGAATGAATTTCTGTATCTCTCCATCCTACAGCGAACCTGACGCAGCCTCCCACTGAACACACACTGTTGATTCTTCACCGTGTTGTGGAGAGGATGGGAAGAGTCCTCCATCATCTTCATCAGCTTGTGCAGCATTCTTTTCTGTACGATCAGCTCCAGCGGCTCCAGAGTTATTCCCAGCACAGAACCAGCTTTCTTGATCAGCTTGTTTAGTTTCTTCAAGTCTCTGGTTCTGATGCTGCTTCCCCAGCAGATGCTGCAAAGCTAATTGCACTTTCTACAACAGACTTATAGAAGATCTGCAACATCTTGGTGCAGACGTTGAATGATCTCAGCTTCCTTAAGAAGTAGAGTCTGCTCTGACCTTTCTTGTAGATGTAGTCACTGTTGCATTTCCAGTCGAGTCTGTTGTCCAGCTGAACTCCAGGTATTTGTAGTTCTCCACCACCTCCACCTCCTCTCCCAGGATGTAGACAGGACTATGCTGCTTATTCTTGCTCCTCCTGAAGTCAGCAATCATCTTTTTAGTCTTGCTGGCATTTAAGATGAGCTGGTTGTTACCGCACCATTTCACAAACTGGTTGACCAGTTCCCTGTACTCGGCTTCTTGTCCATCACTGATACACCCCACAACTGCAGAGTCAGTATTTCTGCAGATGACAGGATCAGAGTTGTACTGGAAGTCTGAGGTGTACAGTGTAAAGAGCAATGGTGAGAGTACAGTTCCTTGTGGTGCTCCAGTGCTGCTGACCACCATCTCAGACACACAACCTTTCAGTCTCACAAACTGTGGTCTGTTTGTGAGGTAGTCCACAGTTTGTGAGACTGAAAAGTTTTGTGTCTGAGATACGATATGAAGGTAATTTAAGAAGGATTGTGAATGTAAAGTACCAGGTTATGACACCTTTAAGTCACCGGCTGCCTTTCACGTGTAAACGTGTTAATTCAAATCTGAACTTTAACTGCCAATCATGTGTTTCCACGTTAATTATGGGTCTTAATGGTGGGAGCTGTTTTAATCTCTGTTGGAGCTTGTCAGAGAGAACCAAGTGCTGATCATCTTTATTTCAGTAATTTTCATCCAATCCAGTAGATGGCGGTGTCAGACGAGCTTAAAAAACCTCCCAGGAAGTGATGTGCTTCTATGGTGCCTGTGTTGTTAGCAGTTGTTAGTCAAAGAAGTGTGCTCAATTCTGTTGCGAGGGGTAGAGAACATAGTGACAGCCGTAATCGAAGCAGTTTAGGAGGTGGATGACAGAGGAAAGTTTGTGGAAAAAGTGATCGGTGACAAACAGTGACACGTTCGATTGAAGACACATCCATAGATGGAAATATAGCAGCGAAGAGCACCAGCTGAAAGTGAAAGTGGGGGGGGGGGGTGCTTGTGCAGTGGCTGAATAGAGGGAGACGTTTCTGCGCTATGTTTCTGCCAAATGTTATGCTGTGAAACAAACTTCTTGTGGCTTATTTAGCGAGTAAATAATTATTTTGCCATCAAAACTCTTTTCTCAGTGTTGTATTTGTTGTTTCATAGAAGTAAACAGCTGTTCAGATGATGTAGGTGTTACTAAAGTAAAAAAATACAAAATTGGCATCAAAGACACTTTTCCACTTGAAGCGCACTACAGCATTTAAAGCTTGTTTTCTTAGCTTTTTGGTCAGAAACAGGCATTTTCGCTGCAACAAACCCATGTTCTACTGCAGATTACTAAAGAACGGAAAAGCTAGAAACAAATGTTTTTTTTCTGATAAAAGAAGAGTCATAGCTTTGGTACATTCGGTGTTTGCATAGGCATAGTACACAATATGCTCACATTAAGAACAGTAAACACGAACACAAATATATGCTTATTTTTAATGTAAACAAAAGCTTTAAGTTTTGTGATTTCTAATGCCTCATTAAAATTGTAATATGTTGGATGAGTGTATAGTATTGTATTGTACATAAAGTAAAAAGGTTGTTCATATTTGCCTGATTTTATATGCTTTCCCTATATGTTTTTTCTTTTGTACAGTGACCTCAAGTGTCCTTAATGTCATCTAAATGAATGCATCATCATCATTTGTATTTGTTTATACTGTATAATATTGGAGCTGTTCTACAATATCAGATTGTACCTTGATCAGAGTATGATAGAGAGGGAGGCAAGTGTGAGGTCAGACGAGGAGATGAAGAGCTCGTGTGTGAGTCAACTACATCTAGTTCTGTTGCAGTTCAAATCACTGCTGTAGAATCCTTTAAAAAGGATGCTGAGAACTCTTCAAAACAAGCTTAGTGCTGAATAATACAGTAGCCTCATTCATCTCAAATGACATTATGCCATTTCAGAGTTCACCTAAAGATAAGAGTCCCATAAGATATACTTTCAACAACTTCCTCACAAATAAATGTGCAGGCCTGGCTGAGAAAGTGATTTGGTGTGAATATAAACCTCTGAAGTTGCAGTGATTTTAGAAAATATACATATGAGAAAATATTTTCTAGCAAGTCATTGAAATGATGAAAAAACATGTCAAGTGGGAGATAAAAAAAAAAAAAGTGTGTCCAGACTTGCAGACAAATCCAGCAACATGAAAGAAGGTCACTTTAAATCTGGCAAAGTCAAAATACTTTTAAAGAAGACAGGACGGAATCTCCCAGCCAAATATACCAACATTTGTTGGATTTATTTTTTCCCCCTCAAAACAAGCTGAAAAAGTTCGCAGAACTGAACATCCCAAAGTTTGTACTGAAATGTGGTCACCAGGTGGGGATCCAAGTGGAATTTCCACATTTTTGGAGCAGCAGTGCAGGTTGTCTGGTTATAGATGGGAGGGAGATTCTAATGGCATCTCATGCCCAAACACAATAAGTTCACAGCCCTGAAATATATATGCCAGTGTATCATGATTCCACTGATCCCTTCCCGTCACTGTCAGGACTGCAGCCTGGCCTTATAGACAGTTTGGAAAGAACGTCTTCACACGCTGTTTATGGTGATAGACCCATGAAAGGCATGTTGGCAAGCAGTAAGCCTCTGCAAACTTAGATGGATTTTCGTTTTGTTTAATGCCTTTCGAACAGTCAAACGCTTGCAGTGAGGAATCAGATTTCTCTCCACGAAGAGCTGGAGAATGCTACCATGGATGGATGGACGGATTTATGATTGGACCTATATATGTATGGATGGATTGATAGATTTATGATTGGACATGTACATGGATGGATGGATGCCATTCCAGTGCCACTTTGGTAGTTGGAGGGCCATACGCAGATTTTGGGACATAGTTTATTTTGTTAAAACCAATTTGAATCCAATTTATTCCAGTTCAGCACTACACAGTCCAATTTCCATAAGAAATTTCTACACATTTACCAACGTTGTAATAATTCATAAAGTTTAAGGCAGCCAAAATCTGCTCCAGTGAATCCATTATTCATTCATGCCTCATTCATACTTGTTGATGGTGAGCTACATGTGTAGCTACAGCTGCATGGAGGCAGACTGATGGCATGGATTGGCTGCCATGTTTCCAACGGCCTCTCCAACCACCACCGAACATTAAAACACATTCATACACCAGAGATGCTGACGCTGGAAGCAAGGAAGGAGGAGTGTCTCGCTTACGAACACATTACACATTGACAGGGAAGAAGTATTGGAGGACCTGCTTATCCACCAGAGCCATTGCTTCCTCAACTGTGTATATTGATGCTGAAGAGGTTATTTTTATTTTACGGTTTCTCCATTAAATGTGGCCTTATAAAGAAAAAAAAAAGTTTATCACTGAACACCAAATAATGAAAGAAAAATGACAGTGGCTCCTGCAGCTATGATAAAAATATCCAGAGGCAAATATTTGTCTAACATGCTGAGTTTGTGAATTAATTGGAAAAGTAAAAAAAAAAAAAACAGAAAATAATAATAAAAAAAAAACATACATAGCCTAGATTATATCACAAAGCAACAGCATTTGAAGGACCTCCAGACACCAAACAAAAATAATACCAAGGGGAAATTCACAATAATCTCCAGCACCATTAAGGGTGTAGACATGAGATTGTCTACTTGTTACTTTAAATTTCCCCAGCAAAGAGCAACAGGCCAGCAACAGGAAGAAGAATGCTATCAACCAAAGAAAAATGGATTGAGATTAAGCTCTGCCTCCCTTTTTCTTGCTGTCAGTGCCAGTGCTGACCCACTGCCTTGATAGTCATTCCAATGTGCCTGAAAATGGTCAAAAAGTATCTGCATATCTCAGCAACAAATGATGGCACTCAAAACACATACTTGACCTGAAGAGGCCCAGTGTGGAAAAAAAAAGACCTGAAATCTTTGATTTTTTGTTCAAAAGATAAATACAGACATATCTAGCAAAGATGCTCATTTTTAAATCCACAGATATAAGGATATCTGTTCAACAAAGGTAAATTACATGATTTTCATCTGACTGCATAACTGTTTCTCCGCTGTTGTATGTTTATCTCATGCTAAGTCTTATGAATGAAAATATCACAGCTACTAAACAAAGGGGCTGGAGGGGAAACTTAACACGAAAGTCATTTCTACAGCCTGCTCTTTGAGCAACTGTACATAACAAGAATTACAATCATCCTTGGCAAGTATTTGGCTGTGATGTTAGTTCTGCGTTTGTTACATCATCAAAGTGCCTACCGAACAAGATCTGAATTGTTTTTACTCAACGTCAGAGATATACTCCTCTGTTCCCCAAGAGAAAACTAACATGTTTGTGTGTGTGGGTGTAGTATAATGAAATGGCGAGTGTGATATTTCATGTACGGATGAATCATTCATCAAAGAGCAGGTTTCAAAGCCCACTCTGGACAAGTGGAGAAATTAATGTAGTTTCCTGTGGATTGCACTGACTGAGATGATTATCATATTTTGAAGCACAAGATCAGAAACTTGTGAGGAGGGGGGTAAAACAATGTGCTGGTAACATCGCGGCTTTTAGTTACTGAGATATGTATTTGAGAAAAAATTCAACATTGTTTCCATCAGCCCACCTGCATCCCAATGGTGCCCCTAAGGGGTGGCCAGGGGTGGCCATGGCCCCCCTGAACAAAAAGGTGGGCACCCCAGCAAAAAATATTTTTTTCATTTATATCAACTTTAATGTACGATTAACACGGTACAGCATGCTTTGCTTATATTTGAATGTCAAAATCTTGATAAGCTATTAAAAATAAATGAGAAATATTACGTTAGAACTACCATTTTCTGCCATTGCTCTTTTGCTGTAATCCCCCGCGGGTCTGTCTTGCCTAAATAACTCGGCCTTTCTTATGCAAATTCATCCAGGAAGGTGCCACCTAGAACTGCCCCAACCAGTTTTTAATGCCTCTTTCACATTCATACCTACTTAGCCCGACCCTCACTGGGCCGACTCCACACAACCCCCATTTAATTAGTAAACATTACAACTGAGGGCAACTGAGGCCATCCTCAGCTCTAGTTTTCAGTGTGGGCAAGGTAGTCATTGTGAAATTTTGTGAAATCATTTGCTTGCAACACAACACAACACAGAACAACAAATGGAAGAAGTTGAGCTGGTGATTTACCTGCTATTCGTTTTATAAACAACGTTGACCACGGCGTTGTGAGCGTGCAGCTGGTCGACATGTGGAGAATGGCCCAAATAACTACGGCAAGCAAAATCTGAACTCACAGGATAATAGTACTCGTCCGTTCATTTATTCTACTCTTAGTATTGGTGACATTAGGGAGTTTTGCTGCGGATAATGCCTTAAAGAGAGGTCCATTCATTCTGCCCCCTTCACATCCATTATGGATATATACAGACTAATTTGAATGCAGTAGCATCCAAAGAAGTCAGAGTGATGCAGAAATGTTACTGGTGAGTAAATGCACTTATAAATTCCTAAAAATAAGGTCCAGGTTGAAAGAAAAAAAGTTATCCTCTAAAAACACTTGGCCCCCCTGCTTTCTCTGACCATCCTTCAAAAAAAAATCTCTGTAGGCGCCCCTGCGCTTTCCAACCAAGATGGTTGAGAGCAAGTTTTAACTTTGAATCAGTTCCTCTTGAAGATCTTGAAAAAAAGAAGATGCAGTTGTGGCATCAGCTCAACTGGATCAAGTGTGTCCAAATTCAGTCCTTGGGGGGCCATTGTCCTGCAGGTTTTCACCGTTTCCCTGCTTCAACACACCTGAATCAAATGGATCCAGCAGCAAATGCAGTTCTCCACAATCACTAATTGGAATCAGGTGTGTTGGAGAAGGGAACTGTGGAAAACCTGCAGGATTATGGCCCTCAAGGACTGGAGGTGGACACCCCTGAGCGACTATCTAAAACTTTGCGCCTACCATACATGAAGAGTTGACTGTTGTGATTGTAGTAGAGAGAAGTTATGGCCGAACGCCATGACTGCCTGGTTGGGTTCAGGTAACGTTACTTGGTTGGGTGAAAAAAATAAAATCCATCATGAGGTGGACTAAAATGCATTTTTTGTACATTAATGGATGCCTTATGCGACTGATGCAGTTTCTCTCACAGCCTCTAGAGGGCGTCACATGTTTTGAATGCATATCAAGGGTGTCCAAAGTCGGTCCTCAAGTGTCGCTCTCCTGCATGTTCTGGATGTTTCCTGCTGCATCAGATTAATGGGTGAACATAACTGGGCAGAGCTTGAAAACATGCTGATAAGGAGAGACATTTGATTTGAGTCAGGTGTGTTGGATCAGGGAAACATTTAAAAGCCCCAAAGACTGGTCTTCAAGGAAGAGCGGGCTTCAGTGTTTAGAATGCTGTTATTTATCAGGTGTTTTTTTTTAAGAAATTGATTGAATAAGAAAAACAGTGACAGTTGCAATTTAAGATGAAAATGTGATATGACTCACCCCGATATAGACATGGAAAATTATTAAAATGGTCTAATTACATTTCTTTTAGAATTTTTTTAGGGGGGGGACGGGGGGAGAGTAGGGGGGGGGGAACCCCCAACAGCGGGAACACCCAAGCCCCGCGGGGGATGGGGGGGGTGAAGGAGGGGGGGAAAGGAAAAAGCTCCCTCCCTTCTTCACAGAGCTGAACACAAAATCACTTGCAATGAAAGAAATAGGGAAAAATCACAACTTTATTTTTTAACAATACGCTTTTCCCTCTTTCTGATGCATATGAAAAGGTGGCATGCTCAACGATTCCAGTTACCATAATTTGCAAGTACTACAGAAAAGCGAGATGATGGAGCACATTATTTCCAGAATTTAGTGCTCATTGTATAACTCAGAAGTTCCAAACCGTAAAAATATATCCAGCTGCTCGCTTTGAACATAGCTGCAGAGGTTGTTGTTCCGACTTCTGCTGCTGCTTGATCTATATTCCGATGGCTACTTCCAGATGCTACTACTCAGACCTGCTGTGCTTTTATGACAAATATGTAACTGAAACACCACAGGAGTCTGGAAATCTAGCTGTTTTAATTCAACCTCTACATGTGACTGCAGCAAAAGTCTGAACAACCAAAGCACAGGCATGACTGCAGCCGCAGCAGACACGTCGCTGAAGTCCACCATGGTAATGCATCTCAGCCTTCCTCTGTAGGTCAGATGGAACGCAAATATTATTGCAATGTAATATAAATCAGGTCTTCAAAGAATTCTTGCTGTGGCTTTTCAGGGCTTCTGTACTATATTCTCCTCCATGTCCATGTATCACGGTCAATTACACACCGTTGTACTTTCCTCTCTCTGCAGAATACCATCTTTACCAGCACCGTTGCCTTGGATACAACATCTGGCCTAAAAAAAAAAAAGTTAATCAGCAAATGAGACAACCAAAAGCCCACTTAACATCCTTGCAACAGTGTACTTTGTGTGCATTAAATCTGTTGATGCACATCAGTATTATAACTTTACTTTCCACCAGTTGCAGGTTCCAACCCTAACCTTTCACCTGTATGTTATGGTAAAGAAAGTTCATGTGGATTCATGCAAAAAGAGGAGCATTTAAACTAATGTGCAGTCCATACTGTACCCCTGCTTATTGAACAAGATTACAATGCTTTATTCGCATTGATGGATGTTTGACTAACAGCAACAACAAAAGCAACACAAATTACAGAATGATATTGTGTATTAATTTCACCTGAGTGGGAGGCCAGTATACTGGATCTGTTTGTGCCTGACAGCTCACCAATCAATCACCTGCAGCTACAGCAGCCAATGTGGCGCGAGTGTCGCATCAGAGTCAGCCAGCACCACGAAGCGGAGATGTCCGTCTGGAACATGTCCATTATTGTTCAGTAGAAATCCTCTCTTTCGCCTTCTCAAAAGACAATCTTTAAAAGTAAATGAATTCCACTCAAAGCTGCACATCATGTTACCAATGATTTTCTCACGAAATAGACCTCGATTATAACTTGTACTAAAAGTGTCATATTTGTGCAGATCTTTAAAGGGGGAATGTCCTGCAGGAGCAACTCAGACCAAAACAAACGGCATAAAAAGCAAAAGCGCAACCTAAGGTGCAGCTTTTGAAACGGGTCATAAATATTTTAACTGATAAAACGGGCCAATTTGGACTCAGGTAGTATCCCCATCTTTGTGGGACTCCTTTAAACCAAAGAATGTGCATTATTCATCGGACGAAAAGCTAGAACTCTGCCTGTCCTGGTGGGGGGAAACCAAGCAGGAGATATGAGGCACACAGATGGAGCGGTTGCATGCTCTCGTATAAATATCAGTATTTCTGTATCTGGCAAGTTGCTTTCTGCTGCTGTAAAAGATTAAAACATTTGTGTATCAGAATTTTAACATCATGCTGTCCTTGTTTTACATTGTTGCTTGTACCCCAAAACATGTAGTTTAATGTTCAACATTTATGCAGGATTTCCATCACTGCTTCAGCAAGTTTTATGATTAGTCTCCAAACTTTACACACTGCAGTTCTATAAATAAATCTGCTTCACTTCAGACCATCTGGCTTGAGGAAGAAACTTAAAAGACACTTGCGAGATCTTAGAAAAAAGAAAAATTGCAGATTTTAAATGAATGTAATTTGAAGATGATTGATTAAAAGCTTTAAATACATAAATATTATACATCAGCTGTGAAAGTAAGGGGACGTAAAAAAAAAAAAAAAAAAAGCCCTCCGCCAATCATTTCTGCTCTGATCGTGTTTTTGGTCTATTCCCCATCAATCACTCTTACTTTTGTTTTCAGTGAGTAGCTAACAATCACTCTGCTAGCAGTTAGCAACGTTCAGACAACATCTGTCTTACTTACTTACTGTTTGTAACGTGATGGGAGTCTTGGCTCATGCATGTTGTCCTAAAGGCGTGGCTGGCAAGGAGCTGTGAATCTAGCAGTCCGATCTAACACATGCACTTTATTTGAAAACTCGATAACAGTCTCTGTTTTCTGAATTGCCACAAACATCTCCGAAAGCGCCTTTAAATGAAACTTAAATAGACTTAGCGACTTGTGTGTATAATTGGCTAATTTTTAATACTCATGTGAAAGAATGAACTGTTCACTCTTCTCAATAAGAAGTCTTTACCCCTCTGTAGTATCAAGTATTGAGTATTGTGCTGCATTCTTAGTATCGGTATCAAGTTTGAAATCATAGTACGGTGGCAACAATGGCTTGCAATGTGATGGGATGCTCGCTCGTCAGATAGGGGAATCGCAACTCTTGACGAGACAATTTATAATAAAAAAGAAAAAAAAAGGAAAGAAAAATAAATAGATAAAATCCATTATACATGTTTGCAGAATAGTTGTACTGTTCATTCACGGGATGAGAAAAGTCTGCATGAGGACAAAGTGCATCAACCATTGTTGTTCCACACAGAGGTGCATTAGAGCCAGAATACTATATTGTTCAAAAGGACAAGTGATTGTGTATGCGCTGTTTGTGCTCCAAAAAAAGCAGTTTGAAACAGCTGTAGGATGGAATTTAGATTTAAAAGGCAAAACAAGGTGATACATTCACAAAACAACAAGACCAGATGTTACCAAGTCAAATAAACATCTGATTCGAAGACACTAAACTTTTGTGCAGAACCTGGAGCACAGAGTTTTAACACCACAAAGATGACGCTCCTCTCGTATATAGACCAAAAAAACCTCTTGGCTTATTTGTGTTTTAAAATGATTCCAAATATTCTTTAATGGGCGATAAATATTGGTAGAATTGAGGCATATTGTGACAGTGTGAATTAACGAAGCAGCAGATCTGACTCTGGGATGGATGGATGCCTCCGTTCCAGTGTGTTGACCTCATCTGTGATTATCCTTCTCATTTTGGCAAATCAGTAATGATGCAAACTTATCACACCAGTGTGCATCTTGGTTACAGCTGATACATTCAATATCTGACATTATAACCATCAGGGAGCAAATTTTCCAAGCTGCAATGTTAATAGGATTTCAACCAAGTCAGTGACAATGTTGTTCCATCGTTCTGTCAGCTACCAGCTCCAGCACCTGAAGTCATCTTCTCATCTTTCATTTGCTCAATAGAAAAATCATTTCTACATCAAACATTTTATCATATTTTTGCATCATTTAACAAATTCCCCTTCTGGTGGCTGCTGAGTCTCCAATATGTCAGCGTGCATCAGAGGAATCAGAACGATTTATCATGACTTCGGCTGAGATGACAGACTAATTTAGATCTCAGTTGGAATCTGTTGCTTGTAAATACAACTGAAACCACTGTCACATTGTTAATCACAAAAAGCAAGTTTGATTAGATCAGCACATAAAAGGGTTTTCAGAGACAAACAAGGAAAAATAAATTAGATTAATTTAAAAAAAAAAAGGCCCATTTTCCTACTAATACCACAGATTTATTTTCTCTGGAGTATAATTCTGAAGCATTCTTGTAAAAGGTTTCAAGACTAAATGCTCAGTCTAATCTTTCTCTTCCACAGAGGAGTTTCAGCTGCTAATGAAGGATGGAAGTATTGCTGCTGTGAGAGAAAAAGCTATTCTGGTGTGTGTTTGTGTGTGTGCTGGATGGATCACGTGCCAAACTTTTCAGCCCGCTCCATAAAACAACCTCCACATCTCTTCTTTCCGCTTTCCCATTCATTTAGAGAATTTTCTACAAAATTCTTGCAAATGTTGTATGCAATAGTCAGTTAAACGAATAACAGAGGAAGAAAAATGTCGTAATATGCTGACAAATGCATCCTGCCCTCATGCAACTATGACTACGTTGATGTCTGTTGTGAATCAAGTGGGAAAATATTATTAAAAAGGAAACCATCAGAAGTTCACTCAGCTGAAAGCTTTGACACTGACAATCTCTGCACTGGAAATCAATTACTGCCCCACAATAACGCAGCCGTACAGACAATCCGTTTGTCCCCTAAAAATTTTTTTTGCATTGGCTGTCGCATGCATTCTGTGCAAGGTTGCACTAACAAACATGATCCATCAAGAAAGAGCTGCAGCTGTATGAAAATGGACATGATTTAGCACAGCACCTCCACTCTCCCCCTGTAATCACTGTAGTTAATGTAATGCAGGCAGGCTTTTAAAAACCGAAACGGTCCTCTATAAATCTGGCTCGACTCTTAACCTGCCATCTCTCCCTCTCCAGTTTTCACCAGTATCTGCTTGTTTGCCCTCTCCATTCCCCACACTCACTCACAAACACACACATTATCCCTCTCTCTGTGGCAGGCAGTCCATCCGACTGCCTCTTCACACAAACCATCTCCATGAAATCCGACTCGTACCTGCTCTTTATTCTGTACATTTCCTCTCCGCTACAGCCAGGCAGCCACAACTAGTAAATCATCTCTGCAGCCTGTCAACAGTTTGTCCCTTGACATTTCTTCAGTGGGGTTTTGTGTAAGTAGACATTTCGGTGTTTTCAGACCACTTAAAGATATGCTTACTCTGGGCTGGTTTTGGAACTGAAAACATATTTATCCCGTAACCACGCAACCCTGATGAAATATCTGAACACTGAAAAGCATTGACAAGGGATTAAGCTGCTCTACAACACATTATAAATAAATGCCATAGTAATTTAAAATGTCCTGTTAGATTATTCACTCTTCCTTTCCTTCTCAGAAGAAAAAAAAAAAACATTAAATCACAGAAATACGTACATATATTCAAACAACTGTCTCGGTAGGAATTTAGTCATCATTCATGAGTCAATACAAATGGTAAAAGCATGTTTCCTTTTTAAACCACAGCTTGGATGAGTCGTACATTCATTAGCTACAATTTGAGTCTCACTGCCTTCCCCCTGCTACAGAGCTCTGCAGCATCTCATTCAGATTTTGTGCATATTTAAACATAAAACAGCTGCAAAAGCTACTTCACAGTTTGTTTCCCAGCTAATGTTGCCTGCTTCAGCTTTACATAATGCATTTGACAAAGTGGCACAATGAGACACTGTAAACAATTCATCATGGATAAATGGATGGTTTTATAGGCGGTGCAATCATCACACATTTCAGCTGACCAGTGCAATGATCTCTCATGAGCTCTCTTCACATTTTGATTGCTCACTAGCCGCCTTGTTAAACTTGCGAGATGCCTCCACTTTCTATTAAACATTTATGCAAACATCTATTCACATGATGATGTTCGTTTTGACATTCTGTGTCTGTCATTACGACCGGTTTGTGCTACATTTCTGCTGATCTGAGTGCGTCTGTGATGAGTTTCAGGGGAGCTGTGGTTCTGCCAGAGTCGCTGGGGGATTTGGGAGACGGCAAGTGTGTGGATGGGAGTTTGTACGACTGTTTTAAAGCTGCTCTGATGTCTATGGATCTTTTTGTCAATTTGCATCTCCAAATTTACATGCATGAGGAGCCACTCCTGGAATTTTTTTTAGTGATATGCTCAGATAGTTGTACAGAACTTCTGAAAGCTAAACTGGGTTACTTATTATCGTAAGTCTATAAATAGTTTCTTTGAATGTTTATTTTTAAGGAGGATTATGTGTGTGCTTCTGTTTGAGATCAATATAACGCAGCACAGAACGTGATCAACTCTTTAGACCCAAAATTAAACTAGAAAAATTGAAGTGTATGGACTGGACTTGAATCATGGCCAGTATATCAGCTATTAATGGGAAATAACATTTTCTAATCTTGTACACAAATTGTAAACATAAAAACTTAAAGGTGTTAGCTGGTACACAGACATAAAACAATTAAAGGCCCACAAAAAAACTTTTAAGCAGTTTTAGCCCCCTATCGATGGCTAAACTTCATCCTACCTGTCCTGTGATTCACTCCAGTCAGTAAAAGACAGTCTTATCTTGACTCTTGGTCTTTCTCTTCCTCTCTCTCTCTTTTTCTCTCTTCCTCCTGTAATATTTCCTTGCTTTTCTTTGCCAAATCCGACATGATGCACATTCAAAACACCCACTGTGTTCATATCTGGTTCATATTCGTTTGCTAGAAGGTGACGCGGTGCGCAACTAATAATCGGCTGCAACGTCACAGCCGCATCCCGGATAGAAAACTTACATACTGCTGTTTCTGAGCCCCGGGACGCCTCTGGGCAGTGACGGTTTGAAAATGCGCATAATGAATGTTGGTGTGCCATCAAAACGAGTCAGACACGCATATTCAAGGTCTAAAAGTTACTATATGCGTCTTCATCGCTACAGCAAACCAATCCAAGACGTAGTGTTTAGAGACACCTAGTGGCCATGCTGAAGATTGCAACCAATAACCGATTCCACCTGGTCTCATTGTACACTTTCAGCTCTGAGGGGGAAAACTTTGTTTTATTCATTTGTTTACATTTTTAGCAACTGACAGTCACTTATAGTGTACATCTATCTGTCCGTCTGTCATGAAAAGCAAACTATTCTGCCATGGAAAGCATCTTTCCCACTTTGAAAGAACTGAAGAAGAAAATCTGATGAAAATCCACATGACTAGGCTTTCTACCAGCACTTGAATGCACCACGTATGCACAAAGCGGTGAGGCTCCATGGACGAGTCACAAACCCCCTGTGTACTTGGAAACTGATCTGGATGCAGTTTCAGCCGTGCGTACCAAGTGATTCATGCACACATATTTAATCGTGCATGCAAAAGAGCTTTTGAATAGGAAACTATGATATTACTGTAGGTTTGAGGCAAAAAAAGTGTGTAGAATGAATTTTTTGTCTATTCATTTAATTTATATAGCACAAATTTCTACATCCAGGTGGATGCCCAAAGTTCATCACCTTAATTTGTTTCCTCTGCATCATTTTTACATTTTTGTGAGTACATTTGAAAATACATTTGCAAGCACTCAAAACTACAGTATACATGAAATGGTTTATAAGATTAAACCATGTATCATACACATAATTACCCAAAGTTACGCACAAATTACTTAGTTACTCATGTAATAGATAACAGTCATGCATTGCAGGCACACAACCATACTGAGTGTGTTTCCTCTTCATGCACAGTAGAGCGGTGAAGATTAGCAGCTTATTCACCAACCTCAACCAGTTGCAATGAAAAGAGCTGTAAATTAAAAAAGTGAAAAGGGACTACATCGCTTTTTTTTTTTTTTTTTTTTAACCAAACCCTGCCACAGACTTTTCATGAGAAATCAGGAAATTATATGAACTTATTTATAAAATGTTTTTTTTGTTATTGTATTTTTTTTAAACTTTTTTTTATACTGGTAAGATCCCCGAGGGGAAATTAGGGCTCTGCATTTCACCCATCTCTGTACTGTATCAGAGAGCAGTGGGCTGCTACTTAAAGCAGCCCGGGGAGCAGTTAGTGGGGGCTTAGGACCTTGCTCAGGGGCCCACAGTGGTTCACCTAGGGGTCGTGTCAGGGACTCTAACCCGGGTCCTCCGCGCCAAAGCCCACGACGCTACCCACTAGGCCACTAGCAAACAGATGAACCAGATATGAACACAGCGGGTGTTTTCAATCATGTCTGATTCAATAAAGAAACGGAGGGGGGGAGGAGTCATGTCCATGCTGGCTGATCACTCAGATATTTCATCACACTGCTTCATAAATTTACCAAGACCCCATTCGGTTTGATCTTATTTACCTTAAATGTGTCCATTAAGATTTTCTAACACCAGTAAGAAAGAACTTTGAAATGGAAATTTTTAAAAATGAGCAATAAATAAAGATAAAAGGAGAATAATTTTCTATATAATAACTTCATGTAATTCAGTGACTTTACCTTAAAGTCCTGCTATTATTCTTCATCACATACAGGCCCGATGCTTGTTTTTTTCATATAGCTTCATAGGCCTTGTGATATATAACATCCACTAAACCAAAAATAGATTCCAAAAAACCCCAACAGTGGGTTTATAGGATTCAATATCCCAAGAGATAAAGCTGTCCAATTCACCTGGAAGATGGACACCAGCAGAAGAGAGTATTGACTACTGTGGTGAGAAAGCATCCTCCCTCAGGTTGGGTCATCACACATGCACCCATCTTTGCCATTTACAGAGGAATCAAACTGAATCGTGCTTCCAAATACTGATGGCAAGATGGTTTTTCCACATTTTATAAATGAAGAGATTATTTATTTTAGTTTGGATTGGCTGAATAATTGTCTTATAAAGCTTTGGAAACATCCAGATGGTTGCATGTGTGATGGCTGCCTGCCATCTGGCATTAGTTTTTTTCTAGTACAGTCTTTAAAGAGGGGGTTCTGCATTAGATTCAAAGTTCCCCCTGATTTTTACACCCCAGTGTTATTTATCATCTTAAATTTTACTGAGTTGCATTCATGATTGATGCTTACGCAGACATGTAGGCGGCGTGGCATCATCCAGTCTGGATTTGTTTCTTCAAGATTAACTAAATACCTTAAGCATTAAAAATCATGACTAAGGACTTTATTGGATGTTTTCTGTCACATCAGACTTCAAAGAAAAATTGATCATCTTTGTCTTGACAAATGAACTAAAACAGCCTTCCTCATTTTAGTCTCTTCTCACTTTTGGTTCATGACCACCAGCTAAGTTTTTACCGGTTTTTAAGTTAACTCCTGTGAATTTAGTATAAAATCAGGACTTTTAAAAAATCATCTTTGGGTGCAATAACATTTACTGTTTTAAAGCAGTCAGCTGTAAAATCATTTCTGGCAGTCAGATTCAGTTTTTGCGGGGTTCAGCTATGCATAGATTTCACGTATATGACCAGTTTGGGACTGGGATCTTTGAATTTATGAAGGAATTTGGTAGCTTAAGCTTGTATGCCATTTTCATTTTAGTGTCATTAACACAGCATGACTTTAACAGCTTTTAGAAAACAAAATGAGCAAGTTTTTTGCTTCCAGCCAGTTTTACAAAACTAATTCTAGACCATTGTTGCCCCCCACTGCAGTTCAAGAGAGTTCAGCTGGCAGTAATCTTTTAAAGAACAAGGCATGTAATATTGCAAAGGGACCTGGGGTAACTTTAACGTCTAGAGGCTGCACCCACATTATGTTTATTTTTCTCCCCAACAATTCTTTTTTAATCATACAATCTGTCCATGAACTGAACCACAAGCGAAAGCAAATCATGCAGCAATATAACCTCCAACATACAGATTAGTGTTCCCATGTTTTTCTACCAGCTTCTTTTTACCCACTTCCAGTGTTTGAGAGAACATGTTTGCAGAAATACAGAACAACCTAAAGGGATCACAAACTTCCAAGCATCATAAAAGTGTAAAGAACTGCAGCACACTTTAATTCCACTTAGAAATTGTTAAGAGTTGTCAACATTTGTACTGCAGATGCTGTTATTTTCTGATTCATTCTCAAAGCAATGTCGTGTAAAGTTTAGTTTTTGATTAAAACCCTGAAATCCACAGCATTATTTCAGTAATTTGCCCCTTTTCTTCCACCTACAAGCACTTGGCCCTTTTTTCATGTTTCATTTCACACAATCAACGTCTCCACTAATGAGCCACTATGTTTATTTCCACTTTAAGTGCTTAAGTGGAGCTCTTTGGTCAATTTCAGACATGTCTTGTATCTGCATGGACATTAAGTCAAAACCATGCACAAGAGGTTCTCTCTGGGGGGAAAGTAGCATGATTAACATACCATGACTAATTCAGCTATTATGTCACTTCTCCCCACTGAAGTCGCTAGAAATATTATTCCTGCTGCATTCTGGGAAACGATCCCTTTGTCAGATCAGAGGATGCTTTAGTCTTTACAGTTCTGCATTGATCTCTAATCCCATTACCTTTTGTGAGAATTTTTAAGGGGCTGTGAAGTGTTAGAAGGGTTTCATACGTGCACATTTGCGTGTTCGTTAATCAGTCTGGCAGCTTTCTCTGGTATTGATCAATCCTCCGGTCTACCATGCAATGACTCATATTAACACTGTCTGAATACGGATCTAAAAGTAACTTGTCAGGACACAGCTACACAGATTCCTCCACTTGGAGGCTCACATGTTTTGCCGTAGCTTCAGTCATGATTGAATTACTGTCGTGATTTGGTGTCGGTACCATAATTTGATTTGGGGGACTTGCAGTGCACAGTGAAGGCAGCAAGTTACTCACATACACTGGGTACGGGTGAAGTGAAAAGCATCTATCACATAAAAACAGCATCTGGTGGGTGGGCCATATTCGGCTATAAAGGGATATTTTCCTCTAGAAGTGGATGGGGTGGATGCAACAACAGGCTATAAGGATCTGACTGACTGACTTGATCATACCATTTCTGCAACAACAGCTTTTGTAGGATGTCAAATGTCAAAAAACATTAAACCTGCTTATGCACATGGACCTGCATTGCCACAGATTGGTCAGGGTGTCCATGCTGACCTGTGTCTACTGTACCTATGAAAGCAGCTGCAATGAGCATCAGCATATCAGAAATGGGTCTTAAAGCAATGGAACAAGATGGCCAGATCTGATTAATCATACATTCATGCATCACGCAGATGGCGGTGCTCATGTGAACCTCTTATCTCGGGACAACACTGGGATCCACTATGCAGTGCTTTGGGTAGGGTTCTGCTGGGAAACCTGCCGTGCATGTGAATAATGAAATGTACTCACCATCATGGAAACTAAGCCCAGTTTCCAACAAGGGGTCCGGCTCTGGACAGGATGGTTCATCATGTACAAAGAAAAACGAAACAAAACAAACAAAAAACCTACTGATCTGTTTTGTTTCCACAGCCGTACTCTAACCCGATAGGTGGCATACGGTACAGTATGAGCTGCAGTGAATGCAGCTACGTTGTGTGATGTCACATTGGTGCAACACCTTCCTTGAATTCTAATAAAAAAAAGCAACATAAAAACAAACATGCAGCAGTTTGTGTTCCTCACTATAATTAAAGGGCCCATATTATGCACTTTTCTTCCCATCTAAAGCAGTTCTTTGATGTCTTAATGTAATGTAGGAGTCATGGTTCGATCAAATCCAACCTCAGAGCGCTTCAGCCGTGCACCGTTTTTCCTCCTCCTCTCTAAAACGCACCTCTGAGTGCTGTTGAGCACGTGAGCAGCTGCAGCTTCCATCGCGTCTCGTCTCTACCGGTAGAGACGAGACACGATGGAAGCTCAGTGGAGTCGTCTCTGAAGCAACAGTGTGTCTCTGAAGTGGAGTGGTGCTAATCAGGTATGGAAGTGGACGGACTGGAGTGACCAGCCAGTGATGTATGACTGAAATGCCGAAGTCAGGCCGATCAAAAAAATGCTTCATTCAAAAATCTTAGACTCTTCATCTAGTTTCTTCCATTTACGGCTTCTGGGTAAAGTGAAGTCGTATCTACCCTATAAGGACCTGGAGAGGGCTATTCATGCTTTTATCACTTGCCGCCTTGATTATTGTAATTCTCTTTATTTTGGGATCGAACAATCGTTACTCCGTCGTTTACAGATTGTCCAGAACTCAGCAGCTCGTCTTCTGACAGGAAGTAAACGACGTGAGCACATTACTCCGGTGCTGGCTTCTCTTCACTGGCTACCTGTTAAATTTAGGATTCAATTTAAGATTCTTTTGATTGTATTTAAAAGTCTGAACGGCACGGCACCACCGTATCTTTCTGATATTTTGAAGCCCCACACACCTGTCAGATCGCTCAGGTCGACAAACCAGTTGCTCCTGACGGTTCCTAGAACCAGACTAAAAGGCAGAGGTGACAGAGCTTTTTCTGTTGCTGCACCAGTTCTTTGGAACAGTCTGCCATTTAATATTAGAAGTGCCCAGAGTATTGTTCATTTTAAATCCTTACTGAAAGCACATCTATTCTCATTGGCTTTCCCCCCAGCCTGAGCATCTCTTTTTGGC
Organism: Atherinomorus stipes; assembly: GCA_023101725.1. NCBI lineage: Eukaryota > Metazoa > Chordata > Actinopteri > Atheriniformes > Atherinidae > Atherinomorus > Atherinomorus stipes. The sequence continues at coordinate 1,101,578 of JALJCO010004337.1, forward strand.
TTTTATGTGTTTTATGTTATTTTATGGGTTTATCTTCTTCTGTGGTTTTATGTGTATTCCAGTCATGTGCTGTTTTATCTATTCTGTGCTCTTAATTTATTGTTGATTTTGATTTGATCATTTCTATGTTCAGCACTTTGGTCAACTGAGGTTGTTTTTAAATGTGCTTTATAAATAAATTTGACTTTGACTTTGATAATTCAATAACGTTGATAGTGTCTATTATTCTTATAATTTTGTACATGGATGTGGGTCAGTGACAAATACAGCGTCCAAAGATATTTTTTAAAAGTTTTCTAAAAATGGATGGAAAGCATATTTTTGAGTCTGGAACAATGTGTTACAAACAAACAAGTTTAAGTTACATTTTAAAGTTTTTAAATCTTTTTTTTTTTTTTTTTTTTTTACTGTATTTCTATCTTCTGTGCATAAAAAATGTCACATATTTTCTTATGATATATCCAATGTCAAATCTTTGGCAAGTATCTACTTGGACTCTTACATTAGCTTTAGTATTCGCTAGCATGTTAAGACATATGTTTAAACTAAATTAAAGAGTTTTATGATAGAACAACATTAATAGTTTTACATTGGTTGTACCACCTGATATTGAAAGTGTACCAGTCTATGAGTTGGAGAAAAGCTAAATTTATCCATATTTTAGAGAGAATAATGAACCTTTTAACTCACCAATAACGTCTTATTGGCTGCAGCAATGTCATGTTTGCTGTTACTACCTCTTTATTATACAATTAAAGTCATGTTTCTATGGTAGCACCACCTTTACATTTTAGGACATACAAATTGTTGGACACAAGTTTTTAAATGATCTCAAAAGCTTTAAACTGTTACTGTTAATAAAGGGTGGCTTATTTGAAATATTCTAAACTTAAAATTATGCCAAGAGGTTTTATTTTTAATTTAGTATCATTAAAACATCATATTGAGAAGTTTTCTTAGTATGTTTATTTGCTCGGACGGTTGCACCAGACATTTTAGGGGTTTGTGATGTCAAAATGTAAAAGAAATATTATTGGAATGTGCTGAAAATGTATGAAACTAGAAATTTTTTAAAGCATAAAATGATGCTTGTAATGGATTTATCAGATCATTTTAAAAAAGAAATGATACACTGACACAAAAATATGCACATCATGTCAATGACCCATGTCATAATGTAGCCTACCTGACATGTTTTTATGGTCACTTCTTTAATGAACACAGAAGTTTCTGTCGAAACGTGTCAGGTAGGCTACATCATGACATGCGTGTCTGATAACAAATTAAACCCACTAATTATAACACTTAATAAGTAATGAGTTGTTTTTATGGGTGTTTAACTTTCTTTGTAAGTTAAAACACCCCAGAAGACCAGTTGTTTTTATGGGTGTTTAACTTTCTTTGTAAGTTAAAACACCCCAGAAGACCATTTCAAGCACTTAGAAAAGTCAATTTGCTTAATATGGGTCCTTTAAACAAAAAAGTGTTTCCATTTTGTTCTTATTGCTGAGTCACACAGGAACCGACGGCTCCTTTAACCAATCAGACAGCAGTCTGAAACACCACCTTTTAGGGTTGGATCAGTAAGACTGGGATCCCAATGGAAGGGTCCCATCAAAGTAAAACAGGTTGGATGAGATTTTCTGGCACCCTTCCCAGTTTTTGCTTGTGGACAAACAACAAAAAAATGCAATTGACCTGTCCCATATGGAGCTGAAATTGAGCTTTTGTTGCCTCTTTCAGCAGGTTAATGTGTCTGCTACTCTACAAATGGTTTACAGAACGGCACGATTGGGTCAGATTTGAATCCACTTGAGCATCTGCGCAATGAGCTGGATAAACAAGTCCACTCCATGAACTCTGCAACCTTCAGGGCTGAAGAGATTGCCTCTGAGCAGGCTGCTACATGCCACAGACCCTCAGAGCTCTAAGGGTAAATTCCAATTCCCTCCTCAACCCTAGCCCTTGGCCTTAACCCTTCGTTTTGCCCATTCATGTGAAAGGGTAGTGGTGTCCCGATTTTGGTTCAGACCGAAGGGGAGGGGGAAGTGATAGGGCTATCTGGCCTTCGAAAAGGAGATTTTCCAGGAGCACACTAGAAAACGAGTGGTATGTGACATTTCCACAATTCCATGGAAAATACGGGTAAAACGGCAAAGAAATTGTCAGTGGCAGCCAAAGAAACGCTCAAACGCACACATTTTTTTGTAAATAAAATATGAAAATTGCTTTTTCAAAGTTGTATTACACACAGCTTTCTTACAAATGTAAAAAGAATTGCTTGTATTGTAATGCTACATGCATCTGCTAATAATGTAACATTAACGTTAAGCTTGAGTCGAAGGATTCTTTTTTCCTCTTTTACATTTTTTCAGCCCAGAGCTGAAAAAATAACCCAATCACCCAGGAAAGCGAATTATTGCTGCTGCAGATGGCATTTTTATTTAAAAAAACAAAAACAAAAAAAAAACATCTTTCACAATTCAATGCTGCAGACAGCATTGCAAACTCTTCCGGAAACAGCCGTGATGTCAGTTTACTCGCCATAGATGACTATTGGTGATGCATGAGGATTTCGAAGGCTTGTCCCATTTCTTAGGAGAACGATTCAATCCCCAACACTTGTAACTCCCCTCGGGCCAAGGGGAATGGCTAGGGATGAAAATAGGAACTGGGCCTAAGACTTTATTCTTGAACAGCTCAGGTTGCTCTGGCTGGATGGGGTACCTTCTCAATATTAGGGTAAAAATCATAGTTTCATAATATATGATCAGTTTTGACTTTCATCTACACAAACCAACTGATTTGACCCTGCATCTCTACATATACCTGTACAATTTTTACTGTGTCCAGGAAACAGGAAAATCAAGAATTGACAGCCTAACAAATAACAGAAGTTTTTATTCATGCAAATGTGTGCAGACACACTGGTGTAAAAATGGCACTGTGACATCTGTATATCCTGTGGTTTCCCTCCTCCCACCTGCTGGTCAGGAGCTGAGGGCAGTAACTCATCAGAGGGAAAACTAGGTGGGGTGAAACAATTACCTTTACTCCATCTGTCTGCATGTGAACTATTTTTACACAGAAACACAAAATCCTCCCTACAAACACACGCACTAACACTGCTTGCCTCTGTTCTCTCTCGTCCTCTTAGCACTCTACATTTATGGTGTCTGATTGTCATCATGCTATCCCCACTTGAAACAATTTACACTGTGTCCATCATGTCACTGTCCACAACCCCATCATCAGCACCATACAAATCCCAGCACCTGGCTGCAGGAAAAGTAGAGGATTCAGCTGCAACCCACAAGCCACCAGGACAGAATGTTTTAAGTGATTGACCCCATCCAACACTTGTGATGTCAATCATGGCATGTGGCCAACTGCTGCTGATTTCAGTTTAATTTTTTAAGTGCATTTTAAACATCATCAATTCCCCATCAGTTTTAAAAATACATTAAGTCATTGTGGCATCACTGCAGCGTACGAATACTTTATAAACAGCACTGCACCAGGAAAAGTTTCCATGGTTGTGCTTGCAGCAGTTCTCACCCCATTAGGCAGACTTAGAGTGTGCTCATTCTTTTAGCTAGGACTCAGAACAAAAATCCATCTTTTAAATGAGAGGCTCAATTTTCAGAAGTGGGAGCCTTTTATGAAGCGCAGTGTGAGGCTGCATGAAAACCTTTCCTCCTCCATGTTGTTACCTCACAGGTCATTAAAAGCATGTATGTAAGTGTTTTAACACAAATGAGGAGGCAAAACAAAGCAGGAAATAGATCATCTAACTTTTGAAAGGTCCCCTGAGCTGTTTGAATTACTTTTTGGCACTGCTATAGGCATGGATTACCAAATGAGTCAGCATAATAGCATCCTGGATCCTTATTTATAACCTCACATCTCCTGCCTCCAGCTGCATACAAACCTTGTATTTGTTGTGCATTCTGGTCTTGTGTGGCTGAGGTGTTGCCTTACATGATAACTGGATGATACAACACAAAACAGTCAAGAATGGCCTCCAGAGGTAAAGGAGGTTTGTGCAAGGGGCCTTGAACAAAAACAGGATATTTTGATAAGTACTTCAAGGGTTTTAGTCTCTTTAGCAGAGATGACAACGGGGGCGAAATGATCTTTACATTATATGTCTCTACTCACACACGAGCCTGGACAATCACCTCTGAGACTCTCTCCAACAAGCCTTTGATGAATGAAACAAAGGTGAGGGGATCCTTTGATCAATATCTTCACATTGATCATGAATGTGGTTATTTGCAAAAGAAAATTAGCCAACACCTAAAACATAAATGCGCGAGTGTTTGCATACAACAGAGATTTGGTCTGTTTCCCCACATGCAACCTTACTGTATGCACAAGTGACCTAATACATCAGATAGCCTGACAGTAGTGATACTGACAAGCCGTCAGAGACTAACAGAGGGATTCCTCCTCCTCCTCAAACGCAGTCAAAGCAGCTCTACTGGAGAGTTGGAGAGGTGCTGGGAGAAAAGTGTAAAATCACCTTGCTCAAGGGTACAGCCCATACAGATCAATATCTGTGAAAATTGATGCCAAACAGTGAGTAGATCTGTGTGTGAGTGAGTGCTGTGGCTGAGGATGGACAGCAGCTCCCCCTGTTAGTTCAGGGCTGCAGTTCAGCAACAGGGAAGCCATCCAACCTAAAACTAGGATGAGGGGTCAGGCATTAAAAACCAGACATGAACTACACCTAAAATTCACACAATGACCAAAAAAAACCCAAAAACAATTACTGTAGGTGTTTAATATTAGAAATGTTCAGATATTTATTTAAAAAATCCTAAGTGCCTAAGCTAACTTTTGCATATTCACAATACATCACTTATGCCTCAGACATCGCACAAGCTTGATTTACAATGTCTCGATCCAAACTGCAGCTGGATGTTGCAGACGGGACTGTTTATGTGAAAACCACCAGCAAAAGGATGCTTGACACTACAGTACATCCTGCAGTCATAAAAGTAGAAACAACTATCTGATGCAGAAATGTTTAAAGCTCTCAAACAACCACTTCCAGTTTTAACTTTTTAGAGGCTGATAAATTGGACGTTGTGTTGGCACTGTCCTGAGCAGCTCCTAGCTTTACCTCGCCCATCAGATAAGCCTTAGCAGAGTGATCTGACCACTTTTTACTGCAGGTAATATACACATCACTTCATCATACAGCTCCACTAGAAGAGCTCAAACTCCTCCAAAATACTGGAGTATGTGTACTTATTCAAGCTTTTGTGTGTATTAACTTTAATAGAGTAGTGAAATGTATAGTGCTGGTATAAAGCCCATCATGCTGTGGACAAAAGTAACACTTTACACTTGCACAGTAAGAGTGAGATGAAATGGAACGGATTAGCAGGCGACCCCAGCAGGTTAATCCAGTCATGCTTGTACAGTATGTAATGTTTGGTTCCTGGCCTGCAAAACTGAAAGCTACTTTTAGGACTATTATTCAGCAGGAGTTTTGGACTTAGATAAAAACCTGATCGAACCCGGTCTGACTTTGGCTGACATTTACATTTATTTCTGCAAAATGTGCATCTTTTTGCCCCACAGACATCTTCCCACTACACATTCTCAGCTTGTATTTATGTTCAGCAGCAGTCATAAAACCTCCACCCCGTCCTTGCACACCTTGGACCCGTTGATGCGTTTGATAGGTGCTGCCTTCGGTCTGACATTATTTGGCTCATTTTTCATCTTTTTTGCTCCCCTTCTGCTCACAGCTCGAGTGTGTGTTGCTACTGGAGAGAAAGTGACGAGTAAAGAACTGAGTGTGTTAAGCACGCAGGCGTGAATGTCAGTCAAAGTCAGTGACGGTTTAAGTGTCTGGGTGTGTGCATGCATATTTGTACATTTATCTATGTGTAAGTAAGGCAGGAGAGCAATATTTCACCCAATGTAAACCAGCTTAAAGAGTGACAAGTGTCCTTCCCTGCCTCCTATGCAGTCTTTTGATAGGAGACTGAAAGTAGCCAAACAGCATGATTGAAGCACACATCAAGTGGCCAGTCTTATCTTAAAAAGACACAAACGAACCTGACATTCATCTGCAGAGAATTTTATATTAAAATAATTCTACCCAAGTGCCACATCCTGAGCTCCTCTTTTCAGGTGACAATTTCCATTAGATTACTGACAACAAAAGAAAAGGCGCTCTGCTATCCAGTATATGTGTTTGAATGATGGGCCCCTGCATCTGCAGCACAATGGAGGGGAGAACAAATTCAAAGCAGGTAATCATGAGCATTGGTCATCTGTTCTGCGACACACCCGAGAGACCAGAGTGAACAAATGGAGTGGCGGGCAGAGGAAATGATCATGGTTGCCCCTCCTCCTTTTACCATTAATTTGTAAGGACCAGTCCAAAGAGGACACTCAGATGAACTGCTTTGTTTTGTGGTGACAGGTTGTCCTCGTCATCTCCTTCGTTCATGTAGTGATGACATTGATTGCAACAAAGTTCTTCCTGCATTTTTTACTGATTTTAGATCTCTTTAATCAAATCCATGGGTGGAAACTCAGCAAACTTAGCCATGAGTTCTCCAGTTCCTATATTTTTCACCAGTTTTCGACCCTGATCTGATAACTCGATCGTTTTCATTGGTCTTCTCTTAGCTGGACTCAAACAACTCCTTTTCAAACCATGCCATGCAAGATTAAGGTTCACCGGATGGTTCACAACTACAGTTAATCATCTCAACATTTATTTCCAATAGTTTGCTTTAAGAATGAGTTTGTTGTCAATTTGATCTGGTTTATGTGACAGATTGTGCCAGATATCCATGTTAGTGATGTTTTCAACTAACTTTTTATGGCCTCTCGAGTACACTGTAAATTGAATTTTGGCATTTTTGTTGTCCCAATGTATTATACAATGTACAATGTATTTATTTTACTTCTGGTAAGCTGGCAACTTTCTTTTTTTTCAACCTGGACCTTATTTCTAGGAGTTTATACATGCATTTACTCACCAGTAAAATTTCTGTATCATTTTGACTCCTTTGGAAGACATAGCGTTGAGTCGCTATTTGGCATACATCAATATTATGGGAGAGACGGGGCAGCAAAAACTCCTTCATTTCATCAGTGCTTCTAGTAGAATGAATGAACGAACAGTGCAATTGTCCTGTGAGTTCAGAGTTTCACGAATTGTGAAACTCTAAAAAGTGTGTAGAACATCCTGATAATGGAAAGCTAAATCTGGACTCATGGGACAACAGTGCTTGTTCGTTCGTTCATTCTCAAAGTATTGGTGAAACGAAGGAGTTTTGCTGCAGATAATGCCTTATAGCGAGAGGCTGCCACGTCTCTACCATTACATGGATGCATGCCGAAGGGCGACTCACCGTAATATCTTCCAAAGGAATCAAAGTGATGCAGAAATTTTACCGGTAAGAAAATGCACGCATAAAATCCTACAAATAAGGTCCAGCTTAAAAAAAAAAAAAAAAAAAAGGTTATCCTTTAAACATACACTAAAAAACATTCCAATCAACTCAATTTTAATATTTTTAAGTAAAACATTTTACAGTATGGTTTAGTTTCCGAACCCACACTGCCTTAAAATTTTGAGTTGAATGGAACTTTTTTTGTGTGTGTTTAAGATGCGTCTGATTAAGTATTTTAATCTATAACATACCAGATACATTGGGACAACAAAAATGGCAACATGCAATTTACAGTGATTTTGGATAAGACTCTTGGTTTATATTGATATATATATATATATATATATATATAAATATTCATTATTTAAGCATTTTCATTCTCTTATAGTTGCATAGAAACACAGTTCTACACTAACATGCTAAAATAAATAAATTCTTGCAGTAAGTTTATTGGATATAATCTGGGGGCCCTTGGTAGCTTAGAGCCTAAGGCAAATTGCCAGCCTTTGCTTAAAAATGATCAAATCTATACCAATATCAAAATGACTTGTGTTTTCTCCATCTTTCCACCCTTTAGTTGCTTCAGTAAGAAATTCTCGAAGTTATTTTGGGGCAGAAAAAAAATGCAATTTCAGCCTAAATGCAGTGATTAAGAGTCTATTGACATGTGAATTAATTCCTGATTGGCTGGAACGGGAGCTGGCCTTTGCAATTCCCTTGAAAGACTTCCCTTCCTCTTACTTCCTCGCTTTCTCTCACCTTTGAATTCCAGCTTTCTTTCTTTTTCTCTTCTAATGTTGAAATCCATCCCCAGGCACGAGGCCATTTCCCCCAACTAAAGGGCATTGAAGGTTGAGTCATATAATTGTAGATTTGTCTTAGAAACAGAGGGAGAGAGCACATGAATCACTTTTATGGCCCCTAGTGTGCATGAACCATTGTCACTACAGCTGCTATAATATCTTGTCATTCACACAACGCTGAATGCCACTGCGATGCTGCCACTTTCGCTAGGAGTGCTTCCATGTTCCAAGGGGAGAAAATGATGACACCCGTCCTCACGGTAATGATAACATTTGGAACCCAGAACACGGGGAAGCTAGGTGAAAGACTGTCAGCCTGGCAGCCATTGTCAGTCAGCCGCTGTCACAGAGAGAGGGCAAAATGCCAGGACATCTGAAACCTCGCTGCATACCACTCTGTGCCTGACAGCTGCCAGCACAAGCCGCAAGCCAGGGAGGGGTCAAGAGGGAAAAGTGATGGGAAGCATCATCTTTAAGGTGAACTGCCATGTCGAGGCCCAGGATGCTGATGAGGTAAGCAGGAATCCAGACTTGTCATCCCTGAGAAACTGACGCACACTGGGACAGGCACTCTGGCACACCGTCAGTGAGACATTTATTTGTTGTCCCAGATAAACACAAACATGATAAACACCACCAGTGTGCGATCACTGCTTTGTCACAACATGACTCAAAACGCCTGGCTGCAGAGTGGAAATCTTTCATTCAACATTCTTCAACTACCAGGCTGAGAAGGACAAATGATGACCCTGTTACAGTTCTGGAAACATTAAAGCAAAGTTTCATTTCTCTTGTTTACCCCTCGCCTCTTAAAACAGAGCCACAAGGGGTAGGGCTGAGAGTCAACCCCTACAAATTGGGACACCCCTTCAACAATTGCATGTCATCAGCGATCCCCATCGGCGTGGATGTAAGCTGATACCTGCTGAGCTGTTGCCGGAAATCTTGAGAAATCAAGCCGTCTACAACTGTGGGTTAACGCTATCAGGTAAATGTTAACGTCAAGTCTGATTTGTGCATGACATTCCTGCTTGTGTTGTATCCCATGATGCATGTAACATGTGATAGAAGACCAGCAGCGATGTTGTGGAAGTTTTTGTTGATCACGCTATCACTGTAGATTATCAGGGATACTCAATTAGTTCCTACGTGGGCCAGAATCCTGCAGGTTTTCCATCTCTGCCTGGTCCACCTGACTCAAATTAAATAGATCTAATAGCCAATCAAGCTCTGCACAATGACTCACTACCTTGAATCAGGTGTGTTGGAGCATGGAGACATTGAAAACCTGTAAGACTGCGGCCCTTTTGGATGGAAGTGAGTAGCCCTGCTGTAGATTATCAGGGCTGCCTACAGAGCACCACTGGTGTTCAGCCTGGTGGCGTTTGTTGCTGAAGCTTTAGCGTCATACTTGCAATGTTTTTCCATGTGTATTTTGCAAAGAAAATGCCCGTTAACATTTAAACAGTGTTAAACTATGCAATACAGTGGTTGTCTTACATTTTAAAACTTTCAATGGAGCAAATATTTACATTTATGGATTTTTTGGGACTTGGTAGTAGCCATCTTGCTGGTGATTTGCATACCCCTTTGTTTTAAGTGCGCATCTGAAAACCCTTCATTAGAGAGGGTATCCTGTATACCCCCACCACTCTGCCCTAACAAGATTCAGACAACCTTGCCCTACATGTGCTAGTACTTAAAGGGGTGCTAGAGAGTGGAACCCTGAGGAGATTAAACAGCGTACTACATACAAGGTCTTCACAAAAAATTGAGAATGTGGCTTGTCAACACTGACGCTTGTCAACACTAATGGTTAGAATGATGTGCTGTGTTATCCTTTAGTAATTGTACTGTCAGTTTTTTTAACATTTATGTTTTTGTTTTGTTCACCTTTTTGTAGGTGCGGGTTTGTGCCACTGCCTTTTGTTTAGTTTTAAACAGTCTTCTTTGTTTGCCCTGATTGATATGTTGCACTGGTTATGTCATATGTATACGTTCTTTCTAGCAGATATATTTTAGTACTAGTTTCCATTATGGCCAGGAGACTACAGATGAAAAATAGCCTTCTGGCTAATTCTGGCTTCTTTAACCATGTCTATTCAAGTTTTTTTTTTTTTAATTAAATTTCATTGTCCCCTTTTAAATAAACTAAAACTAAACAAGAATGCACAAGACAGAGGGGAATGGCAAAGGTTGAGAATTAAGATTGGACCTAAACCTTGCAATACCTGAAGAGAAAAAAGGTAAAAGGCTGGACCCGTATGTTAAAGAGCTTCTTAGATCTTTTTTGTATTGTCCATCTCTAAAACCAACCAAAATCAATATTCGCTCAAAAGGTTCTGTGAAATAATTACTTACAGTATAGCGCAAAAACTTAATGCAAACAGCTATAAATGGAAGACAACCTTAGATACCAGCAAACAGAATATCAACTAAACCTTGTGTGACCAATTTTAATAAATTGTCAGGCGTGGTCTCAGAGGCCTAAGCATACATTTTTCAGTGTTGTTGATGAGGGATTAGATTCTGTATTCCTCCGAGTGCCCTTAAAATAGGTTACATTACGAAAAAAAGCTCCGTCTTTCATCGCACTACTGTTTATATGAAAAATCTAACCATCCATAAACCTTAAGATAGTACAAAACACAATCTTAAAAAAAAAGCCCAAATAATAAATTGCTTTGCTAATTCCCCCTGCCCTCATTTCTAAATCCCCCTCCCATCTAACTGCACAGAGCTCCATCCCAGAGCAACTCAAAGCTTCACTTTGCACATGCAGCTCTGTAAGGTCAACTGAGGCATAATAAACACCCAGACGTCCTTCTGCAAGGCTCTGCTTATTCTGACACCCCCCCCCCCCCCTCGTCAGTCTCTCCATCATTTTATCTCTGTATGTCTATTTCAAAATCTGTACATGTCAAGCTTTCTCTGCAGTGTCAGCTCAGGAATTTGTGGATCTATTGAATGTATTATGGCGAGGCATGACGAGCATTCAAACCAGATTATATGTATGTTTTTTTTAAGAGTGTGTGAGAGTGCAGTTTTCTAATTAACACTTCTAATAAGGGCTGTCTAAGCTCTATTAAAAGCAAGCTACTAATTAAGTAAACCCTATCAATTCAGTCGCTAAGATGTAGATGAAGTCCAGTATTAAAATGACAAAATGATGGTCTTAAATTGTGGAAATAAGGAGATATTCAGCAGTTAGCAGTAAGTTGCTGAAATATGCACTGCAACACCAGCTCCCTGTGTTTAACAGTAACAAAATGAAAACAATTAATCATCCACATTTGTTCTAAAACGTGTTTGGGAGCTTGGTTTATATTCTGTGTGTTTGCAAAACTGGCTGTTTACTTGCCATCAGCAAGAATTAGAGACTAAATAACATGCAGATGTAGGCCAAAATAGATACTGTACACACTCACCTGTCTACTCACCAGCCAGCTACAGTAGTGGCTATACTGTAATGTGTTAGGGGTGCAGTAGATACAGCAGCAGGAGCAAATTATCTAGCAACTGGATTCCCAGATGAAAAATGAAGTGCAGAACATTAATCCCACACATTACAACTATTATAGATTCTGTTTGAAGAAAGCTCCACCAGGACAACACTCTTCCCTTTATGCATATAAAACAAACTCACTTTATGGTGAAGCTTATCCAGCTAACTTCCCTTTGCCCTTGGCACCAGCAGTACAGTAGGTGTCCCTTGGTAGGACGTGAACACACAGTCCAGCTCTGGGGATACCGCTGTGTTACATCCCAAGGCACAAGCATCTCTCCGGGCCCAACTGCTGCCATCTAAATGTCTTCTGATGCAAAGCGAGGACAGAGTTCACACGCTCCGTGGTGGAAACAAATACCCTTTGCGAGCCACACAAGGTAAAGCAATCCTGCTGCCGTCTCACCAGCCTCTGCAGTCTGACTTGTCGAACAAATTGCTCTTAGCAGCTGTTCCTCAATCTGCCTGCTGAGCTGAGTGTTGTGTGCCATTGCCACCACCATGCCCCAACTCCCCCCGCACTGCTGTGCTCCTGCTCAGACACCATAAGGACGGCCATACGTGTAGCACCCATAAGAGGCAAATCCCCTAGACACCAATTCAACACGTTCAAAGCAAAGGACCTTTACTGCGGCGGCGATGCAGCACAATCTGCTACTATTCAGAAACTGGGTGCTGTAATTTATGTCAGAAAATTATACACATGAGCTGCAATTTGTGTGAATCGTACAGGTCCATTTTGCTTTGTTTCATGACATTACAGCAAATTGCTTGTTGCTACACAACCGTGTGTATAGGGAGGGGTGTTTAACCAAGATTGGAAATTGTGTATTTCAGAAAATTCACAGATGCAATGAAGAATTAAAGTTAAGACAAATGATCATGTTGCAGCTTCACAGTTTGGATCTCACTATGCATTTTTATTTCTCCATTTTTCCTTTTTTCTAAATGGGCAATACTGGTGCATTCATTGTCTGTCCTGGCACGCTGAATCCTATCTATTGTCCAAATGAGTCCCAGTTTGCTTTTGATTTTAATGAAGTCTCTGGAGGCTGGAATAGATGGATATTACATTATATTATAACAAGAAAATCTGCTACTGTTAATGAACACTTCCTCTCTTTCCAGTTTTCAAGCTGCAGTAATTCCATTTTACTCACTGTATCTTACCCCACACGATCTTCAAGTCTGATCTTTGTTTGAGCCAATTTCTCATTGACCCCTCCTTCTCTGGAATGCCCTCTCTTCCTCAAACTCATTCCATGTTCTATTTCTTTTCTCCTGTAGCAACCCATCTTCCAGATTCGTGATCTCCTTTGCTCTTTCCCATTTATTTCCTTGTCTCCTCCCCTCGCTACCTTGTCCTCAACCTTGAACAATCAAGCAGCCAGGACACTTTTTCCCAAGGAGGCTTAACATCATTGTCTTTTTGGCATGGTCTGGTTGGTCCAAGAAACACATTTAATGCTTAGAAGCGTTTTACCTGGCAGGCTGTGGACAGGCAAGACAACCGACACAACTGATTTAATGGGCCTAAGCCGGTGTTGAGTGATGATGCACAACAGGTTTTCTGGCAAGGCAATCCACCATGTAGCAGATCCTTTTTTCAAGGAAATACCATTACAGAAGAACTCCTATCTGGCATTTACTCTCCTATTCATCTTTATCTAACAGTTACGAGATATCATGGTGCACAAGTCTACACTCAGTAGCCACTTTATTAGGTACACCTTGCTAGTACCGGGTTGGACCCCTTTTGCCTCCAGAACTGCCTTTATCCTTCATGACATAGGTACTGGAAACATTCCTCAGAGATTTTGCTCCATATTGACATGACAACATCACACAGTTGCTGCAGTTTTGTCGGCTGCACATCCACGATGAGAACCTCCTGTTCCACCACATCCCAAAAGTGCTATATTGGATTGAGATCTGGTGACTGTGGAGGCCATTTGAGTACAATGAACTCATTGTCATGTTCAAAAACCAGTCTGAGATGATTCACACTTTATGACATGGTGCATTATCCTGCTGGAAGCAGCCATTAGGATGCTACACCGTGGTCATAAAGGAATGGACACGGTCAGCAACAATTCCCAGGTAGGCTGCGGTGGTTAAACCAACACATTGGTACTAAGGGGCCCAAAGTGTGGCAAGAAAATCTCTCCCACACCATTACACCACCAACCTGAACCAAGGCAGGATGGATCCATGCTTTCATGTTGTTGACATCAAACTGAGCCTACCATCCGAATTATGTAGCAGAAATCGAGATTCAGACAAGGCAACATTTCTCCATCTTCTATTGTCCAATGTTGGTGAGTCTGTGTGAATTGTAGCCTCAGTTTCCTGTTCGTAGCTGACACGGAGTGGCACCTGGTGTGGTCTTCTGCTGCTGTAGCCCATCTGCTTCCAGGTTGGATGTGTTGTGTATTCAGAGGTGCTCTTCTGCATACTTCAGTTGTAACAAGGGGTTATTTGAATTACTGTTGCCTTTCTATCAGCTCGAACCAGTCTAGCCATTTTCCTCTGACCTCTGGCACCAACAACCATGCCACATTCAAAGTCACTTAAATCACCTTTCTTCCCCATTCTGATTCTGGGTTTTAACTGCAGCAGATCGTCTTGACCATGTCTACATTCCTAAATGCATTGAGTTGCTGCCATGTGACTGGCCGATTAGAAATCTGTGTTAACGAGCAGTTGGACAGGTGTACCTAATAAAGTGGCCAGTGTGTGTATTTTACACCTTTGTGAGAGACTGAGCTCCATCCCACATACAAAGTGCTTGTTCAGTGATGCAGTATACATGCCACGTTATGGATATGGTGACATCTAGTGGCATACAGTGCAGATTACAACTAAATGAACACCTTCAGCTTAAAGGTAGTGTGCAAGAACCAAGGCCCCATGGCCATCAACAGGTCTGGGTTGGCAAGGTAGGTTTGGTAAATCCTGATCGAGTGTTTCCACAGCCAACCATACCCTTACCTGATAGGTAGCATACTGTATTAGCCAGATAGCGATAGATGCAGGGTCCTTTTCTACCCTGGTCTCCCGGGCGCTACTGGGGAGAGGGGGAGTAGTGGCTGCTCCACGCGCTAGTGGTTAAGGCCGGCTGCATTGTGGGGGATCTGCTGGCTCGGGGGATGCCTGGCCTGCTGCGTCCGGTGGTGGGGGATGAGGGGTGGGAACGTGCTGGGGACTTGGAGCTCGCAGCTCCTTCCCCAGCAAGGGCTACCACTCAGGAGGCACGGGGGCAAGGGCAAGAGTGAGGGGGTATGTGAGAACAGTGGAAGAGTGAAGAAAGAGGAAATGTGGGAGGGAGGAACTTGGGCTGGAAGAGGGAGGAGATGTGGGTAAGTGGTTGGAGGAAAGGGGGGATGGAGGAAGGAGGGGTATGCTTGTGAGTGTCTAGTAGGGATGGTCGTGAGGGGCTGAAGAAAGAAGGGCGGGAGTGTGACAGGTCAGAGGGATGGGCAGGGTCGGACATGTAAGGGGGGGATTGTATGTGTGGGGTGGAGGGAGGGGTTGGTGCAGTTATGTGGGGGGAGTGCATGTGTGTGTTAGAAGGTATCAGGAGGTGGGGGTATGTGTGGACGGTAGAGGGAGAGGAGTGCTGGGGGTGGAGGGAGGAGTGAGTGTGGGTATGTAAGGTCAGAGAGCGGAGTGGGTGGGTATATGTGTGTGAGGGGGAGTGCATGTGGGTGTTGGGGTATGTGTGTGGGGAGAGTGTGTGTGAGCGTGGTGATGGGGCAGGGGGTGGTAGTAGTGGTGGCATCCTGGTGTCAGGTGTGTGGGGCAGGGACGTTGGGGTGGGGGCTGGCCTGCCCTGGGAGGGTGTCGTCTGGGGGGTCCGGTCCTCCTGGGTTTGGGTTGGGCCGCCCGGGTCGGGTGGGGCCCCCCCCCCCCCCCCCCCCCCCCCCCCCCCCCCCCCCCCCCCCCCCGGGGCTGCTCCTGGGCACTTGGGCCCTGGGCCTGGCGCTGTCTCTGCCCTGGGGGGGGCCCGGCGCTTGGTGGGGTCGGCAGCTGCTGGTCTTGGCCCGCTGGGACCTGGGCCCCCAGACCGCGGGGGGCTCCAACGGGGGCCGCATTTTGCCGCCCTTTGGGGGATGCATGTCCGTTCTTTGGGTGGGGTGGCTGGGATCTGGGCCTCTGGGTGGCTGCTGGGAGCCTGGGTCGTGAGCCTTGCGGGCTTCCTCCTCCTTGCAGAGACGAGGTTGCATCTGCATGACTGTATCACCACGGAGCACCCTTTATTATGCATGTTGACACTGTGACACTGCTTCCCATTGCGCTGACTAGGTTGTACCTCTTCTCTGCGTAGTTCTGCGTGTGTTTGTATGATCTGAGGATATTTAAGCCACCTGCGGGTCCTCCTGTAGGGGATTGCTTGTTTTGTTTTCCGACAGAGACCTTGGAATGTTGTTTAGGGATCGCTGTACAGATGTACCAGTGAACTGTGTAAGTGGATTCATGTTTTCTCTCTCTCTCTCCCTCTCTCTCTCTTCCTCTTCCTCACTCCTTTCTCTCTGTTCCAATTTCTATCATTACCTTTGTTAACTTTCATTTCTCCCTTGTCAAGCCCAGCAGTATGGTATGGAATGCTGTTATAAACAAATGTTTAATTAAAGAAATAAAATAAAATGAATAAACAGGATATCAAGTGGAGCCTTATGTTCATAAAGCTCCGTTTGGTAAAGAAAAACTGTTCAACAAAATAAAGCAATCAGACAGCCATTCTGCTTGCTTTGATGCTGGACAGGACAAGTAAAAAAGAAAAAAAAAAAAAAAAATAAATAAATAAAATAAAATGAAGCTTCAAAGCACTTTTTCAGACCCAAAGCTGCATTTACCATAGCAAAAAAAAGTAGGGACAAAAAAAAAAAATAATGAAACGAGGGGCGAGGGGGGAAAAATTCACCGGGGGGGGAGTGAGGGAGGTGGGGGGGCGAGGAGGGAATCGAAAATGAAGGAAAATACGATGGAGGGGAAAAAGCGGGAGGGGGGGAGGGGCAGGAGAGAGGAGGGAGAGAAGAGCAGGAGAGAGGAGACAGAGGACAGAAGAAAAAGGAAAAGAAGGATAAGAGAGAGGAAAGCGACTAAAAGGAATTAAAAGAATATGAAAAATGAGAGAATGGGGGGGAAAGGGGGAGCAAGGGAGGAGCGGATAGGAGGGTAAGAGTGAAGGAGTGAAATAAAGGGAATAAAAGAGACCACAGAGAACGAAAAGAAAGAAAAAGGAAAAATAAGGAAAAAGATAGGAAAGGTGAGAGATGAGTGAGAAAGGGGGAGACCAGGATGGATGAGGAAACGGGTAGAGAAGAGAAGAGGAAAAAAAACCCAAAAAAAAAAGACATAAGGAGGAGGAAAAGTCAGGGGGAATTACACACGAGAAAGTTAACCCCCGGAAAAACCTAATACAAAAAAACAAACCATCAGAGAACAAAACACCCGAAGAAAGGACCACCCAAAAGGTAACCAAGACCAAAAGAAAAAAAAAAAAGGAAGAAAAAAAGAAAAAAAAAAAAAAAAAAGGAGAAAAACTATGGACTGACAAGAGAAATTACGGGGGTGTAGGTCTCTAGGAAGGTGTCAGATTAGTTCTCCTCAAAAGAGGGATAAAACAGGGCAACAGGAGCGGTCTGGGAAGAGCATCGAAGGGGGAGAAGGGCCGCGGGGAGGAGAGCGGGGTGAAATACACCGTAAAGGAAAAAGCATGAATAAAAAACAAAAAAACTAAATAAAGGAAAAAGAGAAATAGAAAAAAATCAAAATATAAAGAACGCCCTCTTTAAAGAAAAGCTATATTACACAAACAGAAGTCTGATAAATTAATCAAAATGAGAATGAGATCACTCAACATGATTCAAATTTATCACTGCAGAACAGAGTTGACATTTCAAATGTACACTGTAGCACTTAAGAAGCTCACATTATATAAAAGGTTCCATTACTTCATTTTGGTATTACATGCACTCTCTATTAGTTAGGTCAATAGTTGTTTGAGAGTTTTTTTTTGTTTTGTTTTTTTACCCAAATTAGCTTCCAACTCATTTATTTTGTAGCTAAAACATTAACAGAGGAATTTGATAATGGTAAAAAAGGGAGCAGAATATTCTGCATTTAAGTTGTGATATATTGTACTTGAAGTACCTCTGTTTTAGTATAATATATCTATGCACAGTGTTCATCTTTATTCTATCAACTCTACATGAGAACTGAGATGCTTTGTAAACTTGGGAATAATTCTAGCTAAATGACTCCTTAGGAGATAAAATATAAACATGAGAAAATAACCAACTCTACTGTGGCTCATAATTTATTACCCCAGCCGTTCCTTCCCTCATGCTGGAAGCTTTTTTTTTTTTTTTACTTCAAATTTGTAACACGAAGACGACTAAACACAAAAACCCCTGTGAATCAAATTGAACATTTTCAGTAATGGACATGGGGGAAAATAATAATGAAAGCAAGAGCACTAATTATGACTGGCAACATCAGGGGCAGTAATTGCTGCAGTTTGCTGCCCATGAAGTACAACATTAAGTGGTTTTAAAGATCAAATTGCCGTACTGATGCAGAATACCACTTAGAAAACCCAAAGACCTGCTACTGGGAAAAACAAAGTGAAAAACTTTACACAGAACTTGTCAATGTCTATTTTTCTCTTTTTTGGGAAGGGCCTACAGTGGAGGGAGGAATATCTCTGTCACCTTTAGCTGTATAAGGTTATCGCTGCTGTGAAATATTTAAAATGACACCTTGTCATCACCTATTCACATGAAAAATGCTATGACCCTGCTGCAAGAGCATCTTTTATTTTATTTATTTTGGGGGGATTTCTCATGATTTCTTTTAGACAAGAGTCAAAAGTACTCCAACATATCATCAGTATCCATCCTGTTTTTCAAGTGTGTGTCAGGACTGGTTTCAGTCATTACTTTGTAGAGAAAATATGGCAAAAGCTATGCTCTGCATCCAAGTGGGGACTTCGAAGACAGCCACTGTGCTTCTCATCACTCCTCTAGTCATTCATGTCACGTTGAACATGTCAGTCTGCAATTAACTATGATGATGTGTTTTTTTAAATGTTATCTTCCATCTTCTACTGTTCCTGACAGGCACAGGCTGGGCCGAAGGAAACGGGTTAGATTAAAAGACTGACTAGACAAGTTCAAACATCCCTTGAAGAACCACGCTGGACCTCGAATGGGCCCATCTAATTGCTGCTTCCCAACAGAAATAACCACTTCACTCCTCAAATTACTTTTACTTGACTGCTCTAAGATCCTTCAATGAATCAATCTGTGTTAAATGTTCTCTCTCTCCCTCTTTCTATATATATATATATATATATATATATATATATATATATATATATATATATATATATATATATATATATGTATAAAAATAAATAAAGGAGTATGTTCAGCTTTCTTTCAGAATTTTTATAGACTGTTTGCTGTAAACAGAAGGGATTCATTGAAAAAAAAAAAAAAAAAAAACAGACCTTGGATGCAAACAATGAATGCATCAGCACTGCTGCTTTAGATCATTTATTTGCACTGTAAAAATGTCTCCACATAATAAATGATGCTGCAGTTTTAAGTCTTAAGCACATACACAACTTTACAGCCTACAGTATATAAAGTTGAACTTTTTGCATTTGCTTTTGGCTTGCTGTGGTGTAAGCAGCTCCCTGAGCAGCGCTGGTATAATGGATGTACAGGTTGAAAAGAGACCTGTTGGCTTCAGTTTCTATAAGTCAGCTGAGAAACATCATGAAAATTGACTAGTAAAAACTGAATCCTCTTCAAAGCTGGATCTAGTTCATAAAATTCCAACCATTTTTAGCTTTAGCTGGTGTTGAGGCAATTTCACTGGTCACCCTCTTTCTGACATACACTAAGTTTTCGGTGACCTGCTCCTATGATAGATAATATCATTAACATGGTCAGAAAAATGGACACAAAACGGAACTTTTAGCAGTTTTCTCAGTGGCGGCCCCCTATCGATGGCTAAACTAGCATCCATATTTATCGTACCTGTACTGTGATTCCCTCCAGCCAGTAAAAGACAGTCTTGACTCTTATGTCCCTTCCTCTTTTTCTTTTCCCCTCTTCCTCCTGTAATGTTTCCTTGTGTTTCTTTACCGAATCCGACATGATGTGCAATCAAAACACCCGCTGTGTTCATATCCGTTTGCTAGTACATGACGCGGTGCGAAACCAATAAACAGCTGCAACATCACAGCCCCGTCTCGGATGGAAAACGTACATACTGTACTGCTGTTTCTGAGCCTCGGGACACCTCTGGGCAGTGACAGCTCGAAAATGCGCATAACAAATGTAGGTGCGCCATCAAAAAAAAGTCAAAAACACATTTTTAAGGTCTAAAAGTTATGTTGTGTTTCCTTCATATGGAAAAATGAACCAGCTCACGTCAGCTTATTCAGTTTAGTGTTTTATTGAAAAGTCATGTTTTATCCAGTGTCCAAGTGTTTTGGAGCTCCACAGGGAGGTAATCAGGCACTCATGTTTTCTGTCCAGACTTGTGAAAAGTGCAACTTTAAAGTTTTTTTTTTCAGGGGTTTCTAATAAATCAAGAGTATTACTGTGGTAAGCCATGTCCATGACTCTGAGCCAATTTCTTCTTTCTTTCTTCAGTCTTGGGGCTCACCAAATTCCATAAAACCCCTAAAACCTTCATCCCCAGCGAAGCTAATTGAAAGCGTGTGCTATAATCTTTGAGATAGTCTGTTATTCGGTCGTCACATCAAACATACACACGTTGTCTGGTGATTTGTGGATAAACTGGATGCTTAACTCCCAAATGAGTACTCAGTCATATTCTAGCTTTATGTGGGCATAATTTTCATTTACTGTCCAAGTTCCATACAGAACGTT
Source organism: Atherinomorus stipes (assembly GCA_023101725.1). Lineage (NCBI taxonomy): Eukaryota > Metazoa > Chordata > Actinopteri > Atheriniformes > Atherinidae > Atherinomorus > Atherinomorus stipes. The sequence goes on from JALJCO010004337.1 coordinate 1,122,225, forward strand.
TTGCTGATTGATGCCTTCAGTTCTGCTTTTCTTATATTTATGCTCCATTAGCATCAACTTATCCCACACCACATGCATTTTTATCAAAGCCTGGCATTAGTGAAGCTTTATTGGCTAAACTGATGCAACCTTGTAATGGTACTGTAGGAATGTATTACCATTTGAAACCAGTCATATCAAGATAATAGCAATAAAAATGCATATCATACGATAGTTGCTTTTGCTCTCTGAATGCATTTCCAGTATTTTGTCTTATTTTTGTTTTTTATTCACTCAGAAGTAACCGGACATTTCTTGCATTTGGCTGCAAAGCTAACAATTTACATTTTTCATACTTCACAAATAATGATCAAGTCGGCATAAATACTCTTTTGGACCGCCTTTTTAATTCAACTGTCCAGCTTCTAATTAAATAAAGATAATAAAATATTTAAATTGTTTAATTGCATCTGGCAATTAAACACTTTGATTGTGGTGTTTTTATAATAAGCCTTTTATGATGCGTTCACTGCATGCTGTTAGAAGGACAAAGTTGCAGTGCCCCTTACTCTTATATCTACTCCTGTGCAGCTTCAAACTAAATATTGTTCCATTACTACATACTGTATCACAAGTCATAGAGCATTATTGCAAAGATAAAAAATTACTGAGTTTGCCATTTTATAGGGTGTGCTATTCCACTTCTGCTCCTTAATTTAGCGCTGCATTATACCTTCAGAATTGCCCCATTAAACAACCACATGCTGTATAATGAAACTCCTGAACTATACATCGGAAACAACATGGTAATTCTCAACGCACTTTCAAAGCAGACCATTAAACTAAAATGGGAAAAAAGTACAAACAGATTGCTTCTGTGTCCTTTGTTTTCACATCACCCTGCATAGCCTGACACGTCTGGGAACGACTCGTGAGCTATTTCCGTCCTGGTGCAGAGCACGAGATCAAGCAGCGCATGCAGCTTGTAATGTGTCATGTGCAAACCACGTTTGGCCACTGCCACCTCACATACCTGTCAGGGAAGGCGACGGGGGTTAATGGGGAGCTAAACTGCAGTGCCAGGGAACTTCTTGTTCAGGTTTCTGGGGGAGATAATAAGGCTGCCTGTCATAAGTAATTACTGTTGTCAAAGCTGTAAATAAGGTTTTTCCACAGTTCGGCCTCACACGTGTCAAAGACTTCCATTCTTCCAGTTATTGCAGAATTGATTCACACAGATTTATAAGCAGCCTCAATTACTGTCATAGTTTAAAAACATGTTTATACATTCATTAGTCATATATGCAAGACTGTATGTTGGTTCACATTTATCTTAAGATTTCCTTTATTTCCTAAGTGAGCTTTATAGGTGAGTTTGCCTTTGGTGTGCTAAATGCAAATGAATAGAGGACAGATGCTATATTTTACAAAGGTTTTACAACAAGACTTTATGAAAGATAATAACTCTGCATACAGCAGAAGTTTGTCAAAAGTAGATTTTATCGACCATATGCGGCCTAGGGTGATATGGAGTTCTGATTGTCTGTGGAAGACGGTCGCCTCATAAATTGTTTTAACCCCTTCACTCAAACGAATGATTGTTTTTTTTTTTTTTCAGCCAATTTTTCAGCCAATTTTTTTTTCTCTTTACTGAACTTAATTCCCGCAGCAGCCTGTTGCCATCTTCAGCAAAATGACCCGGTGAATCCCATCAGCCCAGAATTAATCAGCAGATAAACATGACAAATATCTGGGATGAACAGCTGAGTGTTTGGAAGCTTAAAATCCAGAAGTTTACTTCACAATGTGGTGGAGAGCCAAACAAATGGCTAGAATGTGACAACTTCCGCTTGTCTCAAGGCATATAAATGGTCAAAATATAAATACATGGAAATAAATTCATGTTTGCTATTTAAACTACACTTTTTTGGTTGAACATGCTTCCTTACCTTGCAATTACTCTTCCATTATTGCACTGTTCAGCAGCTTTAAACATCTCCTTTGTTTCTCTCTTCACCTTGAAGCACCCTAAAGTGGCTTTCTGCTTTTGTGCATTTCTCTTTCACATCCCTGAAACGTATTTGTCAGCCAAGATTTCTGGCCCTGCTCTGTTTTAACTCAGAAAAATAAGCTCCTGCTCATTTGTCAGTGTTCTCTTATCTGAAGCCACACCGTGTTCTCCAGGACCTCAGGTTACACGGGCCGGTGGGGGTAGCAAGCCATGATTCCAATACCAATGACCCGACCCATCCTACCATTCCAGAAACTTCTTCCTGCAGAAAATAAATCTCCCACATGCAGAGAAGCTTGAGTCTTTTAGTGTGTACTTGCATGTTGCAGAGGAAACAGAAAACCCTGGACTCTGCACACAGTATGTGTACATGTGTGCACAGAAATGGAACAACTTTTGATTGCGGAGAGAAAATGAGGAAAGCTCTCTTACATTGACAAAATTATCTCTTGGCAGCAGCTAGGGCACTACTCAGCGGCTACTGTTGATGCAGATGGATGAAAATGTCAGGAAGACCCAGTTTTATCCACTGACCAAAGTGATGGCAGGGGTAGTAATTTCTAATAACCCAGTGGACATTCAAAGTTTAGTTCACATCCAAACTCATCTTCAGGTTCAGTTATTTCAACAGCTCCCAATCCTGAAAGGACATCTGCTAATATCCAAATCAGACCACCCTTTACTTAAAATAATCTCTTTTTCCCCCTTTTCAATGAATAAAGCCCAATCTTAATTCTCCTTCTTGCCCTTCCCCTCAGTTTTGTGCAGTCACATGTAGGGGTCTGTCAATCCTGTTATTACAGAGGGGTAGGGGTATATACCCCTTCAAACGAAGGGTTTTCAGATGCACACTTAAAACAGAAGGGTATGACAAATTTGCAAATCAAGACAGCTGCTACCAGGTCCAAAGAAATCCACATTTTTTACATAGAGAAAAATTTAAAATGTAAGACGACCGTTGTATTGTCTAGTTTAACACTGTTTAAAGACATTTCATTTGTACTGTAAAATGTATATGGGAAAAAAAATGTACTACGTTGACACTTCAGAAACAAACACTACCACACTGAAAACCAGCAGTGCTCTGCAGGCCCAATTTGTAGGGATTGACCTTCAGCCTTACCCGTTGTGGCTCCGTTATTAGTGGCAAGGTCCAAGAGGCAGAGGACAGGAGCATGAAAGAGAAATGAGTAAGTGGCTTTATTCCCTTTCCATGGGTAAGCCATGTTGTTCTCCAGCCTGTATACTATCGATGATTATTGCTAAGTACCTGATACAACCCCACTTCAAAAGAGTGTCCATGTCTTCTATCAGGAGAGGATACAGTACATTTATCTAAGCTGAAACTAAAGTGTAAGTGAGCTCGATGTGCTGACCAGCCTTTTGTGACAGCTGTCTTGAATGTTTTTCACAAGTGGATAATTTTTCTCTCTGTAGAATAATGGACTGTAAATGCTTCGGAAATGACCTTATATCCCTTCACAGATTGATAGGCAGCAATAGTTGCTTCTCTAAGATCACAGCTAATGGGATTTTTCTCCTTGGCATTGTGTTAACACACCTCAAACCACAAAAACTTCTGCTTTTACAGTAGTTGAGGTCCTCACTGATCCTGATGATCACCTTCTCAAATGCACCTGATTAACAGCAACTGGCTGCTGCTTATTATCCTAATTCCTCTGGAGGCAGAAAAAGTGGCTTGTTTTTTCACACACTGCTTCTGCAAATATTAATATTTTGATATCTATATCATACATTTTTGAATAAATATTTTTTCTCTTTCTTCTTCGCTTTTTTTTTCCTCTTTTCTTTTTTTACTTGTCCTGTCCAGCATCATAGCAAGCAGAATGGAAATCTGATTGCTTTATTTTGTTGAACAGTTTTGCTTACCAAGGGGAGCTTTATGAACGCAAAACTCCCATTGATATCCTGTTTATTCATTTTATTTCTTTAATTAAACATTTGTTTATGACAGCATTCCATACCATACTGCTGGGCTTGACAAGGGAGAAATGAAAGTAAGTGTAACAGAAAGAAAGGACTGAGGAAGAGGAAGAGAGAGAGTGAGAGAGAGGAGAAAACATGAAAACACTTACACAGTTCACTGGTACATCTGTACAGCAATCCCTGACCAACATTCCAAGGTCTCTGTTGGAAAACGAAACAAGCAATCCCCTACAGGAGGACCGGCAGGTGGCTTAAGTATCCTCAGATCATACAAACACACGCATACGCAGAGAAGAGGTAAAACATAGTCATCGCAACGGGAAGCAGTGTCACAGTGTCAACATGCATAATAAAGGGTCTCCGTGGTGATACAGTCATGCAGATGCAACCTCGTCTCTGCAAGGAGGAGGAAGCCCGCAAAGCTCAGGACCCAGGCCCCCAGCAGCCACCCACAGGCCCAGATCCCAGCCACCTCCCCAAAGGAATGGATATGCATCCCCCAGAGGGAGGCAAGAGGCGGCCCCAGCCGGAGCCGAAATTAATGAATTTTAAATAAATATTCACATTTTATATAAATGTACTTATATGCATTATGCGTCTCAAATGAGACGGTAATGCTTAATGTGTTGTTCATCTGTTGTCATGTTTGAAGAACCACAATTTATTTCTTTGTTTAGGTTTTAAAATAAAATATAAACTTTTTCAAAAATAAAAAAAGAGGACAGATACATCTTCTATGGGATATTGAACTTGTACAAAACTATGTAAAAAAAAACAAAACAAAAAAAACATCTGACATGCACAGAGATGTTTACATCACTTGATTTATCAAAGACGCCGGTCTTCAAACTGATTGTTGCAGTTGTGGTTTTTGCAGCATGATACTCATATGCTCTTGCTGCACACAAGAGGGAAAAGATGTAGATACAGAGTGTGAACTCAAAAAAAAAAAAAAAAACTTTCTGCTGCTGTCCAGTGAATTTTTTTATTCGCCACCATCTGCCAAAGCGAGGAATCCCCACTCATTGTGTGTTTACATCAAGTCCATCGGTTTGGGAAAAGGAATATTCTACACCTGAAATGAAAATACTTGCGGTTTGGCACTTTTCAGAGTATGCATGGATCATTTTCATTCACATAGAGCTTTCGAACCGATTTCAACCAGAATATTTGGCTCCGTGTAAATATGGCTAATATGAAAGAGCCGAAGAGCCACTTGTGGCTTTGGAGCTGCTGGCTGCAGACCTGTCTTAGATTTATAGCAATTGTTTTTCTGTAGATATACAAAAATCAGTGCTGCCACAAGAGTTTTTCTTCCAACATACACCTTTTAACTGCTTTAACTCAGGTTTACTCTCATACTGAAAATCTGAAGTTGCTAGAGGGACCAGAAAGACAGCTCCTTTGGCCCATATGGTAATTAATTTTCAGTGGGCACAACCGATGATTCTCGCTGACGGAGAGCAGAAATCCCATCCAAGCCGACTGGCACCTTCAACAAGCGGCAGAATAACATGTAAAGAGACAACTTCAAAGCTTCACAAAGAGACACTAGGCTGTGAAACGTCTCATTGAAGCCTCTATGTACACAGAGCATGTTGTATGCAGGCCAAGCTCACAGCTAACAAGCATGATCAGATGCTGAGAGAGAGAAGAGGGAGACAAAGAAAGTGGCAGGAGAGAGGCAGAGTGTGGGGGGGGGAAGCTCTCATGGCAGACTTCACCCCGTCAGTGCAGGAGTCACATCCAGCAGTCAGAGTATTATCTGCATAATCCAGCTATCGTTTACACCCACACATTCATGGCTGGCCAGTAGACACACTGCAGACTTACATGGAGGATTAGGTGATGATAGTTTGTGGATGATAACAATGACAATAACAGAAAATGTGGCAACTGTGATGCTATTATATAAATGCTGAGTCTGAGTATGTGTAGCATGTGTTTATGTGGATGCTAATTTTGACCTTGTAGCACAAACTTGGAGGGAATTTTGTTTCTTTATAATTCTGCCATCATTTAAAGCTGCAACTACGTTATTCATGTGGCATTTTAACTTTACAGCACATTGCTTTCAGGATATTTGACACAAGAGCCTTCAACAAGGAAGTCAAGAATGTAAGATAGCTTTGTGACACATCCGCAATCATTTAATATTCCACTGTGCCTTGACCTCTGCCTCAGTTAAACTGTCATCAGAAAAGCTATTGAAAACGTTTTTGAAGTAAAAAATTTCCCCACAGAAAACATCAAACTTCAATGTTGTTTTCCATTCAATGAAGATGTGACGGTGCTTTCAGATTGTAATAGTTACATTTCAGCATGCATGTTTGACTGCAGGAGACAAATTCTGCAAAACCACGATGACTCTCAGATAAAACCTCCCGTCTGATGGGCAGAAGGGATAATCCAAGGCTCCATATCACCGTCAGGTGTCTACTTAAAGATTAATCTGAGGCAGGGAAGAGTGGGGCTGAGTTATTCCCATGTGTGGAGCATATGTCTGACATACTAAAGCAACTTCAGTGTGAGACCAAGTCATTTTAGGAAAACATAAGATGGCGTTCCCTCTGTTTAGAGACAAAAGCAGGAACTGATTAGAATAACACAGTTGAAGCCGTTCTGCACAAGGCTGGAAACACTGCAGGTAGCGATACAGCGACACACTGATTCTGCTAAATGTCACAAATTCTGGATGCAAATTTCCTGCTTTCATTAACCCCTAAAACTTCAAGCCATTTTTGCTATATTTGCTCTGCCTGTAAATCATGCATAATAGAACCTCGATCCTTTTATTCTTAATCAACATATGGATGTTTTTTCATGACAGCCTCAGTTGTCAGATTATGAGGCTAAAATTATGTAAAATGAATGTATCAATAGATAGCACCATTAAAGATCAACATAGACCAAGTCTTTTCTCATCTGCAACATTCTCTCAAGTCATGGCTTTGAAACAAACAAACTATTTACTGTAAGCTTTTTCCTCCAGCTCCTTTCCCATTCATGATTACCATTTACTATTCTCACTAAACCAACTCCAACAGTTTGTATTCGACATCACTGATTAATGAATTGGTTGATCTCTGGCTGCTCCTGATTGGACATTACTGCCAATTTCAGCTAAACAACTGGTTGAGAATTTGACATAAGGTGGATTCATCAGAATTACTGGGTCCAAATAGAGGTTTTAGCAATATAGCGCCTCAGAATAAAGAGTATATTTCGCAGGTGTGTAGTAAACCACCTGTACGGGACAAATGCTGAGAAAGCTTCCTAGATCACCTAAAGGATAAGCCCTCTATCCCAAATAACCCCACAGAGTTACACATGCTACTGTTCCTGAAAAACTGTTGACAATTTGAAAGATCGTGCTGAGGGGGCACCGAGGATGTAGCAGGATTTCCAGGATTACAGTGCACAATAAAGTTAAAGCAGTCTTCAAAATCTCCCAAAATGCAGCTCAAGATGCTCCACGTCAAACATGCCAAATTCCACATCCTTGACTAAATGGTAAATGGTCTGTACTTATATAGCGCTTTTCCAGTCATAATGACCACTCCAAGCGCCTTACACTTTACAAGTCACCATCACCTAATCACACACACATTCACACCCCCACAGGCACATCAACTAGAACCCTGCGGCATGTCTAAGGACCTAAACCAGACACCTCTAAGCCTGACCATTAACACCACCTGCCTGATGTTGATAAGCTCTTCTACAGCTCAGTAAAATTTTTATCTATCAACAAAATAATCAATTACTTTGAAGAAAGGCCATCAAACATTTTATGTCCCATGCTTTTATGGAGGCAGAACAAACCATGTTTGAGGGCCCAGCTTCAAAGTTTGAGTTTCCTTTTGTAAGATTTTTCCAATCTTTTCTAATTTATAGGTTTAACACAGATATGACTTTTGGCGTTACAAAAGTCATATCTGTTTCTTCTGCAATTCTTTAAAAGGCACAACATGTGCAGTTACATTTTGTGTTTGTTAACAGAACCAGACTCCAACAACCAGGCTGAATAAGCATCAGTTAGGAAAATTAAAACAGCAAATCAGAGATAAAACCTTATTTACAAGTTTGTTCTTCCACTTTATTTCCCAGAGCAACGCTAATGAGCTTGGTCCTACGAGGGCTGCAGTCCTGCAGGATTTCAAAGTTTCCCTGCTCCAACCCACCTGCCTCAAAGTAATGAGTCATTGTGCAGAACCATATTTAATTTCAGCCAGGAGTGTCAGAGCAAGGATGGACAGAAAACCTCACAAGATCCAGTTTATTAGCCCTGTTCTAAAGCATGTATACAAACACACCGAGGTGAAGGTACATGGAGGATAGCCACATAGATGTTTTATGTAAAAGTCCCCATGGTGCAGTCTGAGCCTGTACTGCATGAGTCTATGGGATCACAAAGAGGAGGCAGACATTTTAAACAATATACAGTAACCTGGTCAATAAGCGGTCATAATTCATAGCAAATAATTACCTGTTTGATGCATATTTACAGGTTTTCTACAAAAGTTCGCTGATTAAGCCTTTACATGATCATATTTGCTCCTAGTCTTACAGCAACACTTTATAACTAACCTTAAACTCTTGCTTCTGACTTGTTTTGATGGCACGTCAACATTCTTTATTCACATTCCTGGAGCTGTTGTTGTTCTGCAGCGTCCCGAGGCTAAGAAACCGCTCTTCATAACATGTTACCAACTGGATATCAACAAACTGGATGGACACCAAGGAAACGGTGAGAAAAAGAGAGTCAGAAAGTGATAGAGCAAAAGATAAAAGGCTGGCCGGCGAACTCAGGAGACAGGATTCAAAGATGGGTTCTGAAATAATCTTTGCTAACGATTGCAGAAGTTTAAAAAAAAAAAAAAAAAAAAAAAAAAAAAAAAAAAAAATCGACCAAAAGTTCAGCAGTTGCGTTTAAACGTGCAGCATCAATAAATAATCATGAAAAGAAATATTTGAATACCAGTTACCATCAAAACAAGTCAGAAGCAGAATCTTGAAGCAGGAAACTTCCATAGTATTGCTTCAAACTCTCAGTCTCAGACACACTCAGCACTGTCTGAAACCTCAGCTCAGAATGTAATAAATCTAATTGCAGTGAAGTGGATGACACAAATACAAAAGTACATCTACTTCAGCAAATCTACTCATTTACTTTACTTGTATAATATATGCTAAAAGAAAAAAGAAAGCCATCAGCTCTTAGCAGAAGGAATGGAATTAATATAATCAAATGCCAATGGACATTTTCTGGAATTTATGCTACAAATTAGAAAATGCAGCTGAATAAGAAAATGGCAGGACACACTGGGTGAAATATAATTAAAGAAACAGATGTGGCATGTGTAATTTGCCCATCCAATTATATGTTTTGGGGGATTTGAAAAGTTCAGATGTAATTTCAGAACATAAGGGTTTTGGACATTTGGGAAATTGAATTAGTGCTGCTCACATTATTCCCAGTTCAGGCATCATAATGGGAAGAGGGGGAAAGCAAATTACACTGCAGCTATGTACAGTCTTCTCCTGTGATATGTTTTATCTACTACCATGCATTCAGAAAAGCAAAGGCTTGAAATTTAATAACAGATGGCAACAAAGTCTTTATTTTTCATTTTTTTCCTGAGGCAGGAACTGCCATGAGAGTATCAGATTTTTTTTTAAAGTTTCATTGTTTTGCCTAAAACATGCTAATGTTGTGACAACAGCATGGAAGTGACATTATTAACCTTCTGCAGTGTCTAAGCCGAGAAAATGCCATGGGACGGAAGTTGAGCAGCTTCCACATCACAGCTGCTGACTCTGCTTCCACTAAGCGCTCGAGGAGGAGCCCAGTGAGCGCTGGAAAAACACTCGGGAGGGTAATGGTTGGTCATTAAACAACTAGGACACAAACACACTCATGGGCAGATTATGATACATTACTGCAAACATTCATCTTCTTACTTCAAAAACTACATCAGAAACTTTCTCACCCTCAAAGGTTTTACTCATTTTTGTTGTGATGGAAGAAGAACGTTCCAGAAACAGAAAGCTGCAAACACAGACAACCCCAGCTGTTTATGCATTCAGCCATTCTTATTTGCCTTTTATTTTTTATTTTAATAATTCACTTTGTCCAGAAGGGTGTTTGGCAGCATATTCTGAGTTTTTATTTACCATATCTGCCTGCAGGGAGATCCTCAGCTGTGAGCAGAACACTTATACATGCACATACAGTATACAGATGGTATGTGTGCAGGTGTGGAACCCAGAGAGGAGCGTTAACAAGTGCAACGGCATCGTGGTAGAGAGGACGGTGTACGGTGGATGTTGACTGCCACGCTGAGCTACGTGCCACACCAAGAGTGATTAAATCAACGCCTCAGGTCAGCAGCAGATTGGGATGATGGGAAGAACGGAGACAGCCAATCACCATCTGCTAACAGTGTGCTGACTTTGACCACCCCCGGTAGTTAAGGAGACGCTTCTACTGTCCCCCGGAGTATATGTTAGCATGTGGCCTATATTTAAAGTTATTTTCCAGACATGCATGTCCATGCACACATTTTCAGATACAAATCCAATCAAGCATGCCAGCAGTGTTCAGAGTGAGCCTCTGCTCATCAGACTGTTTGTCAGGCAGTTATTATATAAGCATAGATGCTTTGTGTGTTGCTAATTTCCTCCAATAGGACAAAGGTTAGGGCGTTTTAGCCTGTTGAACATACATCTAGTTTGGTTTCAAGAAAGTATGAACAGGTCTTCATAAAGTAGAGTCAAATATGTGTATTTATTTGTGTACACTTAAAATTTCCAGAAACATCTCTGCAAGTCTGAATAGTTAAATCGTAATGATTGTTGCAAATAGTCAATGTACAACCAAAATATCCATATTCATCTCAGCGAAACATGTCTGTTTATGTTGGTCACAATGGTGGTACTTTGGGAGTTTCTTCTCAGGTGGTACACGCTGTAAAAAGTCTGAGATCACTGATCTATTTCATACTAGCAAGATCCACCCCCCAGGGTGTGCAGGCCATGGAAGCTTGTGGAACCCCACACCCAAAGGTTACTCCTCCCTTTGTTGCTTGTGTTTAACTGCAGAATTGTGTCAGCTCATTTTAATTTTTATCAACAATAGCTTCATCTTTTCAAAAGTACTTTGATGCATTCGAGAGAAAAAAAAAACGTGCTAAATGTTTCTGGTATCATTTTTACCTTGAGAATGTCAGCTCTGCTGACTCACAACAAGGAAGCTTTCTCCCGCTGATTGCCAAGTGACCCTGCGAGCACAATGGGAGCTCTGTGAGATTTTCAGATGAAACTAAATATGATTAATAATCCATTAGTGGAGGATGTGCCAGTGGGGATGAATGGCAGATGAGCTTCACTGCGAAAATGGGGAATGGCAGAATGTACTGAGCCTAGAAGAGGTGGTATTCATGTCTTTTCCAACAGATTTAATTTGAGTTGCGTTCTCAGTGGGAAAGCATTCATAAAACATTAAGAATTTACTTTTTCATAGCCAAAAGTGCATCTTTGCATGCAAAATATCCAAAACTGTCCTAACAGTGTGTTAAAGTAACTTTTTCATCAGCTATAATATACTCTCCAGCGGGAGATAAACGAGTTCTAACCTGATTGCTAATCTTTCTCCCTTCAACAGAACACAGAAATAAGCCAACCAATAATACTCCTTACATAAAAGGAGATATTTGATTAGCATGGCACAGAGGTGTTACCACTATGATAAAATGAAGCACATTAACACTCCTTCACTGGGCAAACACAAGTGAGCAGCCAATCACCCACTCTTACATAATTTAACAGCTCCACTTAGCGTGGGATTAGACATCACGTCACAAAGCAGGACCAAACAAATACCAACACAAACACAGGAGGTAAACTTCATCCCTACCGCTGTTAATAACAATTACCTAATTATTTATGCATAATTTAGAGGTTAAGACATAAAAATAGATCTATGACTGTAAGCTGACAGTGGAAATGATGTGAGGTGAATATCAGGTTGACCGTTCATTGTTTGGCTTGAACAGCGGTTCAGCACCACAGACAGCAGCATCGCTCTGGAGAACATCAGCAGCATGAACCAACCAGTGGAAGCATGATGGCCGCTCTCCTGCTGGCAGACTCACTCCCAAACTCAGCAGTCAATCCAGTCAATACACACAGCCAAAAAAATATAATTCCACTGATCTCAGTTCTAAATAACTGCAAACTACTGTTTGGATCTGGCTCCATGAATGCAGGACAGTTCGGCCAGGTGAACTTTTAAAAAAGTTAATTGAAAAAATTGATGTCAAGAAAAATTCAAATGACAGTTTTCAGGACTTTGGCAACTTTATGGAGCATTTATCCGCACTCTTCTGTTTTTAAATCAGGTTAGTTATTTTTAGTGATGTTCGATATTGGATTTTTACCGATATTGTCCAACTCTTAATTTCCAATATCCAATATCAACAGATACCGATCTACGCAGACAACTGTGAGGTTGCATCTCTCATATTTTGAGAAATACAACTATATTTGGCTCCAATAGCAAAGATCAAATATAGCCTTAACTCAGCCAGAGGAGTTCATTTTGGACACCTGGCTGCCAGATATCAGATGCTAGCAGGTTTTAGCCAACATGTGACTAATTCTAATGTTTGACAACTTAACTTAAAATCAGACATAAGCAGCTTCAAAGCAAGTCAGTCTGTAGCAGCAGCAGCTGCACCGTAGTCACTAGGGGTGGGAAAAAATATTGGTAAACGGACATTTAAAAACAAGGTATTGATCTATTTTGCCAACGAAATCTCATGAGATTTCATTGTTCTGTTACAAAATCCCATGAGATTTCATGAAATTTCGCTATTTCTTAGCATTATGAAATCTTGCAAAATTTTGTTAGTAAGACAGATCGATACCATGTTTTTGAATGTCGATATGATATCTGTATATGAAAATATCGCAATATTTCAGTGTATTTTTTTCCCACATCTGGTTGTCACATGACTCTGAAAGGAATGCTGGGATATAAAATTCTTCCAGAATAAAAGGAACTTTTCTAAATGCTGGACTGCTGCTAATGGAACAAGATCCCGCAAGAATTTGTAAACAAGATGTTGCAAGATTTTGTTTGGGAAAATTTGGTCCAAAAAACCTAATATTTTCTGATAACACAATTTAATGTCAATAATATCAGGCTGATCATATCGGACATCCCAGATTCCAGCGCTGTGTGGAGATGTGTCCATTTTGGGTGCTTTTCTGTGCATGTGGGGATTTGGTTCTCTTGCTCTTGGTTTTTGGAGAAAAACTGAGCTTTCACTGGAAAGGGAAAAAGAATATGGTTGTATCTGCTGTCTCTTTTTAACCAAGCTGCTCTCTGATCTGTGGAGTGCTTGAGCTGCAGTATTTTTTTTTTGGGGGGGGGGGGGGGGGGGGGGCAGAACACAAGGCAGGCCTGAATTTTGTCCACAAAGCAGTCCAGGTCTGTGAGACCTGGCTGCACTATTGATTGAACCTCTGAGATGGCACTTTTAAACGTGAGGGACATACTAAAAGCTGCCAAGAAGAGCGGAAACAAATCGCTGTGGTGCAGGTTGAGATGTAGCTGTGCATGTTGCTCAATTGAGACTAAATGTGTGTGTGTGTGGGGGGGGTGGGGGGTTCAGAAGGCAGGAGGAGGACTGGGAAAAGGCATGGGGCTGTTCATGTGTGTGTGGGAGAGAGAGGGGGAAATTAAACTCAGGTGGTCGTGTAAAGTAGATAATGTAATGTATCACACATGCCAGTGGTCCAAGAAACTGCAATCTCATTTTAGGCTGAGCAACAATATACAGCATGCATGTAAACAGATTGACAGCCAGTCTGAAAATGGGAATAGAAATTGAGTCATGCAAGACATTCCCTCTCCAAACTCATCCACGCTGTTCAAGGTCTACCAAAGACAGTCTAAACTGAGAATGAGAATATGCAGCATTGCAGGCTGATATAGATTATTTTTCACTTTGAAAGCAGAGAGAAAGAGGCTACTGTACTACCTGGGGTGAAGTGGAAATAAAAAGAAAAGGGCAAAGCAATAGAAAAAAAAAAAAAAGAGTCAATAAGCAAAGACAAGAGTTTTAGCAGGGAAAAAAAACATACTTCCCTGTGAAATCAATTTACCTTAATTGATTTTATTCCTTATTTATTTATTTCTTTTTGTCTTTCAGTCAACAATCTCCACCACTCGCAGAGAGCAAGAAGGTAGACTTTCACCCTGAGGCACATATTATAGCTTAGGTAGAAAGAGGCAACAACATGCACATGTTTTTCCAGGATTCAGGCTCCGAGATTCCCTGCTGTCTGGCTTGGAGGACGTATGCATTGTTTTCCAATTATAACAGCATTAACATTTAATATGAAAGTAGATGTCCCCCTGCTCCATTTCTCTGACCTACCACGTGTGCCATTAGCATTGGTGCAAACATAGAGACGAGAGTTTCACGCTGCTTTAGCTTCACTTGAGTCAGTCAAGCAGCCGAGTGCATTAGAGAGCGAGAGCTCAACAATCCAGAGCTGATTTAGCTTCCAAAAGAACAACAGGCCGATTTACAGCTGGCTATGATTATCCTGCCCCACAACCAAAAACTAACTGAGTCAAGACCGCTTTATCTTTTCTGCAATCAGACTAAATGCTTCTGATTGCAACAACATTTTTTTAAGGGATATTATTTATTATGGCTTATTTTAAATATCTTGTTTAAATGTGGTTATTTGGTTTATGATCTGAGGAATGCCAAACTAAATTACCCTCTGGGGATAAATAAAGTTGTATGTGACCAGCTTATGTTCAACCAAAGTATGTTTTTGAGTTTGCAAGGTTTAATTTAGCAACACACTGCATGTAATGCACTGAAACAGGATCAAGAGTGGCAGACACTTAATCCGACTAATGAACACTAATGGCACTGGTTCGTGAATAAGATTTGTTTTTCTTCTGGGACCCTATGAAAATATGTTATTTGGGTTCATAATGAAAAGAATGACAAAAACAATTCAAAAAACTTTGGGGGACTTCTTTTTAACCTATTTGAAAGAACAGCTTGCCTACACCTGCCACATTAGATTTCCTGACATTTATTTATCAATTATTTAATTTTTTTTCTTTCTGGTTTGATCATGCATGCCAGGGCATCCACTTTGGTTGATGGGGAGCAAAAGCATGACATACAATATCTGACAGATATGCCAATAGATGATTTTGTTGTTGAGCTTTTTAACCTTTTGAAAGAAGG
The DNA here is from genome assembly GCA_023101725.1 of Atherinomorus stipes. Taxonomy (NCBI): domain Eukaryota; kingdom Metazoa; phylum Chordata; class Actinopteri; order Atheriniformes; family Atherinidae; genus Atherinomorus; species Atherinomorus stipes. Next base: position 1,137,447 of record JALJCO010004337.1, read on the forward strand.
TTCTGAATGTGTCTGCAGTGGGTTTCAACCTTACTCCATGAAGCTCAAGCTTCAATTTTGAGTTAGAAAAATATGGTGGATATCAGTTGCTGTCTTAAACTTCCAAGTAAAGATAAAAAGTAAAAGAAATTCTTTGTCTTTACACAAAGTCCAGTGAACTGTAGGAGGAGGAACAAGAGTAAGAAAAGCACCACAAGATGATGGCTACTTGGTTGTTTCAAAACATCAATTAAAAGCAACAATGGGGAGATGCTCACCACTTCCAGAGCTGTTATGGGGAACAGTTTAAGATATTTAAAAGTATATTTCTCACAAAGTTGCCAAGAATTTAGGGATTTCATAATCTGCCATCCACAAGATCATTTAAAGGAACTAGAAGCAGGAATTGTGAAAGAATAAAGAAGCTTGTCCAGTTTTTTAATGCTAATGTGTGATGAAGCGCTAAAAACTAAAAAGAACGCGCCCACCCACGTCTCTCTACGTTGCCTTGAACAGGCTGTGTGCTGCATAATGTGCTGCGATTTGATCGTCAAATTTTCCACTCTGTCCTGCGGATGTGACGTCAAATGGCGCTGCATCCGCGTCCCCGATAGTTTTGATACAGGAAGGAGACGTCACAGTAAATTCAAACACTGCAAGGATAGTTCTGGATTCTTCTGCTGTCAGCAAACGGTCCAGATCAACTGAAAGACACTAAAAAGTGTCACTCCGAAGAAAAAGACTATCAATGTGGTAAACAACGTTATAGCTTCAGTTTGTGCACGCTCCTGTGACAGCTTGAGGCTGCAGTTACCCGCAGCGCCAGTTGCGGCAGTTGCAAGTCTCATTTCTTAATCTTGCCTCAAGTCCCTTTAAAGAGCTAAGACAACAACAACAAAAAAAACAGCATACAGTTGGTATGACTAAAACCAGCACTAAATGATCTTTGTCTTAAGACTCAAGTGCATCCTTAGTCTTCCCCAGGGTCTCCTCCTGGTAGGACATGGCTGGAACACCTCACCAGGGAGGCATCCAGGAGGACTCCTGACCAGTTGCCTAAGACACCTCATCTTTCTCCTCTCGATGTGAGAGAGCAGCAGTTCTACTCTGAGCCCATCCTGGATGCCCGAGCCTCTCGGCCTGCCTCTGAGGGAGAGCCTGGCCACCCTGCTGAGGAAACTCTCAGCTCCTGACCACAGGTAAGCGTAGGAATGTGGCCAGTAAATCGAGAGCTCGCCGTTTGACTCAGCTGGACTGATAGAAAGTCTGAATTACTGCAGATGCTGCACTGATCCGCCTGTTGATCCCTCTCTCACTCGTGAACAAAACACTTAGATACTTGAACTCTCCCACTTGGGGCAGGACCTCACGCCCAACCTGGAGAGGACCGTGGTCTTGGATTTAAAAGGTGCACATCCTCATCCAACAGCTTCACACACTCAGCTGTGAATCGCTCGGACAACGTTTCATGTAGAAAAGACAACTCTGTACTGGATATAAGTGGATTGGCTTATGAAGAAATTCCTGATATACTGCTTCCTTACGTGATTCTAGTTTACACAAGCTGGACTGTGGAACTGGGACACAATAATGATGTATGAGATTTATAAAGCACTTCCCAAGGAACCCAAGCACTTTACACGAATCCATATTTATTCACTCCCACATCATACATTACGTGAGTCGCCACAGCTGCTCTGGGTTGGCAACCAATCCACACCAACGGCCTCTCCAACCACCATCATTCATACACCAGAGATGCCGACTCTGGAGGCAAGGAGGATGAAGTGCCTTGCCCAGTAGCATGACGACAGATTGACAGGGGCAACCTACCAGCTATTGGACAACATGCTTCACCATCTGAGCCACTGCTGCCCCAAACAAAATAGATTCAAATCCTCTTGGAAAACATGGAGACTTTACAAAACAGCAGCTTTAAAAAAAAGAAAAAGAAAAAAAAGGGCACAAACTTACTTTCAAAGTCAACCTCCGGATATATTTTTCAAGTATCCTTAATTTTGACACTGGACATTTTCACCCAATTCAAAACAGCACAAAGACAAAAATTTTATGTCATATCCTTCACTTATGTTTGTTATTGTCCAGAGAACAGACTATTTCAGTACCAACACTTGAATTAATCTAGAGAAAATTCAGATTTTTCTTTCTTAGCATCAGAACTGATGTAATCTTTCCCTCTTCTCTCCTAGAGGTTAAAAGATCCTTGAACGTGAGATTATGCAGCCTCCTAAGTCACTCCACTTGGCTCAACTTTTCATTGCTCCTTACCCTTAATGTTCTCCTCAATATCATACGCTTAACATTAGGAAAGAGGACATATGGAAATGAAAGGAACCCAAAGTGGGTCATTAATTTTCCCGGAGCGCCACTGACTTATTTACATCACTAAAATATGTCATTGAAAAAGCATCCATAAATTCCCGTCTAATCAGTGTGTCTGACGGACTGACGAAGCGTCGGGCAACAGAGAGCTTAGTGTCTGTTTGATTGATCTGTTAATTTCTTCTGTGCGGATTCCTTGTGTGGTTTGACCCACTTTGATATATGCACTCTTGTGAATCAGCAGGATATTTATACTGGGTGGAAGAGAGTGGGGAGGTGGTGGCCACCAGGGAGAGAGCTGCCCCACTGGCTTCATTTCCAGACCCTCCAATTTTATTCAAGGATCGATTAAACTTTCCCTTTGACTTCCTTCGTGGCTTTGGTGCCTCTGAGGACCCAACAGGAAGCTCAAGGGGGATGTTTTGTTTTTCATCTTTTTCTTTGCAGAACCAACCCCCAGCTCAAAGCACCTAAGTTTTTGCTTTTTCTGCACATGAATGAATATGCAGGCAATTTTTCTCATCTTTTGCTTCAAATTTCCTTGAGGGGTTACAGAATTGTTCAGATCCATTTGCCCCAAGATGATTATATGGAGAGAGCTGTGTGGGAAGGAACAAAGAAAAAAAAAAGAGTTGAGTGTGTGATGCAATTATGGTGACATATTGTGAGGATACATTTACATCCTTTATCCTGTGAATGTTCAGGAGGTTATAGTGTCAGTCAAGACTGGAAATTTCAATAACTGTTCAATTAATTGCCATCACATTTTGCACAGATGGCTTTGAGACTTGTAGCCCTGAATCTTCGTTCAAAATATCCACGTTTCTGGTATGTATTATGGTATGTAATCAAAAATTCTAGAGTTTACTTGCTGGATTAACAATGTAAATCAGATGACATAAATACACTCGTTAGTATAGCCACAGCTGAGCAACATTTAGCAGCAAAGGAAACATCCCTTTGATCTGCAAGGCCATAAAGTCAATTATGCTCACAGACTAAGATTAAACATGTTAACATGGTAAATTACATCCACATGTTAGTGAGAATGTTAGCTGTAGCCTACTTTCTGTTTTCACTGCCTCTGGCCAAAAGTGTAGCTTAAATATTTAGTTCGGCTCCTGATTTTGCTCATGTGCACAGTTCTTTTTAAAAGAGCGCAACAGTTGAACAATATAATAACGAGCCGAACACACACACACACACACACACACACACAGAAAAAAAAGAATCACAACATCTTTAACTGGTCAAAACAGCATTCTGTTGGCTGGCTCACTAGCTTAAAGGGACTAGAGGCAGGAATTTAAAAAAAAACAAACATGCATGTCCATTTTTTTAATACTAATGGGTGATGAAGCGCTAAATACCAAAAATAACGTTTCCACCCACGTTTCTCTCCGTTGCCTTGAACAGGTTATGTGCTGAAAAATGCAAAATTTCCAGAAACAGAAGTTGTGTGTGGATCCAGGTCATTAAAAGGGCAAATGAATCTCTATATAGTTCCAAAGACAGAAAGTCCTGATTGTGATGGAAGCACTGTACTGTAAGCTTGCTCCATCCCACATGATGCTCATTTAACTTAGCTATCCAGTTGAGCGCTGCTCTGCTCTGTTGCTTCTGCTGTGTTGTATCTAAATGCTAAAGCTTGTAGCAAACTTCATTTGCCATTAAACAGGTAGCTTCTTACTGAACAGCCAACATTCTCTACCCCACTTTTATTCCAACATGCATGCACAATCCCACCATTGCAAATCTTTCTCTTGCTGCACCGCCTTTCACTTGGGACCACATTGTTCCATAACAGCATTCTAAACGTTAGATCTGCATCTCTGCATGGTGAAACATAACTTTCCTCCTGACCTCTAATTGTTGGCTCTTAGAAATAGCGGTCGACTCTGTGCCCCATTCCAACTAATCGACTAATCAGCCATGCACATCTCTAGTTGAGAGTGCATATTTATTTTGCATAATGCTACCAGTCAGTAGATCTCATTTACACTGTTGCCATTTACAGTTGTGTCTGCACAATAATGAGAGCTGAGAATAGTAAAATCTGTTGGCTTTTTTTTTTTTTTTTTTTTGGATGGCCCATTATTGCTTGGAAGTTCTCCATATGTGTGTGTGCAAGATTGATTTCAAAACAGATTTATTTGTTTTTGGAGTGTCAACAATCACATTTGTTATAAGGGGGCATGAAACTGGCTCTTTCAGCTATGCACAACTCAGGGAATTGTGACTAAATGTGCTCTGATGCAGGGTACACTTATTTCTGTCTGCTTATTGCCTTCTGTATGTTGTGCTGTGACTGCCACAAATAAATACTTAACTGCCCACTCCCCAGAAGCATGCCTCTCTAAGGCAGTGCTTTTGATAGGTAGATACTGTAAGCCAGTCGAAACTCAAATCAATAAAAAACATTTCTTTATCAAAAAGGATCTCAATCATATAATCATAGAACAATTTAATAAACAAAAATTCTGCAATCAGACCTCTTGAAAATCAGCCACTCATATTTTGCTCACAAATAACAGGTATTTTGTAAAACTGAAACAAAGGGTCACACAGCAGGTGCTTTGAAAAATACTCTCATTTGAAAAGACTTGTTAGTTTCTGCTGTAAAAGAGTAAAATTGCCAATATTATTACTCACAGTGGTGCAACAAAGAGGAACACATGCAGGCACAGTTGGTGGAGGCGTGCCTAGTAAACCCAACTCCTTCCTTTACTGACTTCCTCATCTGAAGTGGGAGCCAGCCAGAGGAAAGCCACGCTGAGAGGGAATGACTCCCTGTAGCAGCTCTTGGCTGCAGCAGCTCTAATAAAAAGAATAGAGTTTCGAATTTGAAGCAAATAACAATAAGTCTGATAATGTGTAGTGGTAAAGAAAAAGGCTCCAAGACTGATGCCTCTTCACCTGCGGCCACTTCAATCGGAAAAATCTACACGTATATTCCAACACAAATGAAGGATGGAGAGGCCAGAGACAATGGAGGGAAGGACATGGAGACAACCCTCCCGTAGGAGGCTGGCTCATGGGGTCAATGCTGTCTGTCCTTGCTGGCAAACATATTTGCCCTGATGGGGGGGTAAAAGTCTGGCAAAGGTCTACTGAACCCAGCTTGTTGTTACAGACAGCAGTAACTTGATTTTATAAGAGCTCAACAAATGGTAAGAGGTTTGTTTTGCAGGTGAAGCTGCGGAAAAAAAAAAATAAATAAAAAAAAAAAAAAATCACAAAATATATTCTTGTAATTTCAGAGCTGTTTGGAACAGGATGTTCAAAGCTCAATTTATCATAAACAGGTTTCATTTCAGTCATTGCAGACAGCATCTGTTCAGTTCCTGCTCATGTAATTTTGTTGAAAGTAATTGCTAGAAATATACAGTAGCCTATATGTATATATGGTTGGCAGATTACGATACAATAGAAGCATAAATTTACTTCTGCTGAATGTGTTAAACATTTCCTGAATCAAAGACTGATCAGAGAAAAATCTTGTAATGCCAGAGGCATTGTTGATTTTCTGATCCCAACTTACTGTATCACAAAACAAATTTGCTATACTGTATTTGCAGATTACTTTAAGTCTACAAATTCTGAAATACTTTGCAATTTAGAAGAGCATTTCTTTCCTAATGTGGCGCCAACAACGAGCTAGTCTAACTTTTTTGCAACCTTTGGCACAGTGGATTAGGACAGTGAGACACATCAAACAATCTAATTATTTCAGCAGCTTTATCAGGGCTGCACACCATGGGAATATGTTTTCTGAGCTTCCCACTCGTCCATATCTCATGTTAAATTATCTCTGATTAAGTTGAAGCATCTCCCTGACAGATGTCAGTCTAATTGAGTGCTGCAGCTCCAGTTGGTGGAGGTTGTTGCTTGGCTCTGTGCCTCTATGCTGTGCATGACGTTGCAAAATGCAACAGCAGTGGAGAGTTTGACAGACACTGAATCCTCTTCACTGTGCTTCTCTTTCTGCGTTGCTCCGTTCCTTTAGAAGCAGCACCCTACAACACAGTGCAATTTACTTTCCTGAACAATTGGTGGCTGAGTATCTGTATTTCTGCACCATCTAAGACATCCTATAGGGCAGGGGTGGGCAACTCCGGTCCTTAAGGGCCGGTATCCTGCAGGTTTAAGGAGTTTCCCTGCTGCAGCACACCTGACTCAGACTCAGACTTAATTAGCAGGCTTGTGCAGAGCTTGATGTTCATTTCTGAACAAGTCTTCCAATTACCCTGTGATCCAAGTGAGGTATGTCGCAGCAGGGAAACTCCTTACCTGCAGGTTACTGGCCCTCGAGGACCGGAGTTCCCCACCCCTACCAAAGGGGATCATATGACAGTGTTCATAACCCTGTATGGGACAGTTTCTTTCCAGTGTCTTCACTCTGAGTTTCACACTTTTTCTGGCTGAATCTTCAGATGAAGACGTTTTCTTGGAACACAGTTGTTCAGTGTCAGTGAACAATACAACATAACCTTCTGGCCCTAAAATTTCATCCTATTGACTTGTTTTGGTGGCATACAGAACTGGCATTTATTAAGCTTATTCCTGGAGCTGTTGTTGCCCTCCAGTGCCTTTGACAGAGAAACTGCACTCATTGTCTTGTAGCCCTGGACATCACACGAAGCTTTCATTTTATAGCCCTGCTTCATACGCCAGAAAACTGGATATCAACACACTCATTGTTTTAGATGTGCACCATGACTGATTCAGCAAAGAAATGTGGCGAAAGCAGAAACAAAGAAAAGAAAGAGAGAAGGTCACAGAACCAAAGATAAGACGAGAGTCAACATTGGATTGACTTTAACTGCCTGGAGAGAGCTCAGAAAAGAGACAGGAAGCAACATGGGTGATGAATTCGCCGTTGTAAGAGGACGCCAAAGTCTGAAGATCTGACAAAGTTCAGTCATGCATCAGAGCCAACATCAGAGCCAGAGACTTAAAGAGGCTGAACAAGCTGATTAAGAATGCTGGTTCTGTGCTGGACTGACGCTGCTGGAGCAGATCGTCCAGAACAGAATGCTGCACAAGCTGCCTCCACACAACTCTGCAAAGAGTGTGTGTTCAGAGAAACATGCCAGTCCAATGCAAGACAGGAGATCATTCCTGTTCCTACAAAGCTTTCTTCTGATGAGCCATTACTGCTTTCATTTGAAAAAAAAAAAATGTATTTACTTTGTCTTATACTTGTTCTTTTGGGTTCAGCACTGTGGGTTTACATGTGATGTACTATACAAATGTCAATGTCATCATTGCCATTTCTCACAATTAAATATAAATATGGAACATTTGTTTAAATATGAGTGCCCATCTGCAGCGGGAATCTTTGTTCCATTTCTTTGAAATTTACATCATCAGTTGGATGTGAATAGATTTACTGCTGAGTGGAATAAACAGACAGAAAACCAAATAGCACTGGTCTTCCGAATCCAGTAGATAAGACCGTTCCAGTTGTGCATGCATCCTGCTTCACCACCATGGTCTAATATCATTATGCTGTTTTTTCAGACAGCCTTACCTGTGTTCCTCTCAACAGCAAGACATCTGCTGTTCTTCTCTTGAGGGACAAGCTGACACGTTATTCTTTAATTGCTAAGTTTAAATTGTCGAAGGAAAGTCCCAAGGTGTACGAACCACAAACCCACAGACAATTTGGCAGAATACAATTAAACCTTGAAGTTAGTGAGAAAAAAAAAAAAATTGCTCCATGAATTGGCCTTTGTAACCAATTACTGTTAAATATGAATCATCCCAACTCAAATTTGACCTGCTGTACTTTATAAGACTTAGAGGTCTAATACTGTAATATATATATATATATATATATATATATATATATATATATATATATATATATATATATATATATATATATATATAAAATAATCAATCACTCACACACACCCACACCCACGGGTACTGCCAAAAAAATTTGCATATCAGGAAAAAGTTCATGTATTTCTATAATTCAACTTAGAAGGTGTGGGACTGCAGTACTCAATTTCAAGCAATATTTTAAGCTTTTATTTGTTTGGATGTTGCTGATTAGGACTTGCAGCTTAAGAAAACCTCAAATTCAAAACTCAAAATTAGAATATTGCATGAAATCAATTATAAAAGGATTTTAAAAGCAAAAAAGTCAGGCCCTCTAAGATAAAATCTTACATCTGCACTGAATACTTGGTTTGGGCCGTTTTGCATAAATGACTGCCTTAACCCGGCGTGGCATGGATGCTACCAGCTTGTGGCATAAGACCAGCATGCTTCCATCACAGCCCTGAGCTCTTCTTTATTGTTTGGTCTCTTCCTGTTAAGCTTTCTCTTGACAATGCTCCACAGATTTTTTGATGGTGTTCAGGTCAAGTGAGTTTGCGGGCCAATCAAGCATGGTGATCCCATGGTAGTTGAACCAGGATTTTGTAGTTTTGGCAGTGTGGGCAGGTGCCAAGTCTTGCTGGAAGATGAAGTCTGCATCCCCATACAGCTGGTCCACTGAAGCAAGCATGAAGTGCTCCAAAATGTCCTGGTAGACGGCTGCATTGATGCTGGACTTGATGAAGCACAGAAGACCAACACCAGCAGCTGACATGGACCCCCAGGTCATCACAGACTGAGGAACTTAACACTGACCATCTTCTCCAGGCTGCCGTCAGCCCTTCGGCTTGTACACAGTTTTCTTCCACTTCTTCCTTCCATTTAACTGTTCATTAATGTGCTTTGAGACAGCACTCTGAGAACATCCAGCTCCTTTTGCTATCACTTTTTGTGTCTTTCCCACCTTGTGCAGGGAGTCAATGATGGTTTTCTGCACAACTGTCAGATCAGCAGTCTTCCCCGTGATTGTGAATTCTTCTAAACCAAGACAGGGACTTTTTTAAAGGCTCAGGGCACTTATGAAGATGTTTTGGATTACTTACCTGATTAGAATGTGACAGTCTGAGCTACAATACTGGAGCTTTTCACAGAATTCTAATTTTTTGAGTATTTGAATTTGACGTTTTCTTAAGCTGCAAGTCTTAATCAGCAACATCCAAACAAATAAAAGCTTGAAATATATTGATTTGCATATTAAGTATCTTACAATATGTACATTGCAAATTTTAAGTTGAATTCCAAAAATACATTAACTTTTTCTGGATATTCTAATTTTTTGGGTAGTACCTGTGTGTGTGTGTGTGTGTGTGTTGTATATATATATATATATATATATATATATCTCAATATCAATATTAAAGAACTTTCTCAACAATGTTTCTGCCATGTTTTCCATTAAAATGTATAAAAACCTCCCTTATGCCTATAATCGTAAGGAATACAACTTGTAAGTATTCTTTGAGTCACGTAAGTTAATACAATTCTACTTGATTCCAGTAAAGACTGTTCACAACATCAAGACAAGCCTCGTGCTTTCTTCATCAGGTATATACACTACTCACAAAAAGTTAGGGATATTTAAAATTTCAGTTATGTTTTAAGGAAAATGTCAAATGTTCACATCTAACCATTAAACAATGTGCATTGAAAAGTTTAGAGAAAGCGTAATTCAGCTCACCTGGAAAGGTTGTAGTGGAGTTTAGGTTCATTCTGACATAACAGAAAGGCAAATATCCCTAACTTTTTGTGAGTAGTGTATATATTTATACGAATGTCTTACCTCTCGGCTTTTTTTGAGATACAAAAACATCATGTTTATGGTAGTAAGTTACAGTGGAGAACTCACTCCATCACTGTGTACACACAGGACTGTGAAACAGCCAAGAGCAAGCCCTCATTTTTTACAATTTGCTTTAAAAGAGAAATATTTCCTTATCTTTTTTAATTATCTTGAGCTGTCATCCTCCAGGCTGCTGAGAACTACTGCTCGAAACCATTTTCGATCTGATCTTTGAATCTGACCATTTTCTGTGGAGTGTGTTTTGTTTACCAAGCCACTTAACACTGACCTATGAATCACTCAAGCAGAAGACACACTCCTAATTCAAAGGATGTCCAAGCGTTATGTAAACACATAGGCAACAAAAAATAATTTTGCAGCAACAAGGTGATTCCCAAAGAGCAAATCTGAACTTCTAGTTACTCCATCTGGTCTACGCCGATTTAGTAACGGTCTCCATGGCTGTCAGGAGCATTTTTAATGAAGGGAAACAGGAGGAAAAGACAGATATACAAAACAAAAAGACCTGGACTAAAAAAAAAAATACATCTGGGGCAACCTGTCTTACAGTGTGATGAATCCTCCCTAATGCTTATTAAAATCACAAACCATCTATTTGCTTTCTATACTATATTTATACCATTTTATTTCTTATTTTCCTGGTGATTTTTGGGCTGGATCAAGACTTTTGGCGCACTACTGCATCTTCCACAACAAGACATTTCCAATATTAATATTTTGAATAGATCTAAAAGAGCAAACTTTTCAGTCTATGAAGCATTACATGCAGAACGTTAACAGCAAAATGCTTTGCAAATAAAATATCTGTAGGATTGACAGCAGACCGTGAGCCTAACAATATATTTACATCATTCTTTCATATCTTAAAGCAGATTCAAAGGTCATCTTGTCTGAAATGTAAAACTACAGTAACTACTCCAGCTTATACATCTTCTGCTCCTCCACACTCTTACCTTGGCAGAGCTAGTTTCAAGTACTGTACCCAGTTTAAATTGAATGACCTGCAAACTGCCCTCATGGATTCTCCTCAGCAGCGCGATTCTCTCCTCCAATTTCATCCATTGTTTTTGTGAGAGCAATGTTATCTCAACCCATGTAGGTCTGGAATGGAAAATAAGTCCTTTAAATGTCAGTATTTAGAAAACAAGTCTGAACCGCCACACTGACAAACAAGTTTTCACTTATACAGCCAAAAAGCCAACTTTCCTGCAATATTTTCTCAATGGCAGTTCGAAGCAAAATTGTATAGCATATGTTACAGATAACATTTACACACAGAGGCCTCTAAAACTGCCATTTTCTGACTTTCTCCCCGTTCCTAGTAATGCACCACTGCCTGCAGTCAACAATAGGAAAGGAGGGTGACATTACAATGACCGATTTCCAGGACCATCAGAGATAGGAGGGCTCTGCCAACTATCTCGCTTTCATATCACCTATCTGAGAAGCATCTGTGCAAACCTCTCTCCAACATCTATCAGCAGTGTAAAAAATATCATTTAGCTTTAATATGCACCTTCTGCTTCAGGTGGGGAATGAAAGGAGTCTGGTTTTATTTGGCTGAGAGAAATCCTGAGGTGACACATCACACAGAGTCTAAATGCTAGCTGACAGGCTCAGTCTGGGATGAATGGTGAATGCTACTTTTCTCCGGTGGACGTCTGGACGGCGCACATCTGACAGGCAGCACAAGGCTGTCATTATACTCGCCCCAGTAATCTTTCCTGATGCGGAGTCCCAAATACGAGTTTGGCATGTGTGACAGGAAATGAAAAGCTCCAGCTGAGTTGAAAATATTTTTCTGATTGAATTAATAAAGATGTGACTCCAATTTTAAGGTTAAGAAACAACGTAGGCCATTAGCTTTGTTTTTTTCTCTCAATTTTCTTTTCAATGGACTAGTTTGGTGGATTGTTGTCTTTTGACTCAAATATTTCTCTAAATATCTGAATCTATCAAAATGAGACAGAAGCTTCATCATCTTCGATCTTGCCCTGACTTGTCCATGTCAGAGTCCTTCTGCACTGCAAAAACTCAAACCTTACCAAGTTTATTTTTCTAATTTCTTGTCAAAATATCTCATCACGCTCAAAATATGACATTACCTAAGGAGATTGGTTGTTTACTTGAGTGTCAAGCACCTTGGTTAGTACCCAGCCCTCAAGGGCTTATTAGACACAATCAAATAATATACAATACAATAGCCTCGTGGCAAAATACAGAACAAAGCATGACGTTATGAAAACTTATGAAAATTTGGGCACATACAATAGTTCATAATGTGGGATAAAAACTTTCCAACAGATACCAGAAAATTTTCCACAAATTTTGCCAGTAGTGATGTGTGGATCAATACTGAAATATCTATACTTCCGATACCAGCTTTTAATGTTCTAGAATCGATTTTCATGTCAGAATATGGATATTTTAGTACTTTTTTGTAAATAAAGAGTTTTTCTCAAACTAGAATACTGTAAAAAGTAACTATACATAATATCAGAATTTGGTCTAAATTTTACCCAACTGGTAGGAACTAGTTTTTCTTCCGCCTGCCATTGTTGTATGTGCAATGAGGGTCAGCACAGCAGCCACGGCACAGCAAAGCAGCATCGCAATGATTCCTCACTCAGTTCGTAGCAGTCACATATGGAACAACAACGGTGCGCTACAGTATATGGTGTCTGTAAGAAGACAGAGGTACTGTGCGATAGCAACACCACAGACCTGAGTCAATTATGTAAGGGATAATGCCGTAACATGGAGCTTCAAACAACAAGGGTCTGAAGCGTGATTGCTTTTTTAATTCCTTTTCTCTTACAGCGCATTCACAAAGCTTTCTTGATTCGAATCAGAGTCTGTTTGCTCGGAAAGTCCACTTCATTTAGGGGAGTTGTGAATGAGCAAACGGACTCTGATCCGGAACAAACACAGGGACCCGGTCCGCCTGCAAATGCAGGTCTTGGTCCGATTCAAGTGGACCAAATACATAAAGTGGACTACAAATTGCATTGGCTTTGTGGGTCAAACGTTGGACAATGTGGGTAAACACTACGACAAACACGTGTGGGACTGCAGTACTTATAAAGATGGCTTGTGGTCAGACGTGGAGTTACGAGGAAGTAAAAGCTTTAATCGATATTTGATCTGATGAAAGCATATCCAGCTCCTCGTACAAAAATGTCGTTTTGTGGAGGGAACAGAAGTTGGTAGAACCTTCTTGTACGTGCGTCTTGTCCTCGCCTATGGTGAATCTGAAAGCAGCGCCACCTGAGATTCTCATTCTTGGACCGTTTGGCAATAGTGTGACGTGAGCACGATCAGAGTCCGGAAGACCACCCCCGCCCCCAACCGAACCAAGTCTCAAAACTGACAGACTCGCGGACCATGCTTTCTGAATGCGCCCTTAGTGAAGCCCAAAGTATCGGTATTGTCGATACTGGCTTGAATTTTACTTGGTATCGGATCGGAAGGAAATTCAGTGGTACATCACTATCTGCTGGAGCAAAATATTTTTAAACAGCCAGCACAGAATCTCTGCTTCATGTTTCCAAAAGAAATCAGGATTTTTTTTAACTGAACTGATTCAAAAAGAGAATCTTGAATCACAGCATAAAGGACAATAAAAACACAAAATGAATAATCTTCTACACTCTTGAGATCACAGAATTCACACAAATGTAAGTGTTCAGGAGTTCCTTTAAAGAAAAACATTTCAGTGAGACATAGGAACTTGTTTTAAGTCAATGCATCTTATTTCAAGAAAAATTTCCTTGTTCTATTGGCAGATTTTCTTTGCTTATTTCAAGAGGGAAAGTACTTGTTTTAAGAGTAGGCACATTTTTTTTGGCTTGTAATAAAAAAAAAAATTCTGCCAATAGAACAAGCAAAATTTTCTTGGTAAGATTTCTTGAAATGAGATGCATTACCTTAAAGGTGTCATAACCTGCTGTTTTACATCCACAATCCTTCTTAAATTATCTTTTTAAATGAATTTATAATTCTAGTTGAGGGGACGAAAATTTAATGAGCTCATTTTAACCTCTTTTTATCCCCAACTATTGTTTGTCGCGAGAATACATATGAGAGTTAGACCTGTCTGTAAGCGCGTTCACAAGGCAAATGTCAAAGCCAACACAAAGTTTTATCAGGACAGACCAAGTGAAGGAAAATTATGTCCCAACAGAGAAAAACGTGATAAAAACGTATATAACGGTGCAGTTGATAGAGAGGATCCGCGGAGTAAAAGGGCTGGACTCTGATGAATATAAGGAGCAATGTCTGACGTGAAGTTAACCAAACATTGTTAGCTTCTGTAGCTATATTAGCAGCTTGTCCGCTCGTCTACCACCGTTTACTGGTCTCTGACACAAAAGATAATATGTTACACAAGCAGCAACACTTACCGACTGCACATCGTCACTGATAAGTATAATCCACTCCTCCCTGGTAAAGCTGTCCCTCCTGTTAAAGCACTGAAAACTGCTGAATTTCTGCCGAGGCAACTCAGCATGCCACTCTCCCCCCTCCTCCTCCTCGTCGCCGGCGTCCTTTCTGACAAAGCTGGTCTACTTCGTAGCAGGTAATCGGCTGCCTTCAGGTGGTGCTAAAGACGCTAGCTTAGCAGCTCGCTCGCAGCCTATCTAGTTCACGTCATAACAGCTGATCATAACGACTCCATGGCAGGTAATCAGCTGCTTTTAGGTGGTGCTAAAGAGGCTAGCTTAGCAGCAAGCAGCCTCTCTAGTTCAAGTCGTTCGGAGAAAGAAATCCAAACCGCGTACTGTGGAGAGCGTTTGCTTGTGGCTGATTCTGGTGAGAAGAGAGCGCCCGCACTCAAAGACGAAGTCACTTTCACTTTTCGGAGTTTCTGGCACGTTATAACCGAGGTCCTGTTCCAGTAGCCTACACATGTTTTAACGTGAAAAAGTGGGATTTCCAGGTGATGACTCCTTTAAAATAAGTTCCTAAAACTCACTGAAATGTTTCTCTTTAGGTACTTTTGTCTTACTTTGAGCATGATGAGATATTTTGTCTAGAAATGAGAAAAATACACTCGGTAAGATTTGAGTTTTTGCAGTGTGACATCACACATGGGAAGGTAACTTCCGCATAAAGTCTGGCGTTCTACAGTACATTATTCCACTTTTTAGATCACATTGTGTTGAAATGAGCACCTCTCTCTTGTAGAGTTGCTTTCACTAGACTGGATCTTTTTCTCCCTCCACCTACCCCATCTGTCCTGCCACGCTCCCTTTTACAAAAACAGAATCTCATTTTAGTTTTGTGCCCTTCATGGGTCCAGTGATGGAACAAATTGGCAGCCAGATACTGGAGCAGAAACTACAGTAGTTGTGTAACCTCAACACTTCATATGTTCGACATGGCTAAACACGCCTCAAATGGCAACCAAATGAATGCCCAAAATTATGTATGAATGTAGGAAATGTTCAAATCACAGATGGTACGAGGCACCAGCCAGGTTTTCATTAGAACTTTATGGCACATTTATAATTAGTTAAAGAATTACTAGGTGGTTCATTGAGATAAACAGCTGGTGGTCTTAATTATCCAGTCAGCTGCCATTAGACTAATGCAAGGGGAGAGGATGTGATTAAAGAGCTCCATTTAAAGTTGAAAGATCACGTGGAAAACTGTGGAAATGGAAAAGAAAATTTTGGTTTCATGTGGTATTTTGAGGAAGGCACAGTGTGTTCAGTGGGGGGCACGGAAAGCATGTTTAAGTCACTAAAAACTAAATTACCGTTGAACTGGCCTCTTATTTTTTCAGGAATGAACCACTTTTTTCCCCAATTTTCAGTGCATTTTACATTTCCTACCATCCATCAAAACACATGAATGAACACATATTAGACCACGTCCAGTCACACCTGGAAATTAATTCCAACAAATCATATAAATTCTCACTACAATTTAAAGGTGTTTGATTTTCAGCCTTTGTGTGCTTGATTGATTTTAAAGAGGAAAATAAATAAATAAATATATATATATATATATATATATATATATATATATATATATATATATATATATATATTTAGATGTTTTTTTTTTAAAGAAAAAGGAGATTTTACAGTTATCTTTGTAAAATATTTGTGCACCATAAACAGTATAGTTTGGAAAAAAATGTCTGCATTGAACCAACAACAGAGTGTCGAAACTATATCAACAGATTTCCACAATTTTTTCCCCCTATTTTGTCGCTGAAATTAGAGATTTGCATGAACCAGCACCTGCACAATGGCACAAGCTTTCGAACCACTTGTATCATCCCCTCTTTCCTTCATGGGGAAATAATGGATGGCGGCTCATACACAACCATCTCTAGGGTTCACAGAAAATGCTCCGAAAAAGAATAAAAATCCAGCAAGTGGCAGGTGTCTGAACTAAAATGCTTTTTTGATGTCGGAGAGACCAGTTGGAGATTAAAGAAAGGGAACATTAATTCAGATAAGCACTCATTTTACAACAAAGGTAAGGAGAAAACCATTTCCGAAGAAACAACAAACCTTGAAGCAGATTGGTTCCAGCAGCAGAAAACCACAACAGGTGTCTCTCCTGCCAGCTAAGAACAGGAAACTAAGGCTACAGTTCACAGACTCACCAACACTGGACAATAGAAGATGGAAAACCAGTAACTCGGACGAGTCTTGATTTCAGGGTTAGAAACTGGCAAACAATATGAAAACATTGATGGTGTATCAACAGCTCAGGCTGCTGGTGGCATATCTTGGCCCTCTTAAAGGAATAGTACACCCACAGAATGATGTAACTTTATTTTCCACTTACCCTCATGGTGAGCAAGGCTCTGGAGCACTTTTTTAATATCTCAAATGCAGCCGGCGATCAGGAAGGCTTCTCTTCGGGGAAGTAAGATGTAATACTGTTTAGGCTCTAAAAATATAGTAAATGATGTTATTTGGAGTAAATTATGGACACTACCCACTCAGGACACTTGGATTACATTGGACGAGCAGTATGGAGGAATATTGACAAGTTTTTGTGGACTTTTATGGACTTCTTCGGCTCGGGCCCGGCGAACTCCATTATATGAAAGTTGGGTGGAAAAAGAGAAGCCTTCCTGATCGCCGGCTGCATTTGAGATATTAAAAAAGTGCTGCAGAGTCGTGCTCACCATGAGAGTAAGTGGAAAATAAAGTTACATCATTCTGTTGGTGTACTATTCCTTTAACGCCAATTTATGCTCGACACAGGAGTCGGATACACAGACAGTTTCATCAGTCGTCTGCGTCGGTTATGCACGTAATTTGGTGCGCTTTTGAAGGGCTTGTTTTTTTCTGTCACTCAACGCAGAAGACAGAGCAATACCACCGGAAACCACGGGGTCATTGTTCAGCTGCGTAGCTGATATTTAGCCAGCGAAAGGAACAAACCAGAAAGGAATAACAGGAACCAGAATAAAAACAAAAACCGCCGGCATCAAATAGCCCAATAAAAGCAGTTAAAAATGTTTTTTGTTGTGGATGTGGACGGTTGCAAACAATGCTGTACTAACAACACAAGGCGGCATTAAAACAGGGAATTAACTATGAACTCAGCACTGCTGCTTAGTGGACAAACTGATTCATGAACCATGGGAATGCAGAAGACGCATGGAAGTATGAAGGTGGTGACGCATGAAACGTGTCATTTACATACATAAGGGAGCATAAATGGTCCTTTAGTCCCAATTTGTTTAAGTACCACAGTCCACCTGGTCATTTCATCACATCCTCAAAACAGGTAAAAGAATTCGTGCTTAAAAGCTTAAAAACCCACTAAAACATGAATCCATCTTGGTACCAGCCTTTGTGTTGGTTCAAACATTACAGATACGTCCTCTACCTCATACACTAGAAGTCAGGCTAAATAGCTTCGGACTGAAACGACCTGCTGCCACAATAGTCTTCGGGGATGTACAAGAAATACAATCATGTAGGCAGTTGTACAGCTCTCAGTCTTATCTCCAATGTTGGGAATCCATTTGCGATATAGCCCTCTCCCTCCCTGCGCTGCCCCGTTTCTGACCTTGTCATATAATGTAGTTGTGCAGTCTTGTCATTTAAAATTGAACAACATTCGTCCTTTACGGTGCCGCTGCCTTCCTATAGTGGGTAATCTCAGATCTGAGTGCTCATCTCATCCAGTCGACTGTCTTTGGCAACATTTCTGTGGGACTGCTGAAGCTGATCTGAAAGCAGCTCCTACTACAGATGTTGGTGCAGACTGAGAAGCTTCAGCCTAATATTACTTAGTTGTGATTGCTTTGGTATAACTTCTGCAGCTATGCAATTTGTGAGTGATAAAAATTAACAACTCGTCCTGAAATGAAAACAGCCCAGAAATGAAATCTGCAAACAGAAACAGAACATGTAATTCAATGAAATTGCAGGAGATTTTTAACAGGATACAACTTGTGTGTAAATCACTTGATGTTTTACTTCAGAGGAGCTGTTTAGACATCTGAGTTACATTCACACTTTTCATGAACCAAGCAAATCAACTGTGCAATGATTCAGAGCCCACTGGTTCCAAAGACCAGCGGGTGAGAAAAAGAAATCTAAACAACTTATTTACAACAATCCATCCCTTGCCAAGAAAAATCCAGCTCTGCCCTTAACTTTAACACAACAATTAGTCTTTAATAAATATAAATGGCTTTGACTTGCCTCAGGAAATAACCACCGCTGACATTAACCCCAATAGTAAAAGTAGACCCCGGCAGCCTGACACGTATCAGGTCGACTTCTGAGTCAAAACCTCTGATGGATTCTTTGTCAGCAGGTTTTATCTGGAAATGTTGGAAACAAGCCACATCTGCACAAGAACACATGCAGCGGTAGATTTTAAGTGTATGCTGGGAAGACTGGAAGACAGAAAAGCAGAAATCAGAAAAAGAGTGCTCCGTTTAAAGGTCCGAATTAATGTTACAATTAATTACTTTATTCTTGGAAATTTCAAAATGAAAATAGTTTTTGGATTGTCACATTTTTTTTCCTTTTCCCTTAAATATGGCCATCGTAGACCAAGACATCCTCATTTGTTTCACTGTTATTTTCCAAGACAAAAAAAGTAATTCTCAATCAGAGCTAGATCAGTGCTGTAAAGTTTTATTTTCCATTGCATGGTCTCTCTCGGGTTTGTGTAGAACATTATATAAAGCATTATAATCACACGCTTTTTAGATGGCACAAAAAGAGTTGGATGATTGCAGAAAGTAGGCCAATTAGACTGATGTTGTGCAGTGGCCTGTGTTAAAAGATGTCGACTGTTGCGAGAACATTGCAGATTTTGACAGCGTGTACTGAATGAGTTTAAAAGCTTGTTAAGTATAGCAGGAGTTCATTATGGAACAATGAACTCCTAAAGAAACAGTTTCAATATGTAGCAAACATTTTCAGCTAGATGCATGATAATGTCAGGATAGAAATGCATATCAGGCAGCAAAGAAAAACATCAATGAACACAGATGGAAAAATGCATTTGTCTTCAGAGTTGTGACTTTCCTCTTGGAACTAAAATAATATTTTACTAGCAGAGAGATGAATGACAGTAATACATGAGCTTGTGTACAGTTGCTGTGCGTAAAGTCCTCTAAATGACATTTGTTTAATCTACTTAGTGTGAAATCAAATAAAACATGTTCAACTGCATTGTTGACACCTTAATCAATAATGTAACGTTTTCAAGTGGCCATTTTTATCCCGTGTTGGTTTTCCCCTTAATGAGGTTAATGTTTTTCTGACTGACAGAAATACCAATTACCAAATTCAAGGCATCCATAATCAAAGCCTTGAGAAAGACTCAAAGACTTAAAGACAGATGCAGTTCAACAATTCAGAGGCAAAGATTTCTCTGTGCTCTGCAGCTTTGATTAACACACACTCAAAGCAGTTTTGAAACCATCATTAACGTGATCCAAGGCAACTTTACAGACATGGATTCAAAAATAGTTCCATAATACGAGAGAACCAAAAGGCCAGATCAGAGGTGGCCATTTCTGGTCTTTTAAGAGCTGCAGTACCACAAGTTTTAGATATTTCCTACTCCAGCACACCCGACTCTTATCAAATTGTTTTCGTCAACAGCTTGTTAGGTGGCGCACAAGCATGTTGACCTACTAATGTGATTCTGGTGTGCTCCAGCAGGAAACCAACACCTGCAGGACTGCAGCTTCAAGAAGCGACTTTGGACACCCCTGAGCGAGAGGGTGCAACAGAGTGGTGATCATCCAGACTCAGATTTGTTGGCCTTCTCATTTAGTGTTTTTCAGCAGGGGCAGGGCCCACCCACTGAGGTTCTCTGAACACCCCCTGAGTGCTGTAGGCAATGTTTTTAAAACAGGGGATATTGAGGCAACTCACACTAATTTGATTTTGATTGAAGCCCAAATCAGAATCAGAAGGAACGAGGGCTTGCATCAAAATTCCCCTTTACAACCCAGAGAGAAGTAGACCCAAAAGGTAATGTAGCAAGACGGCACATACAAGCCTAAAGAAACTTTTTCCCAACTAATACAGAATCAAAGGAGTAGACCTTATGTGTGTTTTTCTTAAAGAAACACACATTTGGACCACAAGACAAAGACAATGTCATATTTATGGCTTATCTAAAAGGAACTAGAGGCAGGAATTGTGAAAGAAGAAAAAAGCATGTCCAGTTTTTTAATACTAATGAGTGATGACGTGTTAAAAAGAATGAGCCCGCCCACGTCTCTCTCCGTTGCCTTGATCATAATGCGCTGTGATTCGGTGACCGAATTTCCCAAGCTGTCCTGCGGATGTGACGTCAAATGACGCTGCGTCTGCGTCCCCGACAATTTTGATTCAGGAAGGAGACAGTCGCGGTAAATTCAAACACTGCAAGGGATAGTTATGGATTCTTCTGCTGATAGCAAACGATCCAGATCAACTGAATGACACTAAAGAGTGTCACTATGAAGAAAAGACTATCAGCGCAGTAAACATTACAGCTTCAGTTTGTGCACACGGCCGTGACGGCTTGGCTTGTGGCTGCAGCTACTCGCAGCACCAGTCACGGGTCTCATTTCTTAATCTTGCCTCTAGTCCCTTTAAGGCTTTTTGTGGTTTTAATTGTTTTGCTTGGATGGCGATGCTCAGTAGAGGCTTCTAGTGGAGTTATTCTGGTCATTTTAGAATGCTACATGCTAATAGTAGGGCTGGACGATTATGGAAAAAATTATAATCACGATTATTTTGACTGATATTTAAATCACGATTAATATACAGGATTATTCGTTGGTTTTATAAAAAGTGTTTACTGAACCACCAAAACTCAACTTCAAATATAACTAAAAAAAATTAATAAAACTGGAAATAAATTAGAAACAAGTAAAGGAGTAAAATAAGAATGTTATTTAAGATAATAACAGCAATAAAAATGAATACTCAGTCTACATGCATTCCTGTTTCTATACTCCCTGCAGTTTGCTTCCTCTAACTCCACCAGCCTGTTCACGTCAGGATTAATCGATTACAGTGTTTTTATGATTGTGAAAAGGCAAAATTGAAATCACGATTAAAATTCGATTAATTGTCCAGCCCTAGCTAATAGTCTTGTTTCTTAGCTTGCACGTAGCTTGCCTGTACTGACTGCCTCAGAATTTATTCAGTTCATCCACATGCAGTCAAAGTACCACATTCCCGATCCCGGGACTGTTTAGCTCACCTTGTGGTGTAAGTACTATATTTACAGAGGATGATACAGTTCTTCAGTTTATTGAGCCCTGGCTTGAATCCTGGCTCATAACAGCATGTGTCCCCTGCTCAATAAAGACCACCTTACCAACAAAATCATTTGGAAAAAAGCAACAAAAAAACAATAATTACTTTGCGCCTCAGGCACACTACAGTGGAAATGGACCTCTTTCCAGCCCACAGTAAAAAAGCTAACAGAGCTCAGACTAACAGTGTGATAATGTAGCAGCATCACAGCTTTATCGGGTGCATTATCATGGTTTTTGTACAAAAAGAAAAGATCTATTTAAAGTTTAACTCTTAATGTTGCTAAACATATGCCATTTCTTTACAAATGGTTTTAGTTTCACTGCAGGTTTTTTTTTTTTAATGATACTACAGATAATCAACTTTAGACATGAAATTCAGGGAAGACACTGACGCAACATTCACACTGCAGGCAAATCACCACAGTAACCAATCATGTCACATCAGATTTTTACATCACCAAAGCGAGACTGACGTCACAATTGTGTTGATGCAGCAAAATGTGCGCACACACACACACACACACCACACACACACACAGACGTATCCATGTTTACTTCCATAAATACAGCTGGCTGTATGTCATGTCACGTTTTCTGTGGATCTGGGTCACATCAGGGCGGTAGACTGTTCACACTGGAGTCTGATGCTGGTCACATTTAAACTAGTGTAGTGTGAACAACCAAGCAGACCTGCAGCCTGAGCTGACATTTTATAAGGGGGCACAGACCTGGACTATGAATAGTGCAGCACTGACTCATAAAAGGTTGAGAATAACTCACTAATCCATTTTACTTTGAGACCATCTTCACTCGGTGTTTGGTCAGGTTTAGACATAAAAACTTTCCCGTTTGGAGCTGACAGTTTTCCTGTAGATACAGGAAGTATCATGGTAGGGATCATGATTACTTTCAAAGAATAATAGAACTAATGACTTAGAGCTGATGGCTCAAAGTGCCATTGAAACTACGGAAACTACGCAAGCCGTGAGCAGCCATTACTGGAAATATTCTTGATCCCACTATCAAGACAACAAAGCTCATTTTCAGGTGATAAGTTACTTAAGTTGATGAAGACTGTCTTTGGTTTATCAAAGTTTTTTAAAACAATAAAATCTTTTTTTTTTTTTCAAATGCACAACATGAGAACGTTCAGTTCAGCCTCCGTACAGTAGTTTTAATTATTTCTGAAAACTACGATAAATCAAGAGTGCCTTTGCTAAACTTTAAAGGCATTATAGAAAATGTTTAACAATTTTTGCAATATTCAGTAAAATTGGGTCAACTACACCATACACTATGATTGATTAAAAGCTTTAAATATATAAACATTATTCATCAGCAGTGAAAGCAATGGGGCTGGAAAAAAACATCCGCCAATCATCTCAACATTCCTTAACTTTTTTTATCCGTCTACTGGCTCGTCAATCACTTTTACTACTGTAGGAAGAACGGGTAATAGGCGAGACTGACCAATGAGAGTGACTGGTTGGCGAAAGTAACGCTGCCACCCGGAAGCTGCGCGCACGAGTCTGGCATTTACAGCAGGTAGCTAACATTGTTCTGCTAGCAGTTAGCAATGTTCAGACGACATTCCACTTACATGAGTTTGCAACATGATACCTGCTGTCTGCTAAACACCGGAGTGATTTGTGAACATTATTTTGTGGCCGAAGGAGGGAGCTGTGAATCTCACAGGTTGGTCTTGCACATCCGCATTATTCAAAAACTCGCCAAGTCTCTGCTTTCTGAGATGCCAAAAGATCTTGTATAGCACCTTTAAGACTGTGCAAGAAAGCAGACAGAATTACACATGCTTGCCTCAGTTAGTTGTATATATTTTGACCAATCACTCATTAAAAGGAATAGTTAACCGACAGAATGATATAACTATTTTCCACTTCCCCTCATGGTGAGCAAGACTCTGGAGCACTTTTTTAATATCTCAAATGCAGCCAGAGATTAGGAAGGTTTCTCTTTCCCCCCCCCAACTTTCATATGGTGGAGTTTGCCGGGGTCCGAGCCAAAAAGGTCCATAAAAGTCCACCAAAACTTATCAATATTCCTCCATACTGCTTGTCCAATGTAATCCAAGTGTCCTGGTAGCGTCCAGAATTTACTCAAAACGACATCATTTAGTATATTTTTAGAGCCTAAACTGTGCTATATCCTTTTTCCTGCAAGCACGTCCGCGACACTACGGAAGCCTCGGCTATCAGAGCCTACTCTGCCAATAATGCAAGCGTAGAAGGAGAAATTTGCAGTTTACATTGTGCGAAGAGTACCAGAGCGGCAGAAAAACCGGGACAAACACAGGAGGGGTTGGATATTGATTTAAAACAAGGAAAGAAAGAAAAAGAGAACGCACGATCTCGTCTGCCGTGGCTTCCGTAGTTTCGTGAACGTTCATCTGCATCCTTGCTAGGCATGTGATGTAGTACTGTTTAGGCTCTGAAAATATACTAAATGATGTCATTTTGAGTAAATTCTGGACGCTACCCACTCAGGACACTTGGATTACATTGGATGAGCAGTATGGAGAAATATAGACACGTTTTTATGGACTTTAATGGATCTTGACTTTAAAAGGTAAGTGGAAAATAAAGTTACATCATTCTGTGGGTGAACTATTCCTTTAAACTGGGTGCTAGCCTCATCTTTTGCTGATCAAGAAGACCGAGCTAATAACCATTTACAGGAATTTCTTAATGAGAAAATGCTCATTTCTTGAGATAAAAAAAATAAATGTGACTTCCTCTCATTTTTCCTTGATATTTGAGATATAATTTAACTCCTAATGTTGGGATAAAGATTAGAAAATAAATAACTCCACGAGTGAGCGCTTTCTGCAAAACACGTCACCTGCCTTTAAAAGAGTTTTTTTTAATTTTATTTTTTTTTAACATCCCACGTGCACACAACATGGTGCAGATGAAACAAACCAATTTTTAAAAAAAGGACCATTATTTTCTTTTGCCTGGAAAAAAAAAATCATTTTGAGAAAAAAAGAAAGCAGAGCCTGCAGTGACAGTTTAGTTATTTTAGTCATTTTTAGCCTTATTTATTTTGAGAGTGCTGCTTTGACATTTTCCTTTAAATCTGTAAAGTTCAAAATCAGTCATTTTTGAGAAAAACCTCACTGTAACATAAGATTTGGATTAAAAACAGTTTCTGGCATTGAAAGGAATAAATCAATGAAGCGCAGCGCTCGGCAAACTCAACTGAACAAACATTCACTCTCCACTTAGTGTATGGAAATCAACCAGTTACAGCTCAGTACGTCTCCAGCTTGTAATGAGCAGTGAAGTAAGCAACTCAACACTGCTGAGGGATTTTACCAGTTCCTCACTGTGAGCCCATATTTAGCAAACCAAAAAAAAGGGTGCTGAAAGAATTGCATTTTAAAGCAAACTCTTCTCCCAACATTCTCGCACATGCAGGCTTGAAGTGTTTTAAATTCAGTCTGTGCTGCTGTTCACCTGAAAAATGAACTACACAAAGGGCATGAAGTGCAGAGTGATTCAACATTACAACAGTGGTAGAGCAACAAAAAGGCAAAGCTTCTCAAAATAAACTGAATTTTTTGTGAGCAATGCCAAAATGAAGTGCAATAGTTCCCACCTTCTGCTTTCATAGTTCACTGTTGTTTTTTCAAGTCTTTTTCATATTGTTACCACATCGTCTTTCATCCTCCGCTGGGAAATTTCCATAAATCCCCAAACACAAAGAAGGGTCACACTGTAAGTCTGAGGTGAAAAGTACTAAAGAGAGGAAGGAGGGGCTTCTCTAAGAGCAGCTGGTCAGGATGTTTCAGACACTTGCAATGGACTGTTAGCAATTACTGCACATTGTAATTCCACTTCAGAATATTTCTTCACATCGACGGTACAGAGCTGATAAAATATGCATCATCTTCCCACGGTCCAGTCTCTCGGACAGCCGGCAGCAGGGTCGGGTAGCCTCCATACGTTGTGTGTGTGTGTGTGTGTGTGTGAGTGTGTGCGGCAGCAGTCAGTCGACTCTCCAGGGAAATCATTTAGTGGAGAACTTGAGGCCCAGTCAAAGCCTGCTCACTGCTGATAAAAGGGTCATCCCGTGACCGGGTCCTGTCCCGCACCCTCTCAACATCCCGTTTCAAAATCCCATCAGCCATACGATGATTAACTCGGAGAGAAGAAAGATTAAAGGAAAGGAATATCATGAAAGAAGAGCAGGCGCAGGGTGTGCAGTGTCCATGCAATCACACAAAATGCCTCAGTTTTACTGGCCGGGGTGTAATGGCTGCCTTTGAAGGAGCCACTTTGATGTGGGTCCTCCATAAAGTAACGCTTCAGCTTTTCAGCCATTTTCCGCATAGTCATGGATCTACCCATCTCAAGTCATTTCTGCTTTGGACGGAGTACATTCATTTTATTTATTCCAGAGGACGGAATAAACATAAGCCTATCCTGTTAAAGAATGTGATGCGAGGCAGCGCACAATTTGCACCATGTCAAAACTAATTAAGCTTTAAACATTGTCATGCCAAAGATAGCCTTCTCCATTTGGTCATTCATTAAAAATATGTTGCAATTAAGATGATCCATTATGAGCTTAATTGCAGAATTAATGCCATCAAAACCATACACACACAGCAGCAGCTGGATTAGTGGAAAAAAAGAAAAGAGGAGGAAAAAAACATGGGAAAAATCATGCAGACAGCTGAAGATGCTTCAGGAAAACCATGACCAGTCCAACTTGACACAGCTTATGATCAGCTGATCAGGTGTCACCTTTATTCAAGCACTTATGCTAACAGATAACTACAGTTTACTCACCGTAATGATGACAAATACAGCAGATAATCGCTGGGAGGCAGCGAAACGGCTGCGCCTCGCAGCATCATTTGTTTTGCACTCAGTGACAACAGTAAATTGATAATCTGCTATTATCTGTGTGGTAGGCCTGAAATAAAAGCCACACATAGGAGGAGCCTCCTTAATGGCCTCGTTTTCTGGAGCGATGGATGGATGGATAAGAAACGAGGGGAGCGCAGACGCACAGCCAATTAACAAGGAGCCATTTAACCTTTTCGCTGAGGGAGACAAGATAGGTTCAACATGTGGAGGAAAATCAAGAAGTGCAGGAGTGATTAAACAGTGTTTATGTCTACAATCGTATGCAGCTCCATTTCCTGCTGTATCCACTTCCCTATTTTGTACAGTAGCGCCGCAGATATAATGAGCCCTCTAAGTTTATGCGGTGGCACGCATTGCTTCTTGCTGCAGAGAATTCCTCTGTAACAGCTAGTTTGTTTGAAATGTTAGAGGCAGACTCAACACCAAAAATGGAGAAAAAAAACAATTAGAAATAGTGAAAAAGTCAGTTTGTTTGTGGCCTATGTAAACTTTACACAAGAGGAATAGCTTTATGCACAGCTCCACTACTTCCTGAACTAGTACTGTACCTTTGTTTCCTGTCTTCCGGTGATTGGATGAAATGATTAATCCAGCTGTGTCTGATCTCAGCAAATGGTCAGACACACCTGGATTAATCAGTTCATCCAATCTTGAAAGACAGGAAACAAAGGTGCAGTATTAAGTTCAGGGAGTAATGGAGCTGTGCATAAAGCCCATTTACCATTTTATCATAAACTTCAGCTTTTAATAAAAAAAATTAAAATACAACTAAATTCTAATTTGAATGTGCAAATCTTTCGTTTGCAAAACTGAATCTGCTTCAGTGTATAACCATCAGGTTTTTTTTTTTTTTAAAAAAAACAACTTGCATGCATCTATGAATTAATGTATACATTTATTAATGTATTATTGCACAGCACCTTGGCCAGATGTTATATTGTTTTTAAAGTGCTTTAAAAATAAAACGGTTTCGTAACAACAGGGGAATAATTCTACTTCATGCTTAAATACTGTAAAACTTTGTTTAAACATCTTTTAACTTAAAAAGAGAAAAGAAGAAACCTCTCTGCTCCAGCTCTAAGGAACCACAACAACACTGCATATGCAAACATGCACTCACAGGTGCAGTTTGCTCCAGACAGATTCTCTACAGGGGGTAAACATAAAAAAGTCACATTTTCTGAGCGGCACTTTAAAAAGGAGAGACTGAATTCATTAAAGACTTCTAAAAAGCCTCTAAATCCAAACACAAAGGGCAGAAACTGTTTGATTTAAACTGAAGCATAATTTTTATGAGACACATTAGCTCGAATAGTGTATTTACTTGGTATTATGCAAAATACCAAACTGTAAATACAAGTATTTAACCAGCAAATGACTTGGCTCCAATATATTGAAGAATTGGGAT
Source organism: Atherinomorus stipes (assembly GCA_023101725.1). Classification (NCBI taxonomy): domain Eukaryota; kingdom Metazoa; phylum Chordata; class Actinopteri; order Atheriniformes; family Atherinidae; genus Atherinomorus; species Atherinomorus stipes. Next base: position 1,165,526 of record JALJCO010004337.1, read on the forward strand.
TCTGTGCCAAATGCTGCTGCTTACTGTGTATGTTATAAAATGGAATAAAAATTCAGGGAATATTTGTTATTCAACCTTTAGAAAACTACACATCCACATGCATCCTGACTCAGGAGCGGCTGTAATGAGCACTTCCCATATTTTCTTTTAAAAAAGTTAAGTAATCTCTGGAAACCTTTGTGTGGATCCAGAAAGCATGTTGAATATACTTTCTCCTCATATAACATTTATAAAGATCCTGCACCTGCTAACATGCATGGTCCCTGAACAATTTTACTTCTGTTGACAAGTTCTTGGACTTTTACTTCCAACCACAGTTCATTAAGTCAGGGGTGCCCAAGTCCAGTCCTCGAGAGTAACTATCCTGCACATTTTGGTTGTATCCCTTCTCCAACACACCTGTATCAATTGAATGACTCATTACGAGGCTTCTGCAGAGCTGAATGACACGCATGAGGGGATTAACCATTTGTCCAGTGGTTTGTAAGAATTCAGGAAGTAGGTCTTGAGGACTGGATTTGGGCACACTTGTATTTAATGGTCACAACTTAAAAAAAAAAAAAAGTACAGCTCACTTACTGTATATACAGGTACTACCCAAAAAATTAGAATATTCTGAAAAAGTTCACTTATTTCTGTAATTCAACTTAAAAGGTGCAATTTACATATTGTTTAGACAAATATGTAAATCAATATATTTCAAGCTTTTATTTGTTTGAATGTTGCTGATTAGAAGTTGCAGCTTAAGAAAATCTCAAATTCAAAAACTTAAAGTTTGGGGGCCAATCAAGCAAGGTAATCCCATGGTTGTTGAACCAAGATTTTGTAGTTTTGGCAGTGTGTGCAGGTGCAGAGTCCTGCTGGAAGATGAAGTCTGCATCCCCATACCGCTGGTCCACTGAAGCAAGCATGAAGGTGTCCAAAATGTCCTGGTAGACGGCTGCATTGATGCTGGACTTGATGAAGCACAGAGGACCAACACCAGCAGCTGACATGGACCCCAGGTCATCACAGACTGAGAAACTTAACACTGACCATCTTCTCCAGGCTGCTGTCAGCCCTCCGGCTTGTTCACTGTTTTCTTCCACACTTCTTCCTTCCACTTAACTGTCCATTAATGTGCTTTGAGACAGCGCTCTGAGAACACCCAGCTCCTTTTGCTATCACTTTTTGTGTCTTTCCCACCTTGTGCAGGGAGTCGATGATGGTTTTCTGTACAACTGTCAGATCAGCAGTCTTCCCCATTGTTGTGAATTCTTCTAAATCAAGACAGAGACTTATTAAAGGCTCAGGGCACTTTTGCAGATATTTTGGATTACTTATCTGATTAGACTGACATTCTGAGCCTACAATACTGGAGCTTTTCACAGTATTCTAATTTTTTTGAGTTTTTAATTTAGAGGTTTTCTAAAGCTGCAACTTCTAATCAGCAACATCCAAACAAATAAAAGCTTGAAATATATTGATTTACATATTATTTGTCTATACAATATGTAAATTGCACCTTTTAAGTTGAATTCCAGAAATAAGTAAACTTTTTCAGAATATTTTAATTTTTTGGGTAGTACCTGCATACCAGTTTCATAATCTCCACAAGTAAGTTTGTTTACTTCTCTTTCCCGAGGTAACTGGTTTCCTCAATATTTTCAAGTAAACGTAAGACCAGAACTGAGGATCTCTGCATTACTGTCTTTGTGCTGGATTTCTCATGCCGTTGTTACGTCCGGACTCTGTTAGGGCTTTAGGAAAGGTAAACATTTCCTAAAGCCCTGGCAGAGTCAGGACGTAAAAGCTGTCCATTTCTCTAGAATAAAAATGCAAAAAGGGGAGCATAATTCAATTCCTGTGGTTTTAAAGTTTCTAGTAATCCTGCAGAGGACCATAACTGATGTCATGCAGCACATTTCTGCATGTTAAAACCTTTTTTGCAATTATAATTTGTTTCTATTTCAGTTCATGCGATTGAAAAAGTGGGTTAATAAAAGCAAGCTAACACATTTGCACTCCTTTTCACCCATACAAAAAAAATCCTCCTCAATCAGTTGCTGAAAGCTATGAGGTCAAAGTGGGGCGATGTGTGTGAGTATAGGTTTGCGGTGGAACTTCATTTTGTGCTGTTCTCAATGTGCCCTTTCAGACGGGGCACCAGGATCCCTGAGAGGATGACACGACGGAATTAAAGCAGAGAATTTCTGATGAGATAAAGAAAATACGAGATGCAGAAATGGGACAGTTGCTTTTAAAGCATGAGATAGAAAAAAGACGCTGAAAACAGAGTTGTGATTTTTATTCACTCCACTGTGTTCCAAACTAAATCCATCTCACCTCATCACGCTGTCTGCTGTAATGCATTTCCCTGCCTAATCTTTTTGTTCTTCTCTTCAAATAACTGCTCCTCTCTGCACACAAACACACCTGACATAAAAGGCGTGAGATAATCGTGACAAACAAGGCTGCTCGTATCCGGGGGGAAGCTTTGTCAGGCGCCACAAGGGGGGAAATCTTTAGTGTTCCTCATGCTCACGTAATCAGATGACTTGGTGGCAATGTAGCAGGTGATATTAACAGCTTTCATGGTTAGGTGGCCTGTCCGGACCCTGGCAGCTGCAAAGGCCACAATATCTAAGATGAAGACGTGGAAGATTTTGCAAAGGAGAAATGATGTTGGAAGTTAGTCACCACATTAACGTAGTGTCATTGTTTGCCAACAGCTTCAAAATGCAGAGTGAGGGCAGTAAAACACACCTGCTCAGCAGTTTAAGCACACGAAGGTCTATTTATTTTTTTAATCTTGAGAAGACAACTGGTTACTTTTAACCCTAGTGTGCTATGTTTAGCTTTTCTGCCATAGAGGTAATAGATTCTGCAACAAAAATTCAATATCTCATATTGGAGTTTGATGCTTTTCACATCCTATTCTGAAGTTGGACACAAAAGGGAGAGAGAGAAAAAGGGAGAAACATCCTCCCAACACAATCAGAATAAGGCCCGACTTCTACTGATTTTCAATTATCCATCGCTTGGAGCTGAGGCTTGTATTTAGTTTGTCATTTTTACAAGCAGGAGCTGAAAAGCTCTGATTCATTGCCTGCTTTATATTTTGTAAATACAAGCAGCTGACTGGGAGACTGTTTTGGGGTAACAACAAGTAGAGGATGCATTTGCAAACTCAGATGTCTGCCACTGAGTTAGAAACTCAGGAAGTGAGACAACATAAGCAACGAACGCCCCAGCTAATCCCCATGTCACCAGTCCATGGTGTTCAATTATTTTAATGAGTGAATAATTCATTGTAATGAAAGCTATTCTGTCAGTGATGCAGCATGACGCTGCTCTAGCTGTAACACTCTGATAATTGTTCTGTCATGGTGCTTTAAGTTGAGGACAACTGCAGGGAGTTTATAGAAGGGATTTTAATATCATTTAATCACACTTCAGGTTGACTGCACAATAAAAATACTTTTACATGCTATAATTATTTGTTTGCACCTTAGGTGTAATTAAAGGGACTAGAGGCAGGAATAAAAAAAAACAAAAAACAAACATCCATGTCCTTTTTTTATGCTAGTGGGTGATGAAGCGCAAAATTCCAAAAAGAACGAGCCCACCCACGTCTCTCTCCATTGCCTTGAACAGGCTGTGTGCTGCAAAATGCACTGCAATTCGGTGGCCGAATTTCCCGCGCTGCCCTGCGGACGTGACGTCAAATGACGCTGCATATGCGTCCCTGACAGTTTTGATACAGGAAGGAGATGGTCGGGGTAAATTCAAACACTGTAAGTGATAGTTATGGATTCTTCTGCCGTCAGCAAACGACCCAGATCAACTGAATTACACAAACAAAATTATGAAGAAAAATACTATCAGCGTAATAAACATTATAGCTTCAGTTTGTGCACGCTCCTGTGACGGCCTGGCTTGTGGCTGCAGTTATCTGAAGCGCCAGTTGCGAGTTTCATTTCTTAATCTTGCCTCTAGTCCCTTTAAACCTACGTGTGAAGTTATACAGCTGGCTTCCCATTTTTGTTTGTTGAATATGTACATATGTACAGCAACGAAAAACGAGTCTCTCCACATCTTCCTGCTGGATGCACCTAACACAGGTTACTTAGCTTGATCATGAGCTTCGGAGGCCTGTTTCATTTGTTTTTTTTAAAAGGTGCCATGACAACAAATTTAACTATTCTGTGGTTTTTGGGGGTATGATCTGTGGTGCACTGATGAGGCCATGTGAATGTCAAGAGAAGTATCAAAGTCTCTGTTCAGCTCTTTCAGCTTTGTGTCTGTTTAATAATGGTTGAATCAGACAGCAGCTTATTCTATGTAGGTTTTCATTCCTCATAATTCACATTCACTGTATTCCTGAACATAGAATTCAAGTCAGGGTTTTCTCACAAATGGATTAAAAAAGAAAAAAAAAAAACTTGCAGCAACACTGAAGGAGGCGACCACAATGTTGTCATAACCTGTAAGTTTATTTATTTTCTAAGTCTTAATGCTGGTACTCAAGGACCCCTGTCGTGCAGGTTTTCAAGATGTTCATACATAACACACCTGAGTCAGATGAATGACCCGTCAGCAGGCTTGGAAAGAACTTGAAGAGCAGTTCAGTTGACATGAATCAGCTGTGGGGAAGTTGGAAACCTGGAATACATACAGGGCAGGGGTTCCTGAGGATCAGAATGAAGAAACACTGTTCTACATGCTGTCTTGTCTGATAGACATACGATTTTACTGTCTGAAATGCCCACGATGCTAACAGCCTCTTAGTAAACATGCTCTGACTGCTAACTACTGGCAGGTTGACCCAGTTTCCAAATAAGGTTTTCGCCTATCAAAAAATAAGTCAACTTGGTCTCTGGACAGATCATATCATTACTGCACCTAACCCTTTTACAAGACTACATCGCATTCCCAGCAAGCACGCCGATGCGCATAAACGAAACAACGGAAGCCACGGCAGACGAGATCACGCGTTCTCTTTTTCTTTCTTTCTTTCTTTTAGATCAATATCCAACCCCTCCTGTATTTGTCCAGGTTTGTGTAGAGCTCTTGCACTCTTATCACAATGTAAACAGTGAATTTCTTCTTCTACGCTTGCATTATCGGCAGAGTAGGCTCTGAACGCCGAGGCTTCCGTAGTTTCGTGACCGCGCATGTGCGCGCTTCATGGACGTAAGCAATACTTCTTTTTAGACTCTAAAAATATACTAAATGGCGTAGTTTCAAGTAAATTCTGGACGCTACCCACTCAGGGCACTTGGATTACATGGGACGAGCAGTATGGAGGAATATTGACAATTTTTTGTGGACTTTTATGGACCTTTTTGGCTCGGACCCTGGCGAACTCCATTGGGGGGGAACGAGAAGTCGCCCTGAACTCCGGCTGCATTTGATATATTAAAAAAAGTGGTCCAGAGTCTTGCTCACCATCAGGGTAAGTGGAAAATTAAGTTAAATCATTCTGAGGGTGAACTATTCCTTTAATGAGGAGGGAAATGAAATCCCCACGCCCCCCGAAAAAGTGATGTTTTTTTATGGAGAATTGACATATGCATCAACTAGTTTACACTGTATGTCACTCATTTAAAATAATTGTTGAACAACAATTCAAAAGGAACAACAGATTTTCAGTGGTTATTTTCAGTAAACTTTTATTTTAATTTCAAGTTATTTTAGTGACCACTGAGTTTTTGTGTCATTAACAGAGGGGTGCCAACAATTTTGTTCATGTTTGTATATGCAAATATTACTCCCACTGTATCATTGTACACAGTTGGGCACCATTGTGTTAACACATCTCAGTATAGGTAAATTTGAATCAAGCTGTTACAACTTACATACTTTAAAGCAGAACTCAGTCACTTCAGCTCGGGGCTGTCCTTTCACTATAGTAAAGTTTGTACCCACAGTACACAGATGTCTTCCCTACCTGTCTTTCCTCTATTTTGACCCTATATATTTTTCTTAGCTTTTACTAGCTTGTTGATGCTACTTTGCTACGATGTTAGCAGCAGCTCATCTCCCTCTGCTCAAACAGAGTCCTGTGTCGCCTGCAGTGTTTTACCACGTTTTGCAGATAAATATGCCATGGGTTATATTTTTCTCTGGTTTTGGCAGGTAGGAGGTAAGAAAAACTTATTTACTTTTTGTGGACACGAAAAGTGATTGAGCCTATACGGCTGTGAGGCTCGGTGATGCTCACCCGGCACCCAGGCAGCACAAGCTAAGTGAACCAGATCTTCACTCTGGTCCAGCAAAGAGTTGGTTTTGAGAGCCAGGAGCTGGTGTTTAGGTGGTGGGAGGCTAAACAACAAGTTTTTAGTCTGGTTCTGGCGCAAACCAGCGCCGGAAGCAGCTCGGTGGATAGGGGACCTGAGTGCCATACAGCAGTTTCTGTTGTCGCAAGATATGCGTCGGGTCTGCTCAGGCAGACATCAAAATGACACTTGTTCCACTACTACAGTCATGTTTACGGCTCTGCCACTCAGGAAATGCATCTTATTAGAGCAGCTGTGTTTTCCACCTACTTTTGAAATGAAATACTGTATATTACTTAATAGTGATTACATGCAAGAACCAAAAATACATACCAGGTTTATTGGACAGCAACTGTTTACAGCAAGGATGTAAACCTGGTCTTCTACCCTTAAGGCAAACTAATGTAGCACCAATAAAATTTTAACTCCCACTTCCAGAGCCAAAATTCATCCTTCACAAGAAATTATATCTAACATCCCAAAAGCCGTACAGATATCAGAGGCACTGCTAAATCACCGAAGGGCAGGCTGAGATAAGATACTTTCCTCCCCGGGATTAATATCTGAGGAGCTGACCCACTTTGGCAGGTCCTCACAGCGTCTGAATACGCAATATTTTAATGAACTGGTCGTATTAGAAATGGTTAATTTAACCATTAAAACTTGATTTTGCTCACAATAAAAGCCAGAGTAAGCGATGTGACGGTAATGAGTCTGGCTCTCTCTCTCTCCATCTCTGCTGACTGGAGTGAAAGAGTTGCTCGCCTACTCTGTGCTGCAGGAAGACAGCTGGAGACACTGAACTGGACAAGAACACATGGGCTGCACAATGTTAACGATAGACTGAAAGTGGAGTCTGGTCAAGGGCATGCCAACAGTCCAGAAAAAAAAAAAAGCTTTATGTATTTACAATACCAGGAGCAGAAATAATTGGTATTACAGAAGAACTACTTTATACAAAATAACCCTCTTCCTGTGGCACAAAGGAAACAGGACTATTCACATCTCAGATTATATCCTTATTCACCAACATTTGCAATCTGACAAAGGATGTGCATCTGCAAATGTAGCTTGAAAATAGTGTATTCTGACAGGATATCATGGTCACATCAGTTCAAGTTCACAGCGTCAAAGAGCTCAATTGAATAAAACTTAACCCATTTAACAGGAAGTATTCTGTTTGCTCAAATTAGTCAGAAAACTTTCCAAAGGCTTGTGTGTGCTGTTCAGAGCAATGAAAAAAGGAGATGAACTCTCATGCAAAGTTCACCACATCTCCTGACTGTCAGCAGTTGCATCAGTCACCAAAAACTAAATTTGAAAACTCAAGCGTGCAGAAAGCTTTTAGGACTCACAGTGGGGGTTTCACCTTTTAAAAGATAAAGAAATAAATAGCAAAAAAAAGAGTCAGTGTGCACAACAACATTAGAAACATCTTCAGGGACTAAGTTCTGACATCACAAACGAATTACATGACTGAATGATCAGTTATTTCTGCTTCTGGAGAGCGTGGTGAAAGCTCACTGACATGGAAGGACAAATCACAGTGTACTCAGAAAACAAAGCCTCTATTTTTCCTTTTTCCTCATTTGGCCACGGCAGCTAGTCTCTTCTTCTTCTTTGTCCTTTATCCTTCTGTTCAACTATTTGCACATATCAGAAATGAAAACATGCACACTTTATTTAAAAAAAAAAGAAAAAGGTTAACTTTAAATTCCCTCGAACCATCTACCATAAATTTGACGCTTTTCTAGTTTCATTTACCTCAAGAAAGAATAATTGAATGAGGAGAACTCTCCTTTTGGATTAAAGGGGATGAGCATGAAAGAATTTTAAAAGCTCAGAAAACCTTTTGCTGGTAACAAATGATAGAATATGCCGATTGTCCCCTTCAATATTCCATCTCATTCTCTTTAAAGGTACAGTATGTAAGAATTACTGACATCTAGTGGTAAAGATGATAAAAAATTTTTAAAATTATATGAAGAGGGGGAGAAAGGGGGTGAATTAATAATGATTAAAGAAAAGAAAATAAAAATAAAATATTTAAACCTCTACAATCCTGTGTAGAGCTGCTGAATGAAACCTGTCAAGATGTTTTTGCTTTTGTCCATTTGTTCGTTTACAATTCAGCTACTTTGTCTGTTGGTATAATGGTGCAGCTATAAGAGCAAAAATTGATTCCACATTAAGTTCTGTGCATGTGTTGCATAAATTTCTACTTAAAAAAAAAATCCAATTACAGTAACCTCCCTCTGTGGTTCTTGTTGATTAAAGAAGCAAGTGGAATATTTAATGGCCACAATATATGGAAACGCTACTGGCACATGGCTGGATGTTAAATAATATTAATAAAACGGACGGGAAACTATAAAACAGGATTACAGTTGTCAAAGAACAGATTTTGATTCAAAGCAAGCTGCATAAATTACTGCCACACACTCCAGGTTCTGTGCTGCGCAGGAAAGAGGCTCGCCTCTGCGATTTTATCTAATTATGGGAGAATTATAAAGACACCAAATATAAGAATATCCAGATAAAATTCAGGGAGAAGAATAATAACTTGAGGCACAGCAGCAATTAGAAGAAGCTTCTAAAAGCACGCGTCTTCATAAAGAAACAGCTGACACAGATACAAATATAAATGATGCTTCATACTGATTTTAGTGCATAATTAACTTTTAACATTTCAAAATTGACTTTCAAAGACTCAGGCTTATGTGAGCTTAAGTAAACCTCCAAAATATCCACCAGAATATATAATCCCAATGCCTTATACTCCAAAATAGTCATCAGTGCCTAAAATGCAACTCCATCTGTGGAAAATGCTGATCTGTACAGAGAACAATTCTCCGGGTTTTTTGTGCTTGTAGCAACACTGCTGGGCTCCCTGAAGACTTGTTTCCACAGCTATTCTATATTTTCAAACTTTTTGTCATTCATTGTCAGCATTGACAAAAAACATCTATAAAAGCAGCAATAAGAAAGGATTAAAAATACCAAGGAAGCAGTCTCAAGTCACAAGTTTCCTGGAGAGCACTCACACTGATTTATTCATTTGACATGAGGAGGAACTTTATGATGTGTTAAACCTTTAGATAAAGAATTAAAGTCCTAAAACAGTATTAAGCACAGTATTGAAAGGAGTAAATCAAACACACAATAAAAGAAAATACCATTATATTCAAGATACTCCGCTTATTGGGTAACAAAGTTAAAAAAAAAAATATGAGCCACAGAGAGGCAAAGGTTGGCAGTGAAACTGAAAATTCAGTTAAAGATCTGATCAGGGATTAAAACTCTGACATTTAAGCCCACACATCTAACCTTTAGGATCCAACAGTTCCCTCCGGCAATGAGGAAATTGTGCTGGTTGCTGCCTTGCCCAACCCAAGTAAATGATACAATGGATTTAATCAAAATGCCATGTCAATAAATGAATGAATAATGATTTAAAGAGAAAAAACAGAGATAGATTCATGGTCCTTGGATTCTGTTAGGCCATGCTGTTTTGCTGCATATTGAACAAATTCAAAGGTCAACTTAATTTATCAAGTGCAGTCAAAGCGATGAACATTTGTAGAAATTGTAATCTCATAAATGTTATTAATACAATTCTCGTGTGATTTGCATAATCAGATCTGCAGCAAGGTCGCTGCTCTTTGTCTGATTCACAAGAGCAGACATTAATTTAACCTTGGAATTGATAAAAATCAATGATGGACTTTTACAGTTTGACTGTCCGTTCTTCCAGAACAAGAATAAAATCTGCACCACACACAGCAGTGAACGTGGAACAAGCCACCATCAAAGCAAACAAATCCTGATGAAGATCCACAACAGAGAAATCATTTAAGCTTTAGGAGGAATCTGAAAGATGCAGTGTGGAGTAAAAAAAATCAAAAAGGTAAAAACTGATTTTTATACAAATGCTATACGAAAATACTTGACTTTATTTTCTTATAATGAGCAGTTTGTATGATTTAACGCGGGTCCACATTCATGGCCGTGGCAAAGTACTACAGTGTCTGAATGAACAAAGCTGTGTGTGTGTGAAGTGAGCGCCTTGAGTTTAAAAGGTAGAGTCCGAAGTCCCCCCACTATTTCCGTTTGCAAACAGCAGCATTCAAACTTAGCGCCCCTCCCTCTCAGGCTAATGGCCGCCTCATTCAAACTATTCAGCATCAAGTCTCTCCTTCAGAGCTCAGAAGCAGGTAAAAGCCAAACTGATATTAGCCCTGGTTTTCCAACTTGCATTATCTAAAGCTCTTACCTTTTCTTCGGTGCATCCGCCGTTTTTACTCTCTTTCTTTTTCCTTCAAGAGTTTGAGTGACTGGCGTCTGCTCCAATCATGAGCTTATTCCCACACAGCGTCTTGTCCTTGGTTCTGTCATTGGCTGGTGATATAAACAGAAATCTCCACCCAGAAACGTCCCGAACACAACAAAACAAAGCTAAAGAGCGAATTACAGGCAGGGGGAGAGAGAGTTGCATTCAAACACGCCACGGGAGGCGAGTAGAGGCCAAAAGGCGCAGTTTGAGACGGATTTCCACTTGCACAAGTCTGACGTTTATTTTCAGGGGGGAAACGTCGGACTCTACCTTTAAACATTGCAGTACCAGCTTTGACTGAGTGGCGCCGGAGCATTGTTTGAGATAAGTACTGCTTTAAAAAGGCACACAGAAGACAACAGTCTTTAGTAGTGAGGAAAATTAAACCTACATCATTGGATATGGCTGCATAAGAAGATAGAGATGCATCTGAGATACAGTGTAAGGGATCATACTGCCTAATGCAAGAATGAACACATTGATTACTCTGATCAAAGAAACCAGGTCATCATAAGATAATCTGGAGAGATTTGTATTCTTCTTCTAGTGTCGTATGCAAACAACATTGTAGTTGTGATTTTACATCAACTGACAGTAGAGTAGATCAGGTAATAAAAATTTTGAATTTTGGCCACTGACACCTTTCTTCACAACTGCATGAAAAGGGGGTGGTGATGGTGGACATTTGAAATTGTTATGACTATTTTCAACCTCTAGGTGTCTCAAAATATTCACATTGTACCTTTAAGGATATTATGAGGCAGTTTTAAAGACCCACAACACAACTTTTAGCAGTTTTCTCAGTGATGCGCCCCTGATTGACAGCTAAGCTAGCATCCATCTTGCATCCTGTACTGTGAGCTCACTCCACCCAGTAAAAAAAAAAGGGGGGGAAATGGGGGGGGAGTTTTTGGGGGGTAATATGATGGTAAAGTATATTGTTTTTGATGAATAGAGGGGGAGGGAGGAGGGGGTAGGGAAATAAGGTAAAAAAGGATATAAAGGGAAGTTCGGGATTAAGGGAATATATATTTTTAACTATATTATACGAAATACAGAAAAGGGCGAACGGAAGGTACTAATGGGTAGAAAAAATCACTCAAGACGGAAAAGAAAAAGACAATTCGAAAGAATACGGTAGGGCGGGGGGGGGGGGAGGGGACAAGTATGGACGTCAGACAGTCTTGACTCTTGTTCTGTCCCTTCCTGTCTCTCTTTTCTCCAGTAATGTTTCCTTGCCGAATCCACCATTGTGCACGTTCGAAACACCTGCTGTGTGTTGGTGTGCTATCAAAACAAGTCAGAAATGCAGATTTTTAAGGTGGAAAAGCTACACTATGGGTCTTTGATGAAACTAAACCTCAGCAAGAACCACTCAAGAAGTCCTTCTGCACACAGCATCACTGTCCATGGAGCAATAACCAACATGGATTTTTAAAGCAGATAGATATTTCCACTTGTTTCCATTTCTGCTGACTAACACTGCCTCTGTACATTCATGGCCCTGTGATTGCAATTACATGACGCCAATGTGCAAAAAAAAAAAAAAAATAAAAAAAATCTAGCAGCTGGCATGCAGGTAGTTATTATGCACAGCAGCAGGCTGTTAACTATCAACCAGAAACAACCTGTCAGATTACTGTTGACCCTTAAGTACACTGAAGCTTCTAAACTTTGTCACCTAGTGCTCTCAAAATAAGATTAATGACACTTGATAGGGCAACTTTAGAAGCCTATCAGCGGCCTTGCAGCTTGTTTTTTCCCCCACTCTTTTTTGTACCCCGGCATCGAGTACACTGCAATTTAATGAGCAGCGGGGTAGGAGCGCCACAACAGAGAGAGATGATGGAGATGTAGTCAATTTGCATGTCAATGGCTGCAAATGTTGCTGTAACACGAAAAAAAAGAAAGGTGGTGAGGAACAGGAGAGAGCAAGAAGCTGCTGCAATTTCCAAGTTTGATTAAAGTGACCTTTTTGATTGGAAGCACAAGTCAGTACAGGGGCGCATGTTGTGTACATCTGTAAACAGTAATTTGCAGATAATTTGGCTAATTGACTGACTTATTGATCAGCAAATGAAACTAGTAAACAATTGCCGCGCTTCTGAAGAGGCCATTTTATTGGACTTGCTGAGCGACAGGGACTCCAGACATCTTCTCCAATGTATATCTGTGCGCACCGCGGCTACCTGCACTCTCATGCTTGAGTAACACAGTTAATAAGGAGCTTTAGCCTCACCAGATGAGAAGTGGTGTGTAACGGAGTGTGGTCATGCTAATGCAAACAGACATTGCTCATCACCGGACAGACTGCTGAGCTCACGCCTGTGCTGGCGATTTCTCCGACTTCAACTTCCAAAATAAATGTGTCAAAGTTATGCTCACAAACGTGCTGCACGTGGAGAAAATGACTTGGCAGAAAATGCATTCGTTTTATATGATCTTCTATGCAGGGAAAAAGGAAAAAAAAACGAAATTTAGGAATCATAAAAAAAAATTGGACAAAAAGACTGAATATGCTTTATTTTAAACATGTGCTTGTAACACAATAAATGATAATAATGCACATTCATTTTAAACCAAACTTGATCCAATGTGTTTGATCCAAAATTTCAGCAATCAGAAACGTAGACTGATAAGTGCCCCAATTGCTTTGTGTTACGGCCGCCCGGTTTTTAACCCCTTTGTTTTTCATTTTACATGCAACTCTAACTGCTCGATCCCTCTGTCCTCATTGGCCTGGCACCACACCACCATCATCTCCTCCCCCCCTTATGGGGGCTCGTCCGGGCGGCTGTAACACTTTAATTCATACAGTTGACACCCAGTTCAATTAGTGGGGGAAACAGAAATCATCATCCCTGGTTTTTACTTTGTTCTCTGTTCCTGCTTCACTTTACCAGCAGTGTCTCTGGCTGTGCTGGAAATGCAGGTGGTTCTGGCGCCTAATATTTAAAACACTTCATGTCCATAAACATAAGAAAAAAGGATAGAAAAAAAAACAAAAACACAAAACTTATTCTCACCACGACCCACCTGAACAACATAAATCTCCGCCCACACCTGCACCATGATATGAATTTTTGTCTTTTCTATCTGCTAAACAGCGTTTTTGCGGGTTACCTGTGGGGTATCTGTACTGTTGCAGGACTCTGGCGCACAAACTGCACAACACACATGCGGTCAGACATGCTGGTGCTGCGGCAGCATCAACCAAGCTGCTTAGTAGTCAAAAACAATGAAATGATCTGGACACACTTTCACAGCCTATAATCTATCAGAAAGAAAACCGAATTTATTGTGCCCTCTATGAATAATATAAAACATAGTAAGTTTCATTGTTTTATGAACCGGTAATTCTTGATTTCAAACTTTTTCTTTTATCCTTCTAAATATAACTGACAAAAACCAGACAAAAACTATCAGATATAGAAATGACTAAAATGTGAATAAAACAAAAGCATTTTCATCAGAAAGACTAAAACTGATAGCTGCCAAAAACAACACTAGTTACAAGTCAATCTCATGAATATAATTACATGATACATGTTTACAAAACATTAAATACAGATTTAATAAACAACATGCAAATCATTGAGAGTACCCATATTAATAAAGCCTATCTTCCCAGACTAGAACAGCAAAGACCTCCACCAAGCGGTTCTCCCCATATGGCCCTACTATATCTTCTATACTTTATCTCGCAATAATTAAAAATCCTTAAAAAAAATATAAAAATCTTGGATCCAGACGGGGATCTGGATCATCACCAAAATTCAATCAATTTTTCATCCTTCCGATAACTTTCCCCGAAAACTTAATCCAAATTCATCAACAACTGAGTTATTTTGCCAACTGCTTCCTTGTTGACGGTAAGAACGGCATCAAAACCATCAACACCAATAATGTTAAAATCAAAACTGCAAATTTCACTTATTAAACGACTGTAAATTTTAGATAAGCATTAATTTTGATGACCTGCAAATATGAATATCTGAGTCAGAAGTTTCCGACTGCCATCTATGTAAAATACAAACCACACAGACCAAAACTGAATATCAACTAAAATGAAAAATGAATAAAACTAAGTTTTATTCGAACAGGAAACATTTATAAAAAGGACATTATCTTTGACTTTGTGACACAAGTCAAGGGTCATGGTGAAAGAACCCCCTTACCCACCCACCCAACAAGTGAGACTTTCTGCCTTGTTGCTGAATTCACAGTGACATAAAAGCAAAAGGCTGCGAAAAGCAAACGATGCTGAACTGAGACACTGCTGTTCATAAACCATTCGGCTCCTCAGACCTCACCTCAAATTAGCTCACTGGGGACGAGAGTAAAAAAAAGATCCTACAACAACCCGCTGGTCTGTGTTTCTTACACCCTTCACTTCTCCAGCAGAACTTTCTGGACTGTGAACACACACACTGTACTCAACCACCAAAAGACTGCATGGGAAGAGGGGGCAGGGTCATATGGGATCCAAAGAAGACGGAAAACGCTGTGAGCAATCTGTCATCTGAGATGTTGGAAATGGCAAGGAGATGATTGCATGTAGCAGAGAGGAGGACAGTCTGCAAACTAATCGGCGTCCGACTATTCATTCCTGACACATTGATTAAGGAGAGTTGACAAGCTTGGGTGTGGAGGAGGAGGGTATGATGGGAGGAAAGCTCAGAAAGGCTAAAAACATGACTCGTTTGCATAAAGGGATAGAGAACGCCTCATATATTGGGCAGAGTTTTTATTCATTTTTTTTTGACATTTTAAATAAACAATGCATAAGTTGTGAGAATGGGCTCCTGCATGTATTTGTGTATTCCAAGCTTATGAGTGTTGGAGCTCCTTTTCTGCCCCAAGGCCCTTTGTCACCATGCAAAACCAGGAGCTCATAAAGAAGATACGCTAACAAGACTGGCATCTAATGAAATGCTGCACCTCTGCCAGCAAAAAGACAGTTTTACATGGCAGTGCTGACTGCTTTAGCATCCGGTTGCCTTTAGAGTTCTATTCATTAACACAATTTTCTGACCTATAACAGAAAATAAAAAAGACAAGTCAAGGTAAAAGGCCAGGATTCCACTAATCCACCAGGAGAAAGGCTGATGCTCATTTGGCCAAAAGCCACACTGTGCAGATTGATGGGTCAACAGGAAGCTTTGGAAAAATTTCACAAGTCTGCAACTCTGTGCCCTAAATGGGGAGCATGGAAGCCGCTTTGAATCCGGGACTCCATCTGGACGGGCTCTGTGGGTTTCCAGCCTCCATCTGATGGGAAACTCTGTGTCTATGATTGATTGGCAAGTATTTCAGACAGGGGCTGTATTTGGCAAGGAGTGTTGGCTGGCAGTGATGAGGCAATCAGGGCTCTCGCCTCAAGCAGAAAGAAAATGCTTCGGCATAATTTAGTTGCAGGGCTGACTGAGGATGAGAAGAGTTGCCTCTGCTACTGACACAAGCAGCAGTGGAGATGAGTGTTTTTAAGAGGCTTCCGTTGCCATCAGCCCATCACTTTCACTTAAACTTCATGGGGGACCTCATTGAATTCAAGTATGAAAACAATTAACATGACTGAAATCTTCTGGTTTTGCTTGAGATACAGCAATTTTCTTTCATAAAATTCCTCAAATTCTGGACTATGATAATTATAAGTGACACCTTACAAGGCATAAATAGTTACCTGTAGTGCAATCATCTCTGCACTTTGTAGATGACTACATACTGTACATGGATAAAATTAGCCACAGACAGCCACCATATATTCACAATAAAGTCACTTCAATGTCCATCTTTACCACTAGATGTCAGTAACTCTTAGACTCTGTATCTTAAAGTGTTGACATAACCTTGACATCAAGTAATTTTGGAATACAATAACACACTAAGACAAGTAGATCTGTGAAGTTAGAGGTCAATCTAACGTGTATTCACACAATTATCAGATGTTCAAGGGGTGCCGCTCGCTAGCAGCTAGCTCTTAGCTAGGAAACCTCATCGTGACATGACGTCAGCGAGATAGTGGTCGGCTCATTGCTTTACATGTATGATCAAAGCGGTAGAAAACATTAAAGATGGCTCCAGAGCAGCTAGATTGGAACTGGTTTGTATGGTGAGACCAGTAGCCAGTTCAGAAGAGTATGATGATGCTGAGGAATATGGGGGCATCAGACCTTACAGGTTAGAACCGGACTTATGGTCCGCTGCCTAGTCATTAACCCAGCTCCCAGTCCACTCGGTTCAGTGAAAA
This sequence comes from Atherinomorus stipes, assembly GCA_023101725.1. Classification (NCBI taxonomy): domain Eukaryota; kingdom Metazoa; phylum Chordata; class Actinopteri; order Atheriniformes; family Atherinidae; genus Atherinomorus; species Atherinomorus stipes. The sequence continues at coordinate 1,182,369 of JALJCO010004337.1, forward strand.
GCCTGAGAGACCCACACCAAGCAGACAGAGCTTTAAGGAGTGGACCCAGAAGAGCACCAAGCAGACCCACAACTGTCAAGGAGTTGCTTAGACCTGCACCGAGCGGGCCAAGACCAGCACCGGGACAATGCAGAGTCACGAGTGACAGTGGAGAGGCACTCACTCACTGCGTGAGCTCGCGGCTAACTGTTAGCCGGCTTCTTTATCCTCAATGTAATTCTGGATGTGTATGAAACTTAAAGGCAGGGTGGATGATGTTTTCCAGGAGCATTTTTTGCAATATTGCTTAAAGTCTTCTTTACACCCCGATTGCAGACAAACGTTCTGACACAAAAATTAAAATCACCTGTGGAACGTACAGGACTGGAAAAACCCGGACCTGTGATGATTGAATGATTATGTCCATCAAACTCGACTGTCGTTTGTCGTGCACCCACTGTGGGCGCTCGCGACTCACCATGACATCTCACAGTGCAGACGAACCGAGACGAACATGGCTGCTCGGTGCGCTCATCTATGCTGTTGTTTGCTCTTAAAAAGAAAAAAACGGATGAAGCTCAAGTCATGGAGCTGTTGGTGTTTGCAGTGAGGATGTTTTACGTCTCAGAAGAAGTTGGAGATGAGATAATTATCACTTTTAGGAAACGTGGTTCTTCTGTTGTTTACTGGGAAGCTAACAAGCTAGCCACTCGGGTGTACTCGGTTATGTTCGCTGACAATCATTCGCACATGCATTCCTGTGCCCTGGAGGCGTGGTTTCAGGGGGGCGTATCTTTTTTTTCAAATGGAGCTTGTTCGAACCGTTTTTCCCAAGATCCTACCCTGCCTTTAAACTAATATCGTCCTTATGAACTTCTAAACATTAACTTGCAGTAGCCTACAACTTGAAGGCTGAACCGCTACCGTTCATCTGTAAAGCTGGAAAAGGAACATACAGTAAAAAACTGCTATGAAGCCACTGACTTTCATGTTAAATTATTTGGGGACATTTTTTGACTGACGTTACATCCCGTTTCTGTGAACAGCACCACAGTGTGCTCAGATGTGCTGAAATGCTAACCTGATTTACATCATCTGGGTGCGTTCAACAAGTACACGCGGGGGCGTTCCCTTTCCTCACGCACTCCATCTGAGTAAGGCGACAGTTATAGGTGATTTCGTCTGGTTAGAGAATAATAGGAGCCAATCACTAATCGCGGGTGGGACTTTTGAAGGATGGGCGGCGTTTTGGCGTTATGTTGCCTTTTATCCGGAGGTTTTCTTTGCACATTCGACAAAAGTCGTTCACAGACTGTACACCGCTCGTACTAGCTGTCGCCGCCGCCGCCATGTTGTTTGACTGAAGCTTTTTGAGCTTGATAACATGTTTTGATAACTCGATCCTCTATGCGTGGTGGCTCTGGTGTCGCTCTGAGTTGCGTCACGGGTTGCGTCATTCGGTTCAACGTGAGTGGCTGAAGTAGCGTGTCAGTCAAGATGACGGACAGATCTTCTATCCAATCACATGCAAGAGTTTTAGAAAAAAAAGACTAATTTGAAATGACTTCGGGTTAACTCCCTCCCCAGATGGTATTGCAAATACCAGGTGGCGGGAGTCAGGTTACTGAAATGCAGCGATGTTTCCTAATAACTCATTTATACAGGCACAATTGTTTCTGTTACATAGATCATCATGAGGAACGTTTTGGTCAGTAAAACATGGCAAAAAAATGTCAAAAACGTGTCATCAGCACTTTAAAGGTTACTTATTCATTGGAAATCAAGCAGGACTTATTTTAAAGTCCAGTCTGGTTACAAGCCATATGAATCATAATACATTATAAAACACGGTTTTACCCAACTTCATTTAAAAGCCACAGCTACTGGAATGACGGATAAATGGATTTCTGCATGAATCCAAAGCTGTGGACATTTCACTTACCCTGGAAAGTTAGATGACTCTGGAAAGTGTCAAGGATGTAAATTTTAAACTTCTGTAACAAAAGCCATTTATTGCATCTTTTGAGCATGAAAATATGCACTTGGATGATTATAAAAAGGAATTTCTACCAGTGTGATCCAAGTATGCAAGGAAGAACTGAATATTCCACTACACCTTAATTTTAAACCAAACATAATCCAATGTGTTTGATTTTTCTCAAAATTTCAGCAACTAGAAATTTAGACTGATAAGTGCCCCAATTGCTTTGTTCAATTCAAACAGCTGACACCCAATTCAATTAGTGGAGGAGAAATAAACAATAACAAGCTGCATTTGATTTTGCACTCATAATGGAGTTTAATGGACTGTTCAGTCTTCGGAGAGCAATAGAAGCTTGCTGAGAGACTGAGGATGCCTGTGTAAGAGCAAAAGAGTGAGAGGAAGACACTGGCTGATTCAGCAGACTCTGAAAGGTGGTGATCTTTATCGCAGATTTACACAAAGAATGGGAGAAAAAAAATTCAGAGATCACTGCAGGAAATGTTTTCTGCGTTCAAATGCCAGAAGAGACTCCCTCCAGATAGTCATGTACTAAAAATAAATGCACGCTAACAGTTCTAAGGTTTTTCCACCAACACGTATAATCATCAAAACATCCTTTTCGAAGCACGTCTTAAGAGGAAGCTTATGCAATCTCAGATAAACAGCACCACATTTACAAAAAAGCATGAGCCAAAATGTAAGAACAGTGAAAAACGTACTTATGAGCCACTGCTAATAAAAATATTCAATAAGCTGAGAGGGGACAATGTCAGTGATATAAGCTAATCTTGCCACAGAAAGATGATTACTCAAGTTCAAACATTCAAGGCAGCTGCCAGTCCTATGAAACTGGATGCCCTAGAAAGTTCAGCAAAAGGTCAGACCGTGCAATGCTTGAGGGAAATGCAAAAACCAAAGGCACTACATCTCAAACCCTACAGGTCTCAGGTAACATATTAATAGTTAAAATCCATGACAGCATAATCTTATATCGACTGAAGTAGTATGGCTTGTTTTGAAGGGTTGCAGGACAAAGCCTTTTTTTTCCCTCTTTAAAAAGAGGTGCAACAGCTTAAATTTTCAATGTTTCATCTAAACAAACCACAAGATTTGAATAACCCTTGGACAGACCAAACAGAATCCTCAGCAGCATATTTGTAGAAAACCAAATGCACCATATCAGCACATAATCCTCGCACCAACCATCAAGCATGGAGGTGAAGAGCTGAGGATTCAGGCTCGTCTTGCAGCCACAGGACCCACACACTTTGTAATCATTGAGTGGACCATGAGCTCCTCCCTATAGTAAAGTCTTCTTCAGTGAAATGTGAAGCCATCTGTCTGTTAGCTAAAACTCGTCTGAAACTGATTCATGCCGGAGGACAGTTATCAAGCAGGAAAACAGAATGACAGTGTTTTAATGGTCCAGACTAAGTCCAGATCTCTACCTGACTGGAATAGCGGGCTGGAAACATGTCCACACCAAATACTGCACAGCTAAAATGAAGCAAGATTGTAAAGAGTGGAACAAATTTACCAACAGCCAAGAAACTGATATCATATGGAACATAATTACTACAAATTATTGCTGCTGAAGAGGGCTTTTTTTTTTTACTGAATTTTTGCTCAGTAAAAAATGACACCATTATACTGTTGTGCATCTGGGGTTGGGTTCATCTAATCCAAAGACCTGGTGAGGGTTAGATGGTCTGGACACCCTTTGAAATTTAATGAAGTTTAACCATTTTAAAGTTATACATCTTAAATGTTCTTTTAAAAAATATATATCTCATGTTAAACCATGCATGCGCTGCATTCAGGTCAAAGATGTCTTTGTAGCCAAAACCTTTTCAGTTAATCTGCATGGGCACAGGGGGGAGAAAAAAAAAGTGTGTGTGTGTGTGTGTGTGTGGGGGGGGGGGGGGGGGGATGGCTAAGGCTGTGCACAGGATTTGGTTTGGGCTCCCTCTCTTGCCCCGATGCCATGCTGGCTTTCTATAACTGACTAATGTTGAGCCAGCGTTCAAAAAGCTTTTTTGTCAGCAATTCCTTGTGTTTGAGCGTTTGAACCTGAACGGTCACAACACAAGCATGACAGCAGGGCTGATTTGCAAAGACATCACTTGGAGGCAGTGACAGCAACATGTCAGGTTCTACTGTCCCTTTACACCTATCAAAGCGAGGTACAACAGCAGGGATGGCAGATTTCTTGTGTTCTGTGTCCAATTCTGCCATCATCAGTGTTTCCATGAAGCGGAGCTCAGTTAAGAAGACCTGCCAGCCTAACCCACAACATTTGAAAGTCAGGATTATGTGAAGTAAAACAGATGAGGGCATGTCAGAGGAGTCTTTATTTAAATAAAGCTCAGAAAAGAGGGGGGGCTGCTGTGAAATGAATGTGGTTGGTATGCATGAAGGCATGACTTTGGGAGAGAAGGTTGCCTTATTAGAAAAAAATATTCAGAAGGTGCTTTTGTAACCTAGTTGTACAAACTAGTCTAAACCTCGAACAGAATTACAATCAGAAAAAGGGAAAAGCAAGTCTGAAGGAGAAGAGACCAAGTCATGAAAAGCTGGATTTTAATTGGCTATTTGTTTTTCATCAGTCCCACTACAGCGTATTTATGAGTTTGATCTTTCTGCATTGCTCCGGAGTAACAAGACTGCCTGCTGGAATGTGATCTGCAATGAATCTTTTTTCCTTGCAGCTGCATGACGTTATACACAATGTTGGATTTATTCTGGATGTATTTTTCTTATTTTGCAATACTACCAAAGTTAAACAGGAATCCGATGAAAGGTGTGATAAGTGGAGCCTCCACAGGTGCAACAGTTACACCAACCCCGATCAGTAGCCGTTTGTAAATCAAGTTAGAAGGTGGCGAAACATTTGCAAGGACACTCTATGGCAAACTTTAATCCCACAAATTATACAAACCCCATTTCAATAAAAGTTGGAAAATATAGAATTTGTCAGTTCATATGAACTTTTATTAAAAAGAGCCAAAGAAAATCCATTAGTGAGCTCACTGACAGACAAACAATGCATTTAGGACCTGTTTACAGAACAATTCTGAGACGGTAAAAACGAAGGTTGTCTTGCACTCTGGCTTCTTGTTTACACAGTCAGAGTTGGAGGGGTAAAACCACAAATATGTGACAACAGCCTCCAGAGCGAAATTTTCTGACAACATAAGGCAAGTCCAGATGGCAAAAAGGGGAGCTGAAATCTTTCATCAACGATGACGTCTTTGTCATCTTGCACTTGACCCTGGATTACCTGTGAAAAGCCCATCAACAGCAATAGCAGATCTCTGTGTCATGTTTGTGCTGCTGCACCTTTTCAGTTTATTTGCACTGTTGAAGTGGGCCCTGATTCTGTTGAACATTTCTGCCGTTAGTGAAGACGCAGGGGTTATATGTGCCACATAATCAGCATACCTCTGCACAAGTGTTCTGGTTTTTCGGTTTTTATCAGGATGTGGCACACATTTGGGTGTGTAGTTGAAAATTTAACCATCAGCTAGAGGCCTGAAATGCATTTTACATTGTTTCTGGTCATACTTGTAGTTTCCATCAGGCTGTTGTGTAAACAGGCTCTTTTTCAAAAACGCAAAGAAAAAACTTTTGTTTTCCATGGATATGTTACCATGTAAACAGGGGTTTAGAAAATATGGAAAGTTTTCTGCACTTTGTTCTTTGGGTGACATCATCCTTCCTTTCAATAAAACTAGAGAATTAAGATACATTTGCTTGTAGTTTTGATTCTTCTCTTGATGACGTTTCATGTTTTCAGTGGGACGCAGATGTTGACAGCAGGTTGGTCAAGAACGCTCAGTGAATCTGGAAGTGACTCAGTTTCCATTTTACTTCATGACAAACATTTTTAATCTTGTGTATGAAGAGACGCTGTTGGAAGTGGGTGAAGAGTGATGTCTGGTTCTGCTGGAATTACCATCAGAATGACAGGTTTTGTCTGGAGGTCTGTGGTTGTCTGTCTTTCCAAAACTCCAACATCCCCCTCTGTGTCAATGGCACCCTCAAACATACAATATGAAGTCATGATGGAAGTCCAAACGCCCTCATCTTTGAAAAGAGATTCTCCCTGATATCCTAATCTCCTCAAAGCATTGTACTCTGTGCATGTTGGAAGAACCATCATTTGCTTCAATCTTTCTTTGAAAAAATAAAATAAAATCATTTTTTAAATGAAGTGATGTTAGAACACACATCTGCTTGGACAGACTAAACCTTTGTTGGACATCCCTTTAATATTTAATCCTGACACCCTCACTTGTCACCAATTCATCTGACGAAGGATTTTCGAAAACAGTATCACTTATAAAACTTTGTCTATTTACTAGATACAATTATGTGTGTGTATGTGTGAATGGGTTTATATGTGAGGGTGGCAGAGATGGGTACTTGAATTTTGTTTATTTAATCTTATCCTGTAAAGCAGTTTGAGTCGCAATGCATCTATAAAACATGCTATACTGTAAAAACAACATTTTATTTATTTATTTATGAATTTGTGCCCATTAAATGTTTTAGAGCAATAAAAAAATACAAATTTAAACTTTCATTTTGTTAAATCTTCTCTATCTGGAAATGAGGTTTGCAAAACAATCTAGAAAACCTAAGCTCTGGCTTTTATGAATGCTAACAAAAAGAATGTTTTTTCAGCCCATCATCATTTGCATTCATTTAACTATATAATGAGCCGGAAGGCCAGAAGCAGACAGAGTAGGACCGAACCAATGCTGGCAATCAGATTAAGATATCAGAGGAAAAGACTTGCTTAATAGAAAACCCAGAGAGATAAGTCATGCTATGAAATTATTGATGAGGTTATGGAGCGCTGATGAGAATGTTTGGCTAACCTGACCTCAGGTTAATAAGAATTTGAGCATTGCTGCTGCAAAGGAGAAGTTTATGGCAGGATGTGGATAAGCATCACAAAAAATACCATCTCTTTAAATGCCAAAAATTACATTTGTTGGTTCAATGAAACATGAAACAGGTGTTTCAAGAGAGACATTCACTTGTTATTTGCTAACATGGTCTCATAAATGCAAAATTATTCATACTTGTGGAGAATCTTCAACAATAAGCTTCTCAATTATTATTTTGAGCATGGACCTTTGGGCTTTTACATTTATACTCTAATATTTCTTCTTTTTCTGTGAGAATAAAGAACCTCCCAGAATGAGGGAGGCACTGACAAATATGCTCCCACTCATCTATCCACTTGCACACGAGTGCACCTTCAGACGCCCACCAACAGTATGATGCAGTCTTCAGGTTCCTCTGCATGGTCTTAACTCGATAAAAAATGACCTTCTGCATGGCCTAAACAAAAGTTCTGTAAATGTTCAGAACACCGGCTCATAGCAAAAAAGCGAACATCTTGCCAGCCAGAAAACAGGTCATTAGGAGGTATGCTGCCGATTCAAAAAAGGAGCTTAGACATGCTTAAACGCCCCAAAACATGGATGCACGCATGTCCAGAAGCGCCCGGCTACTCCACAACAGCCTTTGATGAAGCAACAGCTGCTCCTCGTGCTGCCCAGCAGAAGGGCCTTGATGGCTGCCTTGAACAGAGTTAATCTTGCAGCTCTCACTCAGCCATGACATAAAAGACTTTTCCTCTGGGCAGCTTCACCTGAATTTCCTCTTCCAATGCATTGCAACAGCCCCTCTCTGGTGGCCCCCCCATTCTAGCCTCCCTACCTCAAACTGGGCATCACTTCAGGCACGACTCTCGCTTTAGTTCCCAGTTTTTATGTCTTTGTTTGAAAAGTTTGATTCTGCTTCCCCGAGGCAGCAGAGGAATGAATATGCTCCGCTTAAAATAAAAAAAATAAAAAAAGAGGGGGAAAATCAGGCCACACACAGAGAGACCAGACAGAGTTAGTTGTTCTCTGCAAGTGTGGAAGCATTTTCTGTGAGCTAAGCAAGAAAAGCTACTGTAAATCAGTCTGGAGATTAAAGAAAACGTCTGAGTAAACTGGAAAGAAACATTTCCAATATAACTGTAGGAATCTATTTTTCAAATATCACATCAGTAATTGTTGGCCTGAAAGCTTTTGAGAGGTAACAGCTGATATAAAACAAAAATACCTCAGTAACAGGAATCTAAGCAGAGCATCCAGCTTGGTGAAGCTGACAGAATGCCAAGTAGATTTTTATTGGTATTAGGCTACCTTCAGGTTAATGTAAGCTTAGCTTTGCAGCGGTTCCTGACCAAAGAACAAATAGATTGTATTGTGTAGTACAGCATAAACAGGCTGGTGGCTACAGGCTACAGTCACAATATCAATTTTGATAACCTGGTGTCTCCACTCCCTGTTATATTCTGCCTTAGGCAGAGATTTTCACTAAAGCCCCTGTGGGATCAGAGCGAAGAGTAACAGAACTCAAACTCACAAAATAAACTTGTCCACCATTCATCTCTGCCAGAAAATAATTTCTGCTGTCCATCACTCATCGTATTGGCAAGCTTACTGCTGGCATAGTCTAACAGAGTCACATAGAAGAGAACATATGCGTACATGTATCCAAAGCAGTATCTGTGATTGTGGCTTTTTTGTAGAAGATCATTAATATTAAAAACATCTGAGCACTTTATTTTAAAAACATGCAATCTATTCTTTCTAATCTAAAGACAGGGAGGCAGACAAGTGGCTTTGTTAACAATTATGTTAGATGTGGCTTCCATTAAGCTGTATGTCAGGATGACTGGAGTAACTCTATCCTTGTCCCATCGCTCTGCTTATTGGCAAAAAAAAATCAACACTGTGCGAGTGAAAATTATGCAGCCACTTGTCATGTCTTTTTCTTTAATATCAAATCAAATTTGCTTATGACGCAGTTTTCAGACAGACATTCATTAGGTGCAACTCAAAGCACTTTACAAGTTAAAATCACTCCCACCAGGCAAAACCTTCCAGTCCAACATCACAGTGGTCATGTACACACATTCACACCAACATTTACAACACATGCAAGTAAATATGAGTACATGAGGCTAAGTGCAGTTGGGCAAGGTGAGGAAACCCCATCAGAGAGGCCGTCTGCACCCGGAGCGACACATCGGCCACAACCACAGGCGCCCAGAGAAGGTGTGGTTGCAACACCCAGCTGCTGCCAAGGCACCAGTAATACTGCACCCAGTCAGCCACAACCAAACGCCGCACTCAGGAAGCACTGGAATTATCCAAGAACATGAGGAACATGAAAAATGAAGCACTGAATAAAACATATACAGCGTCCAAGAGGTTAAAATAAATAATAAATAAAAAGGCTGATGTTTTTTATTACAAAATATAAGCCAAGCTAAGACTAAATATAAACTAAAAGCTAAGCTAAAAAGTTGAGTCTTGATCCTGCTCTTTAAAATCATCAAGCAATTTTATGAATTTATAGAAAAAGTGATTAGACTGACACTATCAATAGGCTCTGTTTTCTAATTAGTTTAAGATTTCTTAATTGCTTTTCAAAATGTTATTACAATTTTTAATTATAAGCAGAAATTGCCAAACAAGCCAATGTCAAGTAGTTTCTGGTCCTCAATCAGCTTCAAAATAATACTTGTCAAGCAATAAAAGTGTGAAAAAAGATGGCGAGGCTGCTGGATGAATGCTGAGGAGCAGAGTGTGTGTGCGCAAAACACAGCAAAACAGTGAGAAGGAATACATTTGTTTTTGTTTTTCCAATTAGATATGTAAAGTGTTTGTTTTTTTTTACTCTTACCCATAAAATTGAATATTTTGCAACTTCAAGTCATTAGCTCTACAGATCTCTAATGAGATCATCCTAAATTAGAAATGGAAAAAAAAAAATCCAATTACATAACAAGCTCCAAGCCTAAAATACACTCTGTATCATGACCGTTCCAAAATGCCCAAGGCATCCCAACATCAGGAGTTTTCCTCAGTTATAAACAACTAATTACCAGTCTGCAAATAAATGTTGTGAACAAATATTGAACCCTTTTTAAAAAGCTCCATGCACTTGTGGACAGAGTTGAAGATGAAGGAGCTAAAAATAAGATGATTTGTCTGCTGAAACTTTGATGGGGCAGCAGTGTTTGGTGCAGTCATGTTCTCAGACTGCTGAGTGCAGCCCGAGATCAGCGCTGAGCTTGTTGCGCTCTCACTGAGCCGCAGGGCACCTGTGTGCTGTCCTGCTCTCTGTCAGGTGTGATCACACACACCCGTATCTTCCACCGCAGCCTGCTGGGAGCACCGGCGCAGGGTGAGTAGGGCCGATTGTGGCAATGAAAGAGACTCGTGTCGAGGCCTCTGTGTGCTCTGCCTCTCTAAGCCGCTTTGGTCTGCAGCTTTGCAGTTTTTCAAAGTGCTGGCTGGCTCCACAGATGCTAAGCTTGCCACTCTGAGGCTGGCAGTCTTCAGATGTACTTGGTGAAGAGGTGGTGAAGAAATGCAGACGCAGGTATGAAGAGAAGGACAGGAGAATCACAGCTGCCACCACTAGCCACAAAGCAATGACGTCCACGAAAATGGAAGACAGCAATGAGCTTCATTCCCTTGAAAGCCCTCCAGCCAAATCTCCCAGTGTTCATAATTTGATTTCAGATCTGCGCTTCAGCATTCACTCTGGATGTGGGTGAGGAAAACTAACAGAATCTCTTGCTCTGTTCTGTGTGCTGTCTGTCCACATTGTTCACATTTTTCTTACTTTGCTCTCTCGATACTCATGAGATTGAAAAAGCAGACCTACTCTCATTATGTCAGGGAGCCACTTGGTTCTTCCTCTTTATCTTTCTGTTTGCAGCACACAAGGCAGCGCTCTTGCCCTCTTTTCTCAAAGGATTAGACATGCCGAGTGTTGAGGGCCTTTGCATACAAAAAGGCTGAGGATAAGAGGAGAGCAACCTTATTGTGGAGGCCAGGACTCTGATTGGATACCAAATTTAACAGAGTAAAAAAATAACAAGGAGAAGATGGTAGCTGCTGGCAGATTGAATGTAGCTGAAGGGAAGTTTAAAAAAAAACTGGCGCTACCACTAAGAAATTTGAATTTTGCAATTTTATCATTTGACAGTCAACATAATACTCAGCAAGGAGCACCTATACACGCATACATACATATACACCCACACACACACACACACACACACATATAGTAGTGATCATTTTGGAATTTATTGCCATGTTAAAGACACACAACGGAACTTTTAGCAGTTTTCTCAGTGACGCGCCCCCTATCGGCGACTAAACTAGCAACCATCTTGCATCATACCTGCACCGTGATTCACTCCAACCAGTAAAAGACAGTCTTATCTTGACTCTTGTTCTGTCCCTTCCTCTCTTCCTTTTCCTCTCTTCCTCCTGTAATGTTTCTGACATGAACGGCGTTCAAAACACTCGCGGGGTTGATTTCTGGTTTACATCTGGTTGCTAGTGAGTGACGCGGTGCTGCAGCCAATAGTCGGCTGCAACGTCACAGTCGCGTCCCGGATGGGAATCTTACATACTGCTGTTTCTGAGCCCCGGGACGCCTCTGGGCGGTGACGGCTCGAAAATGCGCAAACTGAATGTTGGTGTGTCATCAAAACGAGTCAGAAACGCAGATTTTTAAGGTCTAAAAGTTACGTTGTGTGTCTTTAAGACTTGAATGTACATGTGAGGTTGTAATACTTGTTGTGTGCTCGGACATTTGGCTGATTCCAGGATGGTTTGAACTCTAAGGCAGTGTTTCTCAATTCCAGTCCTCAGGACCCACTGCCCTGCGTAACTTGTAGGCAACCCTGCTTTCACACACCTGAATCAAAGGCTCGTTAACACACTGCAAAGAACTTGATGAAGTTCATTCATCTAAAACAGGTGTGTTGAAGTAGGAACACATCAAAGTTATGCAGGGCAGTGGGTCCTGAGGACTGGAATTGAGAAAGACTGCTCTAAGGCCATGTCTCAAACCATGCACTTGGGCACTTCAAACATTCTTTTTGAGTGTGTAGTGCATTCATGCTGTCATTTAAGTGAAAATTCAGTACACTGAAAGTACCATGATGCTGCCCTAATAATAGCCAAAAATGAAGTGCAAAACGAAGCACACTACTCACACTAAATGGACACCATCTTGCTGACGTAGTGGAAGAGGTGGGACTTTTGAATTGCTTTCAGAGCTGAATAATGGCGGTGAAAGAAGCAGTGGTGACCCCTGCTGCATTGGAGTTGGTATTGTACTGATTTAAGTAAGCTTTAAGGAATGATTTAGACATAATATTGTGGCATGCTACCAAGCTGCTCACTGCCTGATGACAGTTATGATCTGGTCATTTGTTTGAGGCTGCGGTTATAACGGCTCAGTAGAGTTAGCTCACATTAGCGAGCAATGCTAGTCCGTCACTTCCTGGAAGTGCAGTGCTCTGTTTGGGTCAGCATTTAGCAACAATAGTGTGCACTACAGACGAAGTATACAGTGCGCACTACGTACTGAATTCTAGTGCACTCAGGCAAGTGTGCGGTTTAAGACACGGCTTAAATCATCCTCAAGTCCCCTCCCCCGAAAACCAACACAAAGGGTGCGTTCCAATACACCACCTACCCCTACTTTTTGCCCTACCCCTAAATTTTGTGCATTATTGTGAAGGTAGTAACTTCCCAATTCCTCTTTGCATGCAGGGGTAGTGGACATAATGAGGGGGGGGTATGAATCTAGCCCTTCAGAGAGAGGGACGTCAGATGCTGACTTGCTGAGGAAAGGCCAAGAAAAGGGTTAGAGAGAGTACGTCATTACTGAATCAAGCAACCTCCGGAGAACAACAAGACTCGGAGAAGAAAACTCACAAATGTACATATACAGTTGTTCGTAACGTTAGCCAGAATAGCCATGCTAGCAAGGCTAAAATACTGATGAAAAGCTTGCAAAAGGCTTTATCAGTTTACAAGAAACAAGTCATCATGGACTTCTTCCCTGTGTGGTGGTTTTGTTTATTAATCAACAGAAGCATGATGAATGATGGAAAAAAGAAAAACGACCACGACTTAACTATGTGTTGTTGCTGGGTGTGGTGTTATGGTGAGACATATGTGCAAACATCACTACGCAGTCACTTACGTGCCTGAGCGTAAATGCGGCAAGTGGTGTCCCAATTCCTAGGGAAGATTACAAAGCCCTTCCCCTTGTGGCTTCAATTCGAGGGCTAGTGGTAGTGAGTAAGTGCTAGTAGTTTAAAATAGGGGGAACACTGGGATTCAGCCTTCGTCACTTTTGGCTTAAATGATACTCAAACTTAGAATGAATTTAAAGCCAGTTGATGCATATAAGCCCAAACAGTCTGACCCTAAATATGTTGACTTCTTTTACTATATTTTTAGAATCTGAAATGGTATTAACCTGCCAATGAGAGAGTGCATGGAGATCCAGATATCCAGAGACAGAAAGTGAAGAAAACATATTGATAAAGAGACTAAACATATCCAGATAAAATAAACTTCTTCCTCCCATGGGTCTGCCTTAGGTAATGAAGCCACAAGACCAGACAGATAACACTGACCAGCTACCTCAAGATAGTTTAGTGCACAGAACACATTTCATCCTTTTTAATGGCAATAAAGGTGAAGACAACTCATAAGTTTGGAGTTTGAACAGAATAAATAGATCATTTGATTTTTTATTTCCAACTTGTCAGATTTAATAAAGTTGAAGCATTCTCTCTTGGATCTCTACAGAGCAGCGGTTGGTGTAATTAACTTTAGACCTGCAGCAGACTGCTGGGTGGTGTGCTGGTTAGTTGCCTTACAGCAAGAAGTTTCCTGTTGAACTTTGGCTGGAGCCTGTTTGTGTGCCCTGTGCATGCATGACTTACTGGACTTGTCCAAAAAAATGCTTAATTGTTGATTCTATATTCACCCCCAGATTAAGTGTGAATGACTCCAAAATGGATAACGCATGGAAAATGGATAGACGACAACAGCTGCATGTAATCTAACAGGAAATGGAATTAGGTAGGTGACCCAGAAAGACTGAGGAAAACCATCTGCTCCTTATAACTGTTCTTTAATGTTGCTTTTAATCCATTGACGTGACTTTGCTTCAGGCTGAAAGGGGCAAATTTGTGCCATCTCCTTGGGATCCCCCTTTATTCAAATCCTAAACATCCCTGATCTGTGAGGTTGGCAATTCCTTTGGCTGATGCTCTCCTGAACTTATCTTTCAGGATCCTAACATGTTGTGAGGACAACTTTCATTATGACCTCACCTGTTGACCTGCTGGTGCCTCCAGGTGAGCAAATGTTTGATCTGGTCCAGCAAAAGGAGGCTTCCACACTCTGGAAGATGCCAACAACTCACACATACATGAAAACACCAGGACCAGCTCAACACATCAACCATAGGCTGCAGCCCGACGCTTCAGATTGGCTCCAGTGCAAACTAATGGGTAAATTTGTAAATAGATCCATTGAGTAAGGAAGCATCATTGTGACAGTCCGTTTCTATACAATCCATGGTCACATATCCATCTCATTTCTCCGCATAGGTCTATATGATGTAAATTTATTCATTGGTTAGACTCCGGCAGGTCTGTGCATACACCTCCACAATTCCATGCGTAGCTCGCACTTGTTTCCAACCAGGTTGGCCTCACTGACAACACAATTATAACAGTAGTTACTTATTCGCTTAAAAAAAAAAAAAATGGACATTGACTTTCTTGCCAACACCTTTGTTGCTCATGCAGATGACATTTTCAGTCAGTACATGAAGGAATTCCTCCTCTTGCAGGTGTGAAGTTTCTTTTCTAATGTAAACTCATGAATTATGCCAAGACGGCAAACTGCAGTTTGAGTGGAATTGAAGAAAGCATGGATTCGCTTTTGGACATCTACATGAGTCTTATCCTGTGAGAAACTTATCTAGAGACTACATATTAAGATCCTGTGCACACAACCTCATTTCCCCCCTACATCCCCACTGTGTCACCTGCAGTGAAAGCCAGAAAATGTCATGAAAGCCGCTCAGTTACTCCATTTGCCCAAGGTGTTGAATAACTACCCGGTGGTTTTAAACATCCTCAGTAATGAAAGTATTTGAGAAAACAATTTAAAAAAGCTATTTTCTGCAAGACTGAAAACACCCTGGCTTCCCTGCTGCCGGTGTGCAGGGCTGAGAATCAGGTGAGGGAAGGCGCCTTAACCCTTTTGGACTAGAACTACAAACAACCAAAGGCTTCCAGGATATTCCTTTTCCCCACTCTTCTAAGAAATCTCCAACCTCATGTTACCCAAGCTTCACTCCCTCATTGTCTTTGGATTTTAGGCTGGATACCAGCACAGATTTCTGCATGCCAATTCCTCCACTGAACACTTTATACACGAAAGACAGCCCAGGCAATTACAAAGACCGGTGTATTGTTAAGACCACAGATGACACCGTGATCCTCGGTCTCCTGTGGCGCCAGCTTGGGCCTGTAGACAATGACTTTGTTGATTGGTGTGGGAGTTTCAGCACGGAGCTATTGTGGAATACAGATTTACCTTTAAAGCCAAAACTGATGCTGAACTTGGATGAAAGATGGAAACAGAGGCTGTTACCGATACAATGAAAGTTCAGATATCGCATGCACTCCATGGTGTATAACAAAACAAAATACATTTTCTCATGTACAACAAGCAATAATCATTTCAGAACGTTTCTCCTATTCCTTATCCAAGTATTTGAAGTCCGAGAGCAAGACCATCCCACTGTTTCTGAATGTTTAGTGTAGCATCTATTCCTGTACAGGAAATAATTTCCACCATACACTTTAAAGTGTAACTGTGAGTAACAGTTACAGTGCTTTATCAGTAAGTGCTTTATCAGTAATGCTTTGGCTGTTAAGCACAAGACATCATTAAAGCGAGTCGGGGGAATGTGAAAAAAGCTGATGGAGCCACTTGAAAATGTAACTTTAAATAATTCTTACTTTATTTGAACTAATTTCTATCATTTCTGAGAGGAAAATTTGTTTTTCAGAGGACAGAAAAAGACACGAATGAGAAAGTAGCACCCAGATAAGGTGGAGGAAAATTTGTATAAATGGATGCACTTCATTTGACTGGCAGGCTTTTTCTTGGTAGTGTAAAAACATCTTTGCTTGGCACCAAATACACAGCCATTTTTTTGTCTGTGAATACCATTATATTTTATCAGGCACAGACACTGCTGCCAGGAAAAGAGCGCAGCAGGGTATGAAGTATGCTTTACATATGGAATTAGGCTGTAGGCTTTTTGCTTAAGAGTTAAGACTGATTTATAGTTTTGTTAATTTTTACCATTCTATCTCTCGAGCCTCAGGTGGTAGGGTCCACAGTCATGCTGACAACCCAGAGTGGCAGCTTTTCAAACAAATGCACAGAATGGTAATGTTAAGCTATAATACACCAGTGTACCGGCATAAATGTGCGCCAAGGGTGAGGATCCAGCAATGAGCTGCAAAGCCAGGAAATGTTTTCTGACTTCCCAGGCAGAAGAAATTATATCACAGAAACGCATGTCTCATTTTTCCACAGGGTTGCATGCTTAAATCAGACATGGCTTCTATTGTTGGTCCACCAACACCAACTCTAGATTAGAAACTACTCCTGATCTAAATTTGGAAATGTGAAGCTTTCCAACAAATATGTTACTCATTTACTTCTTTGTCCATTCAGCTATTTATTTCATTCAGTATCAAATAGAACAGGTGCGTGCCGTGAGCACTAGACGTGTCAAACATAGGCTAGAATTAGGAAGTAGAAATCCTGTCCAGCAGTTTTTCCAAGGAATCACTGAACCAGCTAGGTTTAATAACCTCCTCTACCAGGTAGATGAACTTGTCAGTGAAAACACCTGTACTGGCATATCTGAAAACATGGGAGGATTTCTACTCAAAAACTACTTTTACATTTGATACCTCTGGCACCATGTATTGTTCAATATTATTTCCTCCAGTTCTTCTGACTATTTCTTTATAAAAAAAAAAAGAATTGTGGATCTGTGTTAGGCCCCATCTACACGATGACGCTGCAGGGTGAAAAAAAAAATATTTTTACAGATGTGCCCCTTGTTTAGACGCCGCCGGCATTTTGAGGAGTCAAAAACGCAAGAAAATGAAACCACTTTCCAAAATGGAAATCTTGAAAACACTCCACTGAAGCATCACCATGTTAATCGTTGAGAACGCAAAAGTCTTTGTTATCAAAGAAGTGTTTATCATCACATAATGTCACAAACAGGTGCCGGTGCAGGAAAACAACAAACAGGAAGAGGAGGAGTAAGAAATATTTATGCCGTTTGGTCTTGATGGTGGCACCATCTAGCGACCTGGCGTGCATACTGTATGACATCCCACACACATTTGCGTGCTCATCTGCACACAGAATTTCTCATCAAAACACTGGTGTAAACGCGTAGTTGTCAGAAAGCAAAACCTTTTTTTGTGGTTTTCAAGCAAAGCGTTATGTAAACGTGGCCTTAGACTACATTCAGATCTGGTGTTTGGATCTACTTCGGTTTACATGTTAAGTATGAACCTGATGGTAAGCTGTTGTGGACAAAAAGACATTGAGTTGGGGAAAAAAAAAGGTGTGAAAATGGATTTTTTGTATTAAAAAAAAATTTGAACTGTGACACTAAAGTATTGAACTGAACCATTCATTTTTTGTATAGTTGTACACTTACAGTATATAAAGCACTTTCTATGCTTTTCAGTTCCTTTTTAACATCCTGACAAAAGCTGCCCTGACCCCTGCAACAGCTCGCTGCACAGATGAATCCCATTTCTGCAACAGAAAGTAAATACTGTAAATAAAAACAGCTCTTAAAGGTAGAGTCCAGAGTTCCTCCCAGTTTGTACACAACAGTATTCAAACAGACAGGCTAATGGCACATCGCTCTTCAGCCTATTCATCTTCAAGCATTTCCTTCAGAGCTCAGAACTGGGTAAAAGCCAAACCAATGTAAGCCTTGGTTTTCCAATGTCCACTATCTAAAGCTCTTCCCGCAGAATATTTCCTTTTCTCGCTGAGTCTGCCGTTTTTATTTATTTATTTTTTTGAGTTCAAGTGACTGGCGTCTGCTCCAATCATGAGCTTATCGTTACACAGCATCATGCCCCTTAGTTCTGTCATTGGCTGGTGACATACAAAAATCTCCACCCAGAGACATCCCGAATACACTAACAAAGGAAAAAAGTGAATTACAGACAGGGGGAGAAGGAGAAGCAAACAAACTCACCACTACACGAGAGTAGAGGCCCAAAGGTGCGGATTGAGACAGATTTCACTTGCACACAAGTCTAGCGTTTATTTATTTTATTTTATTTTTTTTTTTTTTGGGGGGGGGGGGGGGGGGTCTACCTTAAAAGATAGTCTAATGGAACAAAAAAAAAAAAAAAAATGCACATCTAAAATATTGTTGCAAATTTAAAAAAAAAAAAAAAGGGAAATCAAATCCTTTGCTAGCATTTGAGATTATATAACAACCATTTCATGCAAATCCTTAAATCAGTTACTCTTTTGTGAAGCAAGACTTTCTTTAGCCCATTTCAGTTTCACCTATTTCTGAATTAACCCCCCCCCCCCCATTGTACATGTAGGTGAAGAAATGAGTCGACCAATTTCTTCACCTCCATGTTTTCCAGGTGCAGCTGACTACCTGTAGCAGCTGTAGCTGCTCACAGCTGATGCAAACTGAACCAACATGAATAAATAAGCAGCCATTATTGATTAAATGCTTTGCATGGCACCCACATCAGGAGAAGCAACTGGCAGGCTAATATACATTATAATGTTTAGCAAATTTTAAATTTACATAAGCTAAATGTTATTGCACTGAAATAATGATCATGCTGAGGATTTAAACTGGTCTGTAACACCTGTGTGATTGTAGGTGGTCAGTGCTTTCATCATGCTTCACTTTGGCCTCTCGTTAGCTTTTTATTCAGGAGCTGAAAAGCAGCAGTTTTTACATTCTGCTTACATTTCATTCAGCCATTTAATAGCACTCAAAATGTCTAAGTGAATTGACTTCCTTTAAATTTACAGTGCATTTTCCACTTATCTTTTCCCCTTTTTTCCCCATTTAAATGTTTTCCACAGAGTTTCCAATTATCTCTGTTTAATGCCTCATAACAGCTGTCTGTTGGTGGCTACTCTAAACATGGTGCATCAAACAGTCTATTCAGCTCATGCTTCTTCATTTAAATAATGAGTCTATCTAATTCCCCTTTCAGATACACAGTCAAAATGTTGCTTGTGAAGAATATTCCTGTTATTTCTTCCTCACTGGTATACCATTTGTTTCCCATAATGCAATGCCATGGCCAAATATTTCCTCTGCATGTGCGCTGCACCTCATGCACTGCTGTTTCTTTTCCATTTTCTCAGGCCCTGTATCTTTTGTGTCAAAGGCTTTAAAGCAGCTAAAGAGATTATAGAACACGCTGTCTTGAGCCTCAAGTCTAAACCTCAGTCTGTAACCACCAAACGCATCCAGACAAAGGCACTGTGGTTCTAATGATTTCGCAACACTGAAGTATATGCTCAATCTGCAAGCAGGACAAAAGCATCCAAATGTTATGTGCTTGTCACATTTTATATGCAAAGAATGTCCCAAATTACCATGAGATCTACCTTAGAAAACAAAATATTCAAGTCGAGATCATCCACAGCTTTATGGTGGAGAGGAAACACGCTTGCAGTATGAGTCAAATATGACCTGAATTCATCCAAGGTATGGAAAAAGTCTGTTACCAGTTTTGACATCAGTGTCATCACCTTTAAGTGTTAGATAGCACAGCAATGCTTCACTCCGGCGAGTAGGCCTACATCCATCATGTGATTTGCTGTATAAAGGATGATGAAGCATCCTTACCTGGTTTAATGAGTGTAAATTTAAATTAGTAATCGTAAAGATTCTTCAATATTAGAAGTTTCTTATATGATGATGGCTGAACCGTATTCTGGCTTTTTGTTCCTTATAGAATGAGGCTGTGACCGAGGCAAAAAGTACATGAGCCGCAAAGCTGTTTTATAAAACCTTTCCTCCCAGTCCTGCTGTGTAACTGCAAATGGAAGGTCCGACTTCATTACATGCTCTCCAGTCATGCATGAGTCTTCAAAACGATGGCCATCCATCATCTCAAAGAGCTCAGTCAGTTATTGCATCAACAATGAAATCTGTCTTAGAGGTAATCAAACATGTCAAAGAAAAAAAAAAACATGTCCATCCACTGCAGGGATTCCCACCTTGACCTTTTTTATTCTCATAGCAGCCTCCAGATCAGCTGCTGGTGTGTAGTAAGAGCTCAGGCAGTGATCCCAGCCACGTATGACACAGCCTGTGAGCATTTCTGAGCATTCAAACAGCTTTTTATTAGCCATTCCCACGGGCACAATTTACAAGCTTTTCAGGCTGTCTGAAACAAAGAACTATAATGTTCTCATACAGACGAGATGGAGGAAGGAACTGCAATTGTTGTGTGGGAGAGAGAGCATCTATTTAAACATCAGCCAATTTAATGGGAGATGAATTGTTATTTTTATGGAAACTGCAAAGTAATGTTTGTAATTGAACCTCACCATGTCAACAAAGGGTCGCAGAGCCAGTTAGCACCTAAAGTTGTTTTCACTTAGCATTTTATCAGCAACTCTTAATATGGTTTTTCAGAAATATACAGGTCTCACTTACACTCATTCAGCAAGATTTTACCTTTTCTCACCAGCTGACCCTCTTCAACAATGTATTTAGGATAACATTTCCTACACAGCATGAATATAATACAGGATTACTACATCTTTTGAGTTTTTATTATGTCAAACTTCTCAAAAAAGAAAAATGCATAATAGATTTAAAAACCGCTGCCAGGTGACTCTTCAGAAGGTAATGTGATGCTATTTTGCATTTACAGCTTTTTCTTTTATTAGTTTTGTAGGTTGAGTTTATTTTCAAGCAGCTGGCGTGAAATTTTTCATATACAATGGAAAACAAAAGTGTAATAAACGCTATACCGCTGCAAGTGCTTAGCAAAATGCACACCAATGTATATCCTGGTGAACTTTTGCCGCCCTAAATGGAGAGTTTCTTCTCGTGTCTTCTGCACACTGAACACAAGCAGTGGGAGGTCATGTCTGATTGCTCGAGGGAATAAAGACGGCTTCTCCTCTCACTGTGGCTCATTTGGAGCTCAACACTGGATGGGTATATGGTAATAAGATATCATCGCTTTCACCAAGAGTCAGAGGGTGTCCTTCAAAATGGTCACTTAACAACTCAAAACTGCAATCAGACCGTCATGAAAATCATCTTTCAGGGAGCATGAAATGATTGGCCTCCAGTACTGCGTGCAGCTCGACTCGCACCACCAACAAAGTGTCTTTTTATGCTCAAAGAATACAAATGCTTTGTTCTTCCTCACAGACAATCACTGTGTTCCTCTTTTCACCTCTGAGTCCTGCTGAATGTAAATCACTCAGGAATTTTTAGATTGATTTGTTTACTGTGGAGAAGTGAAGGATGCATCTGCACATCCTTGTAATTTTAGTGCCTCTTTGAATAATTTCAAAGAATGCTGTTTTGCTTGTCAGAAATGCAAATCAAATTTTTCTGTTTATGTCAATCACCTGCCCAGATCACCTGTTTCATCCTTCATCAAATGCATGCTTATTTAATTCAGGGGCATTTCATCTAAACAGGCATAAACAAATAAAAATACTGATTTCATGTTTTGTTTCATCATCTCTATCGTAACTATAGCTTTATGAATAGCTCTGTGACATGCCTCAGGAGAAAGAAAAATGCAGCAGTGAAATTAAAACAATAAGCCCAAAGGTATTGGACATTGATTGGCAGATAGCACCTAACCACGCTCTCACACTGAAATTGATGAAAGCGCGATTTGTTTGGATGGCATTCAGCGTGTTGAACCCAACACCTTGACAAAATTAAATCTG
Organism: Atherinomorus stipes; assembly: GCA_023101725.1. NCBI lineage: Eukaryota > Metazoa > Chordata > Actinopteri > Atheriniformes > Atherinidae > Atherinomorus > Atherinomorus stipes. The sequence continues at coordinate 1,204,275 of JALJCO010004337.1, forward strand.
ACAGCTAAATTTCTGTATGAGTGGATAAATGGGATAATTTAGTCACATCCTGTTGTCTGCAACACTCATCCAAAGCTAAGTGATTGATCCTTCAAAAAAATCAGGGCAATAATTCGTTTTGCCACCAAATCTGGAATCTGAAGCAACACATTCAGCACTTGGTTTGTTATTTTCTGTTTAAAATTGTAACCGTGTTTTCTGAAGAGAAAAGCAGAATGAGGAAGCCAAGATACCCGACGGTCAAACCTAAATCAGGCTAAAAATGAGCTTTTAGGGAACATGGACGTAGCAATTCCTATTGTCTGCTGACTGTGGCCGGAAATTAGGCTAGGCATCAAAATATGGATGTTGGGGTGTTAATTGTCTCTCCCAACACTTCCAATGAAAGCAGATTTTCAGGGAATTAGTTGCCTTGCTACAGATCATATATCCATCCTCCTATTAAATGGGGATTGGCCGGTGTGGCAGGGTTCCCGGTCTGTGCTGAACATGGCAGGGTTGGCTAGGCAACGAGCCAGCAGAGTAACATTGTTTGGAATGGACATGGAGGTCATCTGTAGCATTGAATTCAATTAAATCACCACCTTCCATTCCGTCGCAGAAACTTGAGTACATAAGCTTTGTTGCACTTGTTCTTACACATTAAGGGGCAAAGATGAGCTGAAATCATGTTGCCATTCGCCAGGACATCCCCCCCAAAGGTGTTTGTGGTTTGTCAATGACTGTTAGATTTCACTTTAAAGGTGAGCTGTATGAGGAAAGTGGGTGACTCAAGCATAAGAAAATGCTTTTTCACGGTGCAAAAGACCAGGGGTAATGCCTCATTTTGCTTCCTCTTTTGTTATATCTCAGTTGTGTGCAAGTCAGAAGGGTCAAACGTGTGGTCAGTAGTACGTGTATACTGCACACAACTACAGTTGCTTGGGTTGTTTTAACTCTAGAAGATGTCCTTTTCATGCTTCGTACCCTCTGCATGCTGTAACAAGCTCAATCTTTTACCTTCATTAATGCGAATGCTGTCTAAACTAGAGCTTATTACTTTTAATGATATCTACTCATAATTTCCTTAAAGAACCTAGAGATGGATTTAATTTGCATAAAACATCAGCTTTGGTTCTGATTTGTGTAAGACATTAACCAGCCTCATAGAGTCCATTTGCTTTGACAGAAACTTACATTTTAGTAAACGATTCACATTAAAAGGTCCATTGTGCAAGTTTAAATGCCAAATACTATTCTCTTCTTTCCCCCACGTTCTTACAGTTCACACATTCCTGATGTGTAGAATGAGCTGATCTCTATTCACTGCAGTTGCCTTTAGTCAGGGATGCACACATCCAGTCCTCTAGAGCTACTATCCCGCAACTTTTAGCTGCCAGTGTTGTGTATTTTGCCACCATATTATTGTAGGATGTTGGCCACCTATTGCATTACTAGCTACAACGTGATCCATTAAAGCATTATAACGCAAGAGGGGGTGATGTACTCCAATGTCGTCACGTGTACGAGTATGCACAACATTGGCGTCACTTGCACTTGTCGCCATGGGGGACTGTAAAAATGCTGGAACTTGCACTATATTCTTTAAGCTTTTGTGTTGATCCACCGGCGGAACCAAGAACACTTAATTTCCTTTTGTTAGTTTCTTTGGTCTTATTACAAAGTTTTTGCAACTGATTTTCCCATTATTGCATACATAAATTTACCAGAGCCATGTGAAAGAAAAAGTCAAACATGCAAAGAATCCTTCTGAAAAGTGAAGCCAACGATGCACTATTTTACTGTTTGTGACCAGAAATTTTAGATCACGGTTTAATGAGATGAGATGATGTGCATATCGATGCATTTGTGATAGGAAAAAAGATAGAAGTGGGCCTGGTAAGCTGGGAGGCTTTATATCATCTTTCCAGTTTATTTCAAAGCCTCCCGGTGACACAGCAGCAGACTAATGAAGGCAACCAGAGGACAGACGATTTCATTCAGAAAAGATGGCACAAGTCAGAGCCCATTTAGCAACTTTTATCAAGTGGGAGTTTTTTCTTAATGATCTCCATCTGTCAATGTATACAATTTGTTTACCACCTCATTCTGTGTGTTTTGGGAGTTATGAGCAGCTTTTTCACAATATAAGATATAAATAAGAAGACTATTCCCTGAAGCATTGTAGATTAAACATATGGATTTCTGCAGAATCTTTGCAAATGTTTTCCTCAGAGGTCTGACTTTGGATGGCCTGAGGCAAGAGCATGCAAGGTGTGAATGTCAACCCAGTGTTAACTGTTAATTACCCTTTTTTATCTACCTGGTGAATTTAACTACCGAACCACAGTTGCTTTTGTTGGTGGGAAATTCTTCCTGAACCTTAAAAAGTATCTCCTGCAGGAGTCTCATTTGTAATTTGCCACCTGTTTACCAAATGTTCACTGTTTTCAGAAAAGTGTGCCAGAGACTGTGGTGGTAGATAAATGCGTGATGGCTGTGTCACCTCTATGTAGTGACAGAGCTATTTGCAGAGTTGGGAAGGAACACTGATCATAATGCGTGAGGCACCTGTGAATCAAAGGGACCGCTGTCTGGAACTGAACCTGGATTTGAGTGGGAATTTTCCCAGGTACTTTGATGTCTTTTCCAAATAGTTCTTTGTCACAGTGACCCTGCATTATTGATTTAACAACCTTAATGCTTTTACAGTTCATTCCAGGCTGTAGACTGAGCCAGAAAATCTAAACTGTACATTTAATGAAATTTTCAGTCATCATGGTTCTCTGCTTTGGTGAGTTTGGAGTTTGAAATTATGTTGTTTAGAGAGTTTCTTCACAAATATTCACTGGGTGTTTTCTTTTAAAGGTTTCATTATCAGCTTATCTCACTGTGGGGGAGCATAAACATGGTACTTGTGAGATAATTTGCTACCTAGTCTGCTTGGAAAATATACTCTGGTTGAGAATGTATGTAATCACAACGAATATTTCATTCACGAAAAGTTGAGGTACAGTAAGTTAAGACTGCATCACAATATCTTTCTAATAAATAAAAACTGCAAAACCAAATTCAGAAATTTGGTATAGACTTCGATTATGAACAAAAGGGGAAAAACAATTACTGCGATGAGAGTAAAGATAATCTGCATTAAAATATTAAAACATTGTACTAACTTTGAATGCCAAACAGTTGTGAATGGACATTGCCATGACCAGAATTCTTGCAAATATGTTTTCATGGATCTTGTTGCCTCAGGTGCAGCGATGATTGTGCTACAGGCAATTACTTCAACACTGTCTTCAACAATATGCTTTTTAAAACTTACTTATTCCAAATGGTTTTCAGAGCAAAATTTGGTTGAAAAGACATCATGTCCATCCGTTGAAAATGTTGAAACAACGTTTTGATTTGGTTGAAAAGTGAAAGGTGAAAAGCTGTCTTTCAATTAGACGTTGAAAAGACGTTTTTCGACGACTTTTCAACTTCTAATTTTGGGCTAAATTTGGACCAAATCAGACGGTCCAAACTCAGCCCCATTTTCAACGTCTACTTTTAGGCTTAAATATGGCTATGACGGACCGACCAGATTTAGCCCAAAAAACAATGTTGAAATGACGTCTTGTGTTTGGAAAGCAGCATTGCAGTTTTAAAGCTCTGACGGGTCTCACTTCAGTTCACACACAGAACCGTTTATCCATTAACATACACCAGTACTTGAGGGGAGATGAGGGAGGATGGCTTCCACCCCTGAAATAAAAACGATCAAAATCCTCCCCCTGTAAAAATGCTATCCCCCTATTCCATCCCTTCCCCCTTTTTTTTTAAAATAAATCCTGGAAAACACTGGAAAACCAATACTCATAGAACTGTTTCATTATCAGAAAGTAGTACGCATGTTGAGTAAAAGAAAAGGGCCAGGGGCACGCAAACGTACAATGATGCAACGTGACTGACTGATGCCAGAGAGAGCTGCACAAGCCACAGTGGAGAGCGACACCTTTAAGGATTAACTGTGCTGCAATGTCAGCATGGCCAAACGAGCAGCAGGACAACGCCATGCCGGAGAGTACTTTAAAAAGACAAAAATCACAGGTGAGCAATGACTCAAGACTCATGAATTTCAATCATTACTTTTGGCCCTGCGACAGACTGGCGACCTGTCCAGGGTGTACCCCGCCTCTCGCCTGATAATAGCTGGGATAGGCTCCAGCAACCCCCGCGACCCTGAACTGGATAAGCGGTACAGAAAATGACTGACTGATGACTGATGACTGACTTTTGATCAATCTATACAAAAGTTGTTAAACTCACCACAAGTTGCACAATAACACAGCTGGTTTGTCCAGCTCGTCGTGTTGCCTCTAAACGAGCTGAGATTCTTGTTAACTAGCTTGCTAAAACACAGGACTTGTCATTCAGTCACATTAGGTTCGGATTTATGTGCCTGCCAAATATAGAACAGATATTTACTGTTCACATTAGATTAGGGTTTGTCTCAAAGATTTTACCAGCATTAATAAATTATTTTGTCCAGCAGGATCGCCTGCAAACCAGACAAATATCTGCCTGAGCTCCGCTGAAAAGCAAAGTGTATAACTTTACTTCTACACCTCTGATTGAAAAAAAATTCCAACTGTAGGGGGTAGCTGGTGTCTAAAATAAGAAGGAAAAGTGGTTTGGGAGCAGCATGTGCTCTCTCCTGTGAAACAGTAGCTTACTTTTCCCAATCAAAATATCGAGCTCAGAAAAGCTAAAAAACTGGGATTTTGAACTCAGAAGTGTGTTAAATGAAACATTTTGCATAGTTCTGGTGGGCAACTGGAATTCCAACAAATACTAGTTTCATCATGCATGGCTGGTGTTGAACAGGTCTTTAACGGTGTTTATTGTTAATCAATGTTGATTAAAGGGGTTATACCGGATTTTGCACACTTGCGAACCGTGAGCAAGGTGAACAGTGTAGTTTGAACTGCAAGCCCCGCCGCCCCTAACCATTTCTCCCTGTGAGAAAAGCTCCTACTCTCGTTTTTGTCTCCTCCCACTCAACATGCACAAAATACTCGTTTCATACTCGTGCACAAAGAAACTCTCCAGAGAAAACTTGCATCTTGCAGTGAATTCACTGTTCTGGTTGCAGTAAATGGCTGCGGATCAGCTAAGTGACATTTTCTATCATAACCGGTAGTTCACCGTAACTACAGTTACATAAACAGATGCACAATTATGACGAGTTATGATGTTATAGGCGACATTACAACATGACAGCCTGGTAAAGTTTCTCACCCGCGACTTCGAGAAGCAGTGATGTAAAGCTTCGTCGCGTTACGGTGTAAATATCACTATTATATACGGTAGACCAGCAGAGGAAGCGCCAGCACCCGAGGACATATAACATGTTATTCAGAAAAATTTTTTAAAAATACCTGTCCAGGTGGACTTCCAGTCCACATTCAGTCCGAGGCGTCCAGCTGCTCTCTACCTTCAGTACAATCCACCTCAGTTTTTATGCTTTCCTTTCCCGTGGGTAGACGCCATGCGGTTCTGTTTACAAGTGCTGCCGTGCATGCGAGAGAGGAGGGCGCTCCTCGTTAGAAAATGCTGTAAGTGGCTGATAGGAAACCGAAACTTATGTAGAACGAACCACATTGGCATGAGGAGAGCGTCACGCCAGCCTTAGAAACCTAAACTAAAAAGGCCTGGATTCGTGCATACAGTATACGCAGTCAGTGAGTGACTCCTTTTATGAAATTACCTCTTTTAACACACATACCATGTAGAAAGCATTTCTCTGAAAGAGATTAAAATAAAATCGGGTACAGGGCCTTTAAGAGTTCTCTTGTGGCTTTTTAGTCAAATCTTTTGGCTCATAGATTATCACAAACTGCTTGAGTGCCGATTTTAGCCCAAATTACACAAAAATAGCGAGTTGAAATCATTTGTTCTCCCCCTGTTTAAAAAGCCCATCTTGCCCCGCTTCATGGAGTTATATTGTTTTCACCAATAGGACTCGTCAGGCAACAAAAATAAGTGAAGATGTTACAGTAGCTAAGATTCTTACGTTAAAGGCAGATTAAAGTGAATCTCCAATGAGTTTTCCATCCTCAATGATACTTTTTACAACTTGACTACGGAGAGACACAGTAGTAAAAAAAAGCATGCAGCTGCCGTGTACGTGGCAGCTGCATGCATGTGGCAGCAAGATATAAATGGCCCACGCTGAGAGAAACATTAACATTATTTTGTTATTGACCTTTAATTTAGTTTAATAATGCACCTTTAACAGGAAAACAAAGCAAATGGTGCAGTAAGTTTTACAGTTGTACTGGACCATGAAATTTAGTTTGAAGTTAGGTGAGGCGCTCTGAAGGCTAAATTTGCCAGAGGTAGTTGTCAGATGGTTGAATGATTTTGCGAGTCCTTTCGTCCTACACCTGCCCCACATCAGGGGGCCATATCTAGTCATATCTGTATCTTCCAAAAACCCATCACCCACACTCACCTCATGCTATGACTCATGAGAGGAAGGAAAGAATCCAAGGTTTCTGTTTTTCTCTGAAGCTCTTTATTCATTTGTGGCGAAGCTGCATTTGTCACTTTTGATCAGCTGAGTAATTCATGGTGAGTGCCTTCAAGAAGAGTCTGAAAATAGGTACCATTATTCGAATATCATTAACAATTGTTCCTTGCCCCCATCTTGCCCATTGTCTTTCCACTCTGTCAAACTAGTTCTGGTCCAGAAGCACATAATTGGTTTAGTCAGCGAATGCACTAGTTTTCATTTTTGTTTTTTCCCTTTAACATCATTTCCTCTAAAAAAAAAAAAAAAAAGATGTGGTAGCACGTTTCAGAGGTGAATATCTCCCTCTTTGAGCAAATGTGTAAATATTCTTGCGATGGCTGATAGTCTGGTTGCTGTATCTACAACGTGCATCTCTGCATTCAAGGAGGGGACACCATAGTAATGACAGAGCAGGGGGCACACTGGCCAGGAAATAAAAAGGACAAGAACAAATTTCCTCTCTGCTGCTTTTAGGTTCTCTAATATACTGTTAGTCTCTGTAGCATCACTGAAGGCACAGTCTGTCTCAACAAAGATGACAGCTTGATAAAGGCAATATAACAGCATGACAGTGTTGTAAATGCACGTTGAAAGAAATATTTGGTCACTGCGTCATGCGAAACATGTTTGATGTGCGAAACTGCTGAACAGCGATGTTTTGGCTTTCCTCAGCTCGTGCATGTCTGGAAGACACCAACTGCATTTTAATCAAGTGCTCATACTACATCCATTGCAATGACATTCCACATACAATGTGATGCATATTGGCCCAGCCCGCGTATTCCCACCAAGCTTCATTAACTTTGAAAAACCCTTCTAGGAACAAGAGGGGGGAAATGCATATTTCATGATAGCCATCATAACATTAAATGTCTGTCAGAATTATTCAAATCTAACTTGAGGGCACATTGAGAGTTGAATGTTACATGACTTTAGCCGACTGGGTAAAATGGTGCACGCATCTGGGCTTCGTGATCGTCTATTCTCAGCCAAACTCAAGTGATGCTGAGATGTCCAGGTAGGATGAAATATTACTGAGCTCAGCTGTTGAATGCTGTGCTCTGCCAAATAGCTTTTAAGAAAAGTTACATTTTGCCTGGAGTTTTTGGATGACTATGGACAAATACACTCAAAGTGCTTCTTCACCAGATGAGGGGTATGCTGAGATTTTCGGTGGGATTTCACACTCCAGTGGGAATGGATCCTTAAGCTTCAGAATTGCATATGGAAGGCGCAGCATGATCACTTTATGTTCCTCAGCGCGGAGGTGGAGATAAACACAGAGGTTCATTTGGAGGAGTTTCCAGAGGAAAGCTCCGCTGTCATGAGCAGGTCATCTGAAAGGCCTTGACTTAAGCCAAGAGTTACTTGCTGTGCTTCTGAAACAAACTATTTAGCGCATTTACAGGCCAACACATAAGATGTCAAATTAAATACCCCAGAGTCAAAATGACTGCACATCTGTAAGAAATGGAACCTCAAACTTGCGTATCTCTACTATTACCCAGCAGAAAAACAGTCCATCCTGTGTGGTTAGTTATTCCACATTTATATGCGAGGAATCTTTATGGAAGTACAAGGTGGGAATCACAAACTAGACTCTGAAAACCAGAAAGCCTACATCATTATCCATGACAAACGATTCTCTAGCACTTACTGAAACAGTTTATTCTTTTTACCCTTCACTGTTTATCACCAGCTTCCAGCTTGAGGTGTCACCTATTAGAAATCTTTACTCCCCTGCCACTGGCTGTAAGTAAGACAGAGCATCCATGGGAGCAACCAACTAGAACCATATCAGTGAATCTGAATCAGGCCAAGAGGGGTTTATTGATACGAATTGTTTCCCTAGTTTCTACAATGTGACACAGGCGACCAATTCTCCTGTCTGAGTACAGCCATGGGAAAAACACTGGATGCATTTGCTTTCCTAATTAGGAGATAGATAAGTGAGTTGCTGCTGATGATTGGGATATTCTGGGAGCACCTGTCTATCTGGAAATCTACAGACGGCACCGGTACAATGGCTGATTTAACAGCTATTTAATGCTGCAATCACCACACACCCCAGACACCAATAAAACGGCACTGCGCATCTAGTTTGAAATCAACTGAAATCATCTGCTTTTGAAGATGGTGATAGCGGGATGGAGGAAGCAGAGGAAATGACATTATGGGAAATAGGCAGCCACCGCCTCCTTTGTTATTTTCTAGTCTTTTGAGAAAGACATTGATAATGGGCAAAGGCAGGGCAGACATGGTGATGGTGACTCAACTCATGTGACTATGATCACTGTAAACAAGGCAAATCTGATTTAAAAGCCTTTTCCGGCTGTAAAATGTTAACCAGCCTTCAGAGGACATTCATTTTAATGTTTCAGTCTTTACCCTTTGGTATCGTGCCACTACCTATAATTGGACACCCACACTCAATAGATGGATAATAAAATTGATTATGATGAGTTGATTAATTAAATGTGTGATAAATTTAGTGTTACAGTATAAACATGTTTCATTTAAGTAAAATATATTTTTAAAGACATTCATTTATAGTTTAATTGATGCTTTAACTGTCCTGAATGACATTTACCATAAAAACAGATGATAGCAGGCAAGATAAAGTAATTAGCAAATTTTGAATGCTTACTGCCAAAAGTAATTGTCATACAATTATCGATCCATCTATGTGAATGTATTTTTCAAACCTTGCGGTCACCATGCAGCTCTGACTGCAGGATATTAAAGCTACAGCAAAATGAAAGCACTTTGTTTTCCATGGTGATGTCTGTTGCTGACATGATGGTGGAAACTAAAAGTTATTTCCCAATATGGGAGAAGTGTTAGAGGATGAAGGACAGTGATGGAAAATGAGGGAAGCTCACTACAAATCAAAAGACTGTTGGTCGGATTTCTAGAAGACCCGTTCATCTAGCAGGTTCTGGTTCCAGCTTTAAAGTGGAATCTCTGAAACTGTCTCTTGGCCTTTGCATGTGAAACTGGCTCTAAAGTATCAATTTTCATGCTAATCCCATGAGGATTTTGTTTCTGATTTAGTAATGTGACTGATGAAAACTGCATGCAATCCTTGCTGCACTTGTCGATCTTGCTTTAACAAATTAGATGGGTCACTTTCTGAGATCGCTGCAGGGTCAGCTATCAAAAATTCAAAAGATGGACTAAACCTCCTGGTGAAAGGAGAGATTTGATTTATGAGCTACAATCCAAGCTTTTTGAGCTGTAAGAGTTGGGGTTAAAATAAGGCTGGACTGTGGGGTGGGGGGACTAAATGTTGCATGCGCCGTTCATTTATTGGAGTCATTTGTCTGTGGAAGAGGAGATGACTGCGACTTTCTGGCAGAGCGAGACTATTTACAGCTATTGGCAGGCTGATGCAAACAGCGTCTCTTCCCCCGGGGTGTCTGTCTGGTAATCCTTCCAGTGCATCTCTTTACCTGTGACACATAGAGACTGACTGTTCCAAGCTGCAGAGCAGTGTGGAGCTGCCAAAAGCCAATTAACACACTGTATATTTCTTCATTAACTTAAACGTATGAATTTGAGAACTGGCACTTAAATACTGATAAATAAGACTAAACAATAAGTACAAATAAAGCTGCATTTGCTTTGTGCTGCTGACTCATTGTCATTCTCTGAAAATAAACTGTGCATGATCAGAGTGATACTCTAGGAACAGAGACATATTTATGAATGCTAATCAGAGGCCACAAAGCATCGGAGGATGTCAGTTATTCATGCACAATTTAGAGGTTTAATCCCTACAGTATATAAAAGATTCAGTGGTGAAACGTCTATTTGCGAGGGACAAGGTGGAAAAGCAAAACTGATATCTGGTGGTTTGCAGGCCCTGGAGCAGCTCTACATTAGAAACAGACATTTTGTGGTGGAAATCACTGCATGGGCTCAGCAACACCCCTGAAAGTCGCTGTTATTCAGTGCATCTACAGATGCCCAGGACCAAAAGTAATCCAAAATGGCTTGGGGTAAAGTGGAAAACTGTCCTGTGGTCTGACAAATCAGAATTTTAGATTCTATGTGGAAGTCTTGGACACCCTCCAGGCTAAAAAAGGAGGGGAGGGGGGCATCCAGCTTTCTAAACCCATCTAGCATGAGTGGTGGTTTGGGTGTGCAATAACATACACTGGATGGGAAACTTACATTTGTAAAGGCAGCAATGATACTTACAGTTTTATTTAAATGTTTACAAACCCTCCCTTTAAAGATGGGGGGTGGGGGATCAACTAGTGAAAGAAGTTGAAAATGACAAAACATTTTTTTTTCAATGAAAATCATGATTTTGAATCACGATTCAACAAAAACAAAACAAGCATGATGGGCATCCTGGACTAAAATGTTGAGCACAACTTTCTTTGAGGCAATCACTGCAATCAAGTGTTTTCTGTAACACTGAATCAGACTTCGGCACCTGTTGACAGGTATTTTTGCCCACTGATAATGAGCAAGGTGCACTGCTTTTTCAGAAAAAAGCATATTTTTTTTAAAACCACTACTCTAAATTAATATTTCTTTTTACTAAATTATAATATTTTTAATGTATTATTACCATTTTTAGTTTCTTATTTGAATTGCTATTGTGAATTTAACCTGGTCTTTCATAGGGCTTGTAAACTTTAAGACAAAACTGTAACATTCATGTTTTGGCTTTACATGCCGATATTTAGTTGCTTTGAACCTGTACATGAGATATGACAGTTTCACCTAGTCTAATATTTTCAAAGGTTGACTAAGTAGTAAGGATGTTTGATGTTTTTTTAAACCGATATCCGATATACTGATATTGTCCAACTTTTAATAACCAATATCCAATATCAACCTATAATGACCTATGCAGACAACTGTGAGGTTCTCTCTCTCATATTTTGAGTAATATAAATATATTCTGCTTCGAGAGCAAAATGACCAAAATGGCTTTAACTCAGCCAGGAGTTCATTTTGAACATCTGGCTGCCAGATATCAGATACTAGCGGTTATCAGAGACGTGGCTAATTAAAATGCTTCTGACAACTTGGTAACTTAACTTAAAACCAGACATCTTATAAGCAGCTTCAAAATCAGTCTGTAGCAGCAGCAGCTGCACTGTAGTCACATGACTCAAAGGAATGCTGGGATATGAAGTTCTTCCAGAATAACGGGTACTTTTCTACATGATGGAGCGGTGCTTATGAAACAAGATCTTGCAAGATTGATATAAAAAATGTCAGTCTGGAAAAATGAAAAAATAAATTAGATATTTTCTGATAAATCACATTTTAATGAAGATATCATGAATATTGTTAGGGCACATTCACAAAGCTTTTTGATTCGAATCAGTCAGTTTGCTCGGAAAGTCCGCTTCGTTTAGGGGAGTTGCAAACGAACTCTGATCCAGAACAAACAGCCGGACTCGGTCCGCCTGCAAACGCAGGTCTCAGTCCGATTCAAGAGAACCAAAGACAGGAAGTGGACCCACAATGCCCACATTGGCATTGTTGGTCAAACGTTGGACATCGTGGGTAAACGCTACGACAACAAATACAAGTGTGGGACTGCAGTACTTATAAAGGTGGCTCATGGTCAGACGTGGAGTTATGAGGAAGTAAAAGCTTTAATTGATATTTGATGAAAGACTGTCCAGCTTCTCGTACAAAAATAATGTCGCTTTGTGGAGGAAACAGAAGTGAGAACCTTCTTGTACGTCCGCTTGTCCGCACCTACGGTGAATCCGAATGCAGCGCCACCTGAGATTATCATTCTTGGCCCGTTTGGCTCATTTGGCAATAGTGCAACGTGAACGCAATCTCGGTCCGGAAGACTACCCCCCCCCAACCGAGTCCCCAAACGGACCAAGACTCACGGACTATGCTTTCTGAATGCGCCCGTAGACCAATAATATAGGATCTCTCTTCCGTATGGTGATACGGGTCTACAAAACCATTTGTTCCTTCCTCTGGTGACCTGTCAGCTTGCTGCAGTGTCCAGATGTCAAAGTTGGCCATGCCACGCTGACCCCCCCTTTAGTTACTGGATATCTGCCCGATTCCTCCCTGCCACCATTTCTTTACCATCTATTATCCATTTAGTTGCCAAGTCATCATTTATTAACGTCTTTATTCATTCTTTGAAATGCATTTCTGCTGTAATCCAGCTGGCATCAGTCTGAAATTCGGTGAAACCTTGAAGAAATATCTATATCCAATTTCAATATGTAATGTCATCTTTGTCCTCTTCTCAAATAAACAGACGGGGATCACTTCCAAACCTCACATTTTGTTTTCCACAGCATCTCCACTCTCAGACACATTGCCTGCACCTGCTGGGTAGACTTTACATGCCATACTCTTTGCACTCAGACACCATTTGCTGACGTGGAGAATTGTCTTTGCCAGCAACCTTCTATCAGTCCCGTCCTCAATGTAACCCATGATAGTCGCTTTAGATTCCTTATTTATGTGACAGTGTAGGTATTGTTTCAGAGTGGAGTTTCACCTCTAGTTTGTGAGCAAGTCCATCATCTCCCTCTTTCTCCTTCAGTTTAGTCCTCTTTTCCTTTATGTTTGTATCAAGTTTATTTCTTGTGTTGATAGGTTATCTTGTTACTTCTTGATGATGGAGAAAAGGTCATATCACTTATCAGCTTGGATGCAGGGATTGGACACGTCCCTCTTATCCTTCCATCAATATACAGCCAGAAACTGTGCTTTTTAAAAAACTTTACAATGACTAAATAAATTGGAAACATACGAGAGACTGTCAGCCATTCTAGACCCTTTCACTCAGTCTTCCTTCCAATTGAACTCTCGATAGAAAAAAAAAAAAAAAGATTTAAGATACCTTGTTACATGTTCATTTGTGTGACAATCCTTTCCCAGATTTTATACTTTCCATGGAATACTTTTTCATTATTAACCTACTCTGTGCTTGAGCGTTGTTCCGATACAGATGCCAGTGTCAGGAATGTCTCCGATACTGCTGAAAATGCTGGTATCAGTATCATAGTACTGGCATTCAGGCACCAATCCAATACCACATAACTTATTAAAATAGGAATTTATTTCCTGAGTAGCTTTGTGCTGCCGTCTGCAGCTCACTGTTTTAGAGAGGGGAGGAAGAGCTGATCACCTGACACCTGTCAGACAAGGAGCAAACTAGTAATCGTGTCGACAATGTAGCAGTATTTCATACTGGATTCTTCCACTATCTATCTATCTATCTATCTATCTATCTATCTATCCATCTATCTATCCATCCATCTATCCATCCATCCATCCATTATATAATAAATAAGCTATGCTCTAAAAGTACCACAAGCAGTGATATACATCCACAGCAATGCAACTACTGCTGTTTTACTGTATTATTCAATCAAAAGTGGATAAACTTGACCTAGTGAGATAATAAAATGAAAAAGGAAAGAGTGTGAGAACAGAAGAGGAGAATGGTGAGGGAAAAAAAAAAGCAGGACATTAATCACATAGGCAACAGCATCCGCTGTTACATCAGAAAAAAGAACCAGCTGCTACACCTGTAGAGAAACAAACAGACCTACAGCATCTGCCAGAAAACAAAGTTAACAATCATCAGGGTGTATGTATGTGTATGTATATTTTATATATAGACAGAGAGAGATAGTCATCTTTCGTATTGGCCGATAACCACAGCACAAATATTGGAATCGGAATTAGGAGGAAAAAAATGGCTTCAGAAAATCTCTAGTTTAGAGAGCTAAAAATAGCTGTAAAAACATCCTACTCATTTTGAATGCACTGCAGTAAAGGCTGCCACGTCTCACCAGAGTGTTTTTACTATGTCCAAAATGCACCAGTGTAAGTTGTAAGATGGCAACTCATCTCAAATCTGACATAGATCGTCCAGAATTTGCATGACATGAAGGCAATCATGAACATTTTTTGAACTGTCATGAATTTTATAACAGAATTCAACATGAACATCCAGAATCACGAGTGGGAAGGAAAGTAGGAAAATGAAATTACTAAAAAAAAAAAATATTGGGCAACTCCAGTAACTGCTCCTTCCACATGGAAATATGAAATGCTGATAAATGTAAACTAAAGCTGCATCTGTGAAGGTAATAATAGGGAAAATGCAGAACGAGGACATCTGTTGAGCTTTTGTGAATCTCGAAAAAGGTGAGATTTCAAGTTGTGGCATGTGAGTCAGTTGAACATGAAATCTTTATCCCTGCCCCATGGATATATAATGAGAAATCTATCCATCATATCTCCCCTCTAAACACTGAATGTGCCTGTTATACTGGAGCAATACTGTTCTATGCTAATAAATCAGTGATTAATTGTTTAAGCTGAACACACAGACACGACAACGCAAATCTGATACTTAGAAATGCACTGCATACATTTTTCATGCCTAATGTCTTTGTGCATTTATTATATCCAAAGGCAAAAGGCACCTTAAAACTTCCAATTAATACTATAAAGATGTGATTACAGTCCTTCACTTCATCTTCTCTCTCATTGTTTCTACATCAAAGCATTAACTCGTCTATCGCACATTTTGGAGAACTTTCCTCCATTTTTCTCTCCCGTTTCCAACAGCAGGAGATGCCAGCGGATAGCAGCAGTGTACGGTTTATTTTTGTCAAGTCACAGCGATGAATGCTCACATTAAACAGATCGATATCATGTCCCTTTGGGATATTGTGAGGATTGATGTTTCAGAGCAGCACGGTTACTTCTCCGGCATTTGTGTTCTTGAGGATTACCGTTATCAAACGAACACAGATGGGGATACAAGCAGTGGCAAACATGCGTACACAGTCGGTTCCACACATCACACCAATGCAATGGGAAGGTTTTCACAGCATGTCTCCTGATCAATACACTGCTGAGATCACACAGCTTATTTGGCCCCCCTCCATGTGATAAAACATCCACCAACATCCAAGCTATTATAGTTTAACAGAAGCCATGAGCTTATCTGACTTGCTAGTTGCCCTGATATCACGTATGAATGGCAGAGAGTAAATGAGACGCTGCACCTGTTGTCAGGATTAGTGCGTCTCTTGATAGCAGGTGAAGATGAAGCGATGCATCCTGCTCATGACTGTCCACGGCTTACAGCGACAACATAATGGATTAATCGCAACCAGCAGCTGGGGTTTACTTCTTTCTTTGTCCCTTGAACACACTACTCTGAGAAAGCTGGGCGCTTGATGTACTCTTGCTGAAAGAAAATAAACTTATCGTGAAGTAATTAGAAAGTAGTGCAGGACAGAGGGAGCGCCTGACAGAGAGCCATCCGTTTTAATCAGACACGCTCCTTTAAAAAGACATCGCCTCCACAGACGCCCTACTTTCTGAAAGAGGAGGAAGTGTAACAAGGTGACAGATGTTATTTTTCTTAAACCCACATTTCAAGAAGATGCCTGTGTCTTTGCAATGCACTCAGATAAGGGAGAGGGGACTTTTGTATGGGTGAGCAAGTGCTTGTAAGAAGGATTACATTTATTTTAGCTGAACAGGAGGCAAATGTGAGAAGGTGGCAGAGTGATAAGGACTCCTTTCGAGTGAGCTTGCGAACAAAACTGATGTACATTTTGACAAATATGTTGGAATTTAAATGGAGCATTAAGCAGCACAAGAGCCAGCATTACAAGTGTTTGACGGCTGAACTGCCGTTTCTTCACCATCTGCTGGTTTTGGATACAGTACCACCATTAATGTTCCAAATGAATAAATGAATTAAGCATTTTAATTCATGACGGGCCAACTTCAGGAGCATTTCTGGCCCATAATACTTCATGCTGTCGTGCTCAAGATTGACAACCTCCAATTAAAGAAGGAAAAAAAAAAAATCAGTTGTCAGTGAAGTTGAAATTGACAAAAGTAATAAATAAAACTTCTCTGAAAACCATAACACTGAATTTGAATTGTGGTTCAAACACCCAAAAAATAAAAAGCCAATAAGCCTGGTGGGGCTCTGAAGCTAAACTTTTACGCTGTGTTCAAACCAAACGCGATTTGGACATCAGCTTTACATGCAAAGTCAATGTCCAACGCATGTCAAGGAGTGTCCATGTTGGACGCGGCGCGTTTTGATCGTTTTGGCGTTTGACGCGCCTGACACGCATCAAACTCAAAAGTTGGAAAATCTGAACTTTTGCAGCATTGACGCTGGGCGTTAATCAGAGAGACTCAGTATGTCAGTGTCATCACATTTTCTAATGGGACCGAAATGCAGAGGGGACCACCGGAAATCTCTCGTTTGACGCCCAGATTGCACTTGGTCTGAACACACTTATTGAGCAATATTCTGAGGCAATCACTGCAATCAGGTTTTTTTCTGTAATGCTCAAAAAGACTTTTTCACCTGTTGACAAGTATTTTGGTCCACATTTCACAGGAAAGGTGTTCTAATGTTTCTGGGCTTTTTTTTATTTATTTTTTTTTTATTTCCAACCACAATTCAAAAATCAATATTTTTTTATTTCACTAAATTATAATTCTATAGTTTGTATATTAGTTTCTTTAGTTTCTTGTTATTTGATTCACTATTGTGAATTTAGCCATTTCTGTAATTGGAGGGTGTCAATCTTGAGCACGACTGTATGATCTGAACTTAAAGCAAATAAAGAATTCCTGTACTAGGCAGAAGCGAGTGAAAATGTAAAGCAAAGTAAAGCAGCACAACCACATCCTTTGTTTGCTTTTGTCAGTCCGTTCAGCCACATTATCATAAAATTTCATTCCGCTCTGTAATGGATGGCTCATCAACCTGGAAGCAAATTTCTGCTCTCCAAACCTGCCGTTTTGGTGGAATTGCACATCTAACCTTCAGCCTGGGCTTTTGAAAGGAAAAAAAAAATGTTTTATTATATTCAAGCAGTTTTTTTTTTTCCTCAAAAATTTCTTACGGTGGCACATTTTCCTTTCACTGCTCTGCAAGCAGATCTGTGGGCTAAGAAAGTCTCACCAGCCTTCTGACAGGTTCTTCTTTATGCTGTCTGTGCTGAACAGGCTGGCTTTCATCCCATACAGTAAAAATAACCCATAGTTTCCATACAGGTGTTTGGGGATATTTTTTTTCAGGCTTGAAATATTCTCCATAATGTTTTAAGCTGCAGGGCATGAAAGCCCCTAATGAGCCAAAAAATACACACTCGTATGCTAATCCTCTATAATATTTGGTTAGGCGGCATCAGTGACTCAGTGTCACTATATATTCACCTGCTGGTATTTACACATCCCCAGTCTCCAGACTACTTTGATTATCGATGCAAGGACATGTCCCACAGTTGCAATATTCATGCCTGTGATAATGTACGGCTCGCCTCTGAAATATGGCCAGTTTGACTGCGTTTCGAACCCATTTCCCGCTAATGCCTTTCTCCTAATTAGATCCGGACGTCTGTCCATTTTTTTTCCTTAGTCTCTTTTCCACGCCCCCCCCCCCCCCCACACACACACACTTCCCCTCACTTTGGGTAAATTTGGAGTGGAGTTGAGATGAAGGCAACAGAGTTAATTGCATTAGCATCAATTTACTGGTGCGGCAGAGGACAGCTGTGCAATCGGATGATGTACAACCTCTGCGAACAGTTTAAAAAAAAGAGAAAAAAGTGCCCATCTGATGGAGTGTATATTAGCCTCTCCAGACAGATACTCCAGACAGGCAAACTAACAATCACATTCTCGAACTGATCATGGTTATCAGGATAATGTCATTAAAGTATTTACATACATTACAGAAACCACTGTTAATATTTCCATTTCCTTGCAATCTTCCAACTGTAATTGCCAATAGATCAGATTATCATGATTCCTCAACACCAACATAAATCATTTCCTGTCTGTCACCAACTGTGGCCACATTGCTCCCTATAGCATCTGTTATTCCACATCCACATATTACAACCCTTCTACAGCAAAGACTCAAATTGTTGAAATTCCAATGAACTTTTACTTGGTGTCAGTGCAAATGAGGTTACGGAGAGAGGAATATGGAAAAGAGCTATGCTGCAGAAGTACCACGGTTAGCAGTGATTTGTATCTGCAGTAGTGCAACTATGCTGTTTTACTGTATTATTCAACCAAAAAGTGCATGTGCTTGACCCAGTGAGATAAAATGAAACACAAAAAGAAAGGAGTGTGAGAACAGAGAAGAGGAGAATGGTGGGAAGAAACAGGAGTTTTTACCACATAGGCAACAGCATCAGCTGTTACATCAGAAAAAAGTCAACCAGCTGCTACACCTGTATAAACAGACCTACAGCATCTGCCAGAAAACAAAGTTAACAATCATCAACAGTACCTAAAAAAGAAAGACAAGCTGAAAAAAAAAGCCTGAATTACAACCAAATCAGCAACATGACAGATAAGCCAAAAAACGTAAAACCCACAGGACAGCACGGCAGGTTGGTGACAGTGGATGCCAAATAACAGGAATGAGCATCATGATCAATGATGACTGATCGTGCAACACAACTGGGCCCCTACAAGGATCACATGAAGACTGGGGGGCACCAAAGCTTGGGAGACCAGCCACTACTTCAGAGCATGAACACAAGCAGCTTACCACAGAGACAACCACTATCCAACCAAAGTGTCCTGCAACCATGGTCGGGTTTTGGTTATTGGTGCTGCTCCTTTCCCTTTTGGTTTTCAGACATTATAGATTAGGTTTGTGTTGGCCCCCCCCCTCCCCTTCTGCTCTCTTTAGTTCAGGTTTTGTCTGTCTTTGATTTAATTCAGTCGTTCAGCATTGCTTACCCAATCTCCTGAGTTTTCAGCTTACCAGTATTTGTATTGATGCCTCATTTCCACCTCCAGAACAAAAAAATATCTTTACTCCACCTTTACATCCTGAAGCCAGTATTCATTTGCGGCATTTCTACACCCTAGCAGAGCCGGGACGAAAAAGAATTAAAAAGCGGGGGCTCGTCCGGGATTTTACTTCCCTGTGTTGCTGTTTTTTCTTGAGTTTGTTTGTTCTGAGGTCGTAGGACTCCTAATGGCTACATTGTACATGGCTGTTTTGCCTCCCCCTCTTGTGAGGCCCTGGATGGCTGCTGTGCATCTGGCCCGTCTATTGGTGGACATTGGCTCCGGATCCCACAGGCTACCCAAAGTGAAATCAAGGCTTTTAAGTGGAACAGTTGGTTGCTTCTGGAGTGTTGGGGATGCCTGGAATCAATGCAGGGCTATGTGTGGATGCAGAGGAGGGCACTCTGACAGCAGCTGCAACAGGAGGACACACTGTCCCCTCTGCATCGCCCCATCTTTAACCCCACATCCACAAACAGCCCCATCATTCAACCTGCAGAATTTAAGTTTTAATTTAACCTTTACTGGAAGAGCTTCCTGCACGGAGGGTATGCAAGTATGTAGTGATATTGTAAGATATAATTAGTTTTCCACTCTAGTTCTTGGGAAAGGTCAAATGACACATATGGTGCCAAAATGTGCCCAAATGGTGTATCTGGCGCTTCCACCTGGACATATCTGTATAAATTAATCTGAAACTGCCCATGTTTCCTGTTTTAACAGCTAGTTTTGCAGATTAGCATTAGTTATTACTTTAATTGTTTATAATGAATTGTGTTGGATTCTAAGGTGTTTTTCTAGGTGTGTTCCTTTCAGGCAGAGATAAAAATGTAAAATTTCTTTAGTGTGCTCAAGGTGAATTTATTCTGACATCTTTATTCTGACACTTCTGTAGTTATCACACACATCTTAGCTTTCTTTTGAGACCAAGATTAGAGATTTTAGCCCCTGTAGATGTATACAGCACACTCCATTTATCTAGGGCAAGTCATTTTAGACAGCAAGGAACAAAGAATTCACCTCATGATGAAGTAGTTAAACGTTGCTATACGCGCAGTCAATCTTTTTGAGTCATTGCTAACTGCTAACAGCTAATGTTAAAACTAATACAAATGCCTGCTTTTTAAAAGCCATCACCTTGGTTTTCATAGCTCCGTCCTGCTCCATTGAGCACACCAGCTATTTGCTGCTATTTTGTGTTTCTGCCTCCTGGTGTTGGGAAAAGCAGCAAAGCAGAAGCAAGGCCATAAAGTGGAGGGCTGTAAAATCAAACCAGTTGGCATTTTCATGGAGCTGAGGGGAACTGGGTATACTTTCTCTGTTGGTTCACCACTGCAAGTGACAGTTTTCACATTAAATATAGAGATTTGATTTCATATAATTATTGCTTCGTTCAGCTTCAAGCTTTGATAATTTATTCAACCTGCTGTTTAGAGTTCAGCTCACCTGTCAGCTGTATCGGGAATGGATGATTTTTCTGAATTTGATGATAATGTTCACATAAAACTGCATCAGTCCTCATTTAATAAGACACAACAACAACAACATTTTCTGTTCTCCTCTTATAGACAATTTCTCTGGGGCACATTGAAAAGACTTGCACTATGTGAAGTGACTAATCTGAGAAAATGAGAATTTGTAGCAGCTCTAATGCTGAACGGCAAGTCATTTCAAATGATCTATGGCCAAGTCTGGCAGTTTGTGTGTGGGAGGTAGAATTTGCAGGAAATACAACTAGACCGACACCCTTTATTTTAAAGCATATAAGAGCTGCAGAACAGAAGGACAGCAAGAGATGTTGAATTCATGGAAGATTAATTACCCGCAATTATTCCAAATATTACTAATTGTAATGAAATATTTCAGCCTCTCTCAGCTTCAAACAGATAAAATGCATGCACCTACTGCAATAGAAGATTTTGTGAAAAATCAACTTTTACATGAAATTATGTTTTAGTATTTGCATTTGTTATTTTCCATTTTAAAAACTTAAAACTACTTTTACCATTTCAATCTCAGACTTTTTAATAATACTTTTAAAATTTAAGTGAGTTGATCTAAGACAGTGATTCTACACCATGAGTCCACATGGTTTTGCACTGGTGGGCTGCAGAACCACAGAAGTTATGAGTCAACGACATTGGAGATGATAGTTATCCACAAGAAGGTCAGTTGTGATACATCTTTCTGCCTCTTGGAAGAAAGGCAGTTAGTAAGTTGTTTAACAAACTCCAATAAGCAGAACATAATACGTGAACTTCCGACTGACCTCCTTTACCAAACATCTAAAAGCACTGTTGCCACAACCGTGCCTAAAGTTGTATATTTGTTTAATTTTAGCTCATTGTGTGATATCTGGCGTTTATAACAAGCTAAATCATTTGAAAATTGGTAGATATTGAGCATCTTATGGTTATTTAAATGGTAGAATCTAGGAGTTTGCCCCCTGAAAGTAAACACTCAACTTTTGTCTGTGAAATCCAGCTCAATCCGCACCTTTGTACCTCTCACGTGGCGGCGAGTTCTCACAACTCGCTCTCCCACTGACTGTATTTCGCCTTTTTTTGGTTTTGGTGTGTTCGGGATGTTTCTGGGTGGAGATTTGCGTATTGTCTCCAGCCAATGACAGAGCTAAGACCGCAGCGTTCTGTGGGGATAAACTCATCGATTGGAGCCAACACCAGATTAACTTGAATTCAACCAAAAACGGCAGATGCAGCAAAGAAAAGGAACTATTTTGCAGCGAGGGGCTCTAGACAGTGCACACTCGAAAACCAGGGTTAATATTGGTTTGGCTTTCACCCACTTCCGAGCTTTGAGGGAGAAGCTTGGTGCTGAAGAGAAATTCAGCCATTAGCCCGAGGGGAGGAGCTCCCGGTCTGAATTGTGTATACACAGAAATGTGGAAACACTCTGGATTCTACCTTTAAAAAGTACATGCACCATCGAAATAATGCAATGAGTAGATGAGCTGACGTTGGCAAGATGGCTGCCAGCGCAAATATTCAAAACTCCGTTGACACATCTGCTGTTCATAATGTATTTCCATGGATGAGCTGGGTTTCTTTGTTCGTTTTGTCTTCTTCCTCAGTAATCAAGTTATTAAAGAGGTTAAATCATTAGGTGTGAATGCAGTTCACTGCAGACAACTGTAGAATTCAGTTTTTTAATATTCCCCCTTTTTATGAAGTAAAATCTAATTAGTAGATTGGGTGTTACATTAAGTCTAGGACTGCCAAGATTGGTCAATTAATTGACTAATCGTTTACTATCAAAATAGTCGATGCCCAATTTCATAATTGACTAATCGTTTGTCTTTGTTTTTCCTTCTCAAAATTGCCACCGTACTTTTCGCTGCCTGTCTGCCTGGTCATCTTTTATTGAATTGTATATTGACATACAGCAAATAAACACACTACCAGTCAAAAGTTTGGACACGTTTTTCCGTTAGTTAATGAGAAAGTGTCCAAACCTTTATCTGGTGCTATAAATGCGCTAAAATTTTCTTTTGATCAGATTAGTAAATTATCAAAATAATCTTTGTGGCAGCCCCAGTTAAGTCTCACTTGAGCTTTTGAATATACAGTATGTTCTTGCAGCAACTTTTGTTTCATATTCTACATCTTGTTCATGCAGATTTACATAAATGTCTTGTGGTGATCTCATTGCATCAAGTCATGCATCTGACAAAGTTTCAGCCTGTTAACTGTAAATGGACTGTTAAATGCCAATTAAACCAATAGTGAGATCAATTAAGAGTATAGTGTGAATATTTTACTGGGCACTGGACCACTTTGTAATGAAAAAGTTAGGCCCCTGAGGTCCAAAAGGTTAAGAACCCCTGCTTTAAGGAGGGAGTTTATTACATTTAATGTTCTTTGTAACACTAAACCTTTTACCAGTACGTGAAGTGGTGAAGAATCATGAGTCATGACCTTGAGTCTGCATTTCAGTGGCTTCAGGGATCTGCACAGAGCTGCTTCAAATACCACGTCACATCCTCTTAACATTGCCAGTCTGCAGAGCCCATGCATTTCCATATGTCCCCTTAATCTGCCCCAGAGAAAAATACAGATTAAATGCCACCCTGAGAAATCCACTGATAGTATTTCTACAGAACAAGAATGTGGATTGTGTACAAGCAAATATTCTGATGCCACTTTTTGTCATCTCAGTTTCCCAGAATTCAAAGTTGTGGCTGCTTCTTTCGGCCCCCTCCAGTCAGACAGCAAGAAATGAGGAAAATGAAGATAAATCCTATCAACAGTTATTTCCTACCTCGCTGGATATGCTCAACCTGTGTGAGTGCTGATAACACATTTAATAACCCTGCTTTGCTACTAATCTGTGTTGAAATGGTTTTTTGAATGTTTTGAAAGGTCAAAATGATCAAAATACCAAAAGTCATCCTCAGCTGAGGAGAAAGCTCAATAAGAAATGTCATAAAGGTGGGTACTGACAGAATTTATGCTTTATTTTTTACAGATATCACTGTGATGCACCATTTATAAATATTCAATATTGCAAAAGCAAAAAACTAGAATTTGTTTTTCCATCTTCAGCATGCAGTTGAAAATAGATAAATCCTCAAAGTTGGAGGTCTCCAGAGCTTTTATTTAACCGGGGATATTCTCTCTTTGCTCACCTGCCTACACACTCCGGCGCTGTCAAAACTACAATCATCACGCCTGCTCATTGTCCACCCCCAACCCCCCTAACTGTGGTGCAAACAAAGTTAAAGCTTTGCTCCACTTCTCTATAAATTTGTTGGCAATGAGAAAGAGAAAAAAAAAATAAATATTAAATCCATAAAAATTAATATGATTGCATCGCTCGGGGGTACTATTCAAACATGCAGTGACTGAATAAGACCCAGAAATAGGCGGGGAGCTTTACAATTTGCCAAAATACCCACTCATTTCGTTTGTTTTTTACTTTTGGGCAAACTCTCAGCAGATTTGCATTTTATTTACTTAGAAAACCACTCAGACAACAGAGGGGATTTTCTCCCACCCGCACATGATGGTCTGGTGAGACATTTAGAGAGACGGCATGCTGGAAAACACGCAGCGCTTCAGTGGTGGGCTTTGTTCGGTGTCGGGAGACTCGGCAGTGAGCTTGCTAAAGCTCGCATGACCTTTAAAACATCATTAACGTTATATTGGGCTTCGTTGTAAGAGCATTTGAAATGAGCAGCTCTTACCACACACACCTCAATGTTCTGTCAAAGAGAAGGAAGGAGGGACACGGCTTGTAAACAGACAAAACCCTTCTTCCGCAAGGATCCAAACAGATCGCACCAATTTTATTTGCATGGCTTTGATCTCAGTCTGAAGCTCTCTGGAGAGGCTCTCTTCACTCTGAGATGCTCGGACATACGCGTGCACACAAATGCATGAAGATTATGGAAAAACTAACCACTAAGGCCACATAGACACACACTCAAACTGCATTATCATTGATAACAAATTAACAAGCATGCTTTTATTCTCTATTGTCATTACAAAGCGGATCGTTTAAACTTGAAGCTAATCAACATTAAAGGAGTCTGTTTAACTGGCTGTATTCAGGGGGAAAAAAACCCCCAAAAAACTGTAGGGATTTGGTCAAATATCTGTGTGCGCGCACAAGTACAGCAGAAAAAGTAATGTACCTATAAGAGCAGAACTATAAGTGCCCCAGGGTCCTGTAGAAAGCTGTACTCTGACCACTGCAGCTCACTTTGAGAGAATATTTAGCAATAATCATAAACAATAACAAAAGTGCAAGAAGGGAATTCCTTGGACTGATTTATTCCATAAAATGAGGTTACTTTGCTGGACCCTAAAAAAGAAAAGTCTGTTTTGTTGAGAAGACATCAATTTCCCCTCTGGGATCAATAAAGTATCTTTATCTTATCTTAAATAAGATGCATTGCCTTAAAACAAGATCTTATATCTCACTGAAATGTTTCTCCAAGTAATTTTGTATTTTTGAGTGTGATGGGATGTTTTGACATTAATTTGAAAAATATACTTGGTAAGATTTGAGTTTTTGCAGTGCAGCTGAGCTTCAAGTGTCTCGGCCCTAACCCCACCCACCTCAAATGTCCAACCAATCACACAATATTTCTCGGAGCCGTAAAAGAATGAAGTCCTGCTCAGCCGAGGGGTCAAGAGCAGGTTACAAGCCGTCCTCAAAATGACCTAATTTTGTTCTTGTGCCCTTGAGAATAAGGAAAGTTCTTGCTTCTTGTGGAAGATGGAACAAGCTGCAGTGGTAAGCCACCAACACGAGTGAGAAATGATTAAAGGCCAAAGTGGGGAGTAAATGTCTAAAATTGTTTTAGCTGGTGAATAGCAGATGTTCCTGTAAATCAAGTCTTTAATCAGGTAAACATGTGAGGTAGATGTGTTCTGTAAGTGCTTTTTGGTCATTGTGGACTTTTAAAGCTGTACTTGAAGCATAAACAAATCCAGCCCAGATGTTTTCAGAGGCACTCCCCTCATCCTGTTTATCAGGGTTTTATAACATAATGGCTTTGTGAAGTTTGCTTGTGTGGTAATGGCAGCAGTAACCTGAAGGGAATTTGGCTGTGTAAGGAGATTATTTTTATGATCATATTTTCAAAGACATGCTCCACTTCTTAAATCTTTTCACCACTACGCCCCGTGTCATAAAGAGGTGTGCCTCCCCACTCCAATGTCATAAAAGCTTGAAGACATTACTTTTATGGATGGAAAGAACAATATTATTGGGTTAGAATCGAGGGTGGTGATGATGTAACCTGGGCAGATTATTAACAATCTTTTAGGAGAGAGACAGGAAATCTATAGTGTAAAACCCACAACACAACTAGTCTTTTATCATAACCTCTAACATTTTATGTGCTGTCAGATTAGTCACTGGGCTGTCCTGTAGAAATTTCAGTTAATCCAAAAGAAATATGACATGCAGTATTTTTGTGGGCTTGGCTGTATTAGAAGTTAAAATCCAGCAACAAAGCAAATCTCTGATCAAATACGGTTTTGCTTCAAAGCAGATGAATGAGGAAATGAGTTAACAGGAGTGACAGCTGGACTGATTTTCAACAGGAGGGTGATTATGTCCCATCACCTTAAAAGCAAAAAAAACCCATGAAAATTTAGCTTCAGCGTGAACCATCAGCTGTTTGTTTTACTGGTTTGAAATAGCTGATGTACTGAGATGAGGACTGAGTTCACGCTTGGTCACACTGAACAGGAATTAATTGAGAAGTTTTGATGCCATCTGTAAATTTCCTTAGTGAGGCAACTTTTTTATGAGCTGCCTTTATGAGCATTACAAATTGGATTAGTTTGGATTAAAATGACTTGGATAAATGGGATTGAATGGGAATAGATGTGGGTCGGACAAAAGAAATTCCACACAGTGCTGAACTTTGACAGGAAGCTAAACTGACTTAAAGGCCCGTGGAAGACAATTTCATCATCTACAAAAACCTGAAAACCATACAAGTTCTAATGAATGCTTTGTACAGCATTGTGGTTTATAAATGTCAGTTTTGCACTGATCTCTTGACTGTAAAGAGCTGAAATATGATTCAACATCTTCCTCCACTCCAATGACCCCACTTATGGCCTTCGGATAAAAAGAAATAAAATGAACAATCAATTTATTTTATTTACTCTTATGTATGCATTTTAAATTATTTAAACTCATTTATTGACAATTTGATATTAAACTGCATTTTATTCATTTTTATTTTCCCTTTTCCATAAACTCAGTAAATAGATTCAGGCATTAAGGGGTTAATAGTTTACTCTATTTTCTAATCTGAAAAGAGTCCATGTTGCTATGCGTTTTTCAGGTGATGGTCAGATGGCAGGTCATCATAGCCTGCTGGTGATCTGCCATGACTTTAACTCTTCTGGTATAATTCCAAAACACCAGGGGAAAAAAACTCAGTAAAACTGAGCGAAAGGCCTGGAAAAGTAAAAACAACTTGGAGCCATTTTAAAATCTTTGCAAGAGGAAGTGCCTGGTGGCAAACTGTCCAACGAGTCTGACACCTTGTGGCAGGCTGAGCTCAATGTGGATCTGATAATTCACACCACAGATGTTCTTAGAAAGGGAAAATGGCAGCAAAGTAAACGGATGGAAATGTGGAATGTTGAAAAGCAAAAATTTACTTCTGCAGCAGCCCCCTTCTAGAAAACAGTTAGCTTAGCTCTCCTGCTAGAGATCCTCCAAACCAAGAGTGCCCTGGCTGCCTAAATGTATCCATTACACATTTTGTTGTAAAACCGCTTTATTTCCCACATTCAGTTTAGCTCTCATACATTCAAACTGCTCTCACCTGCCAGCTGCTTTGTTTTTAAAACACTATAGAAAATGATTTAGAAAACAGAATGATAGAAAGATTTATGGGAGCTGGTCGAGGCAAACTGGAGTGTAAATTTATGTTGCTCAAACAGCATGTGTCAACCTCCTGAAGCTTTTTGGTCTTAAAAAGTACCTTAAAGTATTTTTTTTCCATTTTCTTCTTATTCTTAAAATGACCCAATGTTGAGAATTACGGAGCTGGTTTCTGTTTGGCCCGTGTCCAACAGTTGGGATTGTTTACATTCCCAAACAAAAGCACCTGTGGAGATGATCTGAAAATCATCCCTAAATTGTACATAAGCATTTCTTGGTTTCCTCCAGCTGATCAGCTTTCCCACCATTTTTTCCCTGCTTCTTTTCTTATACATCATTGCATGCCCTATGTTTGTTGGTGCGTGCTGAGAGGTTGTGAGGATGCAGGATCGTTCCACAGACCAGTATGTAATCAGCATAATTGGCAAAAGTGTTGCATTACAACATTTCTCCAAATTAAAAACCAATAAATATGCAAATGATACCTTTTTATCTTGTCAAGCTGTGGATTTGAATTGATTAATTGCAAATAAAAAATAATCTCCC
Source organism: Atherinomorus stipes (assembly GCA_023101725.1). Classification (NCBI taxonomy): domain Eukaryota; kingdom Metazoa; phylum Chordata; class Actinopteri; order Atheriniformes; family Atherinidae; genus Atherinomorus; species Atherinomorus stipes. The sequence goes on from JALJCO010004337.1 coordinate 1,232,557, forward strand.
CTTGCATATAGTGTGTGACCCAAAACACTAATGCAAGAGTGAGCTTGTTTGTGCATGCAGATGCATACAGTACACCATCGCTTTCACATTCGCATGTCTGTTCAGGCACAAAACAAGGTGTGTAAGCCCAAGTGTGTGCATGCGTTCCCTTTCTGCCAGAGATCAATTCCACTTGCATGCTGGGCAGCAGAAGACTTTTTAATTATGCCTGAAGATGTCGATGCTGTGGAACAGAGGCTGTCAGCTGGCTGAGGAAGCCTCAGAGGCGTACACCGTATTTAAGGCCACTTTCTTTGGCCATGATGCAGCCTTTAGGCTCTGCAGCGTCAGGGCAGGAGAGACTGAAGCAGGAGCTGCAGTCATGAATCAGATCTGCAGTCATCAGAGGGAGCATCTCCTCAAAGCAAGATGGGTTAAATATGGCATCACTGCTTCAGATATCAGAAATCACAGTGAAGCAGTGATACTGTTTTCCCTGTGACTGAGCATTAGTATCAACTGTGTGCTCTGATTACTATAATAGTCCTCATTAACTCCTCGTTAGCACAGAGTCCTCATTTTATATTTGTAAATAGCATAGATGGGGAATTTTACAGCAATGCCTTTGCTTTGCTTTTCCATGTATTAACCTTCTTTTTAGCGCTAATTAGCTGTTGCATTGCACTCCATTTTAATTGCCCCATTTGGTGTGTACCAATGAGGGTAATTCAAATAGTCAAATTTGTTTTCAATGATTAGAAACGGCAACAGAGAAAATCTGAAGCTTGAGGAAACTTATGTGAAATGACATGCGGGTGTTTTGGTCCTTCCCGTCTGAGATGTAACTTAAAGATTCACAGCTGCCCTATTTGGATGAACGATCTCTCCAGAGAGTGTCAAAATTAGCAAAGTAACACTCCTTATTATCCTGCATGGATACAAGCTACGCTGCAGAGCTGCCAACAATGTCTGGCAGAGCTTATTGTGCAGACATAAGAGTGTACACCTAAAGACACAAGAGGCTGGAAACTTTTAATTCCAGTCTGTGGAGAATTGCTGTGTTTGTGCCTTTTGTTTATGAGGGCCAGAGGGAATAAGGCTAGCTTAGTTTCCCAGACATGCCACCATGTCTTCTGACACAAACACACACACACACACAGTGCTCGACTCCACAGAAACAATCTGGGTCATCTTTCATCATCTGGCTCTCCTGCTCAGGCAGAGGGATGAGCTCAGTGTTAAGTGGACACACTGATTGCACAAAGTCAGAGTGCAAAGCCTGAAAACATGAAATCCAACCAGTGTGTGCAGCTAATGACATCGCATCCCAATGCCCACAATTATCCCTGACGTTTAGCATTGAAAATGATGCTGCTGGTTTTTATTTCTATTTCACTTGTGAAAAGTCTGACCACTGGTTGTTTCAGTGACACTGATTTGGGACAATATTGTCATTTCTGTGTTTTTTCAGAAGCCATCAAAGATTTCTGCAGGTAAAATTACCTGAATGCTGTATCATCATATCAGGAAGTTATTTTTCAGTACTTTTTCTTGCTAGTAGACATGAAAATGTGAACATAAATGGTGTTTGTGCATCTGATCCACCAGGCTCTGTAGACGCTTTTCACTGTTTAGCTTTATTTTAAAAGTAGAATTATCTCACTCATTTTACACAAAGTGCTGCAACCTGGAAACAGATTATTACCCATCTGACAACAGGATCAAGAACTGTTTAACTTAACTAGTTGATGCCTGAATGCCCCAGATTTCTTTTTAGCTGAGCAGCTTGCAATTCAGGGCATCACTACTTCATTCTGCCTTTTTTATTTCTTCATCATTTATCCATCAATGTCCGTGTTAAAAAGCAAACAAGCTAAGTGGATGCTACCTACCTCATGCTAATGTTTAACCAGGTTGCGGGCTGCTGCATGTTTGTCTTTGGCTCATTTTAATAGCCCCAACATTTGACAACTGTATTCTAAATAGGCAAAAACACAAATTAGTGACCAGTATTATTAGTTGTTACTTCCTTGTCTGCTTGTGATCTGAGCCTCTAACTTGAGGGAAAACCTACTTTTGGAGGTCAGTTTGGACCCCCGCATTAGATTTGAATCCATCTCCCATCTGACCAAATACTTTCCACAGTTTCCACCAAATGTTTTTCCTCTGCTTCTAGATACTGTACTTCATAGGCTTAAAAATGAAGATGTAAATGATTAAGTTTTATGTAATTATGTTCTGACAGGCCCTGGAGAATACTGAAGGTTTGTGTTAAAATACTCATGAGTGGGGGGGGTTCAACAATTCTCGACAAAAGACAGAAATCATGCTGAACACAAAGCCTTGCTCTGACACTCCATCTGCACAAGCAATTCATTGTCTGTCATGAAGTCGGTTTATATAAGAAATCTGTAATTTGTGGCTGAGACCAACAACAAAGGGAGAAAAAGAAAAAAAAAAAAGGTACATTTGCAGTTTCACAGCAAAAAACAAAGACGACGAGATTTAAAGTCGTTTAATGGTTGTGACCAGTCCTGCACGTGATTTACTTACAAAGTACAACATTATACAACTGGCTGTGCAGACACAGCCAGTTCATTTAGATAATTAATGCAATCAACCAACAGCATTGCTAATAAGTGAGAGGTCTCCAACAGCCTTGTGAGCAGAAACACTAACAGAGGTAGTTATTTGAAACTTCCAAAATAGGATGTCAGAATGAGGGTGACCATCTCCAGTGCCGGTGCAGATCTGGAGTAGCACTGGGCAATAATTCGATAACGATACATCGATCCAGAGGCGTGACTGATTAGGGATGTACATCATTCAGATTTTATTGAAACCTATACCAAATCGATACTCCTTATAAGTCCGGATATTTATCAATACTCTTATCGATACTAGGAAAAAATTTGAATATGCAATAAAGATTAAAAAGATATAAAAAGGTTTGTTTTTTAATTCTCATAAGGAGGATCAGAACAGAAGCAATTCGTTTAATCAAACACATCTAACAGAAGATAATGGGGAAAAAACAGACCAATGCATTGGAGGCACTTCTGCAGCATTTCACCAGTTTTTGTTAACAAGCAACGCATTTACTTCCTCAGGCTGCAGCCGAGACCTCTCTGGACAGAGCGTCTCCAGTGGTGGTGAACACTTGACCAGATTGTGTTAATGAGGCCTGGATGCAAAGGTCTTTTTTTTTTTTAGGGCAGCGGGAATGTTTTTAAACTGTAAAGCGCTTTGAGTCGCGCAACTTGCTAGAAAAGCGCTTCATAAATAAAGATTGACTTATTGACTAAAGGTGAAGGATATCTGTGAGGATAAGGGAGGTATGTCTGCCTTACTCCATCATCATGATTCTGCAACGGATGGTAGACGTTCATAAAGTGTCGATATGAGTGTCTGTCGAGAACAGTACCCTGGTATCATTAAGGTTAGCAACCGGTACCAAATTATACTCGGTACACATCCCTACCTGTGATAGAAAAAAAAAAAGAGGCGGCCAATAGAAAATTTGATAGAGAAAAAAGTCTCCCTTCGTTTTTCATTCCACCCTATCATGTAGCTTAAAACTACAGTCATTACTCCCTCCCAACCAAATCAAACACAGACCCAGGCACGCTGCGTATCCAAGTCCCGCCCCTCTCAAACCACAACACGAGCACATGAAGTGCCACAGGGACAAACAAAGAAATCTACCTGGAATAAGTTGCGTTTTCCAAAAAAAGCATTTAATGTCATATCAAGCATACAGTGTGTTGACATGCAATTAGAGGCAGTGACTACAGCAGACCTTTGAGAGCCCAAACCATGCGCTCCAAAAGGGGAAAGGGGAAACTAAACACACACATGCAAACAAGACGGGCCCTAATTTAAAACAATGTGTGATCTTTTCACCTTACGGTACATTCTCCAGAATGCATAATTATTTGCCAAGCTGAAGGCTGAAATTTAACCACACACTAACACCACATGTGAGGAAGCCACATACAATCCAACCTTGCCACAGTGAAAATGCAATAATCCAACAATTTTAAAGTAAACGAACCATCTGACAAACTTGTTTGCACTGTGAAATTGTAAGTCTAATAGAAAATCGCTGGCTGCTGCATTTATAATCTCTGTTCCAATCAGAGATGAACACACTTTTACGAGCCACAAATAGATAAAATAAAACTTTACTGTCATTGTTCATGTAATGAAATTAAAATGCCACAACTGAAGGTGCATTAAAACATTCACAGTGAAATGTAAAGTACCTTAGACAGTCAAAACAAAGTGCAGCAACTTAAACAGGTGATAAGTTAATTCTAGAGAAAAAACTGAGGTTAAATCAAGTTTACAGGTAAAATCTGACATACACACACACACGCACACACACACATATATATAAAATAGAAAATAACCTTTTATTTTTATTTATTTCAATAAAAAAAGAATAATTTACAAGCAGACACAACAAACAGAAGCACTGTAAAACTGCTGGGTTCTATTTAAATTCTTGCAGTATTTGTCACTCTTCTGTGTGGCCTACATACGCGTTATTTAAAATTGTGACTGCTCCCAGTCTTTGGCTGTGCAGCGTCTGTCATGCAGTATTTTTCCATGCTTTGCCAGACAGATCCACACATCTTATATAAAACTGCAGTTTTATTTTAGACTGCTGCACCTGCAGTTCGGATCCAGCTGATCCGGCCTCTTTGAAGCTTCGGTTCATTGTCTCTTATTCTAATTTTCAGCCGTTTTTAAACCCAACACATGTGGCCTTCAGCCTCATTTGACCCAGTCTCACAGCTTTGTTTGGAGTCATGAATATTTCAGTAAGAATTAAACGTCAACATTGTTTACCACACATTCCTTCTTTTGCCCGCCAACTTTTGTGTCAAGCATTGCAATATTCTCGCAGTTACTGTACAGAGTCTTTGGCAGCAAAACAAACACTTTAAGCATCAGTGTGTGTGTGGCGTTTCCCCAAGAAAGCAGCATGGTTGCCACACTTGTGCTTTTCATTTGAATGACTGCTATTACATGAACAGTGCATTCTCCTGGGTGCAAAGAGGCAAAGGCCCAGGGAGAGTCTGGGGGGAAATTACATATTGGTTTTCTGTGCAATGCTGCTTCATTGATTCAATATTCACAGACACATTGAGGCGGGCAACGAGCTATATCAAAGCCTGGACACTTGCCTGGGCTCCCCAGACACCATGGCTACAGCATGATTTTCTGAAGTTCTACATTTTCCTTGGAGCATAGACAAATGAGATCAACTTCAAAACTATGGGGAAGGTCTATATTAAGAAATGGAGGTCATTTATCTTTCATTTCCTAATATCTTAGTTTACCAGTGTTTGCTTCCTTCGAGGTTCCTGTCACTTTCGCTGTGAACTGCAGTGTTCGTTTCCCAGCCTCTTTTTTGTCTTCTAATCTGTGTGTTTATATTTTTCTATCCCCCAGCTAATTCATCAGAGTCCAGCTTTGGAATTTGGCTGCATTCGAGGATGGAAAAGTCCAAACTGATTAATTTTCTCCTGGAGGTTTTCTAAATCAGCAGTTGCAGTTTAACACCGGAACAATACAACTGTCATTCAATGTGTTTATTGAGCAGCAGACAAAGATTTAAGATTTGACCAACAAAATTCTAGCTTTTGCTGAATTTGGAGGATATTCACACCAAGATGGTCTGGAGCAGGGATGTCCAAAGTCAAACCTCATGGGCCGCAATCCTGCAGGTTTGCAAAGTTTCCTGCTCCAACACATCTGACCCGAAATTAAATGGATTCAGCAGCCTGTAAAGCTCTGGACAATGACTCAGCAAAATATGAAGCGCTGAGAGTTTTTTTCCCCCTAATGTCTTTAGGTAGAGTTTGCCTCTATTATGAAATGAATGCATACAAAGTAGTGATATGGTAAATTTTAGAAAAAGAAATCTGTATTGTATATTGCAACAACAATATATGGTTGTCAAAATCCCACAGCACACTCACACTTGTCTCACAGCACACCAGTTTGAGAACCAGTAGATTAGAATCAGGTATATGTCAGAGCAAGGACACATGGAAAACCTGCAGGATTGACGGCCTTGATGGCTGCAGCTGGACACCCCGGGCTGGAGGATTGGTTTGTTTGGGTGGAAATTAATTGAGGAAAAAAAAAAAAAAAAAAAAAAAGAAATAAAAGTTCACACAGTCCTTAAAGGTGAAATAAGTAACAATGACACCTAGTGGTTCAGATTGGAACCACAACACTCAGAGCATCCACCCCATTCTGGCTTTCTACCTTTTAGTTAAAATTGTTTCAAGTATCCTTCCTCATTTCTCACAGCTCTTTGACCTCAGATTTTATTAGTAAAATCGACACCATGACAACGCCTGACTGCTGAAAACCAGCCCACTATGTCTCAGATAAGTGCAAGCGTCTTCGTGTAGAGCTTTGGCGATCAGTCAGTAAATTATGTTAGTCTCTGTCACAATTAAAATCAGCTATGGAAAAAACTCAACATTAAGTTTCATATTTCTTTCCTGTTAGCATAAATAAGAATAGTTGCAGTTTGAAACTGAGTCAACTCATGTTGTCCTTCAGGGGTCTGTTATTGGCATGAATAAATGTTTGCAACATCTTAAGATTTGATTATTTGTGTACTTTGGACCCAATGCTTTTACAGATTAGGTTAAGGGTGGGTGGGGGTTGGGTGGAGACCATGGTCGATACCAAATATTACAGTTAGAAATAATTTTTAAAAAGAATTTGAAAGATTATGGTGAGTAAAAGGCCAAATAAACAGAACTACTTAAAATCAACTGTCAGTGGCGGATCTGGGGGGGCAAAGGGGAGGCAAGAGGTCCAAGCAGGGTGGCAATGTTGTACAGTGGGTAATGGTTGGAAATGGACGGTTTCCTGCGTGAATCACGTGAGAATCACGAGGCATTTTTCATTTCAGGGAGAACTGCAATGTACCCGGACCACCACCAGGTGGCACTTGGGAGCTCTGCCGTGCTAAAGTAGTTTGTGGGCCTGCAGTCAACTGAAAAGTTTGTTGAAACCAGCTGCCTAAACAACCAAATCTTCCTTTTGGTCTTTTGTTTTACAAGTTTTGGTGACTTTTTTCTCTTTAAACCAGGCTGTTAAGATGCTGACATTAGAGCAGGTTAATTGGGGATCTTGGTGTGATGTTGTGCTATTTTATTATGTTTTTGATTAAAATAAAGTTAATGAATTAATTTAACATAGTGACTGCATCATCTTATCTAATGAGAATTGGTGCATATGGGCGCAGTTATACAGTTATAGGCGACGTCACTCCTCCATTCATTTACTGTAGCACCTATTCTCCCAATATTTTTCTAAATTCCCCCCACACCACCACCCCCCCCAATGCCAGAGTTAAATTGGTCCATTCACTCCCCATTGTTTCACAAATCAGGCAAATCTTGCAGCCATGTTCTCACTGTCTCTGACACTTTCCTATTCCACCTCAGTGCACTCAGCATGTATATAACTAACACATAGCAAACGAAAACACAATTAAAATAAGTTATGGTACAACTTTTGATATCAAAGGCCATCAAGTGAATTAAAAAAAAAGAAAAACATAAGGAAACACAAAAAAACTCCACCACACCTGGGAATCGAACCCTCAACCTTCTGACCTCCATCCTAACCACTCACCATCAGCGCCACAGCCATTTCCAACCTCATGTCAGCCTCTGTCACTCACATTGCACCACATGTGAAGCAGTCCATTCAAAAGATTTGAGCATCTTATTTTGGACAAGTCCGATGAAAGAAGATGGTTTCCATGGGTTTCATTATCTATTATTAAATGTTTTATTTGTGCTTTTCAGAACGAAGCATGGAAGGTCTCCACGTGCGCTAACAGTAAACAGCAAACAGCTGACGGCGTGCGGACTGGACACGTGTTGTCTGATGTAGAGATGTGAGACGCTGACACTTTATGATGAATGATTTTGTACATCTGATCTGAAATAGTGCCAGAATCATTATGACTCGAGCTGAAAATATGTATAAGACGCTGGTTAGGGCTGGACTCTTTAAGAACAAGAACACCCTGCTGTTCCGAGACTTCTCTGCATAATAGAGGCCGAGTTGACGAATTCTACCAGAAGCTGACACTGGTTATGGAACCGAATCATTTAGGCAGGTGGTAGAATGGAGGAGTAGCGACGTGTGTCCAGCCCTTTATTCTATGTTATTTTATGGCTCCGATACAAACGTTCACTGCACATAATGTTGCTGCAATTGTAAGTCAGAATTTCCCACATTATAAGAGCGAGATTTGCAGGATTTGATGATATTATGCGCGATTTCCGCAATCCCACAGTGAATTCCTGGCTTTGCTTTCTGTAAGCTTATAGTCCCATTATTAGTTATTTTACCGAGCGATCTGTGAATGATTGTGGCATTAACACAGCAGGACTGCACCATGTTTTAACTTGTAAAAACTAGTGAAACAAAAGACCAAAACAAGGACTGCATTGTTTATGTAGGCTACTGTAAAAGTAGCCTTTGATTGTGGGCTTTGGTAAAGCTGCAAAGCCCACAACTCATTGCAGCTTTACCAGTCTGCCACGTCACCGTCTCAGCCCCGATCCAGTCTTCACTCACAGAACGCCACAATGGACTCAGACTGCCACCTAGTGGCCATAGTAGTCATATGTATTTCACGCAATTCGTGAAATACGGATTGCGTGAGTGACGTGTCCATTTCCAACCAGTACCCACTGTATGTCCTCAATGAAGTGAACATCTCTTATATTTAAATGGAATAAAGAAAAAAAAAAAAAAAAAAAAAAAAACTTAATTTAGTGTCTTTTACTCTTGTTTTCTTTGCAACTTCACTGTTGTGTTTGGTGGTTTATACAATCTTTGACAGATTCTACTGCTTTTTCTGCTCAGCAACATATAGCAGACAGACAAGTTCAGAAACGGTGTTTTGTAGCTAAATAGGCTTTATGGAAAACTCCTTCCTGAATTCAAGCCAGCTCCTTTATTTTCTGTCTCTCTTACTGGACAAACTGATTAATCCAGGTGTGAACCATGACAGGAATGGTGAGACACACCTAGATTAATCAGTTTGTCCAGTAATGAAAGACAGTCACCAAAGAAGCTGCTAAAGTTCAGGAAGTTGTAGAGTTGTGCATGAAGCCTATTGTAAGAGGAATATCAAACTGAAAGAACGCTCAAATTAAAATTAAGTCCATCAGGGGAAATCAAGTGCTTTCTTCAAGTGTGTGTGCGTATATATATATATATATTTATTTATTTTTTATTTATTTATTTAGAAAAACTTATCTATCAAACTATTACAGGATGGAATTAATTGCCTAACTGCATAAAGAATAATAGTATAAAATTAAATTGCAAGTAAAGCAGAATACACATTTAATGCAAATAAGCCTATATCAAAGCCTCAAGGCACAAAGGTAATATCCATAATTCTGTTTATATTAAATCAATCAATTATTTTACTTAATTGTAATGTCTTTTCTTTCTGTGCATAATTGTATGATTGTTGAATGTTTGTAATGTTTATTTGTTTAGGACCCTTAGGACCCCAGGAAGATTAGCTTATGTCAGGACAAAAGCTACTGGGGATTCAGATAAACAAATGGCAGTTCTGATGCTAAACAGCTACAACCAGTCAACATATTTTACAGGAATACAGAACCAACCTTTTTAATGTCAGTTCTAAAAAGGTGGTACTTGAAGAGACAAATTTTTCAGAGTTATAACTAAAGCCATGGATCCTTCTCCACATCTGAGTAGCTTTCTGGCTCCAGAACAGAATTTTCATACGACCACGACATATTTACCGAGGTACCTGAACATAAAGGCGCGCTGGAAGGTAAGCAGGTGGTTGCAGTCTGCATCTCTGCATGAGTTGCTACTGTAAATCCTGCATGCTGGAGCTTTGATAAATGAGCTTTCATTGTGCCGATCATGTTACCATGAAGAGGGACCGTTTCCAGTTATTCCATGGCAAGCTAATCAAGTGGTGCTTAACATCAAGCTTCTCTCCACTACAGAATCACGTTACGCACAAAATTATTCCAAAAGTTCTTTGGTAGAAACATGAACGTTTGATACAGTTTTTAAAAAGAAATTAACTTAAAGAGATCCACATTTAAAAGGATGCATCTGTCTTACAGTTAGAGAAAAAGAAAATAAAAATAAATCAGAATTCTTTTAAATCCCCGTCCATTTTTTTCCTTCTAATCCAGTTTGTGCTCAGGCCTCGTTTCGCAAAATGACAACAATATTTAACATACATCTTAAAGAAGCAGCTAATGTCAAAAATTAATGGAGCATGTAGACTTAAGACGCTTCATGGGTTCATTTCTTCTCTCTTCCATGATAAGAGGCGTACTGTACAGTATCTGTTTTGGAAGCTTCTTGTTGAGGCTGCATGAATAAATCAGTGTTTCATGAAAGAACACATACTTCCTCCTCCTCTCTTCAGTCTCCTGCTTGTCTCACCTTTCATCTCCCTCTTCCCCAGCACATGTTTATTTGACTGTCTATAGCTTCCTGCTCGTACGGAGGTGGTCTTCTGTCAGTGGTCAAACAAGAATGCGGAGCTGGGAGGACGGCATGGCAGTGTGTTTACATTGCTATATAGTCTAAATTGAAAAAGCAGCAAACCAGGCTTGTCAAACAACTTGAATCACATCACGCTGCAAAACACACAGAAGCAACCTGGATGCGTTTTCATCTGATGTGTGGTTAAATAAATTCTGTTCATGAGGGACACTGAGGTCAAAGACAATATCAAGCATTCAGAGATTTGGAGCATTCTTCATGCGGTGCTTGGCGTTTCTCAAAGTCTGGTCAGCACTAAAGGGAGTTTGAGGAAAAATCTGTCAACTGGAAGGTTGGTGGTTCAATGCCAGCTTCTTCAGACGACATGTCGAAGTACCCTCGGCAAGATACAGAGTCCTACATTGCTTCAGATGTGCTCATTCTTAAAATGTCATTGAGAGAAAAAGAAAAAAAACAAAACTTTATAGGGCAGGTGATTAATCGAAATCTAATCTCAGTCACAATCTGGATTTTTAACAATCATTACAACAAAAAAATAAAAATGACCCAATTTTTGGGTCGGCATAATCGGCCTGGTACATATAATTGCAATGGACGATGCAGTGCAGTAAAATAATGTTAAGGCAGTGGGAATAAGAGACAAAAAGGTCTAGTCTGATTTTCAATTAAGTTTAAAACATGCTACAGTATGTTTAATCTTTTTCTTCCCTTTTTTTGTCCACACATTTTGTCCACAATAAGCATGAATATCTCTGGTGGGAGACAAAGTCAAGTTTTGTTTTGCTAAATCTGTAGTGTTGCTCTGTTGTACAGATATGACTACGAAAGTTTACACACTATTGCTACTTAAAAATGCTCAATAGCTAAAAATATATGAAAAGAAAAACAACCTTTTGTCAATATTTTCATTTTTTACTTTAATTTCATAAACATTTGTTTTCAACTAACAGTCTACAACTTGTTGCAGTATTTTTGACTTAAAATCTTTTTGCCCCCACTCTTTATTAATAGGCATTAATATCTGACAGAAAGCCAGGGCGGGATCAGCCTATGGCAGGTTTGAGTGTTTAATTTTCAGTCTGGTTCGTGGAGCAGCGGTGCACGTTTCCTCCTCTGCAGCTGGGAGCAGAGACGGCGGTGTGGAAGGATCCAGCCCCCCTGTGTTTTTGAAGGGAGGGACGGACCTGCGGGAACACTTGTTGTTAAAGTAAACACCCGTTTTAATGCCAGTCTCCAATACCACCAGAAAAAGTTGCTAAATTTGTTGCTGGTTTTTTTTTGTTTGTTTTTTTTAAAAAGTCACTTAAACGCGCCTGAAAAGTCGCTAAACATAGTGACAAAGTCACTTAGTTGGCAGCGCTGAGCGCTCTGCTGTAGACTCCTCCCAAAGCTCCAGCCTACTTTTCTTTTATCCAGAGCGAGTTGTGAACAGTATTGCCAAATTGTACTTAGTGAGATTTTTTTTTTTTTTTTTTTAATCAACTTGTGACAAGTCTACTGAGTTCCTCTGGTGGTATTAAACACTTTTATAGACTGATGTGAAAGGATGAATCATTTACTCCCTCCCTCCGTCCAAAGCACACAGACATGGTCTTCACACAGCTGCAGAGCAGGAGATATATTCTATTAAAACCAATGTTACATATACATTTTGGTCATGACCAAAACTTAGACATCTGCGTCCATCAAACTTAAAATTCACACATTTAACTTTTTCTACAAGTTAGTAGAGTGCATTCAGTATTTCTTAGTAATGACCTGCTCAAACTTATTTTAGTACATTTAAATCAAATAATTTAAGTAAATCTAAAATCTGGGCTAAGGGTGTGCAGTCAATTTGCCATTTACCAGCTTTGAACAGCCTAAACCGATGAAACACAATAAAAGACTTCCTCTGTATTCCGATTGAGTCTTTCCCTTAAATGCCTACAAACACCATATTTTGCTCTGAAAATGCTATTGTAAATGCGCGACACCTGCGATTTCTAACAAAAACAAACCAGTTAACAGATTTAAAATTCAGTGAGTTGGTCATTTTAATCCTGGATGGTACTTTCCCTCTCCTCTCTGCACAAGAAGAAAGACAAAAGAAAAAAAAAAAAAAGAATCAACGATTTAAAACTGGAGAGGCTGAAACTGGTGTATTAACTATGGACTGATGATCTGTATCAAAAACGACAACACTGGCTTTCTTCCAAGCGTGTACCGTACTTTTAGTACATATTGATTTTTGGCATAATGCTGTTACAAAATCTGCAAAACATCTGAATTCATCTCTTATGAGTACCTGTTATATTAACTCATCTAATGTCATCTAATAGGAGATTTAGCGTAAAAATTTTTATTCCCTCTGCAAGCATTAATGCAAGATAAATGCAACTAAGGAGAGACAAATGTCCAACAACTGTTTCAGGATTCTGTCTTCGAGTGATCATTCTGTATTTTTAAACATCTGGATAACGTTTGCCTTGTGGTCTGTGCAAACTCTGCAAAAACATTCTCTCCCCCAGTTTTTTTTTTTTTTTTTTTTTTTTTAACTTGCCAGCTTTTGAGTTCTCAACACCTGCAGAACATGTTTTGTGTGTGAGATGCCAGAATGATTGTATAATTGGTCAGAAATTTGAAGCGGGTGTGGTTATTGTGGATAAGTGGATAGAAAGTTGTCATTCATGCATTTCTGCCAACATAAGAGAGTTTAAGATTGAATAGCTTTGAAGTGTGGAAATCTGTACAAGAATCATGTAAGGTTCACATACACAGTGGAGGACAAAGCTTACTGATCATCTTCAAATGTCCTGGCCAGAGCAAACTTTCTTCTTGTTCCTGTCACCTTGAGAAAACATTTCTTTCTTCTTGCAGAGTGCAGGTTTACACCATCTCCCATTAAGCCAGGGGTGTCCAGCTCCGGTCCTTGAGGGCCACAATCCTGCAGGTGTTCCATGTCTCCCTTCTCCAACACACACCTGACTCAAATTCATAGACTTTTAGATTCATTTAATTTGAGTCAGCTGTGCTGGTGCAAGGAGGCATGAAAAACAGGACAGCAGCCCTTGAGGACCGACTTTGGACACCACTGTATTAAACCAACTGGTTTGTCCATTCCGGGCTACCATATAAAATCACACCACAGCAACAGTGAGCTCCCTGGAAGCCTTTTTGTAAATTAAAACAAGCATTTCTGCTATTTGACTCCCTAAATCCAAGACACTGGAACTGTGCAAGGTTATTAAAGTTAACTATAAACTAAAGAAGAAGCGGAAACTAACACTGAAAACAGTTTCATTACCTGAAATAAAAGACTTTAAAAAAAACAACTGAAACTGTACTGTGTCTTTACAAAACAAACACTAACTAAAAGTACTGCAAAAACATCCTTGGTTTTAGTCTTTGTCAATTCATTTAATACACAAGTCTTATGGGTTGATATGAAATCTATTTCTATTTAATCTATTTGCTCTACCGGTTTTACTCAGAGTGCCATTTTGAATGTCATACCAGACAAATAAGTGTAATTTACGGGGACAAAAACAACAAAACTAAAACAAACTAATAGAAACTAAATATAAAGAATTTGACAAAAAAAACTAGCAAACCTGCTCAAAAAATGACTAAAATGAGCTGAATTGAAAAACAAAAAGTCAACTCAAAACTGATTGCTGAAACTGACCAAAAATCCTAAACTATTATAACCTTGGAACTGTGGTAATCCTCAGAAAGCTGCTACTTTCTGGGGAGCAACAGTTCCAAAGATTTAAATGGAAAAAAAAACAAAAAACATATGGAGAGCCTCCATAAGTTGTCATAACTTGTCTTCCAAAATTATAAAATTCCCGAGGAGAGGTGGGCATAGCACAAGGCGTGTGGGTCCATCATATGGGCAACAATCTTGATTATGAAACAGATTAGGGTTAGGATCTTTTTAAAACCAGACCTGCAGCTCATCCAATTCAGAGACTTTCAAAACTTTAACTTTCAAATACCAGACCAATCCACCGCTCCTTCACTTACATTTGCATGAACATTGAAACCCTTCTCACCCTGATACCCAGGCTTTGTCAAGAACCGCAGGGGTCAATTTTTAAATGCACGACACACCCTTTTACCCTCAAATGTTGACATAGAAACTTCCAGCAGTTCATGTGACCGGTTATTCTTCTGTAGCAGTGAAGCACTGATTTAATCAATACATCAAAACAGACCATGCAAAGAGGATGGAGGAGAAATACTCCCAGACTGCCGTTTTTTTCCCCTCACTTCCCATGCTCTCATCCTTTATTCCCCTCCCAAACTGAGAATCCTTTTTAATTTCAGGAATAATATGTGCATTACACTAAAATTTAGTTTCTTTTAGTGTACAGACCTGAAACCATAAGCACTCAATTGTTTGGCCAAACTAAAATAAGGAAAGTTCAGGTTCTAATTGCGTCTCTTCCAGTGTGCTTGGGAAATGTACTACCCACGTACAAGTTCACATGAAAATCATTTAAATCATTGCTGAAAATGGGCCATTTATCCTCAAATTATTACACTTTTAATGGCGAAATGACCCAACTGCAGATGAAATGGTAGCAGTTTGAGCAGTCATTTATCCTGGGGACATAAGTAACTCTGCTACATGGAGGACAACACATGAAGATGTAATTAATCACCATGTTCCCGCTGGTTTAAATTGGAGGGAGGGGGGGGATTTGCAGTTTCACAAGCTTGCTCTGTTCAAAAAGGGTCGAGTAAGACGCTGGACGTGAGGCTGTAACTCATTTAAAAGAGGTTGTGAAGTGTTGGAATCTTCTTACGCATCGATTTCTCATCATTTCTCCTCGGATGAGCTTCGACCGTTTGTACGTCGTTAAAGATTTTTGCTTTGTGAATTAAGCCTTCGTCCTCATTAGCAAGATTCGAACCTGGTCCTTTTTTCCTCTGATGTGGCTCAATTCTCCACAAGGCTGATGGAACAAGTGCGAGCTTATGATTTTGACTCCTTTCCGGTACTAAATGTGCTGGCACTGCAGCGCTATCGGAGCGGGAGAGAGAGCCAGAGGACACGCTTAACAGCCCCCTTGAGCAAGTTTATGACCTTTTAGTGATAAGAGGCTTGTCTTAGTGCCCGGCAAATTTATGAGTAGTAGGAAAAAGCACTTTCTAATAATACCTGGCTTCTGTTTCTCCATCAACTACATCTGTAGTAAAAATGCTTCGTGCATAAAAAAGAGCTTTATGTAAAATTAAGAAAAGTCTTGTCTCACTTATTTTAAAACACTGATCCGTGCACCTTAAGCAATAATGAAACCTCACATTATTGTCAAGTGTGAGGAGTATTTGTACTTAGACCTGATTACTGATCTACAGTCTACAGGCTAACTGGTTAGTTGTTTCAGTCAGGGTTAAGTTTAATTTGAAATTACAGCTTTTGCTATAAATTAAAAATTAGCTTAATGAAACACTCGATACCGTACGTCATATTCTTTATCTTCCATCTCTTATCAGTATGTCATTCAATTAAAATAAAAATGACATCTTTTCCCCCTCCAGTTAGGTCTTGATTACTTCCCTCCTTCCTTGCAATCATCTCCCATCACCTTCTACCTCATTAGTTATTCCCACCAGCTCCTCATTCTCCTACAGATGTCCCTTGCGGATCACGACCCTCATTTCATTCTTTTTGGAGACATATTGACTCTTTTGATGGTCTTTTGCCACTCAACAAAAATACCCTCCCTTCCAGCTCTTTATTCAAACCAGAGTGCCTGTAGAGGCCCAGAGTGTGGATCAATGCGCAAATCTCAACAATCTCTCCCCAGCTGCATATATGTCAAACACTGTGTTGTGGGGAGATTACGCTGCATTCAGAAGCCAGGGTGTCTTTTTTCTCTCCCCAGCTTGACAAGGCTGCAGGACGCACAGTGAAAAATTGATCACCACACTCAGGTTGGTGGCAGGAACCCTTGAGCTCCACCTTTGGCTTGAAATTTGCTGGTATCCACAGGGATGAGCCAGATGGCTGGCACCTAGAGCAGTTAGCTTTGAAATCAGACAGGCATGGCAATGCACTTTACAATATGCAGCAAAATCTTTCAAAGTAGCAGCTTTCCAGCTGCCTTACATAAATGCTGAATAAATGATTGCTTATGTGCTGCCAGTTGCTAATGTTTGCAAATACGTTAATGGTATTCTGAGGAATCAGAGCATTTTAGATTTTTCTCCTTTTTTATTTGCGTGCAAATAGATACTTGCTAATCATTCCTGTATCATGCATGACTGGAAAGCAATAAATGTCAAGACTGAGTGTATCCGTAAAAGGTGGAGTCCGACGTTTCCCCCTTGAAAATAAACGTTAGACATGTGCAAGTGGAAATCTGTCTCAAACTGCGCCTTTGGGCCTCCACCACCTTCTGGGTGGAGATTTCTGTTTATATCACCAGCCAATGACAGAACTAAGGACATGAAAGAAAGAAAATAAAAAACGGTGGATGCACCGAAGAATGGGTAAGAGCTTAGTTTGGCTTTTACCCGCTTCTGAGCTCTGAAGGAGAGGCTTGAAGCTGAATAGTTTGAAGAACGAGGCGGCCATAAGCCTGAGAGGGAGGGGTGCTAAGTTTAAATGCTGCTGTTTGCAAACAGAAACGGTGGGGGGACTTCGGACTCTACCTTTAAATGTTTACACCCCGAGTATTGACTGAAAAAAGCAAGTGCTTTCACCTTCTGGCAGTCTGAGTATTGATGAAAATTGTCACCCTTCAAATGCCAGTTCACACCATAACAACCATGATAGAGGGCTAGATAAACGTCCAGTGGTCTATAATGAACAAAACCCCACAGAGACCCCCCTAACCGACTGCCTCCTAACCCGTCACTGGTAATGACAGTAGTAATGTTTAAATAGTTCAGCAATCGCAAATCTGCAGGGAGCTTTTATTTTGAAATTTACCTGATGCTTTACACTGCTCCCATGTCTGATTTCCTGTCTGGCTCATGTGGTCTTGTATGAATTGCTCAGAGCTTGATGCATTCTGGAAGCACGCTACGTCAAAAGCAGACCTGACGCTTCTGACTTCTGCTGTATGGCAGCACACCCAGTGTGACTTACATGATTGACTCAAAGAGCCTTGCTAAAGGAATAGTTCACCCACAGAATGATTTAACTTTATTTTCCACTTACCCTCATGGTGAGCGAGACTCTGGAGCACTTTAATATGTCAAATGCAGCCTGAGATCAGGACGACTTCTCGTCCCCCCCCCCCCCAACTTTCATATAATGGAGTTGCATATAATGCACATATTACCGGGGTCCGAGCCAACAAGGTCCATAAAAGTCCACGAAAACTTGTCAATATTCCTCCATACTGCTCGTCCCATGTAATCCAAGTGTCCTGAGTGGGTAGCGTCCATAATTTACTCGAAACATCCCCATTTACTATATTTTGAGCCTAAAAAGGAGTTTTGTTTACTTCCGCGAAGCGCGCACATGCGCAGTCACAAAACTACGGAATCCTCGGCGTTCAGAGCCTACTCTGCCGATAATGCAAGCGTAGAAGAAATTCACTGTTTACATTGTGGTAAGAGCGCCAGAGCTCTAGACAAACCGGGACAAACACAGGAGGGGTTGGATGTTGATTTAAAACAAAGAAAAAAAAAAGAACACGCGATCTTGTCTGCCGTGGCCTCCGTAGTTTCGTGAACGTGCATCGTGTGCTTGCTAGACATGCGATATAGTATTGTTTAGGCTCTAAAAATATACTAAATGACGTTTTGAGTAAATTATGGACGCTACCTACTCAGGACACTTGGATTACATTGGACGAGCAGTATGGAGGAATATTGACAAGTTTTTGTGGACTTTTATGGATCTTTTTGGCTCGGACCCTGTTGAACTGCATTATATAAAAGTTGGGGGGAAATGAGACGTCCTAATCTCTGGCTGCATTTGACATATTAAAAAAGTGCTCCAGAGTCTTGCTCACCATGAGGGTAAGTGGAAAATAAAGTTAAACCATTCTGTGGATGAACTATTCCTTTAAGCTGCGGAGGCGGCACTGCACACGGGACGTGGCGCGCATGGATCTGCACATTGACCTTCATTGACCAGTAGGTACATTAGTTACAAATAAAAAAAAAAAAAAAAAGGCAAATTTATTGTTTGGACATGCACTAACATTTTAGTTGCTAAATGCGACCATTTGGTCACAGTCTGGAGTCCTGCTTAGTAAAATTATGAGTAGTAAAAAATTAGTTGAATTCAAGAAAAACAGCAACAGTGGCAGCCAGGAATAAAGGTGATTTCCACACGTTTAATCTGGGAATGCCTGTGGGAGCATATTCAAGTATACGAACGATGGGCAACAGATTGGTTGAAGCTCCTGTTAAGATAAAAAGATGATTTAAAGTGTGATGACACTTGACTGTGGATGCATATGCATTACCTCCAGTACCAGCCGACATGTGATGTCATCAACTGAGTTGTCATCACAACGCAACCTTCACTACATCCACAGTGATGTTCCAAAATCTCAACGCCGCCTTTCACACTTCATTTCAGCTTCCCAGAAGCTGATTAACTCATGAGTCTTTATTTGCTTATCCATTTGACTTTTTCCCCAAATTTTTATTGCACACGTTCCCTTATGGTACGAGTCCCACATCTCTTATTTTACCCTTTTTACATTTCCGTTTAATTCTCTGGTCATAGCTCCTAATTAGACTCAGGCACTAAAACTGCTCAAGGCAAGCCAGGTTGATTTGTAAAGCACATTTAATGCACAAGACAATTCAAAGTGCTTGAATTTAGAAGAAGATTGTGGCCATTTTAAACACAAGAGGCGTTCTTCTCGATCGTTTTACCATAAAAGGAGTCTTAAAAGAAATGGCTTGTCACTGTTTTAGAAGGAAACCTAGCTGGCCATTTTCATCATCAAGGTTAAAAGTAGCAGTTTCCAGTTGTGAGGATGGTTGTATAAACCAGGGATCTCAAATTCCAGTCATCAAGGGCCACTGTTCTGCAGCTGTTAGACGTTTTCTAAATATAGCCAATTTAACTGAACAGGTCATCGTGCAGAACGTAGTTTGTTTCCATTTTATTTAAATCAGGAGTGTTGGAGCTGGGAAGCAGGACAGCCCTCCAGGACCAGAGTTTGAGATCTCTGCAGTAAACAAGAGCAACAGAGGACCCGCGGGAGAAAAATCACATTATAAAAAAAGGAATCAGCAGGTTTACTGCCGCACATACGTAGCATCTCATTTAACTAAAAATGCCTGTATCCTTCACATACGAAACAGACTGGGTTTAAATGTGACCCTCAGCCTCTAACGAAACAGTGGTGGGTTGTGCACCATAAAAACAGAACTTCACGTCTTCCACATGTTTCATAACTTTGTCCTCAGTCATTTTTTGCAGAGCAGCTGTGCTCTTTACTGAACAGGAACTCAGTGAAGCTCTTCTTTCACCCAGCTTGAACAAATATTTCCATGATGTGGGTCAAGAGAGCAAACTCTCATGCTGGCTTGTCTCAAAGATAGAAACACAGATCACAACAAAGCCAATATCATCTATCCCTAATGGCTTCCTCCCCTTTCAAGGCCCTGCTGTTTAATCAGAGTAAGAGCTGGAGCTTGCTTCTGTTCATCCATTAATTTGCCAACTTTTTGTCATTTGTTTGTCTGTCTTTTCCCCGCCTTTATTGCTCCAACAGTCAGATGGTATTCATGGACGCCCTGATTGAGTCCTATTCGATACAGAAGCAGCAATTCTGTTGAAGACAAATGACTCAGTCACAACTGACCCTTCACTCCATGACAAACGCACACAAGCAGGGTTTACAATCTTAGTCTTAAATGCTTTATCAAATGGATGATACTGCTCCTCCTCCTTTTTCATTTTAAATTAACCACCACTTTTTTTTTTTTTACACCGACTTGGCATGTCCAAGCTCATTCATTTTCCTCCAAGCATCTTCCATCTTGGCTGTCGCTGCATTACTCATTACAAGCCCTTCATCGTATATGTATTTCAACTTGGCAGAGACGCCAAGAAAATCTCAGGAACAAATTATATTACAAAAAGAAAAAAAAAAATCCATTAGAATGGAAAATCTTATCCAAACAAGGTGTCCATTAATTTAACATGTGTACAAAAATTTATCAGTCATATTTGGCATGGTTCCTAAAAGGGCTTTACCATCATTGAAGCCAAAGAACAATTCAAATTACACTTGTTTACTAAAAAAACATATGCAGCATAGAAATCAGTAAATAGATCCCATTGGGACAAAGATTAATCTTGTGGCTGTGACAGAAAAGTTTAGAAATAGGGTTAAGTCAATATTACTTCTTAATTTCAATTCAGTAATAGCGATGTAGTGTACTGTGCAGTCTGAGAAAACGGCACCTCAGCTTTTTCATGAGTGCCAACCGGCAGTCATGAAAGATGGATGCTCTGACAGAATTACAATAACAAACGGAGAAGGAAATGAGGAATCAGTCACAGATGAGCAGCAGCTCCCAGCTAAAGCGGGTGAGGACTTGTTTAGAAAAAAATATGAAACTGTGCTGTATATTTAATTAAATCTGGAATAATTTGGTTAAGTACCAGAAGATTAAAAATGAAATCACAATTTGGAAAATGAAACCACACTCCAGCTGGAATGCTCTATATAATGCTGCAGCTAAAGAAGAGTTAGTCTAGCATAAAGAATGATGGAGTAAAAAAACAAAACCAGCATTACTGGCTGTTTGGTGGTTCATTTCTTTTTCTGAGACCATAAACCGTAATTTTTACAATTCTGTTTAGTGGAAAGAATACTTTGCTATGGGCAGATCTGAGATTTGATCTCAAACTAAACTCTTTGCATCCGTCTACAAATCACAGCTATATCCCTGTTTTTTTCTTTATACTGTAGTCAGAAGAGCTAAAATATAAGCACCCATCATGCACCCTGTTTCTGAGCCAAAAGTAGCATCTTTCAGCATTTTTAAATCCATAAAAAAAAAAAAACTAATTTAATCATTTCATATTGTCAATAGTCCTATTTTTACCCAAAGGGCTAATTTACACTCCCTATATGTACATAAAGGTTTATCCAAGTCAAACTATGCTTCATGTTGGGATGGTTATAGTCAGTGCATCCAGTCCAGAGTTCACTCCAAAGTAACATCTGTTTTAAAAACGACACAGCAAAAGGAGAAGACATGAAGAGGCAGTGCAATCCACATCAGTGGTCTGGGTAGCCATTAAATACATTGAAGACCCATTTTTGTCTCACACTGGTTGAATTCACCATCTCCCAGGTGACAAGCCTGTTATTACAACATAGATGTAGCATTATCTTCTACAGGCTGCTGGACCAGATCCTTACAGGGAAAAAGACAAATATTAAGAGACTAGTTTGCTGGTTTTGACTGGATTGTAACCAAGCTAACCAAGCAGGACTAAAACTGAAAACTGTCACTGAAGTTTGACATCCTTCACTCGAACAGCTCATTTTTATGCAGTAGGTGCTGCAATTTGGTTTAGAGTTGCAAAACATTCAGATTGAAACCAACCTGCAGAATGTGTGCCCAAAGCTTTCAAACACATACTGTATTGTATATGGGTAATATCTGACAAGCTGTTTCCTTGAGCTTTCAGACATTTTTTGCTTCAGCAGGTTAAAGCTCCAGCCCTCCGATCACAAAGACATCACAGTGACCTTAATCCCCCTCACTAATTCTCACAAGTGAATAAAATTACTCCCTAAAATATTTAACTATTCCTTTGATAAAATCTCAAGTGACTTTAATATAATCTGAAAAGGCAGTTCAGACAGTTTGACACAGTATAGAAACTGTATGAATCATTAAATCTGTGTTGACTGAATTACATTTAGCAGCTCCAGCAAGATGCCATGAGTCAATTGTAAATTCTCTGAAAAGGAACAAAAATGCATGACTCAGAACAAATTTGTGGTGCAAATTTCTGTTTCCATTAAAAGGAATATATTATGTATTGCAACAAGACCTTCAAACCATAAATGTGTCTGGTGTCTGACAGAAAGCATGCCCTTGCCAATAGATCAGACAAACAATATTTCTTGGTGCTACAGAGTTGTTTTCATCGTTATTTCAACTGCTTTCTTCAAATCTGTTTGTTCCCGTGGAGGCATTAATGAGCACTGTGCAGTAAATATTGCATAGCTAAATGAGGATGGCTCCTCAGCAGTGAGTAAAGTGTCTGGGGCAAAGGGAAGAGAAGTCAGACTGTGTTTCAAAATGCATCAAGTGAAGAGGCTGCCAGCCTGAAGATGACAAGAAAAAGCACTGAGCTCCCACCCTCTCCCTCAAAGGCCCTTAAAAAAAAAAGAAAAAAAAAAAGAAAAGGATTCATACCCCGACCACATGAGACTATGTCAAAGTAGACACAGTACATAGCTACACCATCGGTTCCAAGGCTGAGTCACTGGAGTTAGTCCCTTATGTGCGCTGTCACTGATGCAAGAAGATAGACCCAGTCACTCGTGTCATTTTACGACACCCCATGGTACTCCATGTCCACCCAGAAAAGACTTGTGAAAACCATACTAGCACCTTTGTGGACAGCAAGATCACATGTCCCATTTTAGTCCTCTAAGCTTGAGTCATTTCAAAGTACCGTTACAAGATCCTTAAGTCTGAATAATAAAAGGGAAAAAAAAATACTGTCTGCAAGTTCAATTTTCAAAACTTGCATAACTCATATCTTTTATTAAATGTATCCAGTCTCAATGCAGCTGCATTGCCTATCGTTTCTATGATAGTGAAGTAGCCAAGCATTTTTATAATAAAATGCCTGGAAGGTGACAGATAAGGTCCATCTCTTACTTGTCAGTCAGCGGCTTTGCCCTGTGAAACTTCAAGTGCAAATCTGAGTACATGACAGCTGAGTCAGGATTTTCTTTAGACTGGCAGACAATGTAAGATTAAATCATTTGTTTCTAAAAAGTGCTTTTGTCGCCATACTCTGAATGCTTATTGGCCAATTCACGAACCCTGACGCCTCACGAGTATGTCATAATATATTTAAAATTAGTATTCAAAGGGTCTTCTTCATAAGACTGCAAAAGGCAGCGAGCTAAACTGAAATGTCTCACCTCTATTTCTGGGTATATGCTTATATAATATGTTATCTAACCTAGTGCATGCGTGACTCTGAAGCTGAAGAGAATCATTCATGTGTCATGTGCCAACACCTGGCTATTCACAGTTTGCCAAAAGGCAGACAACAGAAGATGCATTTCAGACATAATTGGACTGGTAAACCACTACTAATTTAGCTGGTGATTTACTGCAGCACCTTGCTAATGAGCCTCCCTGCAGAGTTGCAAAGCTTCAGCAGTGTCCAACCATAGTGATTGCTTGCATCATGGCAAATTCCTCCTAAGTAAGAGGAGTCTTATCTCCAAAGTATTTGCAGGTCAGCAAAACCTTCACAGTTGTGATAAGCAAAAGTCTGCACTGCAATCGACTGCACCACCACCCAGAGTGTAAACTACTCCCTCTGGCCTGGCCTGACTGCCAGCAGCACAACTTTGTTTGTGCAACTCTACATTCGATTTCTACCCAACACCACAAGAACAATAACCAAGGTCAGGTCGCGATTGTTGTACACGGTGGAAAACCTGTTTGCCGAGTGGTTGTGCAGGAGTTCGGGGTGCTGAGGCAAGGGCCATGGCTTAATTTCATAGACTCAGTGCAAACATGGCAAGGTCAACATGATGTCATCCAGCTGGCACTGACAGAAAAAAAAATGGGGAGGTGCTGACTCCCCACTACCCTCTCCCATGTTGCAGTGTGAATGAGGCTGCTAGCTGCACTTCACTGTTCTAGCAACGTCAGACACAGAAAGCTTTGTGTTGTCTGAAAGCACCCCAGTGCTCCCTAGTGGACACGCACACATGGATGATTGCACGTGCACAGACATGCAAGGACCTTAACACGAGCAAGATCCCCTCAAACAA
Organism: Atherinomorus stipes; assembly: GCA_023101725.1. Taxonomy (NCBI): domain Eukaryota; kingdom Metazoa; phylum Chordata; class Actinopteri; order Atheriniformes; family Atherinidae; genus Atherinomorus; species Atherinomorus stipes. The sequence goes on from JALJCO010004337.1 coordinate 1,257,060, forward strand.
GCTGTATGTGAACAAAAACATGCAGCATCCTAGCTGATGTTTAAAGACAAGAGGAAATGGGGAAAGCACCAGTCCATTCAAGCTGCACACACACACACACACACACACGCACACACACAACAGAAGTACACAACAACCCTCACTGCCGGCTACAAACTTTTCACTGTTACTCTCTACCCAAGTCAACATTTTTGACATTAGGAAACATCCTAATGGTTTATTTAGGTACTGTAAGTTTCCAATAATGGGGTTAGTTGAAAAATGGCTTGTGAAAGAAGGAGAGCTATGAAAATATGCCTTTTGTTGAAGGGAGGGTCCCTCTGGTAGCAAAAGCCCTTGACACGCTATTACACACACACACCCACACACACACGCACACATACACACACACACCCCCACCCACACACCAGGCAAATGGGGAAGTGGAATAAATTTACCTTTTTTCTAAATCCAGGAATGTCCAGGTTGTAGCATTAAGCCAACATTCATTTATTATATGAAAACGACAAATATAGAATGAGAATTCAGCAAATTTTCAAGCTAGCTTTGATACATTTATTCTAAGATATTTATTCTAATATCCAACATAGGTTATTCCAAATTATTCAGTGCAACACATTTGGCTTTTTCCAGTATTTTTGTACCATTTGTCATTTAAGAGTTTTACTCCAGGTATTCTTTCTATTCAGCACAATAACCATAAGCAGAGTTTCTTGTACTCCAGCAAGGAAATAGGAAGATAGAATCTAAAGTCTCCTTGGGAGAGAACACAAACATCCCAAGGATCACCAAAAACCAACCAACATCCCAAACCAAGTTATCCTTATAAGAAACTCTGCCTATGCATGCATACCATTTTTGCAAACAGTAAACTTGATTTGGGACACAGTTGATAGTCATGTTCAGCTTCACAATATGTTATAGGGGAAGAAATTGAGCAAATTAAAATCAAATACATCTCAAGCGACACTCAATGATCAGCACAAACTTGTGACTTTGACGTTCTTGGCCAGAAACCTTTGTTTTTTTAGATTTACAGCCAGCTCAGACACGATAAAGGGATCTTTGCATGTGAACCACCATAACACTGACTCCAGTGTCAGGGAAGATATATGAACCTGGAAAAAATAAAAAAAATACACCAGTAACCGTTTCCAAAATTCAATAAATGTTTTGCATCAACTTTTTAAACTGCTTTACCAACCTGGACCAGTTCAAAGCAGGATCAAGCCTGAACAAGAAATCAGCATCAACCACAGACAAGTTTAGCAAAGCGTGATTCTTAGGTAGGTTAGAAGGAAAGTCAAAGATTATCAAATCGACAAGTTGCATTGGTTTGGGAATTAATATAGAGTGAGTACCAGTGCTGCGATGGCCAAGAAAAATGCACTATTACAGTAGAAATGACTTTGGTAATAAAAATGTCAAAGTATTTTTTTTCACCAATTCAGTGTGTGGTAGTGTGAGCCAAGTGTGCTGTGTGTCCTGGTGCTACCCTACTTTTGTGACTGAATGTAATTTCAGGACTTGTGAACTTCTTTGCCACCAAATACCCCTGTTCTTTAATCAGATGATGACTGCTGGCCTGTAAATGTTAATTGCAAATGATTGACACTATAAACCTTGATCGGTCTGGCAGGTACTCTTTGTTCAAAGGCAATCTAGTCAGAAAATCATTCCCCCTCCATTTAAGATTTACTGCTCAACTAGTTCATGCTGCAGTGAAGATAAAGTAGCTAAAACATCACTTCAAGACAATGACAAGAGGTTGCAGTGTTATCAAAGCATGCAGACAAGAAAAAATAAAAAAATAAAAAGTTGAAAAGATAGAGGTTAAGATATCACAACTGTTTGGCCTTTCAAATGCAATCCAAACCATTAAAACCAATATTTTACATAACTCAGCACCCCCAGTATTAAGACCATTTTCATGTAATCAGATCTATAAAAGTCACAACTGTCAAATTAAAGGAAATGTTTTACTATGACCTTTTTTTTCCTCACAACACTTAAAAGGGATGGAATGTAACTTTTGATGCAAATACCAGCCAAATATTCTTACATTATGATGACTTCAAATCAGGTGGTCTGCAAACACTATTCCAAAACATGGATACAGTTTAATTTTGTGACAGTTGTGTGGCATGTTGGAAGTTACAGTTTTAGTGCTCAGAGGCCAAAAGTTACAATGTATCCCTTTAAAAGCACCTTCAACTTTTCTATTTTACAAGACTTCTGCTAGTCATGCTGAAATGATTTACAGCTCCACATACAAAACCTTGCAGAAAGAAATGAAGCAGTGGCACAGACAAAGTTGAAACTTTAAACTATTTACACTTCCCTGCACTCCAGTCGAGAAGATAAGTTGCCTCGAATCATTGCGAGCTGGAAATGGCACCAACAGCTCTTTGTATTCATTCCCACCAATTTCAGCAGCTGAACAAGTTTCACTTCCATCCCTTGAGCCAATCCAGGCCACCGAGCATGCTGGAGCTTCAACAAACCACAAGCAGAGTCTCTGATGGCACTGATCCTCTACCCCTTCATCTCTGCCTCCGCACAACTCAAACAGTCTACACACACCCACTCGCAGCAGCACAGGAGCAATAAGGTCGGGGGTGGGTGGGATGGGAGAATTCACACTTTAGCTGCCAGTTGTTGAGGTTAGCGGAGGGGGTGGGGATAAGTGGGTATGGAGGTTTCAAAGGATAAGCGGGTTCAGTGAGAAACTATGCTTCCTTGCCCTTTCGTGGCGAATCATATCCCATTAAGTGGGTTTTGTCCTGTGATGAGGATGCTGCTGGCGCTCCTCAACAATCCCATTACAGATCATAAAAGCGAGCTGGGGATGTGGCCTGAGAGCACTCAGGCTGCTCCTTCAAGGCTGCCAAGCTCCTTGTGTACAGCACCACATCTGTTAATAGCTTTTTAACTCCAGGTGAATTTTAGGACTTTTTCCTTCAGACTGTTCCCCTCCGATGCCTCATACGGGTTTGATTTAGCTCACATGTGAGTGTGGCTTAAGATGTGTGAAAGCCAAGGACAATCTAACAGAGAAAAGCTGAGCGTTAGTGCTTCACACGACTGAAAGGACCATGGGTTTTTTATGTGAACCTTAAAATGCTTGCTTTACAGCCTTTTTTTTTTTTTTTTTTTTTTGGGGGGGGGGGGGGGGGGGGGGGTCCAGCTATCTGAAAATCATAAAATACAGCTTCTCGGTTTCTGAGATTTCTGTTCTAAAAAGTTCCAAATAAATTTCAGCCATTTCAGTGACCAGTTACCATGAATCAACTCATTTTCATGTCCAGCTCATCACGTTCTGATGTCTGTTCAGGAGCCCACTGTGTCACTCTTTGATGCGCAGGGTACCACTAAACAGTACAACGCTTCCCAGAGCTGCTAAAGTAATAGGTGATTTTGCAGTTGGACAGAAAAACCTTTAACTAAATAGTTAAGTTTTTGCAGTAATTATCCAATAGGAGGCTTTTACCTTTTTCAAGTTCAAATTCATTTATAGAGCATACTTAACTGATCACCCAAGGTGCTTAATAGACAAACATGGCAGAAAGTGCCAAAAACACTTGAAACTCAACAGCAGAGACCAATGACAGCACAAATGATAAAATTACGACTTTAAATTAAAAACATTTGTTAAAAACAGTGGAAACATAGGAAAATTAATTATATCGGAGGAAACCACAAAACGGCAAACATGATAAAAATAGAATAAATAGGCAACAAATAGGAATAGAGCATAGCAGGAGGAGACTAATCCCCAAACGCCTGGCTAAAGAGAAACGTTTTAAGTGCCGACTTAAACATGGTGACAGACTGACAGTGGCAGTGCGTTTCATAGACGGGGGGCCCACAACAGAAAATGCTCTCAAACCCTTCGAGGTACATTTAACTCTCGGGATCACCAGGAGACCCCGAGAAGAAGATCTCAGAGCCCTGGGGGGGGGGGGGGACCAGGAGCTCTGAGATGTACAAAGGGGACAGAGCATTAAGGGCTTTATACACCAGCAACAGAATTTTAAACTGGATTCTAAAACCCACTGGTAGCCAGTGAAGCTCAGCCAAAATAGGGGTGATGTGCTCACGCCTGCCTCTGCCAGTTAGCATACGGGTTTTTGATTAGTTAAATCCAGGTGACAACTTTTGGGCAGACTGTATACTGAATATTTACTTCTTGCTATATCTCAGAAAACAGGCAAAGCTTTACAGTCAGTCCTTCTGTGACTGATGAAGAAAGCACAACAATTATTTAAGCCCTTCGATTTCCATGATGGCTTCAAATTGAAAGATTCTTAGACTGAAGAGGGGTCTGACTACATTCATGGAATTCCAGGCCCCTTTTTTTGCAATTCTACATTGAAAAATTCAATTAATTGGCTTTTCTTGCATTATGAGAAAAACACTGAAAATACACACACCGGCCACTTTATTAGGTACATCTGTCCATCTGCTCGTTAACGCAAATTTCTAATCAGCCAATCATATGTAGCAACTCAATGCATTTAGGCATGTAGACATGGTCAAGACAATCTGCTGCAGTTCAAACCGAGCATCAGAATGATGAAGAAAGGTGATTTAAGTGACTTTGAACGTGGCATGGTTGTTGGTGCCAGACGGACTGGTCTGAGTATTTCAGAAACTGCTCATCTACTGGGACTTTCATGCACAGCCATCGAGGGATTACAGAGAATGGTCCAAAAAAAGAGAAAATATCCAGTGAGCAGCAGTTCTGTGGGCACAGATGCCTTGTTGATGCCAGAGGAGAATGGCCAGACTGATTCGAGCTGATAGAAAGGCAACAGTAACTCAAATATCCACTTGTTACAACCAAAGTATGTAGAAGAGCATCTCTGAATGAACACCACATCCAAGCTGGAAGCAGTTGGGCTACAGCAGCAGAAGACCACACCGGGTGCCACTCATGTCAGCTAAGAACAGGAAACTGAGGCTATAATTCACACAGACCCACCAACATTGGACAATAGAAGATGGAGAAATGTTGCCTTGTCTGATGAGTCTCTGTTTCTGTTATGAAATTTGGATGGTAGGCTCAGAATTTGGTGTCATCATGAAAGCATGGATCCATCCTGCCTTGTATCAACGGTTCAGGTTGGTGGTGTAATTGTGTGGGAGACATTTTCTTGACACACTGGGCCCCTTATGGACCTTTTCCATAGCAGCTGCACGAGGCACGGTAAAGCACAGTACAGCACCACACGCTAAAGACGACTAGGACGGTTGCTGTTTCCACACAGGAGAAATAGTCACTACCTTGAAGTGGGTGGAGTCGGCGCGGTAGAGACTGCTGTGACGTCACTGTTGGGCCATGCGGTGGTCGGTAAAGTAAAAACAACAATGGAGGCATTGGATGATAGAGGTGTTACTGTTATTTTCTCTGTGGCTTGTAGTCACCAAAAAAAGAGCCAGATATTTTAAGAAGAGGCGAGGTGAAACACGAATTGGCGGGTATGACGACAATTTCCTTTGACCAATCAGTGGAGAGCCCTCAGGTACATCACGTTTTGTGTAGGTTCAGCCTGGTTAGATCTACTGTAGCTCTGAAACAGGTGCGGAAAATCGTAACTGCTCGTAACGGGTTTTCCCAGAGGAAACAAATAAAGCATGCCGTGCTGAAGGGTTACAAAAACGTGCAGTGGAAAAGGCCCATTAGTACCAATCTGGCTTGGTTTAATCACCACAGCCTACCTGAGTATTGTTGCTGACCATGTCCGTGTCTTTATGACCAACAGTGTAGAATCCTCCGGTGCTACTTCCAGCAGGATAGCGCACCATGTCATAAAGCGGGAATCATCTCAGACTGGTTTTTTGAACATGACAATGAGTTCATTGTACTCAAATGGCCTCCACAGTCACCAGATCTCAATCCAACAGAGCAGCTGTGGGATGTGGTGGAACGGGAGGTTCTCATCATGGATGTGCAGCCGACAAATCTGCAGCAACTGCGTGATGCCGTCATGTCAATATGGAGCAAAATCTCTAAAGGGAATGTTTCCAGTACATTAAATCTATGCCATGAAGGATTAAGGCAGTTCGTAATAAAGTGGCCAGTGAGTGTATAGTGCATTTATTAGCTTAGAAGTTGTCTCATCTTTTGCTTAAAAAAAAAAGGTAGAGAAGTTCCAAATTAGACCTGGGCTTGCATCCTGGCATTTCAATTGGCAAACACATGCAAAAACAAATATGCACACACTGTGTTGAACTTCTAGAAAGGTGTGACCACTGATTTATGCACATTATTTACTCTCCTCATTATGGAAGTGGAGCATCCGAGAGTGAGTTTCAAAATTCAGCTCATGTAGTGCGTGCATTCCTCGCTGCACCTCACTGTGAACTTAACTCCTGCACCAAGGCCTCTTATAAGCATCACCATTAATCAACCAGGCAGCTCGTGGTTTTTTGAAAGGAGGAGGAAGTGGCATAAATAACTAAAACATCAAGGGAAAAGAAAAAAAAAATAGAAATTGCAGCCAAAGTCACCTTGAGTCCAGCTAATTTACAAAACAGTGACACAAACATTAACAACAATCAATGTGATTAATATGACAAAAGACAGTCGCTTCTGTTTACATTGTCAGGGTGTTTATCTGTGGCTCCCACTTCAGGAGGCTTGTTTCCACTTCCTCTCCATTTTAAAGTATGATTGGTTGCAAAATGCTAACAGCTTGTGTTTTTGGGCAACAGTTGCACTCCCTGAGCTGTTGAGATGGAGCCAACTAATGCAAGGGCCAATTTGGAGGCCATGTGTTTCACCAGCTCAGGCAGCCAAATTAATGATTTCCTCACTTCTTTTAAGTCAAGATGAATCAGGCATCTCATTACGCGGACAGCAGACCTGTTAAGTGCGAGTGTCATAAATGAATCCGAGCAGGTTCACGAGGTCACTCATTAAAATGTATTAATTTCCAACTATATGGCCTGGACATGACGACACGAAACTGCAGTTTTCTTAACTCAGATTCACTGGAACGAAAACTGATATCTGCATTGCTTCATGTGAGTCTACATTAACTACATTACTAAAATGTCTGCAGTGACAACGAGGTAATTATATCATTGCTCTGCACTTAGTCAAGCAGCACTGATTTTTGAGCACTGGAAACATCAAAAAGCTTAGCGATTGTACAGCAGAAGCTACTGTATGAATATCTCATTATTCACACTTGTAAAGAGGAATGATTCAACATTGGACACTGACAGACTGTAGAACAGGTTCTTCCTTTCAATTTGATTTCATCGCTTTGTCTTCAACCGCTCTGTCATGAAATGAAGGCTAGTTAAGCTCCAACACAGAGACACATGCACTTGATCATGTTCAGTGCAACTTACAGCATCGATCAGTGGGATGGGGTCTCATGGGTTTGCCAAGCTGTCACAACATACTGCCAACTCAGTGAGTGAATTGATCATAGAAATGCATAAATAATAAAGTGGCATGTCATTCTGACTTCCCATTGATTCTTCCATTAACAGCTGATTGATACAAGCGTTAAATGTCAGGAGTCCCATTGATTATGTCGAGTCTACGCACTCACTTCTGACGCCATGTCCCCTTTCCTGTGACACTGCAGCTTTCCACCTGGAAGGACTGAATTAGAAGGTCAACAGGTGGATTGTGTCATCGAGCAGCATTTGGATTTCATTTCCACCGAGGATTAGACACACCCTCTGAAATGCTGGTTAAATTAAGAACAATTGTTCTCCAATATCAGAACACAAAATGCAAGTGTTGAAGAACCGCAGAGATTTCTTTACCTTTGACTGTAAATGCATTACTCGTGCAGATTAGCCTACTGTATAAACATCGAAACCAGATTTTGAAGTCAAGGTAAACACACTCGTATATGGATCATATGGACCTGTTAATGCTCCAGCTCTACAGTTTAGTTTCTCCCCACACACCAGTTAGAGGGCCTGCTGAAGTAAAGAGTCAAAAATGGGATGTCTCAACATTACTGTTACAAAAAATAAATAAAAATCCAATCCTGAAAATGGAGGTTGAATCAGACAAAAGTGAGCTACAGAACAGAGTTGGACTGCACAGCAAAGAATGCTAATACAGTTGGCACAAAGATCAACAATACAAAACCAGGAGTGAACGTGAAAACTTTTGCCAGTGAAGACTTGTCATGATCAAACGGTAAATCCTGCAAATACCTGATGAATTCCTAAAGATGCTCAGTGTTACAGAGGTTGAAGTTTTCTAGAGTAGTCTTGACTAGACTTTAGTTTTAAAAAAAAAATTGAAAAATTTAATGTATGAGCTGGACCTGCCAGGCAGACATGCATGTGAATGGGAATGTTTTAACTCAGCCATATTTACAGCAGAGAGCCCCCTGCCGGCGTTTGAGCATTTTGGCTCATCTTTCAGGGCTCACAGAATATTGAGTTCTCAGACTACAGAAACATAAAAACTACCCAAAAAAAAAAAAAAAAAAAAAAAAGCATAGACTTGTCTTGTCAGAAAAAGGAAAAAGCTTAAAAGATTCAGTTTCTAGGAAATAGAATTATTGCTACAACCTAAGTGGTCATCTAAAATAGAAAGTTAAAACATTTGTAAGAGTAACTAGACAATTATCTATCCATTAAAAAAAAAAAAAGAAAAAAAGGGTTTACTTTGGATAATTCTGCACGGAACAGCTTCGATCACAACTGCACTGACAGTTGTACACTGATCATGAGAAAACTTTGCCTTGAGCCAAAATGTTTAAGAGTTCCCCCCATATCCTCCTTGTCAAAGAGTGCAGACACCATATGACCAAACTTGATACAGGATAAGCTAAACCAAACAAGACCACACTCAAGTAGAAAGAAGCTACGTGATGTCGGTGTTGCTGAGAGCCCCTCAGATTTATCAGCTTCAGATGAGTGTAAAATGACTTAACTGACATGAGCTCACCTCTTCTCCATCCGCAGTGGTAAAGTGGACGTGATGACCAACCCTCAATCTGCTGCTGTGTCTGAACCTGAGGATGGTGTGGTTCATGATGTTAAGCTTTGCTAATACGGATATATCACAATGTTACAGGAATACAAATGGGTCAAGTTTGCTTTGTATTCAGCCATTTGCTTGGCTCCAACACTAACGAGGCCTGTGAGAAATGTTTTACATTGTACCCCCTGAAAGTGAACGTCTACTCTGCATCCTATAACTAGCAGGCTGGACACCTTTCTGGATGGAATTACCTAAGAACTTTCTTTTTTTCTAGTTAACAAAAGTAATTGATAACTATGCGAAAACCATTTTTATGTTAAACTAGTTCTTATAAGTCATCCAACTCAAATATACCAACAGTAGGTCACAGAGATACTGTCATATTTATCATTTATTATGGGCATAAGGTTGGAATATTTCTTTTTTTTTGTCATTTTAACATGCTGTAAAATGACGGTAGATAATTTGGTATTAACATTAAAGTCTTTGAAGTCTGTTGCATTCAGTTTTTCAAAGATGAGAGTCGCATCTTTATAATCCTGACATTGCTAAGACTCTATTAATGCTAAAAATGTCATAATAAAAACAATATACAACCCTTTCTCAATCATTAGTCATGAGTAGCACGGTAAAACTCTTAAATTACTGGCATTAATTATAGATTTTGAGGAGTTTCTGGTAAAAAATAAAATAAAAATAATCTGTAGTCTTGTAATGACACCTGACCTACTGCCTTCACATTCAGGCAACTGCTCCTAATACCAGCAGGCTAATGCTAATTCTAATGCTAACCCTCTTGTGTTTGCTCAGGTGTGCAGCTCACCTCTTTCTTAAAAAACAATGAAAACCCAGCTGTTCTTCTCACTACATTTTCCTCTGTTTTCTTTCTTTTCCGGGAACCTTCATTTTCCTCTCTTGGGGACACAAAGTTTCCACTCCTCCTGCTTCAGGCTGTCCAATCACTGGTGCAAGTGTAGGCACCAGTCTCACCTGGAGTTTGGCCTCTGAACCACTTGTTGTTGCCAGGTGAATTTCATTATGACAATTACTTAGAAATTGAAAAGACATTAAAAGAAAAGCCCTTTTTGGGAGCCCCTTCCCTGCAGTGAGACCTTTGTAAACCATCAACCACCTGCAGGTCGGTCAGCTCTGCAGAGGCCTGCTAACGAGCAGTTAATTTGATCCAGGTGTGTTGGACAAGAGACACCTAAAAGCTGAGGGATAGCAACTCTTCAGGGACCTCATTTATCAAACGTGCTTATTTTGTATGTACGAACATTACCATGCAAAGTATGGGATTTATCAACTTGAGCGTAGAAAAATGGATAAATGTAAGCATGATTTTTACCATGTGTATGCACAAAACCAAGTGGTAGAACAAGTACAGTCCTCCTAATTAATCAAATATTTTGAGTAATTGAAAAAAAACATTTTAATAACTGGTGTAACAGCTTATAAACGACAGCTGTGACAGGATGACCTGAAAATAATTAGTGTGAATGTGTTTATGCACTCACACTACAGGGCCAGTTCCAGCCTGTGGTGCCTAAGATGAGAGTTAAAACCAGAGGGGACAGAGCTCGTCTGTGGTGGGCTCTAAGCTGTAGAACGCTCTGCCCCTCCACACCGAACAGCCCCTAGAGTGGAATATTTTAAGTCTCGTCTCAAGACCCACTTTTATTCTCTGGCTTTAACTCCGAGTGTGTGGTCCTCTGATGTTTTTTAGCGTTGGGTGATAAACCGACTTTACAGACACCAAAATTTGCAGCGATAACTGAGGTCATTTTGCCCATGTCGGAAAATTCGGTGTTTTAATAAAATGAAGTGTTTTTTGGCTGTTTTGGCTGTTTATAGGTCGACTGTGCTCATTTTCAGACGCTACATGTACCATCTGTATGACTCCACCCCATCAAGTCTGTAACCAACTATCGTTACTAAGGTGAATTGCTCAATATACAGTTTTGTGATATTAATTTTAGGCCATATTGCCCAGACCTTATATTTTTTTTAGTATTGTACAATTTGTTTTATGTTTATTAGTCTGTTTGTCATTTGAATTTTGTCATAGATTTCTTTTTAGTTTTACCTATATGTGCAACACTTTGAAAACATTTTGTTTGTAAAATGTGTCATGTAAATAAAATAGATTGGACTGTTGATTTCCTGTTTCTCTTTCTTATACTTTTCCACTTCACCAGGGATCAGCAATCTGTTGTTCCGGAGCCACAAGTGGCTCTTTGAGCTTTCAGCAATGGCTCTTAATGACTGAGTAAAAATAATAGAGATCCAACAAACATTTTTATAGAAATTTTTAATTGCTGTTCTGTTTCCGTTGTGATTAGCATGGAAATTAGGGGCTTTTTTCCACTTAATTTCCCAAAATGTCTACATTTTAAAAAAAAATATTAAACCTTTTTATACTGTTAAGTTCCATTGGAGAAAATCTGATCCGAAGAAAAGTATCAATCCTCTTTTTGCAAGTTTTTGCAAAACCTAAAAGTAGAAACAAAAAACAGCTAATTTTCTATAGTAGGCGTAATATATTATCAAAAATTATAAGATGCCTTTTTTTAAAAAAGCTACAGAACATTTGCGGCTCTAAATGGCTTTTATTTAGCTGGTAGAGGTAAAAAATGGCTCTTTGGATTGTAAAAGTTGCAGACCCCTGCACTAAACTTTGGCACTTAGCTATACCCCCTACACCATTTGTGCCACTTCAACCATTAAGATACTAAAATTTTGAACTCATTCCGGCAGTTCCCGTGATGACTTTTAAGATTTGTAACTTTTACATTGTTTGAGTAACTTAGGATTTTGTAAAAGTCTAAATTAAGCCATGTGATTGGACAAGCCCCTTTAGGCCAAATGCGGATTGGACAAAAAATTCAGTTTTCAGCTCACTCACAAAATTGCTTACTCGTTACACTGCATACTCGTGCACATTTCCTTCACTCCCCGACATTGTGGCAATAGTGGGATTCCTGCTACCATTCATGGTCAATTGGAGCAGTTTCTGAAAGCAATTGAGCTGAAACATGCACGAGCAGGGAAGCTTGGGATTTATCATGAGGAAGTACTTACAGTTGTGTTATGCTCATTTGATAAATCAGGATTGTTTTGTACTTACGCACAATCTAAATCTTAGTCCTACGCACAAATTTAAAACCTTTTCTATGCACCGTTGATAAATGAGGCCCCAGGACTGGACAATATGTAGAATATCATACAGAACAACATACAGCCACACAATATGTGCTGCATTCACTTGCACTTGGGCATCTGAGGTCTACCAGGTAAAGGTCAGTTTACAGAGTATTTCCTCCAAGTCTACAATGCTTCTGCTTCATGACAAATTAATGTCTACCACATTTGTGTGCATTTATGAGCCACCTTTTAAATTAAGGATGCACGATATAATGGGCCCCTTATCGGTATCAGCCTATATCGGCCTTAAAACTGAATATCGGATATCAGCCACCCCACTGATATTTGAACAATATTTAAACGATCAGCCTGCTGCTTCTAAAGTCTAAAGAAAAACCAAAAACTTTTCTTCAAAAACTTATTTTTCACAGACTTTAAAACTTCTAAAGACAAGGGGTGGGAAAAATATCGATAAACTGAAATAGCGCAATATTTTCATATACTGATATCACAGTGACAATTAAAATTGTGGTATCAATCTATTTTACTTACGAAATCTTGCCATATTTTATCATTCTGTTACAAAATCTTACGAGAATTCACAAAAATTTCACAATATTTTCATGTGCTGATATCATATTGACATTGTAAAATCGCAGTATTCATCGATTTTACTAATGAAATCTCGCGAGAATTCACGGAATATCACGGGAATTTGTAACAGAACAATGAAATCTCAAGATTTTGTAGGTAAAATAGATCGGTGAATAAAGACTTGATATCGGCATATGAAAATATCGTGATATTTTGGTGTATCAATATTTTTTCCCACCCCTATTTTTCAAAGTGTCAGAAATGGATGACAAAACTGCTGTTTGCAATGGCTATTTTTTTCAGCATCGATATCTATTATCGGCTACAAGGTTTTTTTTGTTTTGTTTTTTTTGTTTTAAAATATCGGCATATCTAATATTGGCCAAAATGCCAATATAGTGCATCTCTACTTTTAATTTCAAGTTTTATTTTCAAGTCAGATTTTGGAGAGCAGTGTGCAATCCCAGAGGCAGGAGGGCAGTCAGCAAACCACTCTAAACTGAAGAAATGCTTGCTGGTTAAAATGTAATGTTTATAAAACAACAAGAAAGGTGCAAGCTGTGGGTGTGAAGGATATGAAGATGAGAATAAAGGCCTTCCTAACTGAGCTGTGCTGCAAAACAAATGCAAGGGGACATTACACTGCATGTTAATTTGCAAGGCATATTGTTGCCTGCTCACTGTTTGACCATAGTTTGGACGGGCTTAATGATCCTGTGCTAAATGTATCTGGATAATGACTGTAATTAACAGAATAGAATGGAAAGGGTATGCATGGTTTCTAATGTCACTGGGTCAGTAGTGGGTATCGATAATGTGACAGAGGACAGGGACAGCTAGATTAAAACAGAAGTGCACAGAGATATACACCGTCTGTTCACACTGATAAGTGCAGAATGGCTGATTGAATGGATCTTCACAGTACAGATGAAAAAAGAAAAAAAAAAATGCCCAGAAACAGGCTGTGGAAGCAACCCAGACGCTTTAAAGATGAAGTGGAATATTCTGCAAATCAGTTTTTTTTTTCAAACCAATCAAACTGTGTTTTACTTTGTGAAAACACAACTTAAAATGCAAAATGATCCACAAACAGCAAACGCTGAGAAAGAGAAGCAGTGAAGGCCAAAGCTGAAGTGTTCCCCAGCAATGTCCAGGGATTCTCCATAAACAGACAGCTTTCCTGAACTTTTCTTTCCGATTAGGTTGGAAAAACTTCCAGCCTACAATGGTACAATGTAACTTTTATTTCTTTTGGTAAACTACAACATGTTAGTCTATCAAAAATGATGGAAAGGTATGTTTATTTTATATATAAGTTCCAACTCAAAAAGGGGGAGCTTGACATGCTGTGTTCTGCTGATTGGTCCAAACAGCAACTCAGCATAGAAGAAATCAGGAACAGCACCATGTTCAAACATAAGGTATGTCTCATTTTGGAGTCTGCACACCTCAGAGTGTGCGCACTACGTGAGATACGGAGTGTGCTATGTAGTCCACGCACTCCAAAGCAGCCTTCTGAAATGGGACAGCCTAGCCGACCAGAATTTCCCATTGTGCTCCTGTTCTGTTGCATAGCAACTGTAGACTCCACGGCTACCAATGACAGCATGCTTTCTGCTTTTTCCTTCAGCTATGTTGTAAAAACTAAACCGGGATCCGGGCATAATATTCCTTTTTATTTATCTGTCGCATTAACCCCGTTGTTAACACCTGAATGATGTCAAACAAATGCATTTTCTGAGGCAAAACTCTCTTTGTAAGCTTGTCCGCATCGTTTAAACTTTTTGCAATATTTGATAAAATATGGTTCACTACCCCATACACTATGACTAATTAAAAGCGCTAAATGTATAAATATTATTATACTTCAACTGTGAAAGTAATGGGGCTGAAAAACAGCCGCCAATCATCTCTGCATTCCTTACATTTTAAAAATGGCAGAACGGCGCAATTTCAGCGACAACCTCCGAAAATCCGGAAACATGGAATCGGATTCTAGCCAATCACATGAGAGTACTTTCGCATCTCTGCGTTCGTGTAGCCAGGATGCACGTCAGGTCCAGAGCGGTGTACGTCAGGCCTCCGTGGACCCACGCAGACCCTACGCAGAGGCTACAGCGGTTACGCAAACACGTGACTATAAATCCACCTTAGTACTACTTGCCGGAAGTGGTGCAGTCTGGTCTGATGTTACAGTAGGCAGCTAGCGATCATTATGCTAGCAGTTAGCGATGCTCAGACAATGGCATCTGTTTTACTTGCATTTGTGACACGATGGGAGAATCTATACCTGCTGTCTGCTAAACAGCGAAGTGGTTCGTGAACGTTTTGCTGTGGTCGGGGGAGGGAGCTGTGAATCTAACAGGTTGGTCTTGCGCATGCGCATTATTCAAAAACTCGTAAACCGTCTGCTTTCTGAAATGCTGAGAACATCTTCTATACCGCCATTAATATACGTTTTTCTCTATTTTTTTATTTTGCAGTTTAAAAGGCACACAGCAAGAAATAAATAATGCAAACTACGGCATGTCCACCATTCTTCTTGGTTAATGTGTCACGTCTCTCTTCAGTTACTTGGGTCCACCGTTGTGTTTTTTAATTCAGCTGGGACTCCTGTGTTTTACATCTGGATGATACCAGAGCTGATGAATCTCTTTTTTTCTGCCTCTGAATTGAGCTTTTATAGCTTTTTTCCTCGGAGCCACTTGTGTTTACACTAAACATGGCACAGCTGTTGTCATCCTGATTGTTAAAGTTTCTGTCCATACAGCACCTCCTCATTTTTTACGGGTCAACAGTTTGCATTGTGACAAAACTCTCACAAGACTTGGTCTTCCTCCTGAGTCATGAACACTGACCCTTGCTGAGAAAGGTCTTTTCTGACTTCCAGGATGAGTAATTTTGGTGCTCTTGGAGGATTTTAAGAATGTCAGGGTTCACTTGTGGTCCACATTTTGTCTCCATTTGAAGACGATGTCCCCCCTGTGGATGTGCGGAGTGCAACGGCTTTGTAACCTGCCCATCCGATGCTTTTTCCATCTTCCCGGTTATTTTCTGTGATGACAGGACAGCCTGCTGCCTCTGAACACAGGCTCTGATGACTGCATAGAACAGGGCTGCTAGTAATCAAGCCTGAGTGTGTCCAGTCAAGCTGCAAGTAGTTCTCACTGCAGTTTGGGAGTAGTTGTCTTTTTCCCCTCTACTCCATGAGGGGGATTTATTTTCTTCAAATAGGCCAAGCTCATATTAGACAACTTATTTTGCATCAATACAGAAATACTGTAAGTAATATATAATATAGAAATAATATTTGTGTTTAGCTGGGTAACTTTTATTTTATGTTCTGCTTCATTAACATTCCTGTCAGTTTGAAATACACTGCAAAGAGTTGAATAACTTAAATTGGCCATTTACAGTGAACATTTACAGCTATGAGCCAGTTCTTATAACTATAACTCTCACGATGCCATTTGACCACAATGTTATTTATCAAACAAGCACAATTAGGTTTGCTATTTCTATTTCTGTTTAGCTTTAAATTAATTTTATTATAGCTTATTTGTTTTGTTGGTTTAAAAAAAAAATTGTTTAATCTCATTTCACTTTATTTTAGTCTCAAAGCCTCCATCAAAACCAGAACCAGGGTGGAAAATATCCATCAGGACTGGCTCCAATGACTGGCACACCCAAAAGCTCATTTTACCGAATGCATAATGTTTTGTAATGTCATATTTGGATTAGATTTACACAGTTAATCACTAGTAAGTCACTAAACTTATATACTTCTACAGGGTAAATGATTTATTTATCAATGTGAACTGCAGGGCAGATCAGGACTTTGTACTTATTATTTTATCCATTTCTAATAAACATCTCTCTGGCAGAAGCAGAGATAATTGTTTAATGAGAGCTCAGAGAAGGGATCAGATGAAGATAACCAAGTCAGTCGGGTGAAGTGGACCAAGATGCAGGACCAGATGCTGCGAATCTGGGCTAAAACTAACTATCTGGAATATTTTTTTCTATTTTGAGTAAAAAATGTAGTACAAGTTTACAGAAGTCTTTGTAATTGTAATTTTTTTTTTTTTTGGGGGGGGGGGGGGGGGGGGGGGGGACGACTTGAAATACATTTTTTTTATTATCATTGTAATTCATCAACATATTTTATTCTTTCAAAAGAAAACAATCAGTATAAACCACAGACTTGATATTTTGTAGCCTATAAACAAAATCTTGAACACTTAAAATGGCAGAAAGAAGACATCTAATATAATCTGCCCTCTTACATAAAATTAATTAAGACAACTTTAACAAAAAACAAGGATAAAATGAGGAATTTAGTTAATCAAACGTTAACCTGTTAAACGTGTCAGTGACATGAATGTGTTGCTATGGCAGCACATTGTTACTCAAATGTGTAGTTATCAGTGAAGATTCAGGAGAAGTTGACATTGTGCATTTGCAAGGATAGTGATGAGAAAAGCAAATGTTTTTACTGACAAAAATCGTGTCAATAGTCATCACATCCCGACCCACAAACTGAATGAAGCTTTAAAGTACAGGGGTTAGACAATGAAACTGAAACACCTGTCATTTTAGTGTGGGAGGTTTCATGGCTAAATTAGACCAGCCTGGTGGCAAATATTCATTAATTGCACATTGCGCCAGTAAGAGCAGAGTGTGAAGGTTCAATTAGCAGGCAAAAAGCACAGTTTTGCTCAAAACATTGCAATGCATACAACATTGTATAGAGATTAAAAGGGGGGAAAATTTGGGGGGATGTCTTGTGGGGGCATTTTGGACCAAGAAACTTACATGCATACAAGAGCCACAGTATCCAGGGTAATGTCAGCATACCACCAAGAAGGACGAACCACATCCAACAGGATTAACTGTGGACGCAAGAGGAAGCTGTCTGAACGGGATGTTCGGGTGCTAACCTGGATTGTATCCAAAAAACGTAAAACCACAGCTGCCCAAATCACGGCATTCGCTTGGCCCAGGACTTGTGCTAGATGGGCCAAGGACTACTGAACCATTCTGGAGGACCATGTGCATCCAAAGGTTCAAACATTGTATCCTGAAGGCGGTGCAGTGTATCAGGATGACAATGCACAAATACACACAGCAAGACTGATGAAAGATTGGTTTGATGAACGTGAAAGTGAAGTTGAACATCTCCCATGGCCTGCAAAGTCACCAGAGTTAAATATTATTGAGCCATTTTGGGGAGTTTTGGAGGAGTGAGTCAAGAAACGTTTTCCTCCACCAGCATCACGTAGTGACCTGGACACTATCCTGCAAGAAGTATGGCTTAAAAATCCCTCTGACCACTGTTCAGGACTTGTATATGTCAGACGTTGTCGCTGTATTGGCCGCAAAAGGAGGCCCCACACCATACTAATAAATGATTGTGGTCTAAAAGCAAGTGTTTCAGTTTCATTTTCTAACCCCTGTAGTCTATCACAGATTGCCTAACAGATAAATCACATGTACACACATAAAAAATACAAATATTCACAACTCAAAAACCTCTATTTACAGGAGCCAAGAGTGGCCATGCCTGCAGTTATTTATTTTTGATGCCATTATTTGAAGATTATGGGTTAACTGCCCAGTAATCATGACATCACAAAGCTAGTCTATAGCCCTCTATAACTTATCACAATATGACAAGTTTTGTTTTTCTCATGATCATAAGATCAAGGTGAGCTGCAATAAGTGGTTAGCAGCTCTTTTACATGGTAATTGTCACAACTGGTCAGAATTACAATAAATTAGAACATGCATGCATTCTTTTCACTCTTATCATGAACAGTGTCATGAATGTTCCTAATTACTTCTGCCAAAGATAGGTCAATCATGCTGATTTGTGGTATTAACTGCAACAGAACAAAACTCGATTAGGAGTAAATCAAGAGCCAACAGCAGATGTGAGAAGGAGGGCGTCTGTGCATTCATGTTTGCAGAGCTAATAAAGCCAGGAAATGTCTGGGAGGTATTCCTCACTCTCTCACATCCTCCAAACCTCTCTGGGCTGCTGTAGCAGCTCCTCTGTCAGAAAATGAGGTACAGTAAAGGCATTCGGGACATGGAAAATTATGTTTATTCATCTTTCAAGGAGCAACCTCTTCCAAAAGAGCCACCAGCAACATTGGGTAAACAAAGTACTGAGCGTGTAATCTAACTTAAAAACACATTTCCCGTTGACTCTCTTTGTGATTCAGAAGAAAATTTGCCTAACAGCTAGAACATTCACACTTGAGGATGCGGTTTTAAGCCCAAAGGGAATAACAGGATGCTCAATAGAAATTCATGAGCATGTGTTTACATTTTGGGGCAGATCTGAGGGGCAAACATGAGGAGTAAAACTATCAAGTACACAGTTGCTCCCCTCGAGTGAGATGCCTTTTTTTCTTCTCTTTACTTTGGGGGTTCAATCTCTTTCTGTCCTGCATGTTTATGGTGACACTGCTTGCTAATGATGCAGTAAGTAAACATCTCCACACATTCGGTGGAAGGAATGTGCAGGTTAATGAAGCAGACGTCCCCACTTTCTACAGCTTCCAGAGCTGAGATCACTTTATGACTCTTGTGCAACTATTTATGGCACCACTTGGAGAACATAAAGAGAGGTTAATAAAGAAGAGGTGAGCACTTTATCACACCTACTGAGCATTGTTTTTCCCCTCTCTTGTACTGTAACACACAGAGCTATTTCTCACAGATGATGCCAGCCATTGGGCCCATAAGGCAAGTTCGTATAAATGCACAAAGCAGAGCTTAATGCTTTGATTCCTGCAGGCACACTTGCCTGATTGTCAAATTATTGTGGATGCCATGGCTGGTATTTATTTCATACTAATAGCTAGTGTCTTACTGGAGGGTAGAGAACACGTGTATCGTGTACATTACACAGAAAAAATGCCAAACATTGGCAAGTCAGGAGTGTAAAATGCTGAAAGCACAAGACAATACACATTAGAGCCTTGGGGCCATTCATTTTGTATGGCGGATGGAGTGTGTGACACTGGCAGAGGAAAACATGATGTCTGCCAAGAAAAAGAAGAGGGCCCAAACATGTGTGCGTGTTTGTGATGCAGGTATTATTCTTGTTACAAATCCTTTTACACAATCACAATCTGGGGGCCTTTTTCCTTTCTTGCATGCTGAGATGGAGGCGTTATTTTAACCCCTCTCAGTTGCTTGCACCTGCAGCCATGATTACCTGGGCAACCTTTTGTTTGGTTAAATTTCTAGTTGAATATAGAAGCAAAACCAGACTCTTATTTTTTTCTGTGTCAACTCAAGCAAATGAAAAATTCAAAACTGAAGAGAATCCTTAAAACGTCCAGTAAAAAGCGAACAAGACTTGAAAGATGTGTCGAACTTCCATTCTGAGCAAAGTCCCCATGACTATGATTACCCAAAATAATGTCACATTCTCGGTTGATGCAGTTTATTTCTGATGTTTTAGGGCTTGATGCATAAAACTGCGGTTCCATAATTGTGCACAGAGGCAGAAACCTGCATATGCATTCTTGTATAAAGCATCATTCTCTTTCATTAATCTCCATAGTTGTGAAATGCCTTCACCCAAACGAACCATGTCTTTATTCATGAATGGATGCAGACTTTTCCTAAAGGCATGATTTACAGCACATCTTTAAAGCCTGGATGAAAGGAAAAATGTGCAAAAAATGTATAAATGTGAAATTTACACGCTTATTGGTAAAATGGTGAAAATTAAAAATTGTTTTATTTAGTGGTGTCAAGTCTAAAACTGCAACAGATCATGAAGTGATGAATGGACAAAATGCAACAGAAGTCATTAGTTTTCTCATTTTAGAGCAAAGGACTTTTCAGAATTAGAAATAAATTGATTTCAAACCAGAGGCAGAGTGTATCCGCTCACATAAAAACAGCAAAGCCAGCTTCTCAGACCGCTGATGAACGGCAGATTTACACCCAAGACGATGGAGGAACGAACCAACATGTAGTCCCAGAATATCAGAGAAATCTTTAATTAAATTATCCTCTTAAATTCACTTTCGCTAAGTTTTCCAAGGATGCCAGGGCGACCATTCTACCACATAATCATCACAACAATGCTGGATAAACTCCGAGCACTGCACTCCGAGCGCATAAATGAGGGTATGTGAGAAAAACAAAAACCTAGATTAGAGAAAATAAAACATATATTCTGGGGAAATTTTGATTTGCGTCACATTTAATTGCTAACTGTCTTCTTGCCTTCTCCATCTTCCCAAATCAGAGTTAGAGTGCTCCAATAAAAGTCTAAATGAGGTGTCCATATTCTTCCATTACAATAATAACACCTTTTTAAGTGAAAAGCAAAAGGATAATTATAGCTTTTTTACAACAGATATTTGAGGTTTAGTTTTGGGACACACAAAGAAAACAATTTAATATTTGACCTTTTAAACATGAATTATAACAGATGGCCCAACTGTGGAGACCTTTCCTGAACTGTTTGCAACGAAGCTTCTCTTTGCAGAGATTATAATCACATATTGTGCCATGATGGAAAGAAGTTTAGAGCCACAGCTGCATCAATACAACATGGACACTCATAATCATCCTAAAAGATTTTGTTTTCTGAAATATTTTAATTAAGTTTTATGTCCCAATTTCATCTATTTTTCACCAGTAATGCATATTCTGATATTTACACATCTTCAATTTCAAAAGTGTTTACTATAACACCATACATAATCTGATAGTCATGTGGTTGCGGATACAATCTCATATTATTATGGGTGGACCAAGAAGTTTAAATAGAACAGAAATTGAAAATAAATGTCAAAGCATTGCACAGAATAAAGCAAAATATCAATTCTGAGGTTTTCATTTTGGATTTTTTTTTTTAACATAAAAACTTGTCAATTAATATTTTAAAAAAAATTAAAGGGACAATATGTAAGAACTAGAAAATTTCTGAAGAAATTTTGAATGCTGCCAATCTGCTACCCACGTCGAACAGAGCGGCAGCCATGTTACAAAGATGGATTAACAGACAGAAAGACAAAGCTGTGAGACAGACTGTGACACAGACAGAGAGTGAGTGAGACAGACTGAGAAAGACAGACAGAAGGTGAGTGAGACAGACTGAGAAACACAGAAAGATGCTGAGTGAGACAGGGACTGAGACAGACTGACTATGAGTGACACAGACACCGTGAGACAGACAGATAGATAGACACTGTGAGACAGACTGAGAGAGAGACAGAAAGACACTGAGACAGACAGATACTTAGATAGACACTGACAAACAGACAGACACTGTGAGACAGACAGATACTTAGATAAATAGAGAGACACTGAGACAGACAGACACTGACAGACAGACGGACAGACACTGTGAGACAGACAGATACTTAGATAGATAGACACTGAGACAGACAGACAGACAGACACTGTGAGACAGACAGATACTTAAATAGAGAGACACTGAGACAGACAGACAGATAGACAGATAGACAGATAGATAGATAGATAGATAGATAGATAGATAGATAGATAGATAGATAGATACTGTGACACAGACATACAGACAGACAATGTGACAGACAGATACTTAGACACAGAGACAGACACTGTGAGACAGACTGTAAGTGAGAAACAGACTGTGAGTCGAACTGTGAGTGAGACAGAGACAGACTGTGAGATAGACTGTGAGACAGACTGTAAGTGAGACAGAGACTGTGAGATAGACTGTGAATGAGACATAGACTGTGAGACAGACTGTTAGCGAGACAGAGACCGTGAGGCAGAAAGACACAGACAGACAGAAAGATAGATCATCCACAGGACTGACAGGAGGCCAAGACTGGTGAACAGAGGGTTCAAGGGGAGAGGAAGACTGAGAAAGGGAGGAAATTTATTTTTTGATATAAAGGGGGGGGGGTTTTTTAATGAGGGGGTGGTGAGAAAACAAATAAGGGGAGGGGGGGGTAGTCATGATGACCTTGGTGGATTTGTACATTTTGTTATATCATAGTTTGTTGTATAGGAGATGAATTAAGGAAGAGATGAATTAACACAACAGCGGGGGGAGATTTGTTTTGGGTGTTAAGACAACGCCGGCCCTGTTTGTGTGTGTGTCACAGAATGTCAGTTAATTATGCTGCCAATCTCTATAGAGCATTGGCAGTATATTGCTCTAGAGCAATATACTGCCAATGCTCTATAGAGCATTGGCAACATATTACTATTGCTCCGCGTTTATTCCGCGTTATTATTGTGTGAATGCTGTTAAAGCATTCACACATTAGTGTTCCTGTTTTATTATTATTATTATAGACAGATTTTCGGTCGTTCATAACTTCAGTATACTTCAACCGATTAAAGCCGTTCAAACTTTAAAATGTTCAGCTTGTTCTGGAATGGTGTGCTTGAGTTCAACTTTTTAATATCTGTTATAGATTTCAAGTTATTGATCATTTACTGATCAATTTTTAACATTGAAGTCAATGGAGAAGCCTTCAAACCCTTCAAAAAACTTCACCTGCTTCAAAACGCTAAGGCTTTTTGACCGGTTAAGGTAGAAACACCATTCAAACTTTAAACAAGTCTCAAAAGATTCAGGTATAATTCTATCTATTTTTTATTTTCATATCTTCAACCAATTTTGAGTTATGCCAGTTTACAAATCCTTCAAATCTGAGATTTTCAGCTTTTTCGCTCCTTTCCGCTCCACTCTAACGCACTCTAACTTCAAATCCTTCAGGTCCGTTCAGCCTTCATATCTTCAGCTTTATTTCAGCTAGAAACACCATTCAAACTTTCATAAACTCTTCAGGAGTTGCACGACTAGAATATTTATTTTCAGCTTCATATCTTCAACCATTTTTGAGTTATGCCCTCTCCAAAAACATGAAAAATTTCACTTTTCAGGCCAAAATTTTTCATCCCCTAGAAAATTTCAAACAAATGCCCATAACTTCCACAGTTTTCATCGCACAAAAATAAAATTTAGATCAAAACGGAGCTTGACTCGTTGGCTTCGTCGGATTCCCCGGGTCAAAAATCCGTCAGACGCACCGTTTTCGAACTACGCCCCACGGAATCTTACAAAGTCACGACTTTGCTCCTATTCACCTCCATTGTAATCTGGACGAAGAATCCTAAAAGGTCATGTGGATATAACTTGTCACCATGCCAATTGTGTGTACCTTAGGATAAAATAAAAGACATCTCCCAGTTCCTGAAAGGCTTGTGGCGCTCACGGTGAAAAAATTATTTTGATATCTGTTACGGTTTTCTCTCAGTGGACAGTTGTTTGGGGAGTGGTCTCCAGCATTTTCCTATAGAAAATTGAAGCATAAAGTCTGTGTAACTGTAATCAACTGTCATTCTCTTACACATGCAGGTAGCTCCATTGTCATGACAACTTGATCAGTTCTCCCTGCTGTGTTAATTAGTTTCAACTTTGACCTAATTCATATAGAAATACACATGTAGGACTTTCTAATGTATTTCTTACTACAAACTCATCAGGATTGTCTCTCTGTCATGTCTTTGTGTCTACTGGCTGTGTTCTAAACACCAGGATTGTCTCTGTCTGTCCTCTTGTCAACTCCTCTCCTCATAAACTGGATTTCAAACCTGTATGACCAATGATATCAGATGGTACCAGACTGGTATGATACCTGTATGGCACTGGTTTCACACTGGTACCAGACTGTCTATGGCCCTGGTACCAGACTGGTATCAGACTGGTGCCAAACTGGTATCAGACTGGTACCAGACTGGTATTTCATCGGTTCCACACTGGTACCAGACTGGTATAGCACTGGTACTAGAATGGAACCATACTGGTATGCCACTGGTATCAGACTGTTAACAGACTGGTATTAGACTGGTACAAGACTGGTATAGCACTGGTACCAGACTGGAACCAGAGTGGTATGCCACTGGTCAGTCTGAAACCAGACTGGTATAGCACTGGTGCCAGACTGGTATTTCACCGGTTCCACACTGGTGCCAGACTGGTTTAACACTGGTACCAGAATGGAACCATACTGGTATGCTACTGGTATCAGGCTGTTGACAGACTGGTACCAGACTCTCTATGGCACTGGTACCAGACTGGTGCCAAACCAGTATTCCACTGGTGTCAGACTGGTACCAGACTGGTATTTCATTGGTTACACACTGGTGCCAGACTGGTATAGCAGTGGTACCAGAATGGAACCAAACTGGTATGCTACTGGTATCAGACTGATTCCAGACTGGTATTTTATTAGTTCCACACTGGTAACAGACTGGTATAGCACTAGTACCATACTGAAACCAAACTGGTATCAGACTGGTATAGCAGGGGGACCAGAATGGAACCAGACTGGTATGCCACTGGTATCAGACTGGTATGCCACTGGTATCAGACTGGTACCAGACTGGTATCCCACTTGCATCAGACTTACACCAGACTGGTATGCCACTGGTAGCAGACTGGTATTTCACTGCTTCCACACTGGTAGTAGACTGGTATGGCACTGGTACCAGACTGGTACCAAACTGGTATGGCACTGGTGTCAGACTTACCAGACTGGTATTTCATTGGTTCCACACTGGTGCCAGACTGGTATAGCACTGGTACCAGAATGGAACCATACTGGTATGCTACTGGTATCAGACTGTTAACAGACTGGTTCCAGAATGGTATTTCATTGGATCCACGCTGGTACAAGACTGGTTTAGCACTGGTACCAGAATGGAACCAAACTGGTATGGCACTGGCATCAGACTGGTAACAGACTGGTATGTCATTGCTTCCACACTGGTACCAGACTGGTATAGCACTGGTACCAGAATGGAACCATACTGGTATGCCACTGGTATCAGACTGTTAACAGACTAGTGTCAGACTGGTACAAAACTGGTATGTTACTGGTATTAGACTGGTACAACACTGGTATAGCACTGGTACCAGACTGAAACCAAACTGGTAACAGACTGGTACCAGACTGGTATCAGACTGGTATAGCAGGGGTACCAGAACGGAACCAGACTAGTATGCTACTGGTATCAGACTGGTACCAGACTGGTATGCCACTAGTAGCAGACTGGTATTTCACTGGTTCCACACTGGTACCAGACTGGTATGGCACTGGTACCAGGCTGGAACCAGACTGGTATGCCACTGGTATCAGACTGAAACCAGACTAGTATGCCACTGGTATCAGACTGGTAGCAAAGTGGTATGCCACTGGCATCAGATACCAGACTGGTATCAGAATGGTATCAGACTGGAACTAAACTGGTACCAGACTGGTATAGCAGTGGTATCAGACTGTTAACAGAATGGTATGCCACTGGTACCAGACTGGTATTTCACTGGTTCCACACTGGTACCAGACTGGTATGGCACTGGTACCAGGCTGGAACCAGACTGGTATGCCACTGGTCAGTCTGAAACCAGACTGGTATAGCACTGGTACCAGACTGGAATCAGACTGGTACCAGACTGGTATGGCACTGGTATCAGACTGGTACCAGACTGGTATTTCATTGGTTCCACACTGGTACCAGACTGGTATAGCACTGGTACCAGAATGGAACCATACTGGTTTGCTACTGGTATCAGACTTAACAGACTGATACCAGACTGGTATTTAATTGGTTCCACACTGGTACCAGACTGGTATAGCACTGGTACCAGAATGGAACCAAACTGGGATCAGACTGGTAGAGCAGTGGTACCAGAATGGAACCAGAATGGTATGCCACTTGTATCAGACTGTTAACAGAATGGTATCAGACTGGTACCAGACTGGTATACCACTGGCATCAGACAGACACCAGACTGGTATGCCACTGGTAGCAGACTGGTATTTCACTGCTTCCACACTGGTACCAGACTGGTATGGCACTGGTACCAGGCTGGAACCAGACTGGTACGGCACTGGTATCAGACTGAAACCAGACTAGTATGCCACTGGTATCAGACTGGTAGCAAACTGGTATGCCACTGGTATCAGCGGTGAGGCATGGTTCGACTGTGCAAACTGGTATGCCACTGGCATCACACTAGTATTTGAATTTATTGAAAGGATAGCCCCATGAGATGTAACACCTTGTTTTGGAGGGGGTCCACGACGCAAACAAACATTTACACAAATGAGTATCAGACTGGTATGGCACTGATAACAACTTGTATCAGACTGGTATGATACCAAGTAATCATGACTGTCATTGAAAATGGTGTCCACTTCTTCAAAAGAATCAGAAACAAGTTATTATCTTGGCAATGGTAAATATGAGAATTACAAATGAAACATCTCTAGAAAGGGTATTTTCTCCTCTTTCTGATGACATTAAGTCCAACGTCACTTTCGAACCGGAAGTGGGCGGGGCCTTAAGAAGAAACAAATAAATTCATGTATCTCTGTGATGGTTGCTCTGAAAATTATGAAACTAATATCACTAGAAAGGTTTTTTCTCCCCTTTCTGATGACATCAAGTCCAACGTCACTTTCAAACCGGAAGTGGGCGGGGCCTCAAAAAGAAACAAATAAATTCATGTATCTTAGTGGTGGCAGCTCCAAAAAAGATAATATTAATATTACTAGAAAGGTTTTTAGCTTTCTTTTCTTATCTTTAGCCCCATAAACCTTTTTTCAAAGCATTTTCAAATATTTTTAGCCATTTTGGTCTATTTTAAACCAAATTTAACTGTTTGGTCCTTCTTCAGCTCTGTTCAACATTATATGTCAATGTATTTACCTTCTTCAGCCTTATGCTTCAAGTTTTTCAGCTTTTTCACCTTTTTCAGCCTTTTGCTTCACCTTTTTTTTTAGCTTTTTCCCCTTCTTAGCCTTATGCTTCAACTTTTTCAGCTTTTTCACCTTTTTCAGCCTTAAGCTTCAACTTTTCAGCCTAATGCTTCAACTTTTCCAGCTTTTTTACCTTTTTCAGCCTTATGCGTCAACTTTTTCAGCTTTTTAACCTTTTTCAGCCTTATGCTTCAACTTTTTCACCTTCTTTCACACCTTATGCTTCAACTTTTTCAGCTTTTTTCACCTTTTTCAGCCTTATGCTTCAACTTTTTCACCTTCTTCAGCCTTATGCTTTAACTTTTTCAGCTTCTACAGCCTTATGCTTCAACTTTTTCCGCTTTTTTCACCTTCTTCAGCCTTATGCTTCAACTTCTTCAACTTCTAAAGCTTATGAGCATTACAGTTCAACTTCTTCTACTTTTCCAGCCTTTGAGCATTATAGTTCAACTCATTCAACTTCTTTAAGCATTTCAGTTCAGCGTCTTCAGCATGACAGCATTCACACCCGTTGTTACGGAGTAACAACAGTTTCTAGTTATTATTATTATTAAACTTTTTCAGTTTCCGTCATGAACTTCGGCGCACTACTTCTCCCAGGGCTTTGCCAGCACCCCCACAAAAGTTATATCAAAACGTGCGTCTCGGCCGGGATCGGTGTGCTTGTCATTTGTCCGCGCAAAACTCAAACGGTGTTCACGCAATTCGCAAAAAACTGCGATTTTCGGTCCCATAGAAATGAATGGGATTTGGTCGGAAAAACCCCAAACCCAGGTCACTTTGGACCTCTATAGCTCAGCCATAAAACAACATAGAAACACCATTCAAAGTTTAAACGGGTCACGAAAGCTGAAACTTTAACCATGTGAAAGGATATGTACATATCTGTTACGGTTTTGACACAATGGTAAGTTACGTTTTAGGAAAAATCCAAAAAATCCCAAAATCCCTCCGCACTCTAGCCGCACTCTAACTTTTGAAGCATTTCCAACTTTGAAACAAATGGCCATAACTCCCACACCGTTCATCGTACAGACATAATTTTTACATCAAAACGTTGGAAATCTTGTTGGCTTCATTTCATCCTTCCGCACATTTTTTGCTCAGACGCACCGTTTTCGAACTACGGCTCTCGGAATCTTAGAAAGTCACCATTTTGCTCCTATACGTCTCCATTGTAATCTAGACGGAAAGCTCAAAAAGCCCTGATTCTTAAAACTGTCACCATTTAAATTCTGTTCCACTTAGGATAAAATAAAATACATTCCTGAGTTCCTGAAAGCCTCATGGCGCTCACGGTGAAAAAAATTATTTTGATATCTGTTACGGTTTTCTCGCAGTGGACGATTCAGCATTTTCCCATAGAAAACTAAAGCATAAAGTCTCTAACTGAAATTAACTGACATTCTGTGCACACACACACACACAGACAGGTGCTGCGTTGTCATGACAACCTAAGCAGTTCTCCCTGCTGTGTTAATTAGTTTCACCTTTGACTTAATTCCTCATCTATAAACCAATGTATGATCAAACTGGAGGTTCAAATCCACTGAGGTCATCATGACTGTCCCTCTGTCCACTTATTTGGTGTCTCACCATGTCCTCAATACTAGAACTCTCTCTCTTTATATTCAAACATGTCTGTGCTTCCTTTCTCAGTCTTCCTCTCCCCTTGAACCCTCTGTTCACCAGTCTTGGCCTCCTGTCAGTCCTGTGGATGATCTATCTTTCTGTCTGTCTGTGTCTTTCTGCCTCACGGTCTCTGTCTCGCTAACAGTCTGTCTCACAGTCTATGTCTCATTCACAGTCTATCTCACAGTCTCTGTCTCACAGTCTATGTCTCATTCACAGTCTATCTCACAGTCTCTGTTCGACTCACCGTCTGTCTCTGTCTCACTCACAGTTCGACTCACAGTCTGTTTCTCACTTACAGTCTGTCTCACAGTGTCTGTCTGTCTCTCAGTGTCTAAGTATCTGTCCTGTCTTGTCTGTCTGTATGTCTGTGTCACAGTATCTATCTATCTATCTATCTATCTGTCTGTCTATCTGTCTGTCTGTCTCAGTGTCTCTCTATTTAAGTATCTGTCTGTCTCACAGTGTTGTCTGTCCGTCTGTCTGTCAGTGTCTGTCTGTCTCAGTGTCTCTCCGCTCTGTCTGTCTCTTGTATCTCTAAGTATCTGTCTGTCTCACAGTGTCTGTCTGTTTGTCAGTGTCAATCTAAGTATCTGTCTGTCTCAGTGTCTTTCTGTCTCTCTCTCAGTCTGTCTCACAGTGTCTATCTATCTATCTGTCTGTCTCACGGTGTCTGTGTCACTCACAGTCAGTCTGGCTCAGTCTCTGTCTCACTCAGCATCTTTCTGTGTTTCTCAGTCTGTCTCACTCACCTTCTGTCTGTCTTTCTCAGTCTGTCTCACTCACTCTCTGTCTGTGTCACAGTCTGTCTCACAGCTTTGTCTTTCTGTCTGTTAATCCATCTTTGTAACATGGCTGCCGCTCTGTTCGACGTGGGTAGCAGATTGGCAGCATTCAAAATTTCTTCAGAAATTTTCTAGTATTTACTTGCTACCCTATTTTCAGTTTCCTCCCTATGCTTTGACGGCCTACTCCTCCTAGGGCTTTGACTGCACCCCCACAAATGTTATATCAAAACGAGCGTCTCGGCCGGGAATGGTGTGCTTGTTATTTGTCCGCGCAAAACTCAAACGGTGTTTACGCAATTCGCAAAAAACTGCGATCTTTGGTCCCATAGAAATGAATGGGATTTGTTCAGGATCAGCCGAGAAAAGCCCAAAACCCAGGTCACTTTGGACCTCTATAGCTCAGCCATACCATCACATAGAGACACCATTCAAAGTTTAAATTGGTCAGGAAGGATGAAACTTTTACCATGTGAAGGGATATTTACATATCTGTTCAGGTTTCGACACAACGGTAAGCTACATTTTCAGAAAAAAATCAGAAAAACCCTAAATCCCTCAGCACTCTGGCTGCACTCTAAAGTTTGAAGCATTTTCAGATGTGAGACAAATGCCCATAACTCCTACAGCTTTCATCATACAGAAATAAATTATAGATCAAAACGTAGGAAAACTTGTCAGCTTCATTGTCTCTCTGTCTCTCAGTGTCTATCTGTCTGTCTCACAGTATCTATCTGTCTCTGTCTCATAGTGTCTGTATGTGACTCAGTGTCTATCTAAGTATCTGTCTGCCTCTCAGTGCCTATCACTCTCTCAACACAGTATCTATCTGTCTGTCTCATAGTGTCTGTCTGTCTCTGTGTCTATCAATCTAATTATCTGTCTGTCTAACAGTATCTATCTGTCTGTCTGTCTCTCAGTGTCTATCTATCTAAGTATCTGTCTGTCTCACAGTATCTGTCTGTCTGTCTCGTAGTGTCTATCTGTCTGTCTGTCTCTCAGTGACAATCAATCTATACATGCATCTGTCTGTCTCACCGTGTCTCTCTGTCTCACAGTGTCTGTCTCTCAGTGTCTGTCAATCTAAGTATCTGTCTATCTCACAGTCTTTATTTGTCTATCTACGCAACTATTTTTCTCATTGAAAATGAATGGTGTTTGGCCAGAATGTCTGTCTCAGTGTCTCTCTATTTATCTAAGTATCTGTCTGTCTCACAGTGTCTGTCTGTTTGTCAGTGTCTACCTAAGTATCTGTCTGTCTCAGTGTCTTTCTGTCTCTCTCTCTCAGTCTGTCTCACAGTGTCTATCTATCTATCTGTCTGTCTCACGGTGTCTGTGTCACTCATAGTCAGTCTGTCTCAGTCCCTGTCTCACTCAGCATCTTTCTGTGTTTCTCAGTCTGTCTCACTCACCTTCTGTCTGTCTTTCTCAGTCTGTCTCACTCACTCTCTGTCTGTGTCACAGTCTGTCTCACAGCTTTGTCTTTCTGTCTGTTAATCCATCTTTGTAACATGGCTGCCGCTCTGTTCGACGTGGGTAGCAGATTGGCAGCATTCAAAATTTCTTCAGAAATTTTCTAGTTATGCTGCCAATCTCTATAGAGTATTGGCAGTATATTGCTCTAGAGCAATATACTGCCAATGCTCTATAGAGCATTGGCAACATATTACTATTGCTCCGCGTTTATTCCGGATTATTATTATTTTTCAGTTTCCGCCCTTTTTTTTGACGGCCTACTAGTCCCAGGGCTTTGCCAGCACCCCCACAAAAGTTATATCAAAACGTGCGTCTCGGCCTGGATCGGTGTGCTTGTTATTTGTCCGCACAAAACTCAAACGGTGTTCACGCAATTCGCAAAAAACTGCGATTTTCGGTCCCATAGGAATGAATGGGATTTGGTCGGAAACAAGCCGAGGAAAAACCAAGAACCCAGGTCACTTTGGACCTCTATAGCTCAGCCATACCATAACATAGAAACACCATTCAAAGTTTAAACGGGTCACGAAAGCTGAAACTTTAACCATGTGAAAGGATATGTACATATCTGTTACGGTTTTGACACAATGGTAAGTTACGTTTTAGGAAAAATCCCAAAAATCCCAAAATCCCTCCGCACTCTAGCCGCACTCTAACTTTTGAAGCATTTCCAACTTTGAAACAAATGGCCATAACTCCCACACCGTTCATCGTACAGACATAATTTTTACATCAAAACGTAGGAAATCTTGTTGGCTTCATTTCATCCTTCCGCACATTTTTTGCTCAGACGCACCGTTTTCGAACTACGGCTCTCGGAATCTTAGAAAGTCACCATTTTGCTCCTATACCTCTCCATTGTAATCTAGACGGAAAGCTCAAAAAGCCCTGATTCTTAAAACTGTCACCATTTAAATTCTGTTCCACTTAGGATAAAATAAAATACATTCCTGAGTTCCTGAAAGCCTCATGGCGCTCACGGTGAAAAAATTATTTTGATATCTGTTACGGTTTTCTCGCAGTGGACGATTCAGCATTTTCCCATAGAAAACTAAAGCATAAAGTCTCTAACTGAAATTAACTGACATTCTGTGACACACACACACAGACAGGTGCTGCGTTGTCATGACAACCTAAGCAGTTCTCCCTGCTGTGTTAATTAGTTTCACCTTTGACTTAATTCCTCATCTATAAACCAATGTATGATCAAACTGGAGGTTCAAATCCACTGAGGTCATCATGACTGTCCCTCTGTCCACTTATTTGGTGTCTCACCATGTCCTCAATACTAGAACTCTCTCTCTTTATATTCAAACATGTATGTGCTTCCTTTCTCAGTCTTCCTCTCCCCTTGAACCCTCTGTTCACCAGTCTTGGCCTCCTGTCAGTCCTGTGGATAATCTATCTTTCTGTCTGTCTGTGTCTTTCTGCCTCACGGTCTCTGTCTCGCTAACAGTCTGTCTCACAGTCTATGTCTCATTCACAGTCTATCTCACAGTCTCTGTCTCACTTACAGTCTGTCTCACAGTCTATGTCTCATTCACAGTCTATCTCACAGTATCTGTTCGACTCACAGTCTGTCTCTGTCTCACTCACAGTTCGACTCACAGTCTGTTTCTCACTTACAGTCTGTCTCACAGTGTCTGTCTGTCTCTCAGTGTCTAAGTATCTGTCACATTGTCTGTCTGTATGTCTGTGTCACAGTATCTATCTATCTATCTATCTATCTATCTATCTATCTATCTATCTATCTATCTATCTATCTGTCTATCTGTCTGTCTATCTGTCTGTCTGTCTCAGTGTCTCTCTTTTTAAGTATCTGTCTGTCTCACAGTGTCTGTCTGTCTGTCTCAGTGTCTCTCTATCTAAGTATCTGTCTGTCTCACAGTGTCTGTCCGTCTGTCTGTCAGTGTCTGTCTGTCTCAGTGTCTCTCTATTTATCTAAGTATCTGTCTGTCTCACAGTGTCTGTCTGTTTGTCAGTGTCAATCTAAGTATCTGTCTGTCTCAGTGTCTTTCTGTCTCTCTCTCAGTCTGTCTCACAGTGTCTATCTATCTATCTGTCTCTCTCACGGTGTCTGTGTCACAGTCAGTCTGGCTCAGTCTCTGTCTCACTCAGCATCTTTCTGTGTTTCTCAGTCTGTCTCACTCACCTTCTGTCTGTCTTTCTCAGTCTGTCTCACTCACTCTCTGTCTGTGTCACAGTCTGTCTCACAGCTTTGTCTTTCTGTCTGTTAATCCATCTTTGTAACATGGCTGCCGCTCTGTTCGACGTGGGTAGCAGATTGGCAGCATTCAAAATTTCTTCAGAAATTTTCTAGTATTTACTTGCTACCCTATTTTCAGTTTCCTCCCTATGCTTTGACGGCCTACTCCTCCTAGGGCTTTGACTGCACCCCCACAAATGTTATATCAAAACGAGCGTCTCGGCCGGGAATGGTGTGCTTGTTATTTGTCCGCGCAAAACTCAAACGGTGTTTACGCAATTCGCAAAAAACTGCGATCTTTGGTCCCATAGAAATGAATGGGATTTGTTCAGGATCAGCCGAGAAAAGCCCAAAACCCAGGTCACTTTGGACCTCTATAGCTCAGCCATACCATCACATAGAGACACCATTCAAAGTTTAAATTGGTCAGGAAGGATGAAACTTTTACCATGTGAAGGGATATTTACATATCTGTTCAGGTTTCGACACAACGGTAAGCTACATTTTCAGAAAAAATCAGAAAAACCCTAAATCCCTCAGCACTCTGGCTGCACTCTAAAGTTTGAAGCATTTTCAGATGTGAGACAAATGCCCACAACTCCTACAGCTTTCATCATACAGAAATAAATTATAGATCAAAACGTAGGAAAACTTGTCAGCTTCATTGTCTCTCTGTCTCTCAGTGTCTATCTGTCTGTCTCACAGTATCTTTCTGTCTCTGTCTCATAGTGTCTGTATGTGACTCAGTGTCTATCTAAGTATCTGTCTGCCTCTCAGTGCCTATCACTCTCTCAACACAGTATCTATCTGTCTGTCTCATAGTGTCTGTCTGTCTCTGTGTCTGTCAATCTAATTATCTGTCTGTCTAACAGTATCTATCTGTCTGTCTGTCTCTCAGTGTCTATCTATCTAAGTATCTGTCTGTCTCACAGTATATGTCTGTCTGTCTCATAGTGTCTATCTGTCTGTCTCTCAGTGACAATCAATCTATACATGCATCTGTCTGTCTCACCGTGTCTCTCTGTCTCACAGTGTCTGTCTCTCAGTGTCTGTCAATCTAAGTATCTGTCTATCTCACAGTCTTTATTTGTCTATCTACGCAACTATTTTTCTCATTGAAAATGAATGGTGTTTGGCCAGAATGTCTGTCTCAGTGTCTCTCTATTTATCTAAGTATCTGTCTGTCTCACAGTGTCTGTCTGTTTGTCAGTGTCTATCTAAGTATCTGTCTGTCTCAGTGTCTTTCTGTCTCTCTCTCAGTCTGTCTCACAGTGTCTATCTATCTATCTGTCTGTCTCACGGTGTCTGTGTCACTCATAGTCAGTCTGTCTCAGTCCCTGTCTCACTCAGCATCTTTCTGTGTTTCTCAGTCTGTCTCACTCACCTTCTGTCTGTCTTTTCTCAGTCTGCCTCACTCCTCTCTGTCTGTGTCACAGTCTGTCTCACAGCTTTGTCTTTCTGTCTGTTAATCCATCTTTGTAACATGGCTGCCGCTCTGTTCGACGTGGGTAGCAGA